>JARIHO010000039.1:0-600000 GCA_029282495.1 Mycena albidolilacea
GTACTGGGCCTCCTTAACTGTCCGTTCGTTGCGCACAATACAAATACCCACCGTAGCAAGGGAAAGTTTCACTTCGAGCCACCCACCTCGGAGAGCCACCAAAGCTACACGAGATCTTTCAAAGCAGTAGCATGGCCCCGAAACTGCCCTTCATATTTGATTGATGCGCTGGCTTAAATGCTGCGCACCTGCGCATTTACTGCGCGTCAACGTTAATAACGGAAATGATGCCTGGAGGGATCTTATTCACGAGCCTGCACTGCCCACATCTCCGATTGTACATGGCTTCATCATCGGTACTGTGACTGTCTTTCGCGGGAGAGACATTACACCACGACTGCGCCGGCCGCATAAATAGTGCGAAAGGCACAAGTCTTTTTATCTCATTCTACAATGCTTTCTTCTGCTTTCCAGTTCGTTTTAATCTCTCTCTATCTTACCAGTACGCTCGCTGCATCCGACTTCGACTGGCAGACGGTACACTGTTCTTACTTCGCCCGTGCACCGGATTTCTTATTGTTTTCCAGCTTACAGCAGACACCACGCTGAACTGGAAGCCCTGCTACTCCGGCTTCCAATGCAGTCGTCTTCAAGTGAGATGAATGAATGACAGTGTACCGTTCGACGTCTGACGAATCGGTTATTAGGTTCCATTAGACTACAGCGAACCCAACTCCGGGTCCGCGTCCATCGCGATCGTCCGCCTACCCTCCACTGCACCCAGGACTGAATACCGGGGCCCAATCCTGTTCAACCCCGGCGGGCCCGGAGGCAGCGGGGTTGATGCCATCGTTGCGGCCGGGGCGGCTTTCGCGACCGTATTCGGTCCTGAATTCGATATAGTTGGATTCGATCCAAGAGGTGCGTCCCCATCTGGACAATGAACGACCCCCGTTAATATGATATTCAACAGGGGTCAGCTACTCGACACCGCAGATATCGTTCTTCAAAACCGACGTGGAGCGCAGGTTCCTCATTCCCTTCAAGGAAATCGTTATCTACCCGTCACTTAACGCGTCGTCGAACGCAGTATCCAAGACATTTGGTGATTTTGGCCTCCTTGGACAGTTGGCACTGCAGAGCGATACAGACCATTATCTCCAGCACATGTCAGCATGATTTTTACTGTCTTTGTTCCGAGTTAACCCTGCCTCAAAGGTCGACAGATAACATTGCTCGCGACATGCTCCGTATCACACAAGCCTTTGGATTTGAAAAGGTGCAGTATTGGGGTATCTCGTGAGTCTGAGACCGTGTTTATGCTATAAGGTGGACCAAAACGGTATCATTCACTAGATATGGCTCAGTTTTGGGAGCCACCTTTGCAACCTTATTTCCTGTAAGAATTCACAATCCGAAGAAGTACTGTGTATCTGTCACTAAAGTACAATGCAGGACAAGATTGGCCGACTGATGATTGACGGTAGGCGCAAAGCTTGATTTCTCATTGATTTGTGTATGTAACTTCTGTTCCAACTGCAGGCGTAGAGGACATGGATTCCTATTACACGGGTAAGTGCAATACTTTTCATTTTTGGCGTGCCTGATGACCATATCAGCCAACGTGACGAACCTGACAATCGACGTCGATGCCAGTTTACAGGCATTCTTCGACGGATGCGAAAAAGCCGGCCCAGACATCTGTCCATTCTACGCGCCTTCTCCCCTCGAAATAGCTGCAAAACTGGACGCTCTAACTACCTCCATCAAGGAACAGCCTCTCCCCGTCGTAATGCCCGACTCCCACGGGATAGTCGACTTCCTTTTCTTGCGGAATGCGATCTTGTATTCGCTGTTCAGCCCGTATGATCCCGTCGTTGGTTTCGTCTCCCTCGGACAGAGCCTTGCAGCGCTCGCCGAGGGGAACGCGACAACCCTTTACACCATGATCGCGGAACCGTCATTCGAATGCCAGGCGTCGCCGCCGCCGTTCCACCTGAATAATTTCGAGGCGTATATAGCGATCGCGTGTGGTGATCCGGAGCCGATCAACGACACTGTCGCGCAACTCGAGGAATTCTGGATGAACGGAACCAGAGTATCTCAGTTCTCAGATCTCTTCTCCGTAACGCGTGTTCTCTGCGCGTTAGTATTCTGCTGTCATCTGAACTTCACGCTGATGACCTCTCCCAGGGGCTATAAAATACATCGTCAGGGCCGGTTCCAGGGTGAGTGGGCATCATCTTGGTTTCTCGTGCATCTCATTCTCCCGGATTAGGCCCCGTCGGCGCTAAAAACACGAGTTTCCCTCTCTTGCTTGTTGGCAACACGTTGGATTCCGCGACAGCCCGCGCTGGGTAAGTAGCTTTCGGCCAACGGGAACGACTGCTGGCTGACGAATACGCCCACCACCCAGCGCCTTAAAGACGTCCAAAGCCTTCCCTGGCTCCGTAGTGCTCACACAAGATTCAGTTGGGGTGCGTTGAACATATCTTTTCTCTCGATGGCCGTGTTTCAACGCTAATTATAGCACACCTCCACCGTCGCACCGTCGTTGTGCACCTACGGTCACTTCCGGGCATACTTCATGAACGGTACCTTGCCCGCGCCGGGAACGGTGTGTCCTGTCGATGCGGAGCTGTTCCCGTCCGCTTCTGGAAACATCACCTCGAGGAGGCTACCAAGCGTTGAAGAGAAGCGGCTACTGGACGCGGGACGGGAGATCAGCAGTGTCCTGCGCCGGGCTGTTCCCCGTCGGGCGCTGTAGATACGAAACGGCGTACAGCGTACAGATTTCATAATATTTCGTCAATTGGTTCCAAGTCGAGCAATTTTATAGTTATTTGAGCTAGCTCGAAATAGATCAGCGCTTCTAGCGGCCTGAGCTTGCTGGCATACTGTGCAATTCCGTTCAATTCGGCACGGGTTGTGACCTGTGACCCAAAATACCGATTCGGCACTTCGGCAACCAACGAAGTTTGGCGTGACACCTCCAACAATTCGGCATTCAAGACGGAAATTTTCGAAAATTCTGCCTTTTTTGCACCTCCGAGGGAGATTTGGCCCTGATGTCACGCATTTTACATTCGGCACTGGTGGCCGTGACCCGTGACCGAAACCAAAATTCATCGCGGCACAGGGGGTGCGTGACGCGTGACCGCCGAATTGAACGAAATTGCACAGTATATGGGAACATTAATATCACACATTTGGACGGGTTTTCGTGAACCTAACCCAAAATTCGCATGAACGTTGACTCTGAATGCTCCCAGTCTTAACCGACACAGTGATGTGCTTGGCTTGGCTTAAAGCCCGGAAGCCCGGAAGCCAAAGCCCTGGCTTTGATAAACAAAATTTCCTATGTGGACGGCTCATGAATAACCCATGGTTGACTACTAAAAACACACCACTAGAGTTTCAGACTGTTTTCCCACTAAACCTCTCCCTGGATGGGTAAGTTCGAGGTTGAGCACCAAGACCAGAAGATGCCGAAATATCGATGGAACGTAAAATATCCATATTGGGGTACTTGTGAGCCTGGAAAATTGTCTCGAGCATCTGAGGGAGTTAGAAAAGTCAGAATGTCGGTATAGATTATATCTGGTACGATACTAACCACCCTCGCACTAGGCTCGGTACCAGCCGCTATAGTAGAGGGACTATTGACGAGCAAGCAAAGTAATAGTTACTATAACGGCTGGTGGCACTTAGCCGTAACCGAATAGATGCGAAATTCAAACTCCGATCATACCATACTAGGAAATGCCGCCGGTACCCAATATGGAATCGGACGTCGGCTATTTATTTTTGAAAGCGCGACACACAGCGATATCTCCTCAGTCGAGTCCCTGACCTTCAGCACATCTCTATCTCTTGGCTGGACCTTCTACCAACATCGGGCTCCCTTCCGGCCTCTTTTCTGGCCATAAACCCCGCTCAATTTACCACCCTGAAAGGCGGGATTTCTGATGAGGAAACGGAAGCAAGGAGGTGAAAATAATGGCCTACAATTCGTCGACATGTCTGGGCCACCTCAGAAGAAGCAACGACGCGTTGCACAGCCAGTTACAGAGGCTTCCCAGGCCGAGGCACGGAGATTTCCCAGACACAATATCCTGTCGCTGATCAGTGACAATCTTTATAAATACAATTGCTTGCTGCTTACCTCGTACACCTTGTCTTCACCCAGCTGAGTCAGGGTTTCACTGCACACAGCAACTGTGGGGATTTTGGCCGAGGCAGCCTAATGAAGAGTGAGAATTAATACCATAAAAAACCGAGAAAAAAATTGCCTGATCTATCATAAGAGCACTGAGCGGGGAAACAATCATTGAAATGTTTTCCGCACTCAAGAGGAGTGGTAATGTGAAGCAGAGGGTTTTCCCGCATCCAGTTCCAACGTCAATGATTACATCCTCTCCCTGAAGCACAGCTGCCGCAATCTCTAGCTGATACTTGAATGGTTTTGCGCAGAGGATCTTGTGAGCTCGCCGAACCAAGAGATCAATGTCGATCTCTTCTGCCTTGTATTTTCGGACATGCTTGTATTTCTTGGGGGGCTCAGGATCACTCCCCGCAGTTTTCTGGGCCTTGGATTGAGCAGGCATGACGGTGGAGCAGGGAAAGTACACGATCGATAGCAAAGACGGCTAAATAGGGGCACTTTGATGTCGGTCCGCAAGCCGGATATAACCCAATATGGTATGATCGGAGTTTGAATTTCGCATCTATTCGGTTACGGCTAAGTGCCACCAGCCGTTATACCAAACAATACTTGCCCGTCATTGTTTCCCCCGCTATAACGGCTGGTAACGAGCCTACCCTCGCACAGCCCCAACAAAATAAAAATGCCCGCATGGATCATGGTCGCTGGCAGACGCCGGCAATCTTTGATGGCTGCCGGTGGCCATCGGTGGTTGGTGGTCACCAGCCTTAGGTAATGGTAGTGTTGCCGCGACTCGAAAAGTCGAGTAACGACTTCATAAGCCGACTTCAAACGAGGTTTGACTCGACTCGACTCGACTTGGTCCCATCCAAGTCACTCGAAGTCGACCCAAGTCGACTCAAGTTGATGGAGTCACAATTTTTTTAGATTTGGACTTGCAAGCTAATTAAGATGGATAGAGGGTCAATTTCAGCGAAAATTTACCTTGACATGGTGTTGTGGTGAGATAGTTGTCATTATCAAACAGTATCAGGCCCCCAGTTGAAAAACTCTGAAAAGTGGGATTTCTTTCAATTATTCACGAGCTAAACTCAGAGGCACCTCCTTTTGAGGATATGTCCGAAATCATGTTCCCTGGGCACGGAAATTCAACCGGACATGTTTTTTCAACTTGTTGGTAGCCTTTTTGCATCAGCATAGGTCTGTTCTGGGCTCATTATAACCCTCTTCAACTACTTACCTACAAAGACTGACTCAAGTGACTCCAAGTCGAGGCAAGTCGACTTCTTCCAACTCCGGAGTCGGACGGAGTCGTGCCAAAGACTCAACTCAACTCAACTCAAGTTGACTTCACCAAGTCAACTTGTGGGGTTGGAGTTGCGAGTTGTGGCAACACTAGGTAATGGTGTTCGGCAATTTCCATCATACTTTATATGTATTTTGAAGGCCCTTATGATTTCCGCCAAAGATCACTGGTCCCCACTGGCCTCCACTGCTCTTGTAATTTCAAATTTTCAAGAGATGGTGTGAGCCTGATTTGTTATATCTTGACATGTCTGCCCTGGCACCTCCTGCAATGTACTACAAGTTAAAGGTGTTCTCTTCATATCTTGGGTGCAAAGAACTATACAGGTAACAGAACCACTGGTCTCAACAGTTTTTTACACTCAAATGGGCCAGTGGAAATCACTGGTCTTGATGGTCTTTTGAAATGCTTTTGGCTAGGGACTACCATTTCTCGATGGTTCAACATACCTTTAGGTCATTGATGGCTTGACTTAGTGTCTTAAGCCCTTTGAAGGACACCGGTGCTCGGTGGTTTTTCAAGATGTGTTTGACCGGTCTTTGGTGGTTTTTGGCAGCTACTTTGGCCAATGGAGGACGACAGTCTTCAGTGGTTTAAAGTGAAATCTCATTGAGCCAAAGGAATGTTACAGAGTACTATAAGTATGGAAAGATCACTGGAGACCAGCGGTCGGCGCTGGCTTTGAACCATCTTCTAGGCCAACGAGCACCACCGGCGACCCGCGGTTTTTGATGACTTTCAAAGGATAGGATTTATCGAGAAGGGAGCCGTTGATGGTCGATGGTATCGGGTCGGTCGCCGGCGGCGACCGGTGCGGGCCGCCGGCCCGCTTGGCCGCAGTTCCTACGGGCATATGACTGTCAAGGACCCAACCAAATATGCCTCCCCATTTCATCAGAGTCTTTCTGATGAGCCACCTACCAAATACTCACAGCCGATACCCACGGAGATTATGTAGCATCAATGTGACCGTGTGGGATTGGTGAAGCTAAAAACGTATGACAGGCGTAGTGGGTCTGCACCATCGCTCATGGGCATGCCATCCCCCGAAGTCATTCAGATTGTGTCTTTTCTCGTCGTTCTCCTGTGCGCTCGATACCTGTTTCGATGGAACCGTCCGCCGCTTCCTCCTGGTCCAAGAGGGTGGCCCTTGATAGGGAATAGTTTCGACATACCTACACACTCGGTGTGGCAGTCCTTCGCCCAGATGGGTGAAAAGTGGGGTGCGAGAGCCTTTCATCTTTCTCCAAGGTTTTCTGAATCATCTCTTCTTCATGCACAGGCGGTCTGGTGTCTCTTACGACGCTGGGGAAAACGATCATCATCATCAATTCCTTCGAGGTTGCCGAAGATCTGCTTGAATCGCGAGGCGGCAATTTTTCGGATCGACCTTTCCTACAGATGGGGGGAGAGCTGGTGGGGTTCCGGAACACGCTCACTTTTTCGCAATATGGGGATCGCGTACGGAAAGAACGCAAGCTCTTCCACCAGCTTTTCGGAACCTCTATCGCAATTGAACGTTTCTTGCCGTTGCTGAGATCCGAGACCCACAAGTTCCTGCAAAAATTGCTACTAAACCCAGATGGCGCAGTGGATGGAACACAAAGGTTGTCTGTCTCAAGTGTCAAACACCATTTTTTGAGTTCCTTCAATACAGGACAGCAGCGGCAGTCATGATGCGCATTGCGTATGGATATCACATTGCGGCAGAAAGAGACCCTTTTCTCGAACTGTTTGATTTGCGTACAAAGATATTCGCGGAGTCCACACAGTCGACAGCTCTAGTCAACTTGTTCCCTCTCTGCAAGTCATCGAGAGTCTATTTTTGCCTTGCTAGACGATTGATCAAGATATAGTGCACTATTTGCCTGCCTGGCTGCCCGGGGGATACTTCCGCACTACAGCTAACAAGTGGGCGAAAGTTATTCAAGACTCCATCAACGGTCCTCTCGGATATGTCAAAAACCAGATGGTAAGCTGCAGGCTTGACTAACTTCCTGAAGTAAACCGCTTTTGACAATGGTTTTCCAGGCCGCTGGAACGGCGGAGCATTCATTCTCCTCTACACTATTGCAAGAGCAACCTGATGACGACTATCTCGTAAAATGGGCCGCGTCTTCCATCTACGCGGCTGGAACTAGTACCGTATGGGTACACTTTGTGGGACTGATGATATATATTCATAATCACCTTGAACAGACGTCGTCTCAGCTGGAGGGATTTTTTCTCGCAATGAGCCTCTATCCTGATGTTCAGGTCGAAGCGCAGAGAGAGCTCGACCTGGTCATCGGGAAGGATCGGCTTCCAGATTTTTCCGATCGCCCGGATCTGCCATATATGAATGCGTTGTGCAAGGAAGTCCTCCGTTGGCATAACGCAAACCCCACAGGTAAGCAGCCCTGCATACATAACCTCCCCCTTGAGTTACGTAGGGATTCCCCACCGGACCCGCGAGGATTTTATCTATGACCGAAAAGAAGGTCATCCGCCCGTTCTCATTCCCAAAGATTCTGTCATAATTCCAAACATCTGGTTAGTCTATGCGTTCAAAAATACTCCGACCTAACTGTTTCAGGTATATGGCCCATGATCCAAAGCGGTACTCGGATCCGATGACCTTCAATCCTCGTCGATTCCTGAACATGGACGCCGGAGAGGCCGAGCTCGATCCTTCAAGAATCTGTTTTGGATATGGGAGAAGGTTGTCATTCTTGGTTGTTCAGTCCTGCTCTGACCAGACTCGGTGACAGGATTTGCGCAGGTTCTTGTTCTCCTCCTGTGACGGTTTATTCGGGATTTAATGAAGGTTCAGGAAAGCTGTTTGCAGACACATTCATATTCCTTATCTGTAGTACGGTTCTTTCCCTATTCAACATCAACAAGGCGTCCAAAAACGGGGTGGTTGTAGAGCCTGCCGTGGGGCAAACGAGCGGGACTGTTAGGTTCGTCAGCGGTGTGACTTCTATTTATGAGCTGGTCTAAGGATTGAATCATAGCCGACCATTGCCATTCGCATGTACGGTGGTACCGAGGAGCGACAAGGCCCGTTCTCTCATCGATGTCACCCGTGGAGCTTCTTAGCACTTGAATCGGACCACTCGTTCTAGGCATGTAAGGACAGATAGCTAGTTCTAACTATGTCGCTTCAAGCCCTTTTACTCAGAAGCGATGAAGAGTACACGCTAAGTAGCCGGCAAGCAGCCTTTGATACTGAAAAGTATCTCCCATTCACAAAGTCATTTTTCTTAGACTGATAAATTACAAGAGCGCTCCGGGGCGCTTTGCGCCCTAGCACTTCGGTTGAATCTAAGAAGCCGAGCAACGAATAAGTAAGTCGCCAAGAGCAGTCCCGGGTCTGTGGAAGTGCACCGACACCCGTGCTATGCTCGCCCAAGATACCCCAGACCTGGTTGAACTCTGTTCCAAAGATGTGCATACCACCCATGATCCGCAATATCCCGTCGAAAACGATTCCAGGGCGGATCTGACACGGTTGAACATTCCTGAACTTGAGCCAGCAAGCCCACCTACCTTTTTGCTTCAAGCGAAGCAGAGGATATGCAAGGTATTAAGTGACTAGTCCGCCGTGCTTGAGAAGCTACAGATTTACCGTTCAATTGGATGACTTCATCGAGTTGAACAACTGCCTCCTACAGGCAAGCAATGCTGCAGCTGTTCCGCGTCCCCTTTGTGCACGTCATAGCCGTTCAGTCTCAGGTTGAAAATATCTAGGTTCTCAGTATTTATTGAGTCAGCCTTCAATTTTAAGATGTGATTGGTCAACTGCACCACCTCTCGGGCATATCGTTGATCATGGGACCAGTCGAAACCCATGTTTGATTGAGAGGAGGTGCTGAACATTGTAGGGTGCACGCAGTCAGCTCAAGATCGTATCCTAATGGTTCAATGTAACGCCATTCGGACGTGGTGAGTCTAACACCACGTAACCAGCAGGACTTTCATTGAATTTGGCGGTGTTCCGCACACAGTGGCCGAGTGCTCTGGAAGGATCATTCCTCGAAGTTGTGTTTCCGGTTGAGTAGAGGAACAGAGAGCGAATAGAATCAAATTGGGTTGACAGCGGTGCTGGGGCCGTGTTCGACCTGAGAATAAGGCATCGACGGCGCTAAACCTGGCCAAGGCATCGACGGTGAAGTCCGTAAATACAAGTCCCACACAACGTCCGAGTTGTTGGTGCCTTCGTTCCCGGGATTTGAGGACGAGTTTCGAGGGACCGAGATATCGAGAACGAGTCGAATAAAAATCGGGGAGTACACGGTTGCCAATGCGACGGTTGTGATTTGAGCTGGCAGCCTCAGCGTGCCAGAGGAGAGTTAGACAGACACACTCTCCCAAGAGCGCAGAAAACAGAACAAAAAACGATGTTAGAGGCTAATTTCGGACGCGGGGAGTCGAACCCCGGCAGGCCAGCTAGGTGGTCGCAAAGTTCCCATTGAGTCTGGTGTGTGCCGCACACGAAGCCCGAGCTCTAGGCTAGATTCGTCCCTGGGAGTCTGTGACGAGAGTTGAGGGCGGAAGATGCGCATAGGTTGGGATAAAGTCGGACCTGTCCAAATAGAACATCGTTGAAAGCGGTACCAAGGCTAGCTTCCTGGTTGAGAGGACTGACCGGGAATGAAGGGAGATCCAAAGCCCGCCTCCAAAGTAAAAGAAAGAAGAGATTACTCTTCATTCGGAACGCGGGGAGTCGAACCCCGAATAGCTAGCGATACAATTGACGTCAGAATCATAACTGAGTCTGACAGTGTGCCGCACGGGATGTCCGAGTTCTGGCGTAGGTTCGCCCTTGAGACTCACGACAACGCTTGAGGCTAAATAGAAGCCGTGCAACTCGGACTTGGTTGCAAAAGAACACGTATATTGATTTTGAGTTCAGATCCTCAAAAAAAGAGGGGACAAGGGTATATCCCCACCAACCAAAGAGGAAAACCAAGGGCTACCCCCAATTCGGGCGTGGGGAGTCGAACCCCGAATAGCCAGCGATAGAATTCGCCTCGGATCCATAATTGAGTCTGGCTGTGTCCTGCACATAACGTACGAGTTGTTGGGTGGGCTCGTTCCTGGGAGTTGACGACGAGGTTTGGGGCTAGTGGATGGACAAAAATGAATGCAATGGAAGCGGAGTAGAACAATGTGAAGAGCTCAACACCTCGAATCACAAATTACCCATTCCCCAGAGGGAATCACGACAGAAACAAGCGGCCGAAGCAAGGAGCCAAGTTATCCCGAATACTCTGGCCAGCGGTATGTTGGTAATTAGATTTATACCAGGCCAACTTGCGGATTGCTTTTATGGTGAGGCTTACAATCTATAGCTTGAAGATGTGGGCAAAAGCTGCCCAGAACAGTTAAGCCGAAGAAAACCGCCAGGGCCGGGCCATTCAGACATGGGGAGTCGAACCGTAAGTAACCGGCGATGTATCGCATTCTTAGACTTTCATTGAATCTGGCGGTGTTCCACACACACAATGTCCGAGTGCTTTTCGAGGTTCGTTCCTGGATGCTAATAAGCGAGCTTCGAGTCGAATGGATGTAAAGAGAACGAATAGAACGAAAATTGGGAGAGAACGCGGTTGAAGACGCGGAGGTTGCGATTCGGGTCAACCTTAATTATAACACCCCGAATGATGGGGACATTCGAATCCGACCCACCGAAGAAGCCAAACCAAAGGTAAAAAGGATCCGGTTGTTGACCATTCAGATGCGGGGAGTCGAACCCCGAATACTCAACGGGATTCAAATATCACTGCGTTCCGAGGGTCTGTAGACCAAGGGTTAGTCTACCCCCGTAGACAGACATAGACAGAATTGGAACTAGACCAACCTTGTCTACATGTGTTGGTTTCTCGGTCTTGTTTGCGGAACCTGTGTCGAGCTGTGTCGACTGAGAGTACTGGCAGTGCTGCTGATATTTCGACAGTTGACGTGATCTCTGATGCTTGGCACCACCATCAGCGGACCGCGGATCTCCGCTGTCTGCGCTTAGCCTTACGGCAAGCCTCGCGCAAGCCTACGTGAGTGACTCTTCGCTCCTTTCTTTGAACGTCCATGACCGAAACACCCCTGAGTGGACCATCGAGCCTCAAAGAAAGAATGTAATAGAGGGAGAGAAAGAAATGGGGAGAGCCGCTGAGTCATGCCAGCGCACAAGCAACGGGAGAAGCCTCCAAAACAAGAAATTACTACAGGGATGATATTAATACAATTAATCAGTAGCGACGCACAGCCCGAGCACAATCGAGACGCCAGAGGAGGTGGCAGAGGGCAGCGGGGAGTCCCTGGGAGTAGGGGCAGTGGTAGACCTTGGTAGACACACATAGTCTACCTGGGGTAGACAGATGTAGACCGACGGTAGACCCAGGTAGACCAAAAATAGTCTACGTGGGATAGACACACTCGGTTTACTACGTCAACTGATGTAGACTGACGTAACCTCACGTAAACAGGGTCTGTCTACGGGACCTCGGAACGCAGTGTATCTGAATGATGTGATTTGGTTGTGCGCCGCACACGACGTCCGAGTTCTTTACTTAATTAGCTCCTGGCTGATACCGATATATTCTAGGGCCAATTTTACACCCACAGCAAATAAATCGAACCACGATTGAAATCATTATGTGGCTGTGCCCTTGTCTTATCGTGTATTTGTTGCCGGCATCGCCCGGTGTATGTCTCCTTCCTTCGCTTACCACGATGAGCGGCCACAACAACAGCGACGACGAGCACGACGAGGAGTGTCCTCTCTTATTTACCGAGGGAAATGAAGTGGCATCTCGGCCACCGCGCCTGGTGTGGATCTGGTGCGGGATCTGCTGAGAAAGGCACAGGAGGAGGGCGCGAGCAGCGGGAAGGCGCCGACGCCGAGATTGGGGTTCTTTAGCGGCGGAGGGCGCACGCTCGGCGGGGAGGGCAGTGCGAGCGCGTATATCTCTGGGGCAAGGGAGGAGGTGGAAGGCGAGCTCGCGATCCGGCACCTGACCTTCTGGCGCGACGGCTTCACCGTCGAGGATGGCCTGCTCATGCGCTACGACGACCCCGCGTCTAAGCGCCGCCGTCGATATTGAATGTCCAGCCGGGCCGGCGCTTTGATGTGCAAGTGTCAAAATGGACCGAGGATGGCTACGTGCCCCCGCCCGCGAAGCCGTTCTCGGGCACGGGGAATAGGCTGGGGGCGCCGACAAATGCGCCGAGCACCAGTGTAGCGAGAGCGACGTCTGCGCCCGCCAGCAGAAGCACGAGCATCAACCCGCGCTTCGTGGTCGACACCACGCGGCCGACGACGAGCATCCAGGTTCGGCTCACGGATGGCACGAAGTGCGTTCTTGTGTTCGGCTTGGTCTTGGGTTCTCTCGCGAGTTTCGATCCGAATTCCCTGTGACGTTTCGCTCGGATTTCTTGCTTTCAAGTTCTCTGTCAGAACTTCGCCCTTCGCATCTCCATCTCCGTCTTATCGTCCTATCCTATGCCCTCGTCCTGGCTGCTATACTAGCACTCACCCACAGACTTATCGCGCGCACGAACCTCACACATACGGTCGGCGATCTGCGCAGGTTAATCGATGCGTGAGTCGTCATCATCTCTCCGTTCTTCCCCTTCGTTTCTCTCCTTCGGTGGAGTTGGATCACATCGGTCGTGGGAGTTGTCTTCCTTTCACTATTTCCTTTTCGCGCTTCAAATCGACCCTCTATTATACCTCTACCTTCCCGTTTTGCTTGGCATCCACGTCACATCGCACTTTCCCTGCTTTCTACCACTTGCCATCCCTGCCTCATTGTTTACATCTCATCTTCATATGCACACCCTTGACCTCCTTGTCTTCCGTTGCGGTGCCTCACGACCTTCGTCCCTCTCCCCATCCGTTGATACCCCTCCCTCCCTTGTAAATATCTGTCTTTGTTCCCCGCGTCCTGTCCTTGATGTCTCCTCGGCGCCTCTCTCTCGCTTCGGTCCCTGTCCACTTTCCACTTTCCTTGGGACTAGAGCGGAGATGACTTTACATTGCCGGGACACTTCAACCGCTTTCTTCATTTTATTTCCTTTCCTTTGTTCCTATTCCTCCTTTTTTTCCTCTGGTTCTTGGACCGCGTGGCATTCTTCTTCTACGTCACTCCCCATGTCTTCCAAAATCTGATTATCTCTCCTCTCCTTTTTACTCTAAACTCAGCACTGGCACCTCTTCCCCGGCGCGCGCCCCGCCGGCCGCCCCTGCACCATCGGCACCACCTTCCCCACGCGCGTGCTCGACCGGCCGGGGGCGCGCGCGGTAAAAGAGGCGGGGCTCGGTGGCGTGGTTATTGTGCAGAGTTGGGTGTAGCGAGGGCTGAGAGCTGTGCGAGCTATCCAGGTGTAGGAAGTTGTTATGGGAGGGAGGCGAGATCGTGAGAGAGGCAACGGGAGTGGAAGGGAGGGTAGGGTCGCCCGCGAGGTCGACCATGCTCGCGCTGTACGCGGCTATGCGCGGCTACTGTTCGACGTAGGCGGCGATGTGAAGAACCGAAGGTGGGTGCTACATTTTTTCTGTCCTCATTTTTGTTTGTTCAAGAGGTTGATCCCAGGTATCGCCGCGCATAAAATCCCGCAAATCTGGACTCCCCAACCGCACAGAAGTCGTCACCCGCGCGGGCGAGGCGCTCGAGTGGTTCCTTGCGCGTAGTGGGAGCAGCCTCTCATTACCTAGTTGGATTTCCGTGAGGTGTTTCATTTCATTCCCTCTGCATCTACTCGACTCAATACTCGTCGAAAAAATGCGGTAAGAAACCCAGGAAAACACTCGGACGTTGTGTCGGACGTTATGTGCGGCACACAGCCAGATCCTCCAACCCATTGGACTCATAATCGATTGACTATTTAAGGTTCGACTGCCCGCGTCTGAATATTCAATCGTGGTGCCTCTTCTATTGCCTTTTGTTGGATTTTTTGATATCGTGTGGTCGAACTACGCCACCAGAATTTGTATACAGATGCCTCCGCCTCAATGAGATGATTTCGTATGCAGCATCTAAGAGCAGGAAGCCCTTAGCATCATTCTCACTGCATAAAGCCTTGCGCCCTTGCCACATCGGATTCGACCGTTGACGACCAGGAAAAAATACACCTGCGCTGATGAGCGAACTTTCAAAAAAGGATGGAACAAATCATGACTGCCACTGGCACTTGGCCGCGCACTTTGGCATTTTTCACCCGCCGATCCAGGGTAAAAGAACGATTCACCGACTCGGCTTCTCTCATTACATCAACCGCACTATCCTCATTATTCTCCGAAACAGAAATAAGTACCCACTTTATCATCCACGACCTGCCCTCGACTCGAACGAGGACTGAACCGGCGCCCGATTACGATTCCATCAAATGTTACCAGGCCTTTCTGGATCTGCTCCGAATGATCTTATTAGGTGGGATTCAAAGATATGTGCCGTCCCACGTAAACGGAGCCCGAGCGTAAGATCATCTCATGGCCAGATCCATATTCTGACGGTTAAACAAAAGACTTGAGTCCCCCTTTGCGCATGCGTCCACGGTAAGTACTGTGGTTTAAGTTTTCTCAACGAGTGAAAGAATTTGAACCGCATAGATCATAATTATAATAGGTACCAGCATAGTGTATGAGTAGTCGACGTTTTAGATGAAGACAGTAACGTCAAGTTCGGGATCGTATTCTCGAGATATGAAGGTTAGATGTCCAGTCATCTCCAGTGCATCTAGGGCCGTTCTCGTCTCCTCACAGAACTGTTCCATCTGGCCTGGCATCCAAAGCACCGCGCATTCGAACTTCAGGGGGCAAGCGGTGGTCTTTGTCATTGACTGGCCACTCGCAGCTTCGTGCCGAGCCTGGAGCTCGACGTCCCGCAGGCACCGTGTGTCGGCAAGCGCGCACCGTACGGCCAAGAAGTTCAGCAATGCTCCGTCGCTGAAGCTGCCCACAGTTATGAAGTCGACAACGGAGAGATGGGGGACGAGGAAGTCTTCGGGCCGTGTATCGGGCATGAGGGTGAGGCCTTCGAGCAGAGAATCGGAGATAAGGTAATGTGCGGGAGTCGTGGGGGAGTCATCCTGAGGTACATACTCTGAGACGGACAGGTGCAAGAGTTGAGGCAGGTGGCCCAGACATTGCAGCAGCTCGTGTTCAGTGAGCACGACGTTCTGGAGCATGAGTGCGATGAGGGTGTTTTGCATCGCAGAGCGCTGAAGGAGGGATAACGCGGCCGCGTGCGGCCACTGGAGGGGCCTCCCCCAGTGCGACTCCCCGTACAGGTGGAGGCGCGCCAGGGCCGGGAGCGTGAGGGCCTTGAATAGCTGGGCGAGTACCACATCGGTGCTGTCCCCGGTCTCATGAGAGGAGATGGTGACTGCATGGACGTTCGACACAACAGGGACGAGGTTCAAGGGCGACGCGGCGTCGATGACGGCCGCGATGGAAGGGAAATCAAGCTGCATGTTCAAGTCGGCGCTTGCGGCGAGGCGGTCCATATTGGACACCAATGAGACTACATCGACGGACATCATCCCGCTAAAGCCGCATTCCTGCAGCTGCTCGATGGGCATGTGTGCCACCATGGAAGCCGGGCCGATGATCTGGACCTTTTTGAGCCGCGGTGCATCCGAGAACGCCTGTGCTACCTCCTCCAACGTGTCCAAGTCCTCATCCATGCACTTGACTGAGAGCTTCTCGAGGCAGGGAAGCTTTCCTGCCACCGCCGTAAGGCTGCTGAGCACTTCGCACTCGAGGCTGAAGATCGCAGAACGCCACCCGTGCGCGTGGTTGACCAGGGGCCCAAGTGCCCAGGAGCTGCACCCCCCGACGCCACTCACCTCGAGGGTAAGTGGCACTTGCTGCCCACACGCCAGTGCGCGGTCCAGCAGCTCCATCAGCCAGCGGCGCACCCGGAGCGTACGCCGTGTCTGCATCGGGATCGTTCAGCAGCGCAGGTCGAGGGTGATCCGCGTCCACAATAGCGGTGTGTTCAGCACGAGGTTACGCCAGTGAGTGGAGACTGAGTAAGGATAAAGAACACCTCAGCATATACGTAAAGGGGATGGACAAGAGGCATACCCTGAGCGATAGCAGCCAAGTCCCCGCCCGCGAGGCGTAGCAGTTCTTTGTCTGTCTGATTCTCCCAGTCATCGGGCGCAAGCACCTCCAGGGTCGGCTCCTCCTGCGGTGCCTCGCAAAGCTCGAAGATTTGCACGAGCACCTCATTAGGGAGGCGTCTAACAGGGGTGTCGAGCATGCTGTGGCTGCGGTCGTACAGCAGCTGGAGGTCCGGCCGCCCGGTGTACATGCGCTCGAAGACGACATCAAGCCTGTTCAGCTCGGCCTCGTAGTGCGCGATCTCGGCTGGCGCGGTGGCGATGACTTCACGCAGGACGGAGACCTCGGTCAGGTGGCACGTGAGGTTGTGGCGCAGGCGTTGCAGGAGGCCCGCCATGCGGTCCAGAGTCTGAATTCGAAGGAGGGGAGACTCCGCGAAGGAGGTGGGACAAGAGCCGTAGAGGGGAATTTCGCTTTCCAGAATTTCTTTAGGTTCTGCCATCGTGGATAAGAGGAAGAGGAAGAAAGATAAAGCGTTTGGTGGCTTGAGCCTCACAACAAGGTCAAATAACGCGCTTGAGCGAGAATCATGTGCTCGCGCGCTTTGAAGAGCTGATGTCTTCGCCAAACCGAGACGCAGCGGCAATTGATATGAATTACGTCGTGTTGAGTTCGGAAAGTCCTCAGCGCGCCCGTGGTGGTAAGAGACAAACCAAGAACCCCTGTTTCAATACATAAACAATATTTAAATACTCGGATGGTCCGGCAGCGCCCCTATTCCTTAACACGTCGACCGGCAGGATTCTTGACATTTCGATCGTTCGCGGTAGAGTAATCCGATGTGTCGCGAAGAGAAATTAAATTCCGAGCAGGATGTTTGCGGCAGGGTGGAGTCAACATCAGGATCAACAGCAGTGTAGAGGAATCGAATTTTGCACAGGACAACGTTCACTTGGCTCTGGGATTTTCAATCATTCGACGACGAGATAAGCTTGATTAGTGCCAAGGATCTGAGAATTCCAGATAGAAATGAGAAAACCGGAAGCCAAGTGTTTCGTCTGGTTGGGTCTAGTATTGCGTCATGTCGGACTTCCCCGACAAGGCAAAGCGATAGAAGATGGAAGACCTCGAGTTGAGTCTAATTTTTACATTTGAGACGCTATCAGAGTGAAATGCACCAATGTTATGATGTCCTAGAGAGATCTACATTTCTTTGAGGTTTTTTTTGACGAGGTAGAACTTGAAGGCTTGAAGAAGTCCATCGATAAGGAAGTCGAGAGTCAAGCTGGCTAACCACTCTCAAGTGAGCTATGGAGTTCCATAAGCTTGAGATGAGTATTATGAGCATGTCGGCGAGCCACTTCGTCGAAAGAAAAAGGCACAGCACTTAGATTGAAACTCCGCCGACGAATTATGATGATCTCATGATGATCTATCGACCAGAAGACGTTAACGACGTTTCTCTGCAGGTGTGGGTGAGTATTGAGACCAGCCTTATTATAGATGCACAAAGATCTAGATAAGAGATGTCTGAATCGAACGCGGCGTCGAACGTGTAGAACCTGTAAAGCAAGCTCAGAGCCCGAAGCAACGAATGAAGTCATGGAAGACAGACCCACCCGGCACAAAAAATCAGGGAAAAATATGGGGAAGCTGTCTATTCGGATGCGGGGAGTCGAACCCCGAGAAGCTGACGGCGATATACAAGAGTTACGGAGTCCAGCAGTGTGCCGCACACGACGTCCGAGTGCATTTGTGGGGCAGGAAAGTTGAGGATGAAAAAATTGGGGAGAGCTGAGTCTCGAGGGATGCAGCGCATCTCCGATTCCAAAGGAGTCGATATTCCCACTGTTGCATGCACGAAAGAAAAGAAAGGAAATCAAGCATTATCGGGACCCAGAGAAGGTGGGGACAAAGACCAACAAAACATATGTACGTCTCACCGGTATTCGGATGCAGGGAGTCGAACCTCGAGCAGCCATACCAGACAAACGTTGGCAGAATTCTTATTGCGTCTGACTGTGTGCCGCACACGACGTCCGAGTTGTTTACTGCATTCGGTCCTGACTGGCTTAACAATCTCTGGAGCTGAAATCCGACCAGCACATTTCCAGCAAACAAATTGAACCATCGTTGAATCTAAACCGTGCGGCTGTGCCAATCACTCGTGGCATATTTGGCCCGGCATCGCCCGGTATACGTCTTTCTTCTTCGCTTACGACGACGACGAGCACGACGAGGAGACCTATTTCGCCGGCGGCGAGCGTGGGTCTGTGTGAGTCGTCCTCGATTCCCTGAGGATATGATACGCAGTGGCATCTGGGCGCAGAACCCCGGCCACGGGCGCGGCGGCGGGCCTAGCTTGGATTTGGTGCGGGATCTGCTGAGGAAGGCGCAAGAGGAGGGCGCGATCTGGGTTCTTCAACGGGGCACACGCTCGGCGGGGAGAGCAGCACGAGCGCGTATGTGCCTAGGGCGCGCCAGGAGGTCGAGGGTGCGGCCGCTCATCCCTTTCTTTCCTTCCTTCCACCTCCGAATTGTCGTTATCGTCGGCGCACAGACGAACTCACCATCCACCGCCTGGCCTTATGGCGCGACATTCACTCATGCGCTAAGGCCGTCCCGCCAACGTGTCAGTAGATGCGCTCCGGCCAAGTACATGCCGCCTCCACCCTTCCATCCCTTCCTCTCCTCTGCTCTCCCGCCATACCGATCTGCCGAGGCCTTTCGTCTCTCTGTATTGCATTGTCTCGTGCTAACACCAACATCGTTAGCTGCATCTCCCTCGATTCTCACCGTCCGCCGCCATGGGCGCGTCGACGTCCAATTCGGTGCGGCGGAGAGGAGGCTGAGTGCGAGCACGAGGCGGTACGTCTCGTTCGACTTATGCAGTTTGTGCTCCCACTGTTGCTAACTGCGACTTCGGATCCAGGCGTGAGGCACGGTCACGGACACGACGCGCTTTGAAACGGACACGACGCAGCCAGTGAGCGGCGCACAACTAAAGGTCGTGGATGGGACGAGTCCTTGTTTTCGCGATAATTTAGTTCGTTTTTTTTCTTGTTTCGTGCTTCATCTTCGTGTTATTGATTCCTGTTCCTCCCATTCCTTCCTGTCGGCCCTGTTACACTCTCCTGCGCGTTGCTTTTTTGTTCCTCTCCTCCATATTGTTCCATTCTTCCTTCCTTTGCCGTATTCCTTCCTCCCTTGCTCTCCTTTCCCCCTCCGCCAACTTCAATAAATATCACCCGGAGAAGGTTAGTGCGCGAGTGAGCGTTGTGCTTTCGCATCGAGCTTACCGTCCCAAACAGAGCATCGCTTGACAGAGTGTAAGTACCACTGTAACGATCTCTCGCACCAACCGTATTTTGCTCGTTCTCCCTGATGGCTCCTCCAGGGTCGCCGTACTGCCCGAAACATATCTATAGCCCGTCTGAACTATCCGGATTGAGATTTGAGATACTTGATACGCATTGACACACTTAATGTTCAACCATCTCAGACAGTTGAGCTGGTCGAACTACAATGGCGCTGATCTGTCAAGGGATATTCTTGGATGAAATGATCTCAATCGTTCAAACCGAAGACAAAGGCCGATCTCTAAGTAGGAATCAATGTGAACCAACTGCCCAGCTGGACCGACCTCGAAGTCCTCGTCTCCAGCGCCGAAAGTTTGAATCCACCGTTTTTCATCAGTTAGGACCACAGCCAGCGCGTGTGCGTGGCCCCGGCGGCGGGTTTGCCACAGCAACCATAAATTAGTTATGTGGACACGGTGAATTCTTAAAGGTTAACAAGCGGCTGCTCGGCCGCTTCGCAGCCTCGCACCCCCTTCCGAAATTCAATTTTGAGGTTGAAACTTTGAAATGAAATAAAACAACAAAACACAAACACAAAACTGTGCACTCTGAGTAGCAGAATATAAGTTGGTCAAGGCGAATTTTAACGCGGCTGATGCGGCGCAGACGCGACCAACCGTAGTCGCGGCATGAGGAGCAAAGTCAGAGATGGACAAAAGGGGAAAGCTCAGACAGAAGCTGTTGGCGGAGTTTGAAAAGGCTTCAGACGGACAGGCTTAATTTTATAAAGAGAGTGACTAGCGGTTCGCGGCCGGCTTCGCCGGGCCGCTCTCCGCTTGGCTAACAGCAGACATCAACGTAAAAGGAGATTGCCGGCGGAGTTTAAAGGCTTCGGATAGCGTAATTTTATAAAGAGGAAGAAAGATTTACGAGCGTTGCACTTTCCCCTGAGCGCCTCAGATATTGAAGGTGCCTTCTCGTTTTTTTGCATAGGTAGTGTGCCCGACACTAAGGGATCGGTTTTCAAAGCCAAAGCTCGTTATTTGGGATCACTGTAAGGTGACTGTCGGCGCGTCCCATCGGTACATGCCTCGAATAGGTCATGACGCGAAAGCGGTCTGAACTTGTTTTGCCGTGCAATTCGTTTTATCTGACTTCACCCCTAGCACTTTTTGTGTCCAGAAATTAGATGTATACAGAGGGAAACACGAAAGAGAAACATGGACAGGCACTTCGAAGCAGTGGAGAAAGCAGATTGGACGAGGAAGCAATATCAGGGTCAGTATGTTGGATGCTCTATAATATCAGGTTGACCAGAGGTTAACCGAGAATAGGATTCAGTTTACTCACCAGTGCATGATAGTATTGTGCGAATTTCGAGGTTATACAATTGCGAGTGTCGACTGTGGATCCACTAGATCACCGGCCAACTTGTGCTGGCGTTCGGCACCCAAGATGAGCTATTAGATATTTGGCATCAGTTCTCGTCCACGAGCACAGGCAAAGATTTCCAACCTCAACAGCAGTGCGGATGTCCTTGACACAGCGTATGCATCCGCCGATTTCGTTGCAGAGCAACCGGAATCTGATCATGCGTTCCGCGATGTCTTTGAAGAGCGACCGCAATCCCTTCCAGCTGAACGGCTTTGTGTCTGAGCGCAAGACACGGCATTTAATGCACGAGGCCTTTTTGGTGACTCTGCATAATTACAAGGGTAGTCACTAAACGATGACAACAATCCGAGATCAAAACCCCACTCGCAAAGGCGTCGCCTTTAGTCGCTGAGTTTGGAATAGCTTTGGGGGGTCTCTACTGTTGCCTCTTGAATGTATTCATCGGTTCGATTGAGTGACACTGCAAGCTTGGATAACTGCGCTAAGGGGCACTGGAGGTGGATTTTGCATAATAGGGCGGCAGCAAGAAGGAGCCCGAGCGCGGTGTAGCGGACCCCGTGGTTGCGAATGAGGGCAATGACTGCGAGGAGAAGGGAAGTGAGTTGCTCGGATGTGAGGGTTTCATGGTCAGGGAGCACATGTACAGGGATGAGTATACGGGACTCTTCCATATATGTACTTTTCGTAGGCGCTGGGCAATCTATATCAGTATTACTAACTACTAACGGTTACTAACCTGATCAGGCCCTCCGCTCGAGTCAGCAATCACACGCCGTACTTACACATAACAAGTATACCCTCCTCCTCCTCCGATCACGGCGTATAGGATTCTCGTACTGACTGTTGCCATCATTGATCTGCGGATATGACTGTTTTTTGCTTTATACGGGCGTACGGTTCGATAAGGTGGTTGGCACGATCAATGAACAAATAGGTGAGTGAGAAGTCAATGGAATACATTTACCTTCCTTCTGAATGTTTCCAGACTCTATTTTCAAGGCAACTGACCCTTCGGTACTTGACATCAGCGGTTGGATACTTTTTAGGTAACCAAGTTGCCCAAACGGGATTCTTACAACTTGGAATACGAGAGATTGTTTTTTTCTCGATGGCTGAGAAATATCGCGCGGTCTTATCGAGAAATCCGAAGATTTGGTAAGGGAATAAACTCAACGCCTCGATGTCCGCAATGAACTTCAAACCGAAATTGCGCTTGAAATTTCTGTACAGACAGTTGAAGCGTCGCAGGCTTTAAAGTTCAGGAAGATTGAACCTGAGTGCCGCTGGACTGCCGCTGCGATGTCACATACCACTGTTGACTGCCGCAGACAAGTGCAGAAATGCAGCAGCGGCAGTTGGACTGCCGCTGTATGCAGCACGACTGCCGCTGAAAGTATAAATTGCCGCGGTGGAAGTGCCGCAGCAACATTTGGTTGCCGCTAGATTGCTGCTGACTGCTGTAAACTACCGCTGCATCGAATTCCACTTCATCTCTTGACGACGCACACAATCGCTTAATGAACCCGTGTTCAATAGCAAATGATGCATCGAGTATCATAGCACATGGGGACATCCTACAAGCCGCCGAGTTAGGGCGCTGCGACACCATTCAACATGTGCCGCGAACCTGACTGCCGCAGACTGCCGCTGAAATTGCCGCAGCATGCGGCAGCACTGCGGCACTGCGGCGGCAAAATCTCTTTGCCCAAAGGGGTAGACTTGATGAAATAATGAACGAATCGCTGGCCGAAAAAGCAGGAATGGACGTGACAGAATGAATAACTCGTATACCCGAGAGGTTATACTTCAACGACACGTCCGCAAGGCTGTCGCAGAGACTGGCCCGTGCTCAAGACTTTCGAGGTTGGCGACCAGGAATATCTACCAAAAAATAACATAAAAAACGTAAAGTAAAGGCAGCCCAAACATAATTAAACGAACGGTCCACTGCATCTCTTTATGAATTTATTTTCCGGCCACGGCAGGCAGCCCGGCGACAAAGTCCGCCGCGTCACTCGTCAGACCGTTGTTCCCATACGTAAAGTGCTCCGGCGTCAGCAATAGGCGCTGCATCTTCGTCGTATCCGTCAGCGCCTCCAAGAACGCTGCGCGACTCGCGAGCAGCTGCCCGGGGAAACGCAGCACGATCGATGCGGCAGCGGCCGTCTCTGCTATGCCCGACCCGAGCCCAGGGAGTTCCGAAAAGGGGTCTGTGATGTCGCTGAGGGAGGTGGGGAACTTGAAGTCCGCGGGGAGGTCCGAGCAGAGGGGGTCGAGCGTCGTGCCGCCGATGCACTCGGAGTGGAACGCAACGCCCACGGGGACAGATTCGTTGGTGAAGAGCTTGTTCGGGTCGCCGAAGGTGGTGAGTGCGACGACTTTGGCTTGCACCTCCGGCGCGAGCAGGGAGAGCCCCTTGTGCGCGACCAATGCACCTTGACTATGAAAAACGATACTTGAGCGAAAGATTCGAGGGGACCAGATAAAAAGAGACGGACCTCCACCCAGAGATGATCACGCTCGAGTCAGGGCAGAAGTCAACATAGTCGGTAACAGTGGATGCGAGGCTTTGAGCACCGCTGTCGCTTCCCCCCTCTGCGAGGTAGGTCTCGAGGGTGGCGGGGTAGGCAGACGCCTCAACGCCCTGAAAAGCGAGCGAGTTGATTTGGCTTTCCAATGCGGCTTGGAATTGGGGGCCAACCCAAACACCAATGTTGCTACAGATAAATGTCAGTTAACTATAGAAGAGTGTTAAATCATGCTCACCCAGAGTCAAAGGTTCCCCGGGCAAAAATGACCGCCACATCTTTGCAGTCTTCGTCACCGGAGAGAACATCGTTGATGCCATTGGCTTATAAAAGCGAGTGAGGGGGTGAATGGTACGATTTGACTCAGAGGGGTCATGTACCGGTGTCAGACCGGAGGAGGCGTTTCTTTTGAGTGGGATGCCCTGAACTAAGCAGAGCGCAGGTAGCGACCGTTAAAAGCGAAGTGGAAATAACAGTGAATCGCATATCGAGAAAGAGAAGAGAAGATCGAAAAAATAGGCGGTCTGGAGGGAGAAAAAGAGAAAGTGGGATCTGCGAAGTGCACAGACGCAGTGTTTATAAGACATCAGAGGATTTCTGATGTTTTGATGGTGCGCATGTGGTGGGATCTGATGTAGATTGATCGCCTTCAGTAAAATCTCCTGGAATGCAACAGACAAACACTGTCTGGTTCATACTCGCCGAGGAGCGGTGGCTACGGGGTGTACCGCAAAGACCACGAAGATTCTTTTTTCTTTTGCCCACTTGAATTCCAATCGAGAACACCAAGAGTAAAAGGCAATCACATGCGAAAAATCCTGAAACTCACCTCACGGCAGCTCTAGACCGCCAGTGGTACCTGAAAATCCCGTGGGCCGATCTCTGGAAAATCCGGTATATCCAGTAAAATTTCACATGTCGGCAAAGTGCTTGAGCCTGGCGGCCACAGGCAAGTTTGGTGAGCTTCTAGAGGACTCGGGATATCATCAAAGGCGTGAATGATAGCTTGATGAATGATTGACAAGCTTGTGGTGCCGTCAGAATTTCCACCGAAGCACAGGGGCGCGCCTGGGAGTTTAGTCTAGGATCTGATGAGGGGTCGGTAGGGAGATCAGGTGGGAATCATGATCCTGAGCTGATCCGATGAATGGCAGCATTTCCGCTTTGGGATCCCGTTCGTCCATTATAGCTTATTTTGTTCGATTCATAGAGTATATTGTGATTTGAGAGGTATATGGCTCGGGAGAGCATGAGCAAAAGGCGACGCGCTCGCGCTGGTCGAAAAGAGAGGCGCCGATAAGCGGCGGCATCGCATCCATCACATTTGCCATCTGATCTTGTCGACCCTTCTACCTACCCCCCATCAACGCCCAGACTTTCTTTCCCCTCTTGAGAACGACTGTCTCAACGACCGAAATAAAGTCTGAGTAACGAGACTACTGGGAGTTTATCTTTTCTGTTTCTCGGTGTTGTCGTTACCTTTTCTCCCCGTCTTGCTCGTGCCTACACGCATATCGTGCACGTGTACCCACTCATCTCACCTCGTTCGTCTCATTGCGCTTGATTCTCATGTACCTTAATCGCGGTGGGCCCCACCGTGAAGAAAAAGCGCGATCTGATGTGGCTATGCCGCCATTCGGATCAAATCGGATTTTGCAAATCGGGCGCTGAAGCCCTCTGTAGTCAGATCGTCGCCGTCCTTGAAGTCGCTGTCCAGGGGATCAGGAGTATGTATGTCGACGCATCACTGGTAGCACGGACCGCTCGCCGCCGTTTGCGTACTACCAGAAGCGTGACACAAGAGTTGCGCGGATGAGTGGGCGCGTTTTCAACTCACACACCATAGTGACCACACTACTGCCACACACCGCTCCCGTTCCGTTCACCCTCCCACAAGTTACGCCCGATTGCACTACCTCGAGCACAAATATCTAGATTATCAGATAAGAGATGTCTGAATCGAACGTGGTCAAGCGTGTAGAAACTGTAAATCAAGCTCAGAGCCCGAAGCAAAGAATGAAGTCATGGGAGACTAGGGTTCCGCACGGGTATCGGGTCCACACCCAGGTTTGGACCCGAGGGTCTGCCGGGTTTGGGTACGGGTTGAGATTTTCAACCCGTCGCAATACCGTGGACTCGCACGGGTAAACCCGCGGGTTTCCAGGTGCCAATACAGACTGGATGATGATGAATAGCTTGTGGTTGGGATATGGTTCCCATTCTCGAGGTACGTCTCTCTGCTCATTTGAAAAAATCTCAGCTTCATCCATGCATACAGGTCTTCAAAAAAGCGACTCTTTTCTTCTCCAGTGACTCAATAAGCACCATTGCAAACATTGTTTCGACCATGGATATAATCGGCAGTATTCTCGAGTCCGACAGGGCGAACGTGAACTTTGGCTTGCAGTTGTCCATGCAGTTTCCCTTGGCCGGAAGACTTTGCAGTGGTATTACATCAAGACTGGGCTCTCAGATGTCTATGCTCACATTCGATTCATTTATCTGCTCAAAAAATACTGCTCAATAGATCTTGATTCTCAACTCTAGTCCTTCACCGGAGCTCTAAGCCCAAATACTTCCGTGGGAACAATTTCGATGCGGCATGGATCTTGGCTGTGGAAACTAAACTTCGAGGAGAATTCAACCGATGGGTTTGATGTACCACAGGTAATGCGGCACCCACAGGTGATCCGTACGGGTTTGAGGCCTGCGGTTGGTCAGGTACGGTATTGACGGGTCTGGGTCCGGGTTGCCTTTTGGTACCTGTGGGTGGACCCGTGCGGAACCCTATGGAAGACAGACCCACCCGCCACAAAAAATCATGGAAAAATACAGGGAAGCTGTCTATTCGGATGCGGGGAGTCGAACACCGAGAAGCTGGCAGTGATCTTACACAACAGCAACAGAGTCCAGCAGTGTCCCACACACGACATCTGATTTCTTTACTGCATTCTGTCCTGGATCGCTTGACAATCTTCGGAGCTGAAACTTGGCCAGCACATTTGCAGCAAACAAATTGAACCATGGTTGAAACTGTGCGGCTGTGCCCATCACTTGATTCTAGGAGGAAATGCCGTTATGCACAGGTTTCAAGCCTGTGTGTGGGGTATGTCCGTCCAAAGCCATTTCAAACTCCACCCATTGATTAACCGGCGCTTATCGATTGCGCGCCAATCAGGGTTAAGTTGGGCGCTCATCTCAGCCGAAATGGTGGGCCGCCAAGTGCGCTCTTGTACCCACTAAAACCCCCTCTGATTTTGTCCAATCATCCGGCAGGGAATCTTCGTCAAGGAGTGCACTGCTCCAGGTATCAAGCACCAGTTGCTTCTTGATTCCAAGGGAAGCAAAGCGAGCTCGATTCATGAGCAATTTGTCTCGTTTCAAGGCAGTGTTCATGATCGCCACCCACCGGTTATGTATTTTGGCTTCTGATGCCAGTATGTGTCTCAAACACTCTTTCATTTCTTAAATCCCAGATTAGCTTCATTGATGTCGAAACAAGTATTGTGAAAAAGCGATTCTGGGTCGGCATAGATTTACCTCGGGGTGATTCAAATCTGGCAAGCCCGCAGCCAAGGAGAAGTCCCCAATTCAGCTTTGACCAGGCAGGATATCTGAACTTCCAAAGGATCTCTGTCAGTTGCCATACCTGCCGCTGACCGGGAGCGTTACATTCCAACATGATGTGCTCAAGCAACTCCATTGACCAAAGATTTCAAGGGTACGTATGTGATCCCAGAATGAACCAACATGGTAAATATTGTGCGTACTTTTCCATAGGAAGTTTCGTGTTAGTCTGTGAATATTTTAAGACATAATCGAGGTCCAAATGGCGCCGTTGGTTGGCTGGTATCCAAATGTTTCTTCAATGCAGCAGGAGATATGATCTAGATTGTATGTTGCTGATTTTCGTGTGGGTTCATCCTTCAGTGAAATGATGTAAATAGATGTTGGCGTCCTTGGTGCAACAGGATTCCTGGGTTGGTAAACACAATGTCTGGTTGTATATCCAAAGATATTAGAGTAGGGGTCAGCGTAAATAGTTGTGCTGCTGGGTTATTTTCCACTTCTTGAAGCAGATCCTCCCAGTTCTCTCTTGCATGGTGGATACATTGGATCTTATCAGGTTGTAATCTCGGTCCAGCAGATTGTTTTCATGTCCGGTGTACGTCTTTCTTCTTCACTTATGACAACGATGAGCGGCAACAACAACAACGAACATGACAAGGAGACCTATTTCGCCGGCAACAAGTGCAGGTCTGTGTGATCCCGTAAGCACCCTTGTCCTCAATTTACCGAGGATATGGGGATCAAAGTCCTGTACAATGATTCAGGCCTTTCTAGGATCTGATAAGCAGGCCTGCTTCGTTGCAATAGGATGCATTTATGGCTAGGAAATTCAGATTTATAAACAGTATAACAATGCCTACACACCCATCCAAACTTTGGGGCGATCAGAATAGGTTGATTTTTCACTCAAAAACACCTCTTTTGATGATTTTCGGGGTATGGAGGGCTCGGATAGCATACTAGTAGTGCCTGGAGTGAATAATAAGGTCATATGAACACAATATGATCGAAAGATCTGGGGTATCCAATCATTGACGAATACACTCGAAAGGCAGGGTACTTGAATGTTGTAAATTATAATGAACATATCACACAAGTTTGAGCAATGGCCATATAATCTTAATGACTTACATTTCAGGTATAATTGTTTTTAATTTATACTTATGAAGGCTCTCTGGGATATTCCTCAAAAGGATTGATTTTAATAAATACAAGTCACATGGGGTGTACAAAGGTCAAAAGGGGCAAAGTACATGTGTATAACAGAACAGAACTGCGCAAGTAATCTATGTGGAGGTGCAGGGAGTGTACGACGGCAACGACGTGTAGAAAAATGGGAGGGGGAAAACAGTATATTCAGTCAGAGTAAAGTACAGTATTTATACTCCTCAGGAGTACAATGAATAGCTAGAACAATAGCAAACTAGATAATGCTGAGTTCGAATTCTCCAACTGAAGAAACAATGCGTGACGCGTCAAACACGTAGTAAAGACGTGTCCAGATGCGTTTCAACGCGTCTCCATGGTTCCATCAGATGGCTGTACGTGCAACGGACATGTCTACGACACATGTCGTCCACCTCCACGACGTGTACCCTCCACATTGTCTCCTCCACATTCGCATCACGCTCACGTGGCTCTGGCGGGCTGACACATTGCTGCTGACCTCAGATTCCAACACGACGGCGCGGGCGGGATGTGGATCGGCAGTGATGGAAAGATAACATGCGCAAATAAATCAGGCGGTAAACCCGCAGAGCCGCAAGCCGGCAAGCCAGAACGGAACAGTGATGGCGGGCATCTTGCCGCGGTCCGGGTAAGTAAGTATTCCCTAAATATTGAAATCATTTGATATTCAATACGCTGCACCAACGCAAAGAAATTGACCTACTTGTTACCATCAACATCAAAAGTGCCAGGCCAAGCGGAGGGAGGTCTCCTATTGGCGAGTAGACGGCTAGTGTCGTGGCTTTACTTTACAATTCACATGGCTAGTGTCGTGTCATTAGTCTAATGTTTAGTGTTACGACTCTGAGGGAAGTGCATACGTGCGAGGCGCTCAGCCACCGGAACTTGCACAGAGGGAGTCGAAGGCTGAAAGTTACCGGGAGCGCGGCCAGGCGCAAAGAGATTCGAAGGGTGGATGGGACCGTTCGAGGCAAATGGGTTTGGTGCAGGGACTCGGCGAATCACTGGGGTGCTGGGAGTTTGCGCGCGGATAGGGGAGGGCTGTGGCGTAATGGTGGCCCTGGCTATAGCCATGCGCAATGGGGCAGTAGGCGACTTCAGGGCCTCGAGGGAGCGAAGATGTTTCTCCTTTTCGATTTCCTCGAGCAGATCGGGGACAGAAACGTCAGAGACGGCCTGCAGGCAGACATTCCAATCCGTGTACGCACTGCTGACCAGATTCTTCATGGCCTGGGGAAGCTTCCGGCGCACCTGCGGAATCAGAAGACCCGTCGTGTCTTTCTCGCAGAGCAGACGCATCTGCTTCGCCCAGCGGACGTGGCCGTACGTCAATATCCCATCAACGTCGACCTTTACCCCCATCTCATCCTCCCGCATCTCGAGTTCCAGCATCTCGTCCGACATCTCCTGTGCCGACTTCGCCACTACCACCTCCTTTGGCCACTTCATATTAAATGCAGGCTTGAGCGCGTCGCGGTCTGAGCGGCATCAAGCCCATCGAACCAGGCCTCAGCCGCGCTGGTTGACGCGAGTGACAGGCCAAATAACTCGACTTTATCCGCTTCGGCAACGTTCGGATGTCCCACAAAGGTGCGCTTGATTTTTTTGATATAATCCCGCGGGATCCAGTCACCGTGTCGACCATCGCCGTAGAACATTTTGTCTGTTGTGCTCGCCATGTCGAGAATGCCGTCTTCGACAGGAAGTATGTAGGGTGGGGGTAGAGGTGGCGTAAGGCGGAGATCCGGTGAGCTAGGGGTGGTGTGACGTGGATTTTCCTCGAACTCAGCCGGGCGGAGCAAAGACTGAGTCAATTCGTCGGAGGAGAGTGTGCTGGTAGTACTCGGAGAAGTGCTCCGACTAGGGAAGTTGACGACGTAGGGGACGTTGGGAGGCACGACGAGGTTCCTGCGGTAGTATAGACCGTTCGGGAGGAGCTCTGGGTAGTAAGCCAGGGCGAGGGTGAGAAAGAACAATTGCGGGAGGAGGAACAAGTCAAGCGGAGTGCAGAATGCAGAGTGCGGAATGCGGAGTGGTTGGAGCGGAAAGCGGAGGTGCAGTAGAGGAAGCGGAGTTGTGTGGTTCGGTCGCACTCCAATCACCAGATGGAGACGGTGAATCTGGCTTCAGAGCTGCGCAGTCGTTGTATCCAAGAGGTGAATGTGTCTGTCTCGGCAATCACTACACTTATGTCTCCGCCAAACGCCTTCTCGCTGTCATCCTCCGCCAACCCGAATCTCCCACTACACCGGTTGGTGGTGAGAGATTCAAGGAAGATTTGGACGGGAGTCAACTAGATGCAACCGCCGTTTGCGAGATCAATAGCATTCTCTTTTCGGGAAGTTGAGGATGTTTAAGACGGTCCCTGCAGCTGCAGCGAGGTTGAGGTTGGATATGACCATAACAATAACATCAAATAGGGATCCAAGTAGATATCCGGAAGTCAACGTGAATCGAAGGGCCTTTGAACGCAATGTTCGATGTGAACCACTTGCAAAGGAGTGAAGTGGGGGCCGGCAATAGAGTAGGAAGTGCTGATGTATACTAGCTAAGGATCGAGACTCGACAGAGATCTACCCCCTTGCATTTGGAGCACGGGCAATCTGAAAATTCAGGCGGATGGGACTGCGACCATTGGACGACGATGCGGGGTCTTGGGTCTTGCGTTAAACAAACACCCTTTGGTGAGTACTTATGCGGATTCGCACGAAGAAGCAGGTTCGGCCCTGCGATCCGGTAGTCAGTCGCACCCGGTGCAACAGAGGACTCGTTGAAGCATTCGCCCAACGTTCGCGCGCGCTGATGAGGACGGGAAGCAGAACTTCGCGGTCTTACGGGCGGGAAAGTAGAAGCTTAAGGCCGATGTTGCTGGTACGGGACTGTGGGTACTGGGCACGTCATTAGATGGGGCAGGCCAGAGAAGAAAGACTATCTATCTAATCCTGGAATTTGGGGCCAAATTCCAGGATGAGATGAATAGGACGGTCGCGGACTGGGCGGAACATCACACGGCGTTACTTGGGAGAACGAGTTGACCTGGCGTTTGATTCATGTCGCGGCGCCCGACGACAAGACGCCGTTCCCGACCTGAACGTCAAGGACCTCACCGTCAAAAACAACTCAGGTATGTTTTATATAACAGAAGCCTACCTTGGCCTTGGTTGATGTAAGAACGACGCCTGCGGTTGAAAACGTGAGACAGGAGCGGGAATAATAACAATATAACATATATACACGGGCAATGTGAACATCGAGCGGCGTTAAGGGCGTTCGAGGTGATCTTGGGTAAGATGTACCCACGGTTGATGATACATACCTAAGTAGGCTTTCGTAGTCAGCAAACAATTGAGGGCAGCGGAACGAACAGATGGCATACCTTCAGAGCATGTTGCTCGGAACATGATTTCAAACGGTCTGCACGGAAAAAGCGAGTGAGTTGCGCACCGGTGGGGATTCAAGTCAGTGACGACGATGTAGAAAGCTCGGGGTAGAGGCGAATGAAGCGGGGCCCCACGGACCAATCTTGAGATGTCAAGTAAGCGACAGAAAGTGGGAGCGTTGTACTTTTAGATCCATACTTCCCAATGGAACGCTGGAAACGATAAATCGAGGAATCAGATTCAATCAGGATAAGAATGGGTAATAATGAGTCAACGCGCCTGGATTCGGCAGTGAGGCGGCAATGAATTGAGGATCGCGAGCAAGTGAAGCTGATACTGAGGTAAAATCAAATATAAAATGAAAATAAAAATACACCTCCAACGCAAGCGCTCAGCGTGGAGTCGCCGATCGACCAAAAACGAATCGAAGTTGGGTTCTTAATTACCTTTACCAGAAATTGAAACGGGCGAGAGAACTTGAGAGGGTCAAAATTATCACCTTGTACCCTGGTCCGCCTCCGCCTCCATCCAACTTCCAGCGTGTTCACAGGATAGTCTTCGTTAGGTTGGATTAGAGATAGCCCACGTCAGATCTGATGAACAAAGACTTTAGATCAGCCAGAGCACGCTCCCAGGATCGACCATGCCATATCGCAGGCGGAATTCAGGACATCCTGGAAGGAACTTCGCGCGTAAGTACGGACGGGAAATGCTCACCGCGGTCAACAATTTTTAAGAGAATTGATCCGCACCTGTGTTTGAAACCGCGCCGACTAGACGGCCTCCGTTCGAGATAATGAAAACTAGAAGGAGAGCGAAGTCAGTGTAGTGATAACGACTTTGGCTTTGGAACGCACCCATTCTAGAAGGCTGTTCAGTAGAACCCAAGGCAATTTAGTTGAGGCGGGGTCGTGGATGATAAATCCTCGCTGGCAGACCTGGTGGTGGGATGGGTTGTGCTTGGACGGTTCATCTCAGCAATACGGGAGGAAGAGGCTAAAATATTGTCTTCATTATCGCAGAAGTATAAAAAACAGCGTAAACTACGTGCGGGAAAAAGGTAGCCCGGATGCAAGGCAAAGGTGGGAGAAGGAAGGCGCCGGCGAGGGAACCAAGGCGGAAGGAGTGCGCGTGGGGAGCTCTTGGTGAACCGCCGCAGCGCAAGGGCTAGGGCGCTGTCCGGCTGGAGGTACGAGGGATTTCGACTATGGGCCATAGCCGCGCCGCCTGATGGGATGCGGATGCAAGGTAGTTTCGGGGAAACGTGGCATGTGCAGTGCAAGGGTGGTGGGCGGCGCGGCGGAAACGCACGGCGGGAGACCTGGCTAGTCGGCGGTTGGCGGTCGGATTTGTGCGCTGGGGACGGCGGTGTTCCAGATCCAGGTTGCGGTGGTGACAGAGGGCGTGGTGGGCATGGGCGCAGCGACGACGGCCTGGATGTCCCATGGGTGGACGTCGGGGAGGTTCGTCGCTCGGACGGCAGAAGGGGAGAGGTCGACGTTGCGTAAGATTTGGGCCGTCTTCAACACGTCTGTCGTATTCGGCGTAGACCCAGACGAGGACTCCGTTGGCGCACAGCGTTAAGTGGTCGTTTGCGGTCGCCACGATCGTGTCCAGGAAGGGCACGGGAGGTGGATGCAAGCGGGGACGGGAGGGGCAGCGCGGAGGGAGCGGGCAATGCGGTGGGAGCGGGAAAGGGGAGGTGTTGCCGTGGTGACGTGGCGAGTGCGGAGGGGCAGCAGCGGCCTGGGACGGGCGTGTGTGGCGTGGGGAGAAGGTGGTAGTGGAGCAGGCGGGGCAGGCGTACACGGGAGCAGACGCTGTGAGAGGGCACGAGCGCCTGGGAAGTGGGTGTGCAGACAGCGTTCATAGTGAGACGTGCGTGACGCGGGCGGTGGACGCGGGAAGCAGACATTGAGGCAGGGGCGTGTGCGTGTGGGGGAATGGTTTAGGAAGTGGGCGTGCGCGGGCAAGCATGGGTAAGCGGGGTAACGGGAAAGGGCGCGTGCCAAGTGGCCGGAGTTAGAAATAGGTCGGCGTGGGATGAGGAGATTGGTGAGGTAGAAGTGGCTTGAGCGGCAGCGTCAGCTTATGCGGAAGATGGAGGGGGACATCACACCGCCGTTGTTGAACAGCACGTCGATCTCCGTCTCTTTGCTGCAAGGACACAACAGCGCGAATCAGCCTCCACGTCGTATAGATGGAAAGAATGGACGCATTGTGACGCGGAGAGGACGAAGTAGCGAGGCGGAACGGGACGGGCACGGGCACGGACAAGGGTGGAGGGTGGAGGGCGTAGGTGTTGGGCAGCGTGAGAAAGGGCCGCAGAGTACAAGTGCAAGGTGGGCAGGGAGGCAACGGCGGCGGCGGCGGGAGCACAGAAGGGTCGGCGCCTACGGATGGTGGGCGTAGCGGACAAGAAGGCTGATGCCGCTGGATGCCGCCGCACAGCCCCTTGATCCGCGCGCTATGGTGGAATTGGCGGTGGGAGCAAGCTAAGGAATGTTGCAGTGGGGGCGGAAATAGCCAAAAGGGTGTGGAATCGGGCTTATGGGAAAGCCCGGAGGAAGAAGAAAGGAGTGGGCCGGAGACAGCAAAGGGGGCGGGATGATCCGACGGGATGTTCGGGGGGCGGCATGGGGATGATCGCGGGGCGGCATTCTCTGGAAGTAGCTGATGGGGCAAGGGGATGATGGGACAGGGATCGTGGCGTGGCGGCTCTTTCCGGGGAAGTGTGGGAAACTGATGCGGACGAAAGCCAAGTTTTGATGCAATCACGGGGCAACTTGCGGGGGAAGCGTAGGAAACGGTCAAAGCGCGTTCTCGCATCAATGGTTTCGGGCAACTATATTCATTGTGACAATTTCTTCCTCAAAAATGTAATTTTGGTATGGGCAGGTACAGTGGTGCTCATTAAATGTGCACCGCGCCGCTCTCGGCGACTGGCTCGTTTTTTGGCTTCGGTCTCGCAGGGTCGTTTGTACCTTCGTATAAGTAGTTTAATACACAAAAGAGTTTGAGAGAAACGGCCCAGCCGTTGTTGAGATATTTGACAAACATGGACAGCACATCACATTAGCACGTGGCTCCGAAGATTTTCGTGCCAAAAAATTGTATTACAGGACGAAAACAACTAGTATCTGGTGTAGTAGCCATTCCCCTCTTTCACCGCCTTCAACCGATCCGGTATGCTTGCATGTAAATTGTCCAAATACTCTTTTCCCAGGTTTCCCCACTCCTCCTGCAAAGCCTCCCAAAGCTGATCAACAGTCGTCGGAAGTGGGTTGCGACGGTGAAAACAAGTGTCCAGCATGTGCCAGGAATTCTCAATGATGTTTAGATCAGGAAAAGAAGCCGGCCATGGCAAGATTTCACCCAAATTCTCCGCAATCCATGCCTGAGCAACCCTGGAAGTGTGCTTCGGATCGTTATCTTGCTGAAAAATCATGTCGTTCGGGTCAAGACCAAGGTCAGAGAGTGTTCCCAGGAGGCCTTTCTCCAACACCTCGCAATAAAGTCCCGCATCCATTGTTCCCTCGATGCGAACAAGCTGCCCAAAGCCAAGTCGAGTGATGCAGCCCCAGACCATCACCCTGCTGCCTCCGTGCTTCACCCGGGGATCAACATTTTGTGGTTTGAAGGCTTCATTGGGCCCTCTTCTACAGTATTGTGCTCCATCCGACCCATGGAGCATGAATTTCGACTCACCGGAGAAAACCACCTGGTCCCACTTTTGGGCATCCCACTCGATATGCGAATCTGCGAATCTGCAGCGAGCTGCAGCCTGCTTTGGGGTGATGCGAGCCATATTACGACGACGTCTACCATGGAAGCCCATTCCGGCAAGCGTTCGGCAGACTGTGGATGCACCAATGTCCGGGAATTCCGGCCGTCTGCAGCATCACGTGCAACCCCGGATCGGATTTTCCTAGCAGCTAGACGGCGCTGGTATTCGTCCATGGCCCTCGGACGGCCTCTCGTGGTCGGTTTCTGTTACCAGTCATGGGTCTCGTGAAATTTGTGGAAGTTTCGGACCGCCGTTGACTTGTCGCAACCAAGTTTGGCACCAATTTCCTCAAATGGCATATTGGTGGTTTCACGGAGGCCGAAGATCGCTCGACGCTTCGTGGGAGTAAGAGAGGTATAGGAGGAAGGCATATGTGCAGTTTCGGAGTGGTACGTGTTGTGGTTAGCTTTCAAGAGCGAATTGAATATATGATGTCATGATGGGTGGAGCTGACTTCTGATGGTTTGCCAAATATCTCAACAACGGCTGGGCCGTTTCTCCCAAACTCTCTTGTAAATTAAACTACCCATACGAAGGTACAAATGTCCCCGCAGGACCGAAGCGAAAAAACGGGCCAGTCGCTTGGAGCGGTGCGGTGCACATTTAATCAGCACCACTGTATATAGGCAAATGGGCCAAGATCTCACCCTGCTACCAGTTCCGGGGTCTGGATCACAGCAGGGAGGTGTCACACATGGCTAAAAACTTGTAAGTATGATTCCCCAAAGCTGACAACCATACCAGTGTCTTCAAAATGCAAGGCAAGCAAATGGAAACTGTTTTTTTTGCAAAAGGTTGGCAGCCTTTGCACATGATTTGGTTGGACTGACCAGGGATTTCATGGGGGAAGGGGACACACCTTATGTCCTAGAGGGGTAGTATACAGGTATACCTATGAGGTGCACAAAAAACCAAGTTGAACCAAGAAAAACCGAGGTCAGTATTGGCAGGATGTATAAAATCCACGGGACAGCAGGAACTAGGCTCCAATTCAACTTTCCGACTCTGCCCCCTTCTGAATTCGCACTGATTTAGATCAAAATTGTCTCGACGAGGTGCGCTCGCTATCAGATTTGAAGGCCGGATTGGTCTTTAACCAATGACGATGGTGATGAGGATGATCATCCTTTGCTGCGGTGAAAAACACTGGGGACAAGTGCCATAGGATTGGTTTCATCGCAGAGGACCGACACTTGCCATGGCACTTACCATGGCAGCTCAAACCTGGCACTCGCCCTTTGTTCTATTTTAGTTCGACTCTGGATCTTTGTTCTCAAGCTGCGGATCATCAGACACTTTTCCGTCTGTACTTCCCAGTGCACCCGAACAACAATTATCTTCCTCCTTGGACGCAAATATCCTTTTTCAAAACCTTCATCACTGTTTTTGGTGGGATGTAAAAGTGTTCACTAGCAAAGAATCGGAGGTGCGAAAGACGACAAGTCCATTGCATTCATCTTCGTGGATACCGCGAGAATACAACATCACCCGAGTCGGATTGGAAACACCAGAAGCCGGTTGGTACGCAGCGTTACCATCTATCGTTGGACAGCCGTGTGCATATTTAGGGCTCAGCTCCCGGTATGCGCTCTTCTCCCGAAAGCAGATTAAAGCCCATCACTCCGTCAAACGCGCTCGCAAGTCTCTGAAAATTCCCGAGACATAGCAACACACAGGTCCAAGAATATTTATGGGCCCCATAGGTCGCTCTGGCGCGTAAAGAACCCACCTTCGGATCCGCTGGTTTCCCCGAGTCATTTGTACCGTTCTCAACAGCTTTCCTTGATCGACGGATTTCAACACCTAACGTCCAAGTTCCGCTTCCACGCCTAGGCGGTATGTGAAACGACAGTTCAGGCGCATTAGCTACAAATTCAATTCTCAGACATGAAGGCTGCATGAAAGTTTGACTCATCAAAAACTCTTCTCCAGATCTCTAGCAGGCTAAGCGCGCGCCTAGGTGGTAGAGACCAGGCGAATTCCGTTGTTAGGTTGTCAAAATTAAACTAACGCCTTTACTTAAAAGCCCACTTGACCATCTCGGAGTCGGCACCTAACATGCTCTTCCCACTCCGTCTGGTATTGGTCGTGGGCCTCTTCCTCTTCCTGGGCATTTCCTGCCACTCAACCAACAGCCCTCCTGCAAAGCGTCTAACACTTCTCAAGCCTCGAAAGGTCAGCAACTCGCTCATGCGGCAGACGGTCATCAGGGGGCTCCTTGTATCGCGTCAACACTGCGAGTCTGAAGTGAGGTGTCAAGAAGGGGGTGGGTGTTGCCCGACCGGTAGCCAGTGTTGTGGCACAGACTGTATGTGCCATTCCAGTGCTTTCGTCTTGTGCGTAGTCTCACGGTGGAATCAGACTGCTGCGACGAAAGCTCCTTGTGTTGTGACGATATAGGATGTTGCGATACCGATGAGAATTGCTGTGAAGGTATGAGCGATGCCGGCGCTGCGTTTGGTCTCATCACACTCACAATTCGCAGGAGGGTCATGTTGTCCTGAAGGGTACGCAATCAAGTTCTATGACCATGTATGTACTCATTATACTGGTCAATCAGCCACAATTGTGCCGTCGCCGACAACGGGGATGAAGGATGTTGCCCCGCCGGGGAGGACTGCTCGGGATCACCCAATGATGAATGCGACACCGGTTATGTCCCCTGTTCCAATGAAAACTTCTGCTGTCGTATGTCCTCTCTTCGCCCTTATGTTCGTTATCTCGGACCTACTTTAATTTCCTAAGCTACTGGCCAAACTTGCTGTAGGTACTTTCACTCCCAAAGAGTCACTATATCTGACCGAACTGATTGTGTAGCCCGCGACTCCGATGGAAACCCCACGTGTGGCAGTCAACCTATCCAGACACTAACGGTGACGACTGGTAGGTTTTCTTTTTATACTTAGTGCTGGAGCCATCGCGACTGACCTCGCTGGATGTAAGATCGTTCCGATAATCAACCAACAGGAACCCCGAACCAGGGAAACCAGAACGTCACGATAGATCTTGCCTCGGAGGCCGGGATCACCTGGTCCGGTGATTGGGTCACGGTTGGGTCCTGCTCTTCGAGCGGAAATGGTAGATCAATTTCAGGGAATGGCACCAGCAGTTCTTCGGGCTCCATGACGTACCATTTCACAGGCGCGTCAATTGATTCCCTCCTTCCTCTGGAAGCTTATCCGTGCTTACTTATTAGGAACCGCCGCGTATCTGAGTCTATCTGGAGCCAACACCCGGTACGCTGTTTCGATTGACGGACAAGAGACCAGTTTTACATCCCCGTCCACGCAAAACGGGAGTGGCTGCACCATTACCTGGAGCCAAACAGATCTGCGGTCCGGGAGCCATAATCTGACAATCAAGGCATCCGGTGTCACAGATCTGCAGCGGAGGGGTGGGGCAGCTGCCGCAGAGTGGGCGTTCAATATTTTCGACCTTATGTCAGTGATCCCCGAAATTCTCGTGGTTGACATTTATTCTTCTGTTTCAGATTAACGGCCGCAGGGTCAGGGATCTTCGGCGACGCTGCTTCATCAAACGCCGTTTCCTGGCCACTTTTCATTTTCCCGGCCCTCGTTTGTATTTCACCCTACGTGTAGTCCAGAATTTCCACCGCAGAATCAGGCTTGTTGAGTGCCGCATCCTGTCCACTTGTCCTTTTCTCGGTCCTCGTTTGTATTTCGGCCTACGTGTAGTCCAGAATTTCCATCAAACCTCTGTGACATCCATATTTTACTCATTCTCGTGGACTTTATGGGCGCCCAGGGTTCAAACTCATTCGAGTTTTATTTTATTTATCTTAAACCCCTGGAACCAAGGGGGTACGAAAAATATATATAAACACCTTATGCTGTTTTTATTGTTATCGATCTTTCGCTGGAACCATAGACTCGCGACCAGTTCGTTTCCAGCACTGATCACGGGGGCAAGAAGATCAGTGCTGTGAAACGACTGGAACATCATGTCATGATTTTGGCAGATGGCGCCAATCGTGATTTCGGACTGAGGAATTTCGACCCTTCCCAGCCCTTCCCCTGCCCTCCCGTACTTTCAGAACGAAAGAGCTCAAGGCCCAAGTTATATAGAGAAAGTTACTTCATTTTTCATTTCGAATTGATGGAGCGCCACTTATTTTTGGGCAAAATCCGAAACATGTTGGTCTTATTCAACTCAAAATTGAAAACTGTCCATCTTTGACTATACAACTTTTTACACTTTTTCTGAAGGTATGGGAGGACAAAAATCCCAAGTCCAAAACCTCGTTTGGCGGCATCAGCCAAAATCGCAGCATGATATCCCTCGGGTTATGGTCGAGGTTCCGTTGTGCAGTCGCGACGTCAAGCCTGGGTCGCATGCGCCCGGGGAGCACCGCGCAGTGGGCGTCTCGGAGTAAGTGATGGTCGGGGATGTATCGTCCAATGTGAAATTCGCAAGTCCGCCACGGACGGCGGTAATACAGAGGAGGGTAACCGGCCACAGAGAACGGTGGGGCGTAGATGACGCAGTGCAGAGTGTGAGTACTCTATACACGTTATTAGGATTCTCTTCGGAACGTTTTGATTCTGCTTCGGCGGCGTGGCATCCCCTGGCCAACCGAACTAATTGGCACTGGTTGATTCAAATTTTCGCTGATGAATGAAATCCCTTGGAATTCAAAGCCCCGTCCGAATCCCTGGTATAATATACCTCCTGCGGTGAAGAAATAATATTTGGGTGACGGTGAGGGGCCCACATTGGCGTGGTTCCACGATATACCACGGGTTGTGAAACGTGGGAATGTTGCCAGTCGGCGGGAAGGCAAACACAGCACAGCGCGGATATAAGCCGACGTCGGTGGTAAGTTTTTCAAAGAGGAAAGATGACCACGAGGCGAAGCTAAGGGGAAGTGGGTATATCTTCCTTTGCGATGGCAAGGCCTAGTTCCTGCTGTCCCGGGGATTTCACCCATCCTGCAAATAATCACCCTGACCTCGGTTTTTCTAGGAATCGGCTACATCCGACAGGGGGGTGTCGTATGTAGCCTATTCCTAGCTCGACTTGGGCCCGAGCCTCATGCATATCGTCTTCTCGTGAAGATTCTTACCCTAGTCACCACTCACAATATGATTCTGTGGAACATATGAGGACGTCCCCAAATCTGTCGTGCATTGGAGCTCTTCACGAGGTAACCAAATTGAATATATTTGATGCTCATAAACCTAACCTAAATAATTACGTTAGTAACTGGCTTCCTTTACATCTGTGCATTCCAAAAGCGAGTTCTCCGTACCGCCCGGGCCCACGGCCAGAGCGTCCGGTCGCCCGAACGCATACCGTCCCCCCTCGCTCAAGACGGGCCCATACTTCAATCTGATGCGTCCAGGCTCGTTCAAATTCAGCTCGTTGAGCTCGGGGTTGCGCGTCGCAGCCAAGAAGTCGCCGAAGTTGCTCCCTGTTGCGCCGCCGAACGCCTTATTCTGGAAGAGCGCGATGATCCCGAAGAAGTCACAAAGGAGCGCGACACCGAGGCCGAGCCCGTAGATGAGCCACAGCCGGCGCTTGTTGTACACGAAGTGTGTGTTGTTATCACTGTAGAAACAGGTGGTCGTCATAGACTGCGAGCGGTCGGCCGCACCCGTGAGGATCGAGAGGGTGATGTTTTGCAGGAGTGACTCGAACATGGGTGGGATGTCCTCGATGGGGACCCAGGTGTAGTTGGGCTGGAAGGGGGTTGTGCCAGTTGATGAGCCTGCCTGCATCGTCTGCCATTCGCCGAGCTGGATGGTGCCCGGACTAAAGTCTACCATTGCGGAGGTAGGGCCTACAGTGAGTATCATACTGCCGATGGTGTAGGCAGCAATGCTGTCGAGGATAGCGTAATAGTTCGCCGTGGCATTGTACCACGCTGTATGGACCGAAGGTTCAACGCCTGGGATCGACCATGAACCGGGGTCCCCACTAATGTTTAGAGACATCTGGCTCGCCATCTGCTGCGGGAGGATGCTATCAATAACAACAGAGGCGGTGGTGCCAGCGAACGTGTGGTTTACGTTGTATGTGGAATTGTAGGCGATGCAAGTGATATTGTTTCCGCCGTCAGCGACAGGAAGACCCCTGGTATAATTGGTGTAATGCGCCTGAAAATCCCATTTCGGGAACGGATTCTCGCTACTAGGCGTCGTTATGTCCGTCCCGGCGGCAAAATAGGGGGGAGGGGAGTACATCGGGTCTATATGGACCGCGGAAGTCCAATTCAGGGCGGATGCGCTCTGCGCACCCACTGAGCATGAATAAGATGGGGCGTTGGTGGACACGAGATATGAGCAGTTATGGCCACAAGGAGAGGTTGGAGGGAGCGGTTGGCCACCGAGAAATATGGCTCCAACGATTCGCTGTATGAGCAAAGACGGCCCGTTATATAAGTTCGACGCGGAGGTCTGTACTATAGCAAGACGGCGAATTCAGATTTCGGCCCTCAGGAACATGCAAAGCCAACGTACCGTCATACAGCAATCCAGTACCGCCCCAGTCAAATGTAGGGATTTGGCATGGGCCTGAGACGGTCGTAACATCGGTCTCAACGGTCATCGTGCCTGGTGCGAAGGTAACAATGAGACGAAAGGTCCACACCAGAGCTGAGACGATGACAGCGCCTTGCGCTGTCCGCCAAAAGTCGACAGACAAAAATGAAAACAAATTCGTCAGCGAGGACCACATGGCATTCAGACCGGAGATAGAGACGGCATGCTTGCGTGCGGTTCTCCAAGCGCATTGGAGGAAGGCCGTGCCAGCGGAGGCGGCTAGCAATGATGAGACAAGGATGGCGAAGGTGGTGCCGACAGCGGAGGCCCCCGCTTGGGAATGCACGAGTAACGACGCGGTGGTGCCCGAAGTTACGGAATGGTTGTCGAGGGAGGCGTAGAAGGCGTGATGACCACTAGCAAGTGCGAGTGCTGAAACCCAGGCGAGAACGATTTTCAGAAGTGGGACATAGTGGCCGTGGGGCTTTGGGAGGATGCTCGTTCCATGGAGGGAGTGGGAGAGAGCAAGGAACGTGAGTGGCGACGGCGCTTAAGACTAACGACCTACCTTGCGAGCTCTGAGTTCCTGGGAAGCCCATGAAATCGAAGTTCACGCCGATAATTGAATTGTCCCCAATTCCCGATGTCTTCCCCTAGTTCGCATTGATAACATCTTTTATGCGAGACATGTGGATCAGCATTTAGGCGCTCACCGAAGCCAAGCCTACCTGCAGCTGTCACGAGAACGACGTTCCGGCGTTTCGGCAAGGCGAGCCTGGGCACTGGTGAAGCTCCACAGACTCGGAAATGCCAGATGCAAAAGAAACACTGGGAAACAAAAACCAAATACACCATGAACTCGCGGCCAGTCCACCCTTAGTATACCAACGGCTTGTCTACAAAGGTAGACCAAAAGTAGGTAGTACATATTTCCTCTGGATCCTCCCTGCCGCCGTTTGAGCCAAAAACATATAGCGAGCACCGTGGCTCGGCGGTGGAGCCATCCATCTCCGAATCTGCTTCTCATCTTTTTTCTGGGTCGATCGAGCTGCTTGCACATATTTGCGGTGATACTATATCCGACTGCCTTCCTGGCCAGTCGGGCTAATTGGCCACTTGACCAATATAAGAGCATGGAACATATATTTTACCTAGACGTTTGTGGCATGGCATTGTCAGCCGAAATTTCCGCGGAGCCGATAAGACATAAGGGAACTCGGCGGCAGAATTTGAAATGTATTAGACATGGGCGGCTATTTGGGCGCCTGTCGAAGTATGCTCACACTAGTGCTGTGTGAATATCTCGAACGCCCTGCGAGCATACCGACAGGCGCCCAAATAGCCGCCCATATCTAATTGAATAGTGAAGCCCCTTCGACAGCCTCAATTGAAATTTTATGGAGTATTTTGGCGTGCTGGGATTCTTCATGCTTGAATTCTTACTCGGACGAGGAGTCTGAGTCTGATCCGGAAGGGGGCGAAGACGAATTGGCTGGGGTATGCGCTCTGCTTCCTCCCAGCACCTGGGACTGGGGCTGGAACTGCGAGGTAGAGGAGGCACGGGCGGTACCGGAGGCGCACCAGGCACTGGGAGACAATTTGAAAGCCTGCCCAGCGTGAACTCCATTTGCGTGTTCACGGCTCCACTACCTGTCATTTCCGACTCATAAGCCCTGTCTCCCTCGTCTTTACCCTACACTCCTTAGTAATACTCTTCCCCTAGTCCGTTGTTTTTGCCGCCGTCATCGTGAAATCTATTGGAAGTTTTTCATTTGGCTTTCTATTTCTACCGGGCGAGAGAACGTGCCAAGATCTCCTATGTACGCGTCAGTCGGTGCAGTCCCACATCAGCATTCAAGAAACAAGATTCTGCTCCCCCGGTTCTTCCGTTACCATGTAATCATAGCAGCACTTTCGGGACAACGTCGGTATAGTTCACACTTTTCAGTGTTTTTATTCGTGTCGCAACATCGAACATTGAATGGATTAGATTTGCGGAAACGGACAGCGATAGTACACAATGTTTGTTATGGGTTTGAAGTCTCGTTCCTTCCCCGTCCGTGGGCGTCGTATTTGAATGGCTCTTGATTAATCCACCGCATCATCAATTGACAGTAGCAAATACTTACCGTCACAGTTTATAGGGGTCCGGGGAGCACCCTAGCGCGCCCGGTCGCAGTCCCTTGGGCGATAGGGGAGTGGCTTAGGCTTGATTCCACCGGAATAGCGGCGGCAAGGTGGAAGAAGTCTATCAGAGATCTGACGCCCCTCCAGTTGTAAGTTGACAGTCGGACTCCCGGAGCAAAGACCTAGTGTGGCTGTGTTAGATCGCCGGATCAAACACACGTCTGCGAATTTTTTTCCCCATTGCCTCCGTGCAGTCAATCAACCTTCATGGAGGAAATCTCTACAATGTCGTGCAATCTGCTGAGGGGTTCTCAAAGAGGCTGTGCGCCGGGATAGAAAAAAGGGTCTCCTAGACAGACGCTCTATATGAATCATATGATTCATGAACGCTCGTACCTAGCAATCTGGAAGAGTGAGAGTTCACTTTTTGGCTTGCAAAAGTGGCTTGTGCCTGCGCCAAATGGCTTGTGTTGGGCGGGGGCGTGGATTTGGGTGCGATCACCCGCCCACGCCCGGCAGAATGGCTTGCAAGCCATTTTGTTGTCTTGGCAAGCCATTCTGCCGGCTTGGCATCAGCCAAAATAGAGAAGTGGCTTGCGCGTTCTACTCGCTGATGAGGCCTCCACTGCTTGATCTTTCATGATGTATCAATTACTGTTGCTCTCCCCTAGGCCTGTATTACACTTGTTTGCTTGTTCATCGGCATCCTGCGTAATATCAGGCATCACTGCCAGTTCAACTTTCGTTCCTGGATTCCCAGCCGCTTCGCCAACCGTGATAAGCGCAGCCACGTGCTTGGCGAACGCGGTTGGTCACGAGCCTACTGGAACCACCCTACCATGTGACGTCTGTTGGAATACAGGTCACACAGAAGGTTCAGCAATCCAGGATATATTCGAGACTGATAGAAGAGCGCCGGGGGATACAAGAATGCTACAGGATACGTCGATAAGGTGGAATATATAAGCACAGAGAGGACAGAGAGGGGGGTAGGCAAGGGGACAGAGTGCGAGATATTGGATATGACGGCGGGGTTCTCGGAGTAGGCGGCGCGTGACGATCCCACTTTCAGCAACGTCGAAATACGGTAATCTCGCACGTGTACCTCTTCGGCAAATCCCGTTCACTGGCTGAAAATTCTTAAAACTCGCTGGAATGATTTCTAAGTTGCTGAATGAGATAAAGTAGTTTATTTACAATATTTCCTGGCATTGTAACAACTTCGTATAATTTATCCTCATAGGAGAAGTTGAAGTAGACACTTCACCAAAGGATGGATGGTTACAGTGTGCCAGAAGGTTCGAAATGTATCCTTCAAGATGGTTCAGAGCATTGTAGTTTATGCCCAAATCACATTGGAACTATTTTAGAACTGCAGCAACATTTGGGAACCACACCCATTTAACTGAACATTGTGATGCAAAACGCCAGCAACACAACTGCGACGGACGGAGTGCACATCGGAACAATCAAGACATAGACAACAGCAGGCGTGGGAGTCGGCGTATGGAGGTTACGACAGGGACATGCGCTGTGCGAAGCGTCAAAATCATGCTCTGTGGATGCTACTCTGGCTAAAAACAGTGTTCGGCGCTTTATAGCCATGATGGTTATGTCACGGAGCAAATTGCAACTCACACTCACGAGTAGGTTATAAACGGGACTCAGGGGTGTGCACGGTGGCGGCCCGGCGGGCTTTGCGCTGTACTTGTTTGGGGGAACTAACCCAGTGCACGTTAATATCGGATCACTCCGCGGGGTTTGATCGAAACGAAAAGTATTTTCGAAGCGAAATACGTTGAGTACATAACGGGGGAGCGTGAACTTGAGGAATTCGATGTCTTGAATTCCGAAACATAAACATTAAAATTGCAGCTGCTGGTTATCTAAATCGAAGGACGACAGATCTTGAGCTGAATTGCTCATGTACGTCAACAGAGAACTCAACCAAAGGAAAATGACAAGAAATGAAAACATCTGCACTGTTACAGTAAGCCGCAAATGAAGCTGTGCTGTGGTGATCGAAGATGACAGGGTTCGTCACATCACAATGAAGGTCCAAAGCGAATCCGAGGAAAAAACAGAAGCATTGTAGTGAGCTACTCTCATGCCTATTACCCACGAAATCACTTTACATATTCGCTACACGACATCCGAGGTTTATGCCAGATTTGTTCGCTTTGCAATCCGGATGCGTGGAATCCAGGCTCGGAAAGCCAGCTACCCGATCCATCACGTCCGAATCATTTATCTTCCAGCGTTCTCGGAGACGTTAACGGCGAATTCCGACGCGCGCAGAGTTGGATTGAACACAATTTTAAGAAACGAGAACAATGAAAAAGCACTGGTCAAGACTGAACGCAACTCAAAGTCAAAAATTACCTCAGATACAATGCATTCGGGTGCACCCGAGTAGCCAGCCATTTAGGACAACTATCATAGACAGAATATGCATACGACGCCGGACTTGTTGGGTAGGTTCATTCCTCAGAGTTCATGACAACGCTTGAGGCTGGATCTAGAAATGAATAGAATGGAAACCGCGCAAATCGAACGTGGTTAAAAATGCGAAGACTGTGAATTGAACTCACAACGACTCCTAATGAGCCTTATAACCCAAAGCAGTCACGGCGAAGAAAAAACTCTCAGCATCTCCATTCACACGCCGAAACCCGGCTGGCCAGCTACACAATGTGATGGAAACGGAATAGTGATCATAAGTCTGGTTGTCCCGCACACGACGTCCGAGGTTGATTGTAGGGACGAAAGTTGATCGTGGGAGCCGAGAATATACCGGAGAATCCAAAGAATTCCAGAAGACTGGCCAGCTCGACACTGGGAGGTTAGCTCGAGTCAAGGTCGAGTCCCATGCCAAACAATCAACCTAAGCACCTGGGTGTGCTTATCACTGCAGATCAAGCAACCAAACAACGGGAACGGGGAAGATGAGGCCGGCAGAAAATCTTAACGAGCCGACTCATTCGGACACGGGGAGTCGAACCCCGACCGGCCAGCTATCGTTCGATCGGGCGATACAAAGTCTGGCCGTGTGGATTGCTCTCTGCAGATGTGGATGAGTGTTGAGATCAGCCGCCTTGACATAGATGCACAAAGATCTAGATAAGAGATGTCTGGATCAAATGCGGTCGAACGTGTAGAAACTGTAAATAAAGCTCAGAGCCCGAAGCAAAGAATGAAGTCATGGAATCCCAGGGCCAATCCCTACACCTACAGCAGCGAAATTGAAGCATGGTTGAAACCCACGCTGCGGCTGTGCCAATCACTTATCGGGTATTTGGCTCGGCATCGCCCGATGCGTCTCTCTTGTTCGCTTACGACGATGACGATGACGAGGAGACCTATTTTGCCGGCGGCGAGTGCAGGTCAGTGTGATCCCGTAAGCGCCCTTGTCCTCAATTTACTGAGGATATGATACGCAGCGGCATCCCGGTGCAGAATCCCGGACGCGGGCGCGGCGGTGGGCCTGGCGTGGATCTGGTGCGGGATCTGGTGAGGAAAGCAGGAGGAGGGCGCGAGCGGCGGGGGCGCCGGTGGCACGATCGGGTTCTTTAGCGGCGGGGGGCACACACTCGGCGTGGAGGGCAGCGCGAGCGCGCAAGGAGGTGGAAGACGAACTCGCGATCCGCCGCCTGACCTTCTGGCGCGACGGCTTCACCGTCGAGGACGGGCCGCTCATGCGACCCCGCTTCGATGTGCAAGTGTCGAAAAGGACCGAGGACGACTACGTGCCCCCGCCCGCGAAGTCGTTCTCGGGCACGGGGAATCGGTTGGGGGCGCCGAAGAGTGCGCCCAGCGCCAGTGTAGCGAGAACCGCGCCGGCGCCTGCGCCGGCCAGCAGTGCAAGCATCAACCCGCGCTTCGAGGTCGCAACCGAAGAGCATCCAGGTGCACTTGGCGGATGGGACGAGGTGCGTTTGTCTTGTTCTTTGGGAATAGAAGCTTCGAGTTCTTTGCGGGGGTTTCGCTCCAAGCTCTTGTTCTGGTTCTTGGTCTCGAGCTTTGCTCTTCGTGGGGTTTCGGCCTTTGGGCTTCGCGTTCTGCATCTTTCTTCTCCACCCATTTGTTCCCTGATTTCTTGTTTTTACACTTCCATCATAATCCTATCACCCCATTCTATGCCCTCGTCCCGCTTCTGATAATGACGCTAATGCCCGCCGATTCAGACTCATCGCACGCATGAACCTCACACACACGGTCGGCGATCTGCGCGGGCTCATCAACGCGTAGGTCGTCTCTTGTCTCTTTGTTTTCATTTCGTTTCCTTCCTCCTTCCATTGTCGCTTGTTGCTCCGCTCCCACATCCACCCGCAATCCTTCATCCGTCATCCGTCATCCCACCCTCGCATCTCACCGAACCCTCCCTTTCCCCTCCCTTTCTCACGTCGAATTATATTATCCACTTTCCACTCTCCTCTGACGGGTTCGGGGAGATGAGCTAGCGTCAGCGCATCGCTCGCGTTCTTCGCCTCTTGTTTCTCGTTTTCGTTGAGTTTAGTTCCTCACCCCTCCATCTCCTTTTTATGCTCGTCTTTTGCCCAACTATTTTTGCCCTCGCTGACACCTCCTTCCCCAGTGCCCGCCCCGCGGGCCGCCCCTATACCATCGGTATCACCTTCCCCACGTGCGTGCTTGGCTCGGCCGGGGACGCGCGCACGGTAAAGGAAGCGGGGCTGGGGGGCGTGGTGGTTGTACAGAGCTGGGTGTGGCGAGGGGTGCGAGTTTTTTAGAGGGGCAGGTGGAGAGAGGAAACGGGAGGGTGGCGAGGACGACACGCGACTGACGCCCGCAGTGACCGCGCCAGAGGAGCCTTCTCCCCGGTCTCGCCGCTCAGCACACAGCTCCCGCCCACATCCACCTTTCTTGGCGCGCGCGGTACGTTCATGGTCGGATGCGTAGAGACCGGGGACGAGGCTCTTCTGGTCCGTGGTCATGTAGCGCGGCCATGCTGACGTCGAGACGATAAAGCGATGAAGCGGTCCGCAAGTCGACCTGGAGGTGCGCGAGTGCCAGAAGAAGTTGGGAACAAGTTTCGGAGGTCCGTTCTCGCGTGTTTCGTGCTTTCGCGTCAGGCTTCTGTTCTCAGATAGTGTTACTTTAGTAGATTCGCAACAATCTAACCGCGCAGTAGAATTCCACTCTGTTACTTCTCTGCGAGATGCTGTCCTCGTAGCTAAGATGAACCAGGCAACCTGAAGCCGCGCCAAATTCTCATTACAAAGTTCTCATTCCTGCGTAGCGTCGGTCGCACCGACACCGATGTTTCAAGCGCGTCAAGGGTTAATTAACCCTTAAAGGTTAACCCGCAACACTGAGATTATTTGATACGGAAACACAATATGCCTGTGTGTTTGGCTAATTCGACGGCACATCACAGAGAATTTGCAACGTTCGATGAGAAGACCGAGGACGACTCTTATAAGGAAGCTGAGTTTTTCTGTTCAGCGGGTCCTTCACAGTGTGCTCCTCTCCAGTTGCAAAAAAATTGAATCCAATCTGACATGCACGGATCTGTCTCCCGCCGTTATGTGAGCAAAGAAAGCACGCCAAAACAGACAGCAAGAACAACTCGTCTATCGGAAGTAGGGAGTTGAACCCCAACTATACTAGCCATCAGCCAGCTGGGTCCAGCAAATTATTTTCCCAAGTTGCGGCGAGTTCCTTGGTGGGAGTGTTCCCAGGGGTTGAGCGAGTTGGAAGGACAGGATACGCGTACGAGCTGTGTAGATCAAATGTGGTCGAAAGCGGCTGTTGTTCTGGTGAACGAAAACGCCCACGGCGAAAGAGACAGGAACAATGTCAAAGACAACAACAGTATGCAATTACGCTCTATTCGAACGCGGGGAGTCGAACGTGGGGAGTCGAACGCCGGGAGCCAGTTAGGATATGTCCAATTTTTGATTGAGTCTGGATGTGCCGCACACGACATCCGAGTGACTCGCTAGGTTTGTTTCTTGGGAACGAGACATGCTATTTCTCTGACAGTTTCTCCACGTTGAGCCAATGCACGCCCACAACAAAGCCTCCGAGAAACAAACCACTGCTCGATCGCCAGAGGCTCGACAGTCAAGATATTGGTCTCACTATTTGAACCAGAACAAAAGTATCCGAGGTAAGCTCAAGAGTCAGGGTACGCGATAGATCTGTCACACTGGACAGAGAGAAGTATCAACTTAGATAGAAAGGCATGCTGAAAGATGTGCCATTTTTGCCATTGGTCCCGACATTTTCCGCACCAACGGCAAAAATGGCACATCTTTCAGCATGCCTTTCTACCTAAGTTAATACTTCTCTTTGTCCAGTGTGTGTGGATTTAACGAACTCAAGCTTCAACCCTTTCCACGGCAGCTGAAACTTCCACACAACGGCGCTCATCTGCCAAATGATGAATGATCTCTTTGTCTCACAGAGAGTTGGGCTGAACCGTTCGGACGGAGGATAGACTTCTGGGTAGACAGGAAGGTGAGCCAATCGTTCATTGATTCAGACGTTGTGGCGGTGCTAGTACCCGCATTGGGATGTTTGACATAATCACACGAAGCCTGTTCTTGGCCTGTTCTCTGCTTTTCATACTGTTTTTCCGGGTCTGTGCCGTCCTCTCCCCCACTTTGAGCCCGAGAGCTCCTTTCTGGAATTAGACCAAGTAGAAGAGGCTGAGAGCCTCTCCAACGTCGACATACGTACCTCCAGCTGCAAACATCTGAATCGAAAAGGAATGCGAGAAATGATCCGAGCGGACTGGAAACATGGCAGAACGGTGTCGCGTGGACAGAACGCGCTATCGCCCCCAGGCAGCCGTGGCATCGACAGCGCGATGTTAAGAACATCTGAATCCACATTTCTTCATCAGTTCTGACCGCCAGCAAAAAATGAATCCTCGCATGCAAGATCCCCTCCCGCCATTCCAATGGCTTCCGTGTAATAAACTGAACAGTGGCCGGCAGTGACCGGATTTCAAAGGAATGTCATGGCCCTGCGCAATGCATACCGCTCGTTCATTTTCAATCGGCGTAATGAGAGTCTATCGGTGGGGGGCACTTATAACAGGACATGGGTCGAAAGCTCTTCGGAAGTTGGTTCTCGGGGTCAATGGTTGAACTGGCGCGCAGAGAATCGGATGTCTACACAGAGAAATATAAAAGAACTGGAACTGGGAGCATAGGTGTGTCTCAAAGCATGAGAGAGAAAGCGGAGGGGACGAGACAGCAATGTGAAGGTGAGTACGTCGGATGCTGGATAATATCGGGTTGAACTGACGTTGCTCGAGAACAGGATTGCGCTTGCTCACCAGTGCTGGATGGTATTGCACGCCGTCTGAGTTTATACAACCGCGAGCGCCGACTGTGGTTCCATTAGATCACCAGCCAACCTGCGCTGGTGTTCAGCCTCCAGGATGAGCTATTGAATCCTTTGCATCAGTTCTCATCCATGGGCATGGGTAATTATAAGGAGTTCCAACCTCAACAGCAGTGCGGATGTCCTTGACACAGCGTATGCATTCACCGATCTCGTTGGAGAGCGACCGGAATCTGGTTATGCATTCCCCGATGTCCTTGGAGAGCGACCGAAATCCCTTCCAGCTGAACGCCTTCGTTTCTGAGTGCAGGATACGACATTTAATGCACGAGGCCGTATTGGTGACACTGCAGATCACCAGGCTGGTCACAGTGATTCGAGGTCGAAAACTCACTCGCAAAGGCGCCGCATTTGGTCCGTAAGTCGAGGATAGTTGCGGGGAGCCTCTACCATCGCCTCTCGAATATATTTCTCGGCGTGATTGAGGGACACTGCAAGCTGGGATAACTGCCTTGAGGGGGATTGGAGGTGGATTTTACATAATGTGGCGGCAGCCACAAGGAGCCCGAGCGCGGTGTAGCGGATGCCATGACTGGGGATGAGGGCAATAACTGCGAGGAGAAGGGAAGTGAGTTGCTCGGATGTGGGGGTTTTCATGGTGGGAGAGCACATCTGGGGATGTGTATCTGGGACTCCGGGTGTTTATATACGTACCGCAGATTTCGGCAACAATAGCGATTGCAATGGTGCTGTACACATGGCTCTGTCGTTCTTGCACACGGAGATTCGTCAGGAGGACCAATAGAACGTCCTGAGAACCCAAACTCTTGGCAATATATCCGAAAGAGTTGACGGCTGCTCGGCGAATGCCTTTCTTGTGAGCTTTGAGAAGGTCGAGCAGTTCAAAGAAGATTCGCATCCACTCTCGCGCAGGAACAAACTCTGCGCCACGATCAGCTGAGGAAAGAGTTATCAGCAAGGGGAAAAATTGGGCGTCTAAAGGACTCGCCAATACGCCCGATCAAGTTAATCGAGGCTTCTTGAACCTTTTCATTTCTGTTACGGAGAATAGGTGTTATGCGGGGTACTGTAGGAATTCCGTTAGTCCGTTTTAAAAGAGTTATCAGCATGGGGAAAAATTGGGCGTTTAAAGGACTCACCAATACGCCCGATCAGTTTAATCGAGGTTTCTTGAACTTTTTCATTACTGTTACGGAGAATAGGTGTTATGCGAGGCTCTGTAGGAGTTAGTCCGTATTTAGAAGAGTTTCGCGCAGGAACAAACTCTGCGCCACGGTCAGCTGAGAAAAGAGTTATCAGCAAGGGGAAAAATTGGGCGTCTAAAGGACTCACCAATACGGCCGATCAAGTTTATTGAGGCTTCTTGAATTTTTTCATTTCTGTTACGGAGAATAGGTGTCACGCGAGGCACTCTAGGAGTTCCGTTAGTCCGCTTTAAATTTATTTTCAGTCCCCGACAGTAAGAAACACCCACGAAGATCCCCCACCGGAATGTCCACTCGAGCCACACCAACACGCCCGCAACAGCCCCCCCAGCCGCGACGACGCCCCCAAGGGTATCGGAATACTCTTCACCACGCTGTTCGAAGAGAACGAGACCAAGCTTGCTGAGAAGTTGGTCTTCGCCACACTGCTTGATAACAATGGCGAGCCTCGTCGTCACATCGGCGGCTTGCTCACGGACTTTGGCACCTGGTCCTCCCTCGTCTGCACTTGGAACGAGTAGATGATACCGTCGACAAGTCGCACTTCGAGCCACTCGAGAATGTCAGACGCCCCGAGCTTCTCGACAACTTTTGTGATGGTCTCCCTCACCATCTTGCGGTGGGGCTCTGCCTCGTCCTTGAGCTCGTTGACCACTCTACCCACAATCTCCGCGACGCCAGCTTTCTCAGCGTGCTCGACGGTAGTTTCGACCACCTGCCGATAATTTCTGCGGTCGAGTGCCATACGACGCACCCAGAACGCCTCGAAGAAGTCGGGCAGAATATTGTACTTGATGTAGGACGGCGTCACACCCTTTTAGGGCTGCCGCCCGTGACCGTGGCCACGGTTCGACGGCACCCGTGGCACGGGTGCCGTGTCCGTTCCGTCGGCCATTATCTCTCCTTGAGGACGGCACGGCTACGGCACGGGTTCCGACCCTACGGCCCGTTGAAACACCGCCGTCACGGCCGTGTAACAGGTTTGTATGTTGGCCGCTGATTTCGCCAGAAGTGGGCCAGAGATATGCGGCCACTTCCTCAACAAGCTTGTCTTCCAAGTTTGACCATTTTCTGCCCTTAGGAGCCGCAAGTTGTGGTCGGGTTGCGGCCATGCCGGCAAGCGCCGGCTGTGATGGGGGAGTTTGATCTCGGTTTGAACCACGACTTTCTTACACACGCTGGTTGATTCTTAGCACTAACCTGTTCCCAGCATTCCGAAGAACTGAGGAAGCTCTCGGCATCATTTTGGGTCATTTTACAAGGTTCTTCTGCCTTATGAGTCTCGGGATTTTAGTTAAAGCCTCACCATATTCGACTGAATCTGACTATACTTACTAGACGTTCTACAGAGACCTACAAGTAACATTTAATCAAGAAGAGCCCAAGAAAATATCTGAAGACAGCCGTGTACCCGTTACGGCCGTGCCGTGGAGCGTTTTTAGAGATGTTAACGGCGAATTCCGACGGGCACAGAGTTAAATTGAACACGGTTTTAAGAAACGAGAACAATGAAAAAGCATTGGTCAAGACTGAACCCAACTCAAAGTCGAAAATTACCCCAGATATCAATGCATTCGGGCGCAGGGAGTCAAACCCCGAGTAGCCAGCCATTTTGGACAACTATCATAGACTGAATCTGCACACGACGCCCGAGTTGTTGGGTAGGTTCATTCCTCGGAGTTCATGACGACTTTTGAGGCTAGATCTGGAAATGAATAGAATGGAAACCGCGCAAATCGAACGTCGTTGAAAATGCGAAGACTGTGAATTGAACTCACAACGATTCCTGATGAGGTTGACGACGACGAATTGGAAATCAAGCGAGTAGAGGACACAAGCAAGATAAGGATGGCCGGCGGAACGAGACAACTCATTCACTCATCCGGACGCGGGGAGTCGAACCCCGAGTAGCTAGCTATCGTTCGATCGGGCGATACAAAGTCTAGCCGAGGGGACTGTTCTCTGCAGGTGTGGGTGAGCGTCGAGATCAGCCTTATTATGGATGCATAAAGATCTAGATAAGACACGTCTGAATCGAACGCGGTGTCGGACGTGTAGAAACTGTAAATCAAGCTCAGAGCCCGAAGCAAAGAATGAAGTTATGGAAGACAGACTCACCCCGCCACAAAAAATCAGGGAAAAATATGGGGAAGCTGTCTATTCGGATGCGGGGAGTCGAACCCCGAGAAGCTGACGGCGATCTCGTACAACAGCTACAGAGTCCCAAGGTTTGCCGCACACGACATCCGAGTGCATTTCTGGGCCAGGAACGGAGTAGAAGAGGCAATATATCGAAGATTGAAAGAAGAGAGCTGAGTCATGAGGGATGTGGCGCATCTCCCATTCCAAAAGAGTCGATATTCCCACTGTTGCATTCACGAAGAAAAATGAAAAAATCAAGAATTATCGAGACCCAGAAAAGGCGGAGTCAAGGGCGAACAAAAAACACATGTTGTCGGTATTCGCATGCAGGGAGTTAGAATGGCCCAGGGACAAACAAAACATGTAAGTGCGTGTGCCGCACATGACGTCCGAGTTCTTTACTGCATTCGGTCCTGGATCGCTTGACATTCTTTGGAGCTGAGCCCTGGCCAGCACATTTCCAGCAAATAAATTGAACCATGGTTGAGTTCAACCCGTGCGGCTGTGCCAATCACTTGAGACATATTTGGCTCGAAATCGCCCGGTGCACGTCTTTCTTTTTCGCTTACAACGACGATGAGCGGCAACGACGACGACGACGAGCACGACGAGGAGACCTATTTCGCAGGCGGCGTGCGCAGGTCTGTGTGATCCCGTAAGCGCCTTTGTCCTCAATTTACTGAGGATATGATACGCGGCGGCATCTCGGTGCAGAATCCCGGACGCGAGCGCGGCGGCGGGCCTGGCGTGAATCTGGTGCGGAATCTGCTGAGGAAAGCAGGAGGAGGGCGCGAGCGGCGGGGGCGCCGGCGGCACGATCGGGTTCTTTGGCGGCGGGGGCACACGCCCGGCGGGGAGGGCGACGCGACGGCTTCACCGTCGAGGACGACCCGCTCGTGCGCTACGACGACCCCGCGTCCACGCGGCGCCGTCGATATTGGAAGTCCGGCCGGGCCAGCGCGCTAATGTGTAAGTGTCGAAAAGGACCGAGGACGACTACGTGCCCCTACCCGCGAAGCCGTTCTCGGGCACGGGGAATAGGCCGGGACGCCGACAAGGGCGCCGAGCGCCAGTGTAGCGAGAGCGGTGCCTGCAGCCGCCCGCAGCAGCGCGAGCTTCAACCCGCGCTTCGAGGTCGACACCACGCAGCCGACGACGAGCATCCAGGTTCGGCTCGCGGATGGCACGAGGTGAGTTCTTGCGTTCGGCTTGGTCTTGTGTTCTCTCGCGGAGTTCGATCCTAATTCCATGTGGGGTATCGCTCCGAGTTCTTGCTTTCGAGTTCTCTGTCGCAGCTTCGCCCTTCGCATCTCCATTTCCATCTTATCATCCTATCCTATGCCCTCGTCCTGGCTGCACCCACCCACAGACTCATCGCGCGCATGAACCTTACACATACGGTCGGCGATCTGCGCGGGTTAATCGATGCGTGAGTCGCCGTCGTCTCTTCGTTTTCCCCCTTTGCTTCTCTCTTTCGGTGGAGTTGGAGCACATCAGTTGCGGGAGTTGTTTTCCTTTCACTATTTCCTTTTCGCACTTCAACTCGACCCTCTATTATACCTCCACCTTCCCATTTTGCTTGGCATCCACTTCGCATCGCACTTTCCCTGCGTTCTACCACTCGCCATCCCTTCCTCATCGTTTACATCTCATCTTCATATGCACACCCTTCACCTCCCTGTCTTCCTCCCCCTTCCGTTGCGGTGCTTCACGCCAGTCGTCCCTCTCCCCATCCGTTGATACCCCTCCCTCTCTTGTGAATCTCTGTCCTTTGTTCCCCGCGTCCTGTCCTTGATGTCTCCTCGGACTGGAACGGGAGATGACTTTACATTGCTGGTACACTTCAATCGCTTTCTTCGTTTTATTTCCTTTCCTTTGTTCCTATTCCTCTTTTTTCTCTGGTTCTTGGCCCGCATGGCATTCTTCTTCTACGTCACTCCCCATTTCTTCCAATATCTCATTGTCTCTCTCCTTTTCACTCTAAACCCAGTACTAGCACCTCTTCTTCCCCGGCACCCGCCCCGCCGGCCGCCCCTACACCATCGGCACCACCTTCCCCACGCGCGTGCTCGACCGGCCGGTGCACGGTAAAGGAGGCGGGGCTCGGTGGCATGGTTGTTGTGCAGAGTTGGGTATAGCGAGAGCTGAGAGCTGTGCGAACTATCCAGGTGTAGGAAGTTGTTATGGGAGGGAGGCGAGATCTTGAGAGGGGCAACGGGAGTGGAAGGGAGGGTATGGGCCGCCCGTCAGCTCGACCACGCCTGCGCTGTGCCCTGACTATGCGCGTTCGACGTAGGCGGCGATGCGAAGAACCGAAGGTGGGTTCTACATTTTTTTCGTCCTCGTTTTAGTTTGTTCTAGAGATTGATCCCAGGTACCACCGCGCACGAAATCCCGCAAATCTGGACACCCAACCGTGCAGAAGCCTTCCCCGCACTCAAATGGTTCCTCGGCTGTTCGCTCGATGGCAGCGCGCCAGGAGAGCCTCGTCCCCTGCCTCGCCGCGTCCGACCGCGCGCACCAACAGCCTAGCTGGGGAAACAAGCATGTGGGAACTGGCCATTGTGTGGAGGAGACGGACGAGAGGATGAAGCGGTGCGGGAGGTGCAAGGCGGCAAGGTACCGTGATCAGCAGGTGCGCGGGTGGCAAGCGGAATGAAGCCCCAGAGGTTGGTTTTCGCGCTCCGTACTTCCGCGTGAGGCTTTTGTTCTCCCTATCTGAGCGTTACTTGGGTAGATTCACAACAAATCATACCTCGCAGTAAAATTCCTTCCGCTCTGCTACTTCTCTGCGGGATGTTGTCCTCGCAGCTGAGATGAACCAGCCAACTTGAGGTTGCAATAAACTCTTATTGCAGAGCTCTCATGTGAGATTTGCAGCGCGTGAAGATCAAGTCAAGATTACTCGACACCGCTGCAAGTCGGGGACACAATATTCCTCTCTTTATTTTCATGATCAACCTTCAGCGAGAGCTACTCTTTCTGTGAGTTCCTTGGCGGGAGTGTTCCCGGGGACTGAGCGAGTTGGAAGGACAGGATACGCGTACAGACTGTGTGGATCTCAAACAAGTGCACACTTCACTGAGCCAATTATCCGCACAGGGGGTCAAGGCGCAGAAGCTCACGGTATTATCGGCCAACAAATGAATTGGCCTTCGTCGTACAACAGAATGGAATTACTATCGATTTCGGCAACTTCATGGCAGCTTTCATCCAAGAAATCTGGTATATCCCCCCTCCCGCCACCGATGTTCTAATTCTGGTCTCAAATTGGTTCTCTCACCTTGATTAGACACCACCCAACGCGTAGACACCAAAGGTACTGAATCATGCCGAGCAATACAGTCTCCGCCTGTTACATCAATCGCCGCTTAGACGCGCGGCATTGCGTGCTTAGCGCTCGTTTGCGGTCCGAACCTGCCCTGCGTATTCTATTCCCAGGAAGCGGTAGCGAGCTGACATGCTGCGTAAATCAGTGAGAAGCCCGTTCTAGTCGTTCCCAGCGAACACCGCCTCGCCTCGCCTTGTGTTGGACCATATAGGTTCCTCACGTGTCCAGCGTACCGGTGCGCTGTATTCTTTGGTGGAGTTCATCAAAATTTCTTCTGCCGCTAACAATGATGGGATTTCAGGACCCTTTCCATTTTGTTTTCCGCCAGCGTTTACACAAAATGAGTAAAAGGGCCCGTGTCTGGGAGTGACTTGATGTTCGGGCATCAGCCCGCAGTTGTTATTCAGTCGAGTTACTCATATGGAATAAGCTCATATGGAATACACAGCCAAATTCCGTGGTATGGAATGGCCTTTGGCCTTCTCCCAAATGGCCTTTCACCACTGTAGAATACATCTCATATGGAATATCTGCAGTATGGAATGGGGTTGGCCAACATTTTGGCTGGTCTCCCAACTTTATTCCATGAGGGATTCAACTGGTGTTCGCTGGTTTTAATTTCTTACCCCGCTCCTACCGCCCGGCTGACTCTTGCGTCACAGGTATCCCGGCGCTGGACAGTTGTAAGTGTCAAGCAGAGGTCAACTCTTGAAATGATGCGCTGGATGCCGGGGTAGTTACACCCTTGAAGTCCTGCGGTTGTGGGTTAAAGCCAAATGCTGTGCACTTCACAAGGAGCAAATCCCTTCTTGCTTAATCTGTTCAGGTACTACAAGGCACTATCAATTTCCACGCACAGATTCCCCGTCTTTTCGGCGGAAGCATCACATGGTACCAAATTATTCCCTTTTCGACTCAATTGTGGCGCCTGATGGGGCCTCACTCAATTCTTGGAAACAGCACCCATCCATCCCAAGTCGCCATTCAATCCTGGATAATCTCACCAGGCCTCCCAGTGCCGGGCGCTCTTGTTGCTCGTCCATAGGTATGGTTTCCCTTGGCCCCAAGCCGAAACATCAACGCTTATGTGGAAAGACCGTGCGACATATGGGGCGAGTGAAGCCCCGCCTTGACGGATTCTTTCCTGCACCCCGGCTTAACCTGGGACCCACCATCCCCACCCCAACCGCCACTGATGTTCTAATTCTAGTCTCAAATTGGCTCCCCAGGTTCACACCCCTTCGCATTTATTTCTGCTATGCTCCTCCCACTTCTTTGTTATGGCTCGAAAGTTGCTGCCTTTCTTGTTCGTTCCCGTACGGGTGGTTTGATTGATTTCACTCCTAACGTGCTCCTTGTGCACAGAAAATCGGATATCGACAGAGAAATACAAAAGAACTAGGGGCATAGGTGTGTCTCAAAGCATGAGAGGGAAAGCGGAGTGGATGAGATAGCAGTGTGCAGGTGAGTACTTCGGATACTAGATAATATCAGGTTAAACCAAGGTTGCTCGAGAACAGGATTGCGCTTGCTCACCAGTGCCGGATAGTATTGTACGCTGTCTGAGTTTATATAACCGCGAGCGTCGAAGGCGTTTCTGTTGGATCACCGGCCAACTTGCGCTGGCGTTCGGCCTCCAAGATGAGCTATGGAATCCTTCACATTAGTTCTCGTTCATGGTATGGCACAGAGCTCGGACTTCAACATCAGTGCGGATGTCCTTGACACAGCGTATGCATTCACCGATCTCGTTGGAGAGCGACCGAAATCTGGTTATGCGTTCACTGATGTCTTTGGAGAGCGACCGAAATCCCTTCCAGCTGAACGCCTTCGTTTCTGGGCGCAGGATACGACATTTAATGCGCGGAGCAGTTTTGGCAACCCTACATATCACAACACTAGTCATTAAGTGATGATAGCGAAGGTCGAAGACTCACTCGCAAAGGCGCCGCCTTTGGTCCCTGAGTTCGGAATAGCTTTGGGGAGCTTCTACCATCGCCTCTTGAATATATTCCTCCATTTGATTGAGGGACACTGCAAGCTGGTATAACTGCATCGAGGGGGACTGGAGGTGGATCTTGCATAATATGACGGCAGAAAGAAGGAGCCCGAGCGTGGCGTAGCGGAATCCGTGGTCAGGAATGAGGGCAGTAGCCGCGAGGAGAATGGAAGTGAGTTGCTCGGATGTGGGAGTTTTCATGGTGGGGAGCACATATGGAGATGGGTATCTGGGACTCATCCGGGTGTTTATATACGTCCGCAAGCGCTGAGGTATTATGGGCTTCGATCAAATTAAAGGGCATCTTCTTGTCTGGTATAAATACTATACTATACATGAGATTACGAATGATCACCGAACTTGACCCTCCCCAACTGCTCGCTTCCTTCCGCATTAGGGTGATTGCGAATGATCACCGAGCTTGCGTTTCGCTGACTGCCCGCTTCCTTCCGCATTATGTACTCGAAAGTGATGGCCGGTCAGAATTTCAGCTGTTTGAGCTCATTCTTTGCTCAAATTGCTTCAAAAAAATTGTGGTATTGAAATTAAGTCTTCTGAACGTGGCCGACCATTCTTTAAGTAAGCTGGCAGACCCGGTACATAGCAAGAAGGTGCAGTTAAGACCACTAGCTACGAACTACCGCAGATTTACTAACAGGACCCGACTCAGCTGAATGTAATTGCTTCTATCTTTAGAAAACAACGACATGTTCAGCGTCTTCTGCGCCACATTGCGAGTTGTGGCATGTCATGTTGAGATATGTCGAAATGTCGATTCGTGGTAATGCTTGTATGCGAAATAACTGGACGCTGGGGCATGTTCAACTCTAAATATGAGCATAACAGCATCGGAACCTGGAGATCTCCTGGACCAAATCTTTGCGGGCTGGAGTCTCTGGACTTTGACCTTGCGTCCGTTAGGAAACCTTTCCACGACTAGCTTGAAGCTAAATTTACTCCTTACTCCACAGCTCAGAGAGCAGAAATGGCCTGTCTGTTTTCCAGAAGAGGTTCGTTAACCCCGGCTGCACTAAGAAGTTTCGGAAATAGCTTCAATCATTGGCTTCGGGCCAGAGTTTTTGCGACCGCTTTCAGGGACTGAATCCTTCGCAATCGTTATACTGCCATGTTTAATCGTGGCTTGTATCTGCACAGAAGAGAACTTGGAGGCAGGTCAGGTCGGGCTCTTACCCTGCATCTAGTCTGTTGTATGTGCACCTATCTGGCATGAAAGGTAACCGGAGTCGAATTCGTCCAAATAGGTTTTCTTCGCCGTAATCAACCACGCTCGCGCTTTGATTCCCGGGGCCACCCCAGTACTAGTTCGCTGCTAGCGCCTTGTGCGAACTGGGGTGAAGCGCCGGCTTTCTATACTTTCCACAAGTGTGCTTCATACATCCACAAAGAGTTCTAAAGTTAACGCGCCCCGGGTTGAAACAGAAGCCCGGAAATGGAATGTCTGGATTACTATGGCGAATCTCATACACAAAGATAGATTTCGATGGATGGCTTCCACTTCTGTAGGCTTATATGAGGCAAAACATCTCTGCCCGACCGCTCTTGAGTGTTTTTGCTCATTTTTGCCCAAAATGGCCAACTTGACGGCCTCCTTGCGCTGTCAAATGACCATCGACTCCATTCAAATAAATTGTAGTTATTCTTTTTTTTCAAGCCCATTCATGCTGCGATGACCACTTTTTCACAGCATGCAATTCCACAAAGTCGTTTTATTGGAATACAGTGAATTATTTTATTTCGCAATTTTGAAGTAGATATTGTATAATTTTGCTATTCACATCGTAATGTCTTTGAGAAGTATGTATAGCTGATATAACTACAGCGTGATCCACGAATTACTATCCTTGCGATCAGAGTGCTAAAATATTCCGAGAAATTCGAACAGGGCCGGTCAAGAAAAGAACCCAAAGAACCCAGTGAGCACCTGTGTCACTAACCGTTTGTCTCATGTCACAGCACTAGCAAGGGAAATTGTACCGTAAACCCTCGACTCCAGCCATCCACAGCTGGTGCTGTTGCCAATGCTGGGGTTTTTCATTCGAATCTACTGGGGGGGCGATGTGTGACCCTTTTTTCAAGTTCGACAGTTCGACACCGGCCAAAATTTACTGTGACACCCCCGAAATTTCAACATTTCCTACAAAAAATTTCGTTTTTTGCATCTTTCAGGCCATTTTAGCCGCGCCGTGACCAGTGGCAGGTTCGACAAAGGCTGCCGTGACGCGTGACCGCAACCAATGTTCGACGTCGACATAGGGGTCCGTCACCCGTGACTGTTGATTTGAACGAAAAACCCCAGTAGCCTTCTCATCTTCCTCTTTTGGGGATGCTTGGATCGCTACCAGTAACCGTTGCATCCATTGAATGGACCCGTGGCATGCCATCTTGCGCATGCGCCGCTTGCTCTTGACGCCGCGATCAAATACCATCAGATGGCTTCGACGTGGTCGGTGACGATGCCAACCACGATGCCGAATCTGCTTCGAAAATCGTAAAAATATTGTAAGGGATGCAATGCATATGTACGATACATTTTCCCGGGTAAGGAAGTGAAATACGGTCAAACAAAGTCATAACATACCTTTTTCATTCAATTTTGTGCTGCACGTATTTCGGTCCCGGTTGCAGCTCGAGCCCACGCCCTCTGCACTATGCACTAGGAATGGAGCAGGTAGAATTTGAATATTGCAGTGTGAGCGGCATACTAGACAATGTCTGAGCTAGGCTTGAAGAGACTCCTGTGGTGGTGGGAATGAGCGGTATAGCCACTGATTGACGTGATCGACGTACCTAATTTGGAATGATGCCCTTGAGAACTCGACGATTTTGCGAATTGGAGACGCGTAGGTGGGCTATCTCTGTATTGATCTTTCAGATAATAAGCTGTATGTGCACAAGGATTTTTAGGAAAAGAAAGTAGCACCTGATCGTTTTTTCTGTCGGGGTTTTACTCAATTGTTACCTGCAGTTGAAATAATGATTCCCTTTCCATCGTAGTCATATTTCATTCAACATTCTTTGAATAAGAGTGTGTCCTATCCAGAGGAACTCTAAAAAAAATTGATTGGGGGTGGATCAAAGTCCTGTGCAATGATTCAGGCCTTTCTGGGGTCTGATAACCAGGCTTATTTCGTTGCAATGGGATGCATTTTTGGCCTGGAAATTCAGATCTACAGAGACAATAACAGTGCCTACACTAGTCTCTCTAGACAGACATTATATATTACCTTAACTCGTACCTCGTTGATATATAGTCTGTTGGTTACCGCGCTTGTTACCCGGTACCTTGCGCTATCAAAAATGATGTGATCTGATACAAGATGCATGACCAAACAACTCATTAAGCCTTGCACAGATCCACGCGTTTCGACGCGTCATTCGACCGTCTGAGCCTCGCACACACTGCCAAAATAAAATTTGCACAACCGGCTCTCTCTTCTTGGGCTCTGCAACTCATCGGCGCTGAACTGCGTAAGCAGATCGGAATTCTTGCACGCACGGGCCACAACTACGCAGCAATGATGGAGATGATTTCATCCGTCTTTTATCCCCTACTCCCAGGAGCCGCCGCCAGTGAGTGGTACCTTTCTTATTGTCCTGACTTGGAAAACTAACCTCATTGTGCTAAATTCAGTGGAAGTAACCCCGTCCTGTCCTGAGTTTGTAATTGTGTGGGACAATATCAATCCTGTATGCGTGCAGATTCCTCTGGAGAAGACACTCCCTGTAGGCAAAGCTCTACCTCCGAAATCGATGAAGGACTGCCAGATTTGTTGGCAGAAGATGGAGCAGATGTGTCTGATGCAGGCAGCGAGTGAAAGAATACCCTTTTCGGCCGGAAAATGTGCTCTATAATATAACTATTTGACGCGTTATAATCCAACTTGCGGCCCTCAGAGCGCGAGCTACGCGTCGTGTAATTAGGCCACATCACGTTGCCGTGAATGCACGTGGTTTCTCAATAAGGAAGCTTATATAATAACGCAAGGTACCGATCCAAATTTTTGGGCGATTAGAAAAGGTTTATTTTTCACTCAAAAACACCTCTTTTGACGAATTTCACGGCATGGAAGGCTCAGATGTCATACTAGTAGTACCTGTCGTGAGTAATAAGGTCATATGAACCCGATGTTATCTAAAGATCTGGGGAATTTGACCTTCTGGAATGATCATTGACCAAATATGCTCGAAAGGTGTGGTAGTTAAATGTTGTAAACTGTAATGAACATGTCACACAAGTTTGACCAATCTCCATATATTCTTGATGACCTGAGTTTCGGGTGAAACTATTTTTCAATTCATGGAGGTACATCCTATGGAAGCTTTCTGGGATATACCTGGGTTTTTCCCAGCCCTAGTCCTTGTGCTATGTGTTTTGAGAACCCATTAAGCGCCCGTGAAGCGCTGACCGGCCCGCTACCCGCTCGTCAGTTCACGACCTGCGCTTGAAGGCATCCATACGCTGTGTAACGACCGTCGTGGCCTGCACCGGAATGGCGCAACCCGAAGCCTTTGAGGCGGTGGAGACATCATTGCCCATAGACATTCATTTATGCTTATTGAAATTTACACCAGGCGGGACCAGTTTGGCTGTTGACATTGTTTGATGTGGCAGGGTGCACATGAGACAGAGTCGAGGCAGTCGCGGATGCGAACACGAGGAGCGGTTGGTGAGAGGGTAATGTGGGGAAGTATGAAAAGTGCTGGAGGTGCTGTGGTTGCTGGAAGCGGTGCTGCAATGTCAACGTGACAAGATGTCAAGATATCGAAAGGTGATGGGAACAAGTGGTGGGCTCAAGAAACAAAGAGAGAGAGCGGGCGAGCCCTGCAATCAGGAAGCAAGGTGACCTGTTGCAGAAGAAATCGATGTACAGGAAGTCGTTTGTTGAAACGGGGTGGGGACTGCGACATTGCTGGGTGTGTGCAAAGAATATTTCATCACATGTGACTCATCAGGTAGATTGTTCCTCTACCAAAATCGGATTTTTATCGGCGGAGTCATAGGCACGGACTCTTATCAGCAGGTTTAGCGCCAAATAACGTGTGCTAGTAGGGGCGACCATGGAATCCTTGAGGATTCAACTCGTATCGGAGATCCTACTATCTCACCCTCTCGTATGTCCCTTATTTTCATTTGTGCCTGTACAGCACAATAAAATTTATGTCAGGGTACACAAGTTTCCAACAAGTAGATTCCAAATAATACCCATTTCATGCGAACCGGCTCGTAGAGCTCAGTCAGAGGCGAAAAAGCAAAGCGTGGAGCGTGATCATGGGCCCAAACAAGATGCAGAAATGGTTGTCTGAACCAAGCGAGAGAAGAACAGAATAAATACAGCTAATTTTTTCGAGAATCCGAAAATGGGTACCGCTGTAGGGCACGACCCAGATATGGGAAGGAGACAGCAGGCTAATATTAAAATCAATTAACAAAGAAGTGACAGCAAACACATATTGCTCCAGGTCTTTCTGTGTTGGGCATCATTGGGTGCAGAGAGGCTCTGAACAGAGGGTGTGGTGCGTGTTTATGTGCATGGCATGGTAGTTGGTGAAGAGAGGCATGGTGTTAAGAGTATCGCAAAATGAAGATGATGGTGGGAGAGGAAGAGGGAAGGACACTTTTTTGACATACACCTCACTGCGGCTTCAAGTTCAACTTCCGCCAAGTCAGTCGTCGGCAGGGTGGCGGTGGTCTTCCCGAAATGGAAGGTCGTTAATGGCGGTTCGGACACAGTGATGTTATGTCACGGTCTTCACGGAGACAATTGCAACCCGCGCGTACAGCGTGAAGTGACTAAACATATATCAACCACGAAATCTGGCTGTATATACTGGACAATTTCGTTCAAATCGACACAGGGTGTGATGCGTGACCCATTTTACCAATTCGACATTTCGGCAGCCGCCGAATTTTTGCGTGACACCTCGAAAATTTCGGCATTTGAACCGAAAATCTTGTCTTTTTTGCCTTTTCTTTTTATAGGTGATTTGGGGCCTGTGTGACAACTTGGAGGTTCGACAGAGGCCCGAGTGACGCGTGACCTCGACCAAAGTTCGTGATGCGTGACTGCCGATTTGAACGAAATTGTCCAGTATTCCCTCTATGGCATCCGAGGTTCCTGCTGGCAGGTTAACAAACAGGCCGAACAAGGACCCATGAATAAAGGAACGAGCAACTCGAACACGGGAACTGAACCTCGACAAGCCAGACATTCATTTTCCAACCACTAAGACCATCTCCGGCTGCGTTATCCACGAGTGAAATAGCTGACGTGCCAGATGACAGTGAACCCTAGGATACTTTGAATCAGAAAATAAAAGAATGTATGAGCGCGTTGCAATTCGACCGAAACCGCGCAAATCAAACGTGGTTGAAAATGCGAAGACTGTGAATTGAACTCACAGCGATTCCTCGTGAGGCTTACGAAGACGAATTAGAACTTGAACGAGTGGGCACAGGAGTCAAGGCGAAGAAAAAAGACTCAGCATCTCCATTCACACACTGGGAGTCGAAACCCGACTGGCCGGCTACACAATCTAATGGAAACGGCACAGTGATCATAAGTCTGGTTGTGTCCCACACACGACATCCGGGGTTGATTGTAGGGAGGAAAGTTGATCGTGGGAGCAGAGAATATACCGGAGAATCCAAAGAATTCCAGAAGACTGGCCGGCTAGACACTGGGAGGTTAGCTCGAGTCAAGGTCGAGTCCCTTGTCAAACAATCAACCTAATTACCTGGGTGTGCTTATCACTGCAGATCAAGCAACCAAACAATGGGAACGGGGAAGATGAGGCCAGCAGAAAAACTTAACGAGCCGACTCATTCGGACGCGGGGAGTCGAACCCTGACTGGCCAGCTATCGTTCGATCGGGCGATACAAAGTCTGGCTCTGTGATTGCTCTCTGCAGATGTGGATGAGCGTTGAGATCAGCCGCCTTGATATAGATGCACAAAGATCTAGATAAGAGATGTCTGAATCAAATGCGGTCGAACCTGTAGGAACTGTAAATATTATAAAGCTCAGAGCCTGAAGAAAAGGATGAAGTCATGGAATTCCAGGGCCAAGCCCTACACCTACAGCAACAAAATTGAAGCATGGTTGACACCCACGCTGCGGCTGTGCCAATCACTTATCGGGTATTTGGCTCGGCATCGCCCGGTGCGTCTCTCTTGTTCGCTTACTAGACGATGACGAGGAGACCTATTTTGCCGGCGGCGAGCGCAGGTCTGTGTGATCCCGTAAGCGCCCTTGTCCTCAATTTACTGAGCATATGATACGCAGCGGCATCTCGGTGCAGAATCCCGGACGAGTGCGGCGGCGGGCCTGGCGTGAATCTAGTGCGGGATCTGCTGAGGAAGGCGCAGGAGAGCGCGAGCGGCGGGGGCGCCGGCGGCACGATCGGGGTTCTTTAGCGCGGGGGGTAAAAACTCGGCGGGGAGGGCAGCACGAGCGCGTATGTGTCTGGGGCGCGCGAGGTGTAAGACGAGCTCGCTCCGGCACCTGACCTTCTGGCGCGACGGCTTCACCGTCAACGACGGCCCGCTCATGCGCTACGACGACCCCGCGTCCACGCACCGCCGTCGATATTGAACGTCCGGCCGGGCCAGCGCGTTGATGTGCAAGTGTCGAAAAGCACCGAAGACGACTACGCGCTCTCGCCCGCGAAACTAAGCTGGGGACGCCGACAAGTGCGCCGAGGGCCAGTGTAGCGAGAGCGGCGCCTGCGTCCGCCAGCAGCTGCGCGAACATCAACCCGCGCTTCGAGGTCGACACCACGCAGCCGACGACGAGCATCCAAGTTCGCGAAGTGCGTTCTTGCGTTCGGCTTGGTCTTGTGTTCTCTCGCGAGTTTCGATCCGAATTCCCTGTGGCGTTTCGCTCCGAGTTCTTGTTCTTGCAAGATTTGCTTCGAGTTCTCTGTCGGAGCTTCGCCCTTCGCATCTCCATTTCCGTCTTATCATCCCATCCTATGCCCTTGTCCTGGCTGTTGATACTAGCACCCATCTACAGACTCATCGCGCGCATGAACCTCACACATACGGTCGCCGATCTGCGCGGGTTTATCGATGCGTGAGTCGCCGTTGTCTCTTCGTTTTTCACCTTCGTTTCTCTCCTTCGGTGGAGTTGGATCACCTCGGTCGCGGGAGTTGTTTTCCTTCCACTATTTCCTTTTCGCACTTCAACTCGACCCTCAATTATACCTCCACCTCCCATTTTGCTTGGCATCCACGTCGCATCGCACTTTCCCTGCTTTCGACCCCTTGCCATCCCTTCCTCATCGTTTACATCTCATCTTCATATGCACACCCTTCACCTCCCTGTCTTCCTCCCCCTTCCGTTGCGGTGCTTCACGCCAGTCGTCCCTCTCCCCATCCGTTGATACCCCTCCCTCTCTTGTGAATCTCTGTCCTTTGTTCCCCGCGTCCTGTCCTTGATGTCTCCTCGGACTGGAACGGGAGATGACTTTACATTGCTGGTACACTTCAATCGCTTTCTTCGTTTTATTTCCTTTCCTTTGTTCCTATTCCTCTTTTTTCTCTGGTTCTTGGCCCGCATGGCATTCTTCTTCTACGTCACTCCCCATTTCTTCCAATATCTCATTGTCTCTCTCCTTTTCACTCTAAACCCAGTACTAGCACCTCTTCTTCCCCGGCACCCGCCCCGCCGGCCGCCCCTACACCATCGGCACCACCTTCCCCACGCGCGTGCTCGACCGGCCGGTGGCGCGCGCACGGTAAAGGAGGCGGGGCTCGGTGGCATGGTTGTTGTGCAGAGTTGGGTATAGCGAGAGCTGAGAGCTGTGCGAAGCCTCTCTCCCCCTTAGGTCCCTGTCCACTTTCCACTTTTCTCGGACTGGAGCGGGAGATGACTTTACATTGCCGGGACACTTCGACCGCTTTCTTCGTTTTATTTCCTTTCCTTTGTTCCTATTCCTCTTTTTTCTGTCTCTCTGAACCTTGGACCGCATGGCATTCTTCTTCCCATTTCTTGCAATATCATTATCTCTCCTTTCCGTTTTGCTCTAAACTCAGCACCAACACCTCTTCTTCCCCAGCACCCGCCGCCCCTACAACATCGGCACCTCCTTCCCCACGTGCGTGCTCGACCCGGCTGAGGACGCGAGCTTGGTAAAGGAAGCGGGGCTCGGTGGCGTGGTTGTTGTGCAGAGTTGGGTGCAGCGAGGGCTGAGAGCTGTGCGAAGTATCCAGATGTAGGCAGTTGTTATGGGAGGGAGGCGAGATCTTGAGAGGGGCAACGGGAGTGGAAAGCAGGATATGGGCCATCCGCGAGCTCGACCACCCCCGCGCTGTACCCTGAATGTGCGCGGCTACTGTTCGATGTATGCGGCGATGTCAAGAACCGAGGGTGGGTTCGACATTTTTTCCTATCCTCGTTTTAGTTTGTTCTAGAGATTAATCCCAGGCATCCTCGCGCATGAAATCCCGCAAATGTGGACTCCCCAGCCGCACAGAAGGCGTCCCCCGCGCAGGCGAGGCGCTCAATTGGTTCCTCGCGCATAGTGGGAGCGGCCGCTCATTACCGCGTCCGAGAGATTTGGGGAACCATGTGGGAGGTGTCCGAAGTAGGGAGGTGGGAGGCGGACGAGGGGATGGAGCGGGTAGTGTGCTTCTCGTTCCTGGGGAGTTTCAATGGGCTGGGAACCAGGCTCGACTTCCACCGAAACAGCTGAGTTATAACAGTATAATTGCGCGCTGCTAATTCTCTGTGGACCGGTAGTCGCCACGTCGTACGAGCTCGGCTGGGGGGGGGCAAAAAAACCCTATCGCAAAGTGGTGAAGCGCCTCAAGGTTATTCGACACGATGCCCCTATGTATTTGGCCGATGCATGATCAACCTTCAGCAAGAGCTACTCTTTTCAGTGCAAACAGCTCATCTGCCTGGCTATTTTTTACGTTCGCTGAGAAGCCAGAGGACGAGGAAGATAAGCCCTTTCTTTCGTTCGGTGGGCGGAACCTTGAACCTTGAAGGCGTACTCATCTTCATGTGCGAAAAAATTGAATCGACTGCAAACTAATGGCTATCAGTGCGTTTGATCTACCTCGATGCTGTCTGTATCTGTGGGAAGAGAAATTCGGAAGTAACGCCAAAAGCAACAGAAGAACAATTTGTCTATCGGAAGCGTGGAGTTGAACTCCGACTAGCCAGCGGCCAGCTGCGTACAACATCGGAAAGTTCCATCGAGTTCTTTGGCGGGAACGTTCCCGGGAGTTGAGTCGCTGTGAATCCAACGTGGTTGAAAGCGGCAGGAATGTGAGAAACAGACTGAAAATATGACGGATAGGGGTCGTGTGGACAGAAAGCGGTATCCGAGCAGAATGGAAACATGACAGAACGGGGTCGCGTGGACAGAATGCGTATCGCCCCCGGGCGGCCGTTGTATCGACAGCGCGATTCACATTCCGATGCCATGGTCAAGTGACTCAAGTCTCGCTGTATCTTATATGCCATAACGTGGATCCGGCATTGTGGCCGCTCCGACCTTCCGGGTCTGTTGTATTCAACACTTCGATGTTGAACGGACACTCAAAAAAGCCAGTTGGCTGGACCAGGTCGATTATCCTCTGAAGCCCGTCGGTGTGACATACTGCAGGAAGGTGCGTTTGCCTATTCGGGTTGTTGTATGGCTTTAACTCCTTTAAAGCGTCGATGTCAGATCGAAGGGGAAAGTGGCACCGCATCTTAGATTGCCTGAGTTTGGGGTCAGCTTCGTCAGTAATTTTACGCCAGGGGTTTTCCCGGCGAAGCTTGCGTTCGGGTACTGACAGCAGTGCCTCCGACTATGTATATTCGAAGCTGATTGTGATTCGAAGCTTTCTCGTGCTACCTTCCGACGATGCATATTCGAAGCTGACGATGATTCGGAACTTTCTCGTGCTACCTCTTGTGCTTTTTCATTTACCGTGTCCTTGTAGATTCGAAACGGGTGCCAAGAGCAGCCGTCTTTTGGCACGAATACCCCGTCTCCCCACCTTGCATCCCGGAAACAATTATTTGGTAAACGACTTAATCCGATGTGGCCATACAAACTTATGCACTGACCGTTTGGACTGAAGGACTATTAACGCCAGGCGCTAAGAAGTGCCAGATAAACGTCTCCACATGTGCTCCCACACTGTGAAAACTCCCACATCCGAGCAACTCACCCCCCTGTTCCTATAAGGCAACGGAGGCAAGGAAGGAACATTGTGGATAAAAAAAGGAACCGATGAGACTGGGATGCTTCTAGGATTCGAGGTGAGCATGAGAATCCCAATGTTTGAATATTCCACATTTGGAAGATCGGGAGAAACAAGCTGATTGGCGCGTAGAAAGGATTCTGCCTTTCTCTTGAGGCAGGAGGCGGTCGGGGACTTATAGTAATCCCGGAGAGAACTTGGCTCCGCGCGGTTAAGCGGCGATTGATGTAACAGGCGGAGACTCGGGCGTCGAAGCAGTGTCTGATATTTTGTGATATTTATTACAAGGTATGGATCTCGAAGGGGCCGCTGGACTGGCTGGGTGACGGATCGCCTGTCCGGCCGAGGTGAAACTGGAGGATAATGTATATTTGTTACAGCCGTGACTGTCGCATCCCACAAAGGGTGTATAAAAGCCGCACAACCGAATTAGGCCTCTTTTACTTTCCCAATGGACGGCTCCTTCCAGTTCTTCATTGAATCCCCCCAGAACGCCCAGGGCCACAAGAGAAGCCCCCGCCTCGTCACGTCCTGCGACAACTGGTCCATCCTCCTCGCGGTTATTGCCCTCATTCCCAGCCATGGCGTCCGCCACACCGCACTCGGGTTCCTTCTTGCTGCGATCATATTATGCAAAATCCACCTCCAGTCCCCTTCCATGCAGTTATCCCAGCTTGCAGTGTCCCTCACTCACACTGAGGAATATATTCAAGAGACGACGGTAGAGACCCCACAAAGCTATTCCAAACTCAGGGACCAAAGGCGGCGCCTTTGCGAGTGAGTCTTCGACCTTCACTATCATCATTTAATGACTAGTGTTGTGATATGTAGGGTTGCCAAAACTGCTTCGCACATTAAATATCGTATCCTGCACCCAGAAGCGAAGGCGTTCAGCTGGAAGGGATTTCGGTCGCTCTTCAAAGGCATCAGTGAACGTATAGTTAGCTTCCGGTCGCTCTCCAACGAGATCGGCGAATGCATACGCTGCGTCAAGGACATCCGCACTGATGTTGAGGTCCGCGCTCTGTGTCCATGCCTTGGACGAGAACTAATGCGAGGGATTCCATAGCTCATCTTGGAGGCCGAACGCCAGCGCAGGCTGGCCGGTGACCCAACGGAAACACCTTTTACACTCGCGGTTATATAATCTCAGACGGCGTGCAATGCTATCCGGCACTGGTGAGGAGCGCAATCCTGTTCTCGAGCAATCTCAGTTTAACCTGATATTATCCAGCATCCCACGTACTCACCTTCACATGGCTGTCTCATCCAACCCGCTCTCTCTCCCATGCTTTGAGACACACCTATGCCCCTAGGTCTTTTATATTTCTTCCTGGAGACATCCGATTCTCTGTACACCAGTTCAACCATTTGACCCTAAGAACTTCCGAAGAGCTTTCGACCCATGTCCTGTCCTAAGTACCCCCGTCGATATACGGCGTACGAGGAAGGGTTTAGACGATATTTGATCATAGCCATTGAGTTTTATGTTGCGTCCGCAGGCGCTAAGGTTAAGGATATTGATCCTCTCCCGATATAGTAATTTCGGCGTCCGAATCGCGGATACGCCGACTCGTGGGGGAGGGAGGTTACGAGGCGCGGTTCTGGTGTTTGTTGGATCAAATTTCCTAACAGAGCCTAACCGTAAACGGTTACGCCAAATTGGGCGTAACCAGATGGGGTTTGGAGCGTAACCAGAAACGGCAATTATTCACGTGGATAGAGAAGCGTAGACAGAAATGGGAGGTACTTCCCACGGTTCCATTGATACATCATTTAATCTAGGTGACTCGTTCTCGGCCAATGCTCAATCTTTTAACACCGTTTTTATTGAATAAAATCAGGACAAAACAAGGTATATACAGATCCAACCTCTCATAATATTCTGTTGGGTATTTAAGACCAGTTATCCAATTCTAGAGCAAAAATGGGTTTAATACCTTCATAGCTATTGATCGCCAGTTTCTGACCAACTGAGCCCGCATTTACAGCTCTTTGCGGAACTTAGGGCGCGGCCTGTTTTTTTTTTTTTTTTCGATGATTTTTGCGTCGGATGGCTCTCCTGGGATCAATTCTCAACCGTTTTCCCTGAGAGTATACTCATTATGTTGGCATTGAACGTCCAGAGGGCATGGCCTCCTCGGATTTCTTGATGGCTAATCAAATTGCTTGATTGGGAAAATATCCATGTTTTTCACCAGGATGGCTGGAACATTAGCTATCATTCTTTAATTGGGCTAATATTTTGATACGATGCACTCACAGGTGTACCAGAGGGCACCAAATACCGGCATTTTTTATATGACCTGTATTTGGCTCAAGACTTTGAAAGAAGAATTTGGTGTGGTCGTAATATAGATTGTGTCTGATGTATGGGTCACATTAAAAATGCCGGTGTTTGGTGCCCTCTGGTACACCTGCAAGTCCATCGTATCAAAATATTAGCTCAATTGAAGAATGATAGCTAATGTTACAGCCATCCTGGTGAAAAACACGGATATTTTCCCAATCAAGCAATTTGATTAGCCATCAAGAAATCCGAGGAGGCCATGCCCTCCGGAAATTCAATGCCAACATAATGAGTATAATCTCAGGGAAAACGGTTGAGAATTGATCCCAGGAGAGCCATCCGACGCAAAAATCATTGAAAAAAAAAAAAACGGGCCGCGCCCTAGGTTCCGCAAAGAGCTGTAACATTCTTTTAGGCACTGCTTCGACCCTCACATGATTTTCGGTTACAATCTGCACACGGACTCTTGCAAACGTTCCCGCCTATTACTCCCTTTGCAATTATCTTGTCTGCATTTGTGGTATGTCCGCTTCTGCCGTTGTCTCGGAGGTTCCTCGGAGGCAAAGACTGCAGTCGTTGGAGCTTCTCATTTCCGTGAAGATCCTGCCCTGATGCTGGCCATATTATGACTATTTCCCTCTTCCAAATTAATATCTGGATAGTTGTGCTATTCAAAACTCTGTGCAAATTCAAGCAAGGTATCCATTTGGGAGGAAGTTGGGAAACCTGGTTGATCAACTATATCCCAGGATTAATTTGTGGTTGGGGCTGAGATCTGTGGGGCAATTGCTGTGAGGGGTTGTTGATATGTATTCGCCCCTTTCCCTTCCTTTCCTCTTTCCTTTTTCGGCATATTTTTTGTAATTCTTTTGGGAACCAACAAACATCGTACCTGAGCTGGTTATGACAGGGTCATGCGCTGTGCGAAGCATCGAAATGATGCTCTTTGGATACTAATCTGGCTAAAAACGGTATTCAGCGCTTTATAGCCATGATCGTTATGTCACGGAGCAAATTGCAACTCCCGTGTACGGCGTGAAGTAGTTTATAAACGGGATTCAGGGGTGTGCACAGTGGCGGCCCGGCGGGCTTTGTGCTGTACTTTTTTTTTTTGAACCGGGGAATTAATTCAGTGCACGTGGATATCAGATCACCCCGCGGGGTTCGATCGAAAGTATTTTCAAAGCGAAATACTTGGAATGCATAACGGGGGAGCATGAACTTTTGGAATTCGATTTCTTGAATTGTGAAACCCAAACATTAAAATTACAGCTGCTGGTTATATAAATTGAAGGACGAATGTCTGAACACATGATGTTCGAAATTTTTACCCAGTTTGTTCCCGACAGATCTTGAAAATTGCTCATGCATGTCAACAGAAACTCAAGCAAATGGAAAATGACAAGAAATGGAAACATCTGCAGTGGCAGTGCTACAGTAAGCCCCAAATGAAGCTGTGCTGTGGTAATTGAAGACCGTCACAGTACCATGAAGGTCCAAAGCAAATCCGAGGAAAAACAGAAGCACTGGAAACAAGGCCTCAGCCATTCTCTGGCTAGTGAGCTACTCATGCTCATCACCCACAAAATCACTGGACATATTCGCTACACAATATCCGAGGTTTCTGCAAGATTTGTTTGCGTTGCAATCCGGACGCAGGGTATTGTCAGCAATGGCCTCTGAGTTGGCTAAACAGCAAGTAACCTGGCGAGAACCCCAACCAGGATAAACCCGATAGACGCTAATAGCTTGTGTGTTCCCTGAGCAGTAGGACCAACCGTACGGTCTCCTCTCTAGGAGGCCGTATGTCGTAGGTCGGGATGCGAGGTGGAACCTGGAACGAGTTGAAGAGGGTGTGATATCCACTCAGGTATAAAACCTGGGGTGTGGATGCAACCCGTAATACAATGTAGAGGAAGCAGGGCAGGGTGGAGACAATGCCTATGTCAAGCCAAGGTAGAAGCCTGAGATTAGACGAGGTAGAATCTACTGTACATGGAGATTCTACTGAGCTTATATAGGCTTCGAAATAAATTAAAGGTGATTGCGATCTATCACATCAGGTCTGGTACCTCAGCATTAAGGAGCATTAATGCTGATACTCCTGTGCTCCTGTGTCGGTTTCCATATCTCCTGAGGACTAGGGGACCCAATTTTCAGGTTTCCTAGTCCCTATCATCATTGTCTCCAGTGGTTCAAACCAATCAAATCAGTGGTTGAAACCCCGATCAGTTTGCAACCATTCACATTCTTCATGTATGCCTCTGTATCAGCCATGATGCGTCTGGGGACTAGAATCCGTCTGTACAGGTTCCTAGTCCTGAAAATCTTCTGTATCCTTGGGCGCAGACTACCCTGAGTCTGAATCCATGGCTGGGTTTCAGCTGTGAGAAGGTCACATGGTGGTATCATGAGAGTCCCATGCCACTAAGATGTGTCTGTATCCATACAGTTGCATTGAGCAAAAAAAAGTAGAGCCCGGGCGGTTCATGACAGGCATCCAGCCCTGGAAAGCCAGCTGCATGACCTATCACGTCCGAATTATGTATCTTCACTGATGTTCATAGCTACAAGTGCATCGAGGTTCACAGCATGACCCTGCGGATTTGATTGGCCAAATTGCACATTGTACCCCCACCAAAGCAACCGCTAATGAACAATAAAACCTCGTCAGATGGACCTGTGAGGAGAGAAGCGGAAGTAAAATTCAGAGCCTCTTTGAATTTGGATGTGGCAATTCGACTATCAAATGGCCAATGATACATTTTTACTCAGGTACTGGGTATGACTGTGTTCCACACATGGTGTCTGAGTTCTTGGTTGGATTTGTTCCCTCATGAGTCAAATTGGTTCAGGATACATAACACTAATATTGCTTTCTGGCTTAGACAGCGTCAAACGCAGGGGAGTGATCACTAGTGAGCCAACACTGGTGGTTAAATTTAAATCCTTGCGACACTTCTCAAACTGAATGGTGCATGCACCGCCAGCTTGCATTTTGAAACCAACCCTGAACCCCCTCCAAGTGCCAAGCCAAAATTTGGTTGATTGTTGTTGAGCGTTTTCGAAGACGTTGACAGCGAATTCCGTGAGAACAGCCCTGGAAGAAAAAATTGACGATGCGACAGCTCATTCGGACATGGGGAGTCGAGCCTTGACTGGCCAGCTATTGTTCAGTCGGGCGATACAAAGTCTGCTGTGATTGTTCTCTGCAGGTGTGGGTGAGCGTTACAATCAGCCTTATTATAGATGCACAAAGGTCTAAATAAGAGATATCTGAATTGAACACAGTCCAACGTGCTGTAAATCAAACTCAGAGCCCGAATTCAAGGAAGACAGACCTACCCGCCACAAAAAAAAAAAAACTGGGAAAACAACTGGAGAACTGTCTATTCAGATGCGGGGAGTTGAACCCTGAGAAGCTGGCAGCGATCTCGTACAACAGCTATAGAGTCTAGCAGTGTGCAGCACATGACGTCCAAGTGCATTTCTGGGGTAAGAAAGTTGACAATGTGGGGTAAACAGCAATATATTGAGGATTGAAAGAAGTGGAGAGGGCTGAGCCTTGAGGGATGTAGCGTTGATGTAGTGCATCTCCGATTCCAAAGGAGTCAATATTCCCACTTTTGTATGCATGAAAGAAAATGAAGAAAAAAAAAAAAAAAATAGAATTATTGAGACCCTGAGAAGGCGGGAGCACAGCCTCCACGTGAGAAGGCACCTGAAAAGTCACCTGAGAATTCACGTGATGTTGTCAAGATGTTGCTGCTGGGTCCCATGGAGGTGCCGCACGCCACTCGCTGATGCTCACAGCAGTGTGGCACCTCTTGGAATCCAGGTGAGCTCGGAATCCACTGTGCGGGTGTCTCCGTGACGAAGACACAGGTGCTTACAGCTAGTAAGTATATGAAAACACAATGAGCACAGCCTCCACGTGAAAAGTTACCTGAGAATTTACGTGATGTTGTCGAAAAGTTGTTGCCGGCTGTCAAGATGTTGGTGCCAGGTCCCACGACTCGGAATTCACCGTGTGCAGGCGTGTGCAGGTGGCTCCGTGATAAAGGTGACAATGTTTGCCGGGTCCCATGGCTCGGAATTCACTGTATCGGTTTGATTTCCATCCATTTCCATCCATTAAATTACTTGAGTGTTCTCGAGTTATCCTTGAGGCTTGAGCTTGGAATAACTGCCTTTCCTTCTTACCTTCCCCCCTCACTCCCTATGAAACTTCCAGTAATTTCTGTTCTGTTCTTTTCTATCTCTCTCCTTTCATTGGCTCTATATCAGGGGCCTAATTTTGGGCATTCATTATGTACTTGTGGTTGACCCCTATCTGCATTTATTATGTATATGCTGTGTGGCCCCTATCTCCTGATTCTGATCTTATCTGTGGTAAAGCTTCCTGTAATTTCATTCTTATCTTTTCTATCTCTCCATGCAGGACAAGCCTTTCTAGCAGATTTTTAGTTTTCAGCAGAGAAATACAGTACAGCAGTTAACTCAAACAGTCTGGCTACAGCACAGGAACATTTGGCTCAACTACAAGCTCCTCTGCAATTTAATCCTGCACCTGTGCCTGGACATTGATGCAACCATGCTTGGCCTCCTGACCCTCTGCAGCAGCCTCCCGGTGGTGGAGTCGCTCCACCGCTTAGCGGGCTAGTTCGTAGTCATAAGGTGAGTCGCAGGACATACTCCTCTCACTCCTCCCATGGCGCATGAACTAAAACTAATGCTGACTCCTCTTCCAAAGAGAACTCTCATCCATCTCAATCTCGCGCAAAGGGCTGGAGCAAATCATCGAAGACTGTACCTCTTCAAGATCATAACCAGGATGGTGCCTCTAAGGCTGCGTCACAGCACGGAGGGCCCCGGGAACCCACCACGGATGATACAGCTCGCATCTGCGAGCTTGAAGGTATGTCATACAATGCATTTTCTTTGACAATGATTCAAAATTTGACAGTGCCACTCCGCGAAGCTCAGGAGCAACTCCAGACCACTGAGGCTCGTCTGAAAAGTACAGGCGACCCCGAGCCGGGGCCAACAATCCACTGAAACGGGGCCCCGAACGAGTCTATTCTTGCTCCATTGCGCGTTTCTGATTCATTCTGCTTACCACTATGTTGCACTCATGCACATAGGTTGAGGACGACTTCCATGACCTGCGTCGTTTTGTGGGACAATGGGCTGTCCACTGTATCACGAAGGATGTGTGAGACAACCGCAAGACCTACCTCAACTGTGTTAACAGGCCGTCAACATACATTGGATGCTGCACTGCTGAACGTCGCGGGGTGGGTGGCTCATCTCACGAGACGACTTTGCCCTTGCGTGTACCCTCTCCCCACCATTCATCTCCATGCCACTCCCTGACCACCGGTCCATCACAACCGCACCTGCACCCGCACCGTCAACGAATCGACTCGTCGTCATCATCGGACAACTCTGGCGATGACCTGCTGCAGTTCTCTGATGGCGAGCCTCCCAACGGCCTGGAGGAGGAGGAGGAGGAGGATGACCCGAGCGGGAAAGGAAAGCGGCGCGTGAGGTCGAGTGGTGGATCGTCGCCCAAGTGGCATAAATCGTAGTTATGCATGTTGAATTCATATATAATCATATCTACTTTCAATCTCCATTGGCGTGAAAATCAGGATGTTCTGACCTGACTTCAGCGGCACAAATCGATGCCCCAGTATTATCTGGGCCAAAAATCAGGTCGAAACATCCTGAATTGTCTCATTGGAATGTTTCTTTTTCTGCTTGAAACTCGACAGCCTAATTTTCAAGATTTTGCCGTGAAAAACAAGGTATTTCTACTGATAATACAGGTCAATTCATCCTGACTAAAGTCCCTGTTTTCCAGGTACTTTTAGAGCCTTAGTGATTATCGTTCCGTTGCTGATCGCTCTCAGTGCCGACAGTCACTGCATTCAGGCCATTCCGCGATGCAGCTTGCCGAGCTGCACCGCCATGACGCGCGCTGAGCCGAAGTGCCGCGACAGAGTCTGCCACGATGATGGCGGCAGACCTACAACACGCTATACCGCCATGCGCCGAGACGAGGTCGGCAGACTACGCCGCGCTTTGTATCCCACCTCCGACCAATCTCAGCACACCCTGCCTACCTTCACTGGACCTCTCTAGCCCTGCATCCCGGCCTTGATATGTCATGTGTTGTTGACCGCCTGGGAATATTCTCACTGCTTAGCTTTGATGAGGACTATTTGAGAGGACTCTGTCCTCCCTGGCATTGCTATCATATCAGTGCAGTGGGTGGCTGCCACTCGCGCACACTCTCCCTCTTCCCCTCTCTGCTTGATTCGCTGGAATTGAGGCTGGTATTTATTTATTTTTTGGACAGGTATCCGCCGCCACCAACTGCCCCAAGGTCCGATCTAGCAGCTATGAGAAAGGAAGCGTCGGCTGTATCGGCGAGATCGGCTGATGATGTGACAGTCCGATGTCACTCAGCTGGCAGGACGCACAGAACCTGTCGATGGTGAGTACTTATCTCGACGATTTGAATACCAGACGTGGATTCGGAAATGGAGGCAGACCGCGGCGGACTATTTCCGCCCTCGGATCGGTCGCGCTCAGCCGCGACGCCTCTGGCGCACCCTGCGCCGCGGAGGGGTCTGAATGCAGTGAGTACCAACACGCACGCTTATGTCTCTGCTTCGCTCGTAAATCCTATTCAATTCGGTCTCCACCTGGGCACTCCGGCATTCAAGGGTGGATTCTTCCCACTCCATCACTGAACAGACTGCTCCAGAAGCTGTTCTCATCTTCAGCTACGTGATTGAAACAGTGGGGTCCACGGCAACGGGTATCATCCCGGATACTTGATATAGACGCCTTGCGGCGCGCCACACACCACATCGTGAACAGCTAGACAGTGGATCCGTCTACCCTGAAGTCGGATCCAGAGGCCTGCTAGTCAGCTGTGGGGCTTTATTATTGCACCAAAAGCCCGCGACCTCAGATCTCTTGTCAGTATGTTGCGTTGGTATCATGATGGATAGAATTCACCCTTTCGTCAGCCCTGGCCTCGTTCTTAGTCTGCAAGCTTGACAGATGGATGAAGCCTAATTTTATGCCGGCAGAAGGCGCCCTATCCCGGACCGACACACATAGTCTCTCTCTCGCTCGGAGAGCCGATCTACACGCGCGACGGAAGATGGGTACGTACGAACCGTTCTGAAAATTAACTAGCACCCAGACCGTTCTCCTTGTCCCGTCGCGGCCGACATCGACAGGAAACACGAGGCCGTTGCGTTTCGTTCATGTTGCAGCGCCTGGCTCGCTCATCCACATTCGTATACTGTGGAGCGGTCCAAAGATAGAGTCCCCAGCTGATCAGCACGTCTATTCGGGACGGGAAGTGAGACCAAACCAACTAACTAATCACCTACAGTATGTGCCGCGCCGAATAGTGGTGAAGAACCCCTCTGGCATGTGGTTCCCGAGCATAAATCTGGGCGAGAACGCCCTCAGCTCACTGCCAACGGCCTTAACTATGGATCTAGCCGAGCGATCTATAACTCCCTCGTTCAGTCAAAGGTGGGAATCTCGTATCCATCTGGTGTAATTCGCGCGAGACCGATATGCTTGCTGGACACGAAATACTTCGGGGCAGGAAACATGCTCGACCCTTTTGTCAACATCGATCCAAAACCGGTGGCCACTCTCTGAAGGAAATACTTCCGAACTCCGTCGTGGCTTATGACAATTTTATAACAATTAGAAAAAATAGAGACCCGGTCTGCTGCCGGGCCGCGGGACCTGGTAGACATGACGAAGGACGATATCAGGTTCATCCCTGCTCATCCCTACCTGATGAGATACCTGGACACAGGTAACGTTACCCTCGAGCTGGTCCACCCTTCAACTTCTGGCACATCATGGGAGAGACGTCTGTCAGATTCTGCCACTAGTATCGGATCGGGAGCCTTACTTCGTCTAGCAGTCTTAGTCCTTAAGTGCAATTCCCAACTTCATCCGCCACTACATCCCTTGGAACAACACCGGACGCCAGATGTCTCACCACCTTCAAGTTGATTATCGGTATACTCACCGAGCGGCCCGGTTGTAGTGATAATCCCCCTGCAGTCGAGATCTTAATCGATTTTGACAGGACCACTGATGCAACAGAAGTGTCGTCAGATAATCCTCCAATCATTCGATTCACTGCCAGGCAGGCATTGGCCATTCTCTCAGCTTTTTCCAAGTATACACGGTGATGCTCTGTATACACGTCTTTTGAATTGAGGTCATGCCATATGCCTACATACTGGAACTTCGACTCTTGTTGAAGTACCTTCCCATCCAAGTAGAAATCCTGCGGGGTTTTTTGGTTTAATGCCCATAGCTCCCCACAAACACTTCATTCTCTGAATTTCGCATCCAATATTGCCCATATAGGCTGATGTTCCATTCAGCTTGGCTTGGAATCCACGACCCATATTAGACATGATCATGAGGTCATCTGCGTGCTCCAACTTTGAGATTGTTTTCCCATTCACCACTGTGTCTCCTGGTACTGGGTGTAGCTTGTAGCTAGCCAGAAGAAGGTTCCAAAATTGTGGTGAACCTGAATCTCCGGTCAGAACTCCTAGGAAGGAGAAGAAGCTTTCAGAGAGTTCCTTGTTCACTCGAACCATGTACTCCAACTTATCATATAGCAGCATGATCAAATCAATCATGTCCCCCGCCACTCCCATTGAGTTGAGCGTCACAAAGAGAACATTATGATTCACTGCAGGAAAAGCATTCTTGAGGCTCACTACTGCCACATACATGACCTTCCCTTCAGCTGCTGCCCGATCAGAAGCAGAAAGGGGTTATTGTTAGTGCGGTAAGTAGCCATGAACCTATTCTGAATCTCAGCGAGGAGTTTTGCTTCACTTGCATATTCTTTTACCCGCCTATCAATAAGTAGGGTCAGGAATTTCAGAAGGCAACACTCGAGGACGACAAGACGGTAGCTCTCCGGTTTGTCGGGTCTTTTCTCACCTTGACTATCCCTGCTACCAGTGCAGCTAATCACTTAGAAGGAAATATTTTTTTTTCAATCACAGCCTGAAGCAGGGCAAGCAACTTCTCATTAGGGATTTCCATTAAATCCCCATACGAGAAGTCATCTATTCCTGAAGCCGTTGACAGATGATTCATTATATGGTGTTTGCACCATCCTATGTCTTCCAGAGTCAATTTGTGGGAGAAAGTCTTTCTCGGTGACCAATCCTCATTTATTCGAGGGATGTCCTTGAACTCTTCTGCCCAGTTTTGCAATAGCTCTTTGTTGAATGATCGGAGAGTCTCCTCAGGTTCGTTCATCCTCTTTTTAAACTCCTCGGTCAATTCCTCGAGAGAAACCTGGACAGGATTTGGACGGGGATCGGTCCAACCACGAAGAACACGCCAGAAAGACCCTGCATCTTTACACTCAAATATTTTATCTCTCAAGGATTTTTGCAACACACGCAGCTTTTCTCTACCGCGGTGGTGCTCCGGATTTCCCTGAGGGCTCTCATCCTCTTCCAACGGTGATTTCCACGCAGCACCTTTTGTTGTCGTTGCCTCTGAGTGCGGTCGAGACCTTGGATTTCTCTATGCCCATCAAATCGTCTTCCCGCTTTGCCCATTGATCAGCTTCCAGTCTGACATAGTTCCCCATGGCGGGAGTATTTCTCAACCCCTCCTGGGCGAGTTTTCTTGCTTCTTCAGTTCTCTGATTTTTTACTCCACGGTCAGTTCGAACGAATCGCGTTGGGGCCCGTCTCCAACCCAGTAGCATCACCAGATCTTTTAGAAGGTCTCCATTTGGGCAGGACCACCCGATTTGCGAATTTTTTGCCTGCCCAGTAGCAAACATGCCGAATTGTATGCTCCGAGTTCGTGAAAATCATCAGAGAAACCTCTGGATTTGAGCACTTTACCGCCAGCAGAACAGCATATATTGTTACCCTGTTGTTGGTTGGTGGTTCTGGGCCCGGCACTGTGTGATTGCAGTTCGCGTTGGATTTCTCCCCCCAGAAGACAGCCCCCACGGCTCTTGCCCTCTCAGTTCCAGAGTCCTTACAGGTGCCCTGCACATAGACATGTGCATAAGGTGTTTCAACATACACCTTTCCGTATAAGCTACGCAACATCTCCGCTGCATTTTGTTTACTTGCCATGACATCTTCGCATAGTTTGTCCGTTTCAGGGTCACCTTGCGGCAGCACAGACGGAGGTCAATCACCTTTGGGAGCTGCGGCACCGCCTTCAGAATTGAGCGATCTATCTTGAGTCTTAGACTCACATGGTCAGACCACGCTTCTTTTAGCAGAGCCGGGGGTGATCGAGTCCAATAACAGCACAACAATTGATGAAAGATTGATGAATACAGTAGGGACAGATGGGGCTCCCGGTCGGGAAGCCAGGCCTGCCGAGAAGCTCCGTTTCTAATGGCACGATGTTGGCACGATGACTGCCTGAATTATTCATAAGTACTGACCTTCCTACGCATGGCCGAGTAGGGACGCATCAGTCTATCTATATGAAACCAATCGAAACACGTAATCGGTTTGAGACGGACATGCGTCTTGACATTTGGATCCCTATTCGGTGTAGCCGCCTTCAGACGTCGCGCCAAGAAGTACCCTGAAGTACCTCCGATTTGCGCGACCGCCTCTCCCATCAAACATGCGGCAAAAGCATTGAACCGACTATCAAACGATAATCCCCACTTTCCCGTCGGTTAAGCGCTCTAGTCTCTTTGCCGTTGATTCTCCATATTCTCTCGCTCACCGAGCTGTTTTATAACAAATTGTTGGACGTTGAACTAGTAATTCCCGTGTGAATAGAACGGCGCAGGAGCGCCTTTCAAACTCAATCCCATTAATTTCAGTTCCGGAAATGGTTTTGGGGACGTCAGATTTTCTGATAGACTCACTCAAGCTTCTCACCTTAGGCTTCTCTTAGGCTTCTCTCGCCCATGGGGATCAGTAGTCCACCATCATGAAACTGATCATCGATCATGAATGGATTATATCGGGCTCGGACTGGTGGTCTCGTTCTGCTGTATCCCTCTGTGTAAACGGGTACCAGGGTAAAGGCGAAGACACTCGTTCCCCGAAAAGTCCTGCCCGCGCAAGTCCCACTGGATTAACACTTGTCAGAATCGAGTAGCATTGTTGCTTCGATGAATCCGTGCTTCTCTACGCCACCAAAGTCGTGGCTAGTTGCGTTAACTGTATTTTAGGAGGATTTATTCTGGCATAAAAAGCCTACAGACGCGGCTACTTGCGTTGAGGATAATCAGATTATTGGTCGGTCAAAAGAAAATACCCTTCTAACGCTTCGCAATGTTCGGGATCAGACATGCCCTTGCCGCGTGCTCGATATTTTCTGATGGCGGATCCCGCCCTTCTCGGCTAGTATGGTAGATTCGCAACAATCTTACTGCGCAGTAGAATTCCTTCCACTCTGCTATTTCTCTGCGGGATGTTGTCCTCGGAGCTGAGATGGACCAGGAAACCTGAAGCCGCGCCAAATTCTCATTACAAAGTTCTCGTTCCTGCGTAGCGTCGGTTGCACCGACACTGATGTTTCAAGCGCGTCAAGATTATTTGATACGGACACACGATACGCCTGTGTATTTGGCTAATTCGACCGCACATCACAGAGAATTTGCAACGTTCGATGAGAAGACAGAGGACGATCTCTCATGAGGGAGCTGAGTTTCTGCTCAGCAGGTTTGAATCCAATCCGACATACACGGATCTGTCTCCCGCCGTTATGTGAGCAAAGAAAGAACGCCAAAACCGATAGCAAGAACAATTCGTCTATCGGAAGTGGGGAGTTGAACCCCAACTATATTAGCCATCAACCAGCTGCGTCCAGCAAATTATCTTCCCAAGTTGCAGCGAGTTCCTTCGCGGGTGTTCACAGGGGTTGAGCGAGCTGGAAGGACAGTATACGCGTACAAGCTGTGTGGATCGAATGTGGTCGAAAGCGGCTGTTGCTCTGGTGAGCAAAACGCCCAGGCGAAAGAGACAGGGACAATGTCAAACACAAGAACGGTATGCAATTACGCTCTATTCGAACGCGGGGAGTCTAACGCCGGGAGCCAATTAGGTTATGTCCAATTTTTCATTGAGTTTGGATGTGCCGCACACGACATCCGAGTGACTCGCTAGGTGTGTTTCTTGGGAACGGGACATGCCTTTTCTCTGACAGCCCCTCCACGTTGAGCCAATGCACGCCTCCGAGAAACAAACCACTGCTCGATCGCCAGAGGCTCGACAGTCAAGATACTGGTCTCACTATTTGAGACCCATCAAAAATATCCGAGATAAGCTTAAGATTCAAGGTACGCGATAGATCTGTGAATTCAACGAATTCAACCTTCAAATGTTTCCACGGCGGCTGAAACTTCCACACAACGGCGCTTATCTGCCAAAGATGAAGGATATCTTTGTCTGATAGAGAGTCGAGATGATTTGAACCGTTCGGATGGAGGATAGACTTCTGGGTAGACAGGAAGGTGAGTCAATTTTTCACTGTGGTTCCGACGTCGACGTATGTACCTCCAGTTGCGAACATCTGAATCGAAGAGGAATGTGGGAAATGATCCGAACAGACTGGAAACATGACAGCACGGGTCGCGTGGACAGAACGCGTTATCGCTCCCGGGCGGCCGTGGCATTGACAGCGTGATACTGCGAACATCTGAATCCACATCTCTTCACCAGTTCGGACCGCCAGCAAAAAATGAATGAATTCTCGCGTGGAAAATCCCCTCCCGCCATTTCAATGGCTTTCGTGTAATAAACTGAAACAGTGGCCGGCAGCGACCGGATTTCCAAGGAATCTCATGGCCGTACGCAATGCATACGGCTCGTTCATTTGCAATCGGGGTAATGAGAGTCTATCGGTGGGGGGGCACTTATAAAAGGACATGGGTCGAAAGCTCTTCGGAAGTCGATTCTCGGGGTCAAATGGTTGAGCTGGCGGGCAGAGAATCGGATTTCTACAGAGCCAAATACAAAAGAGCTAGAACTGGGAGCATAGGGGTGTCTCAAAGCATGGGAGAGAAAGCGGAGTGGATGAGACAGTAATGTGAAAGTGAGTACGTCGGATGCTGGATAATATCAGGTTAAACCGAGGTTGCTCGAGAACAGGATTGCGTTTTCTCACCAGTGCTGGATGGTATTGCACGCTGTCTGAGTTTATACAACCGCGAGCGCCGACTGTGGTTCCATTAGATCACCAGCCAACCTGCGCTGGTGTTCGGCCTCCAGGATGAGCTATTGAATCCTTTGCATCAGTACTCATTCATGGGCATGGGTAATTACAAGGAGTTCTAACCTCAACAGCAGTGCGGATGTCCTTGACACAGCATATGCATTCACCGATCTCGTTGGAGAGTGACCGGAATCTGGTTATGCGTTCCCCGGTGTCCTTGGAAAGCGACCGAAATCCCTTCCAGCTGAACACCTTCGTTTCTGAGCGCAGGATACGACATTTAATGCACGAGGCCGTATTGGTGACACTGCATATCATCAGGCTGGTCACAGTGATTCGAGGTCGAAAACTTACTCGAAAAGGCGCCGCATTTGGTCCGTAAGTCGAGAATAGCTGCGGGGAGTCTCTACCATTGCTTCTCGAATATATTCCTCGGTGTGATTGAGGGACACTGCAAGCTGGGATAACTGCCTTGAGGGGGATTGGAGGTGGGTTTTGCATAATATGGCGGCAGCCAGAAGGAGCCCGAGCGCGGTGTAGCGGACGCCATGGCTGGGGATGAGGGCAATAACCGCGAGGAGAATGGAAGTGAGTTGCTCGGATGTGGGAGTTTTCATGGTGGGGGAGCACATATGGGGATGGGTATCTTGGACTCCTCCGGGTTTTATATGCGTCCGCAGGCGCTGAGGAATGAGATTGATCGCTCGGAGCCCCGAGTCCGGATATAGTAGTTTCGGTGAACGACAGCAAGACGGCAGATTGGAGGGAACATGCTCTCAGGGTTCGCTTCTCCCGCAGTTTATGCTGTTCTGTCGCCGCACATGATCTCTATTGTCAATGCGGGCTGTGCTGGGCTCAGAATATCTGTGGTGGCCACATGATCCCGATAGTGACGCCAATTTTATCAACCAGAAGTGCGGACTGACTTCAAACTGACTTCCTTCGAATCACATTGGTCAAGCATTGGTTTCCCGTCGGTATCTATTCCCGCGATCTCAACCCTCTTGGCAGACCAACTTTAAGTTGGGTCAATGGAACAAATAAAGCTGGACTTTGCCGGTTTCCTGATTGGGCGGGCATAAGGCGCACTGAAAGCGCAGATCCATCGGCAAGTGTCGGCAGCGGTTCATGTGGCCCGATAATGAAGCCACTTTCATTAAGCAGGCGCGGACTGACTTCCTTCGAATCGCATTTGTCAAGCGTTGGTTTCTCGAAGGATCGTGCGAGGCTGGGAGGGAATTAGAATCAAGTAGCTTTGAGTACCAGAGCGTGCAAGCCGAGCATGCCGTTGCGAGACACTGATTGAAGTCGAGGTTATGCTTCGATCCGTTGCGGAGATACTTCCTCCCCGTCGAAATATCCGCAACTTTTAAGCAGAAGGAACAATCAGGATTAGGATACAAGGTAGTCTGTTGCTAGGCGCGGGGTCCCGATTGGGGTAAGCACTTGTTACATGATGTGCACAGCCACGATGCCTGAACCTAACCGCTATGAACCTTTTGTGCCCATTTCAACCACTCAAAATGACATCAGTGCCGTTTGAAACCCTGGGAGTAGTCTGTTGTTAAGCGTGGGGTCCTGATTGGGGTAAGCACTTGTTACATAATGTGCACAGCCACACAGCTCTTTGAATGCTTACGGCGAAATCAGCACTGAGATTGTCGCGGGATTCCAGCATAAAAAATGCTTTATTGACCATTAGAAAGCCCCTCCAATTTATTTGAACTTTTACAGTGCTGTTTGAGGCTTGGGAGTGCAACATGAGTGGGAGTCACGTGCAATGCCCGAACACTTCCTCGGCCCGGTTCTGAACGTTATTTGAAAACTCTGAGCACGCAGGATCATTCAGTGTACTAATATATATGTATTTGCAGCAAAATACGGTCCAAATATCTATTCTATGAGCACAAAACATCGAAAAGTGGTAATGTGGGTGTGCAGATTAAATCACAAGGTTTTGCCCTGATCAGACCCCTGCACTTAATAACAAACTTCAATACAATGAAGCACGAGTTCAAATATGTATTGAAGTGTCTGTCTGCAAGAGACTACCCTGGGAGATTTATTCAGCATGTTAGGGCACTGTTCAAGGCTCAGTGTCATGAACCGTCTTTTCATTGTACTTTCAGAACCCAAACAAAACCAAACAACCCAATCATTGATCAGATCAACTATCTGATCAATCAAACCAGGATACCTCTTCGGGATTCCAAATGGTTTCAATCAGTTCCCAACCCTCGGGTGCCAGATCACCTCCTTTATGTTCATATACCTCCTTCATTTACTTTGCATTAATCTTGTCCATCGCTCTTGGACACTGTACCTTAGCTACAGCCCCTGGGGGGATTTAGTATATAAACTGTAGTTACTTTCCTGTACTGTACACTATTCTAGTCTAAACTCCAGGCTTATTTGTTGGAACTCTTTATGCTTCAGTCACCCCTGTCATCTCAGAACCTGGAATCTGCTCTGTGCTGACAAAAGAATAGTGTCTCTACACAGTGTACCCGACTGTATGTAACATGATGAGCGAAGAATTTGTGCTCCCTTCAATGGAGAGCTTTGGTGCCCTAAATGGCAATGAGAGGGATGGCATCCTGCTACAGGCCCTACAACACGCAGGGGGGCAGTTCAGGGTAATGCAGGAGGACTTAGGGAGCTTGTACGGGGAGAATTGTCTGCTCTGCAAGGACAACACCCATTCGCAACTGCTCTTGTGTGATGCCCTCGTGGCCTTAGGAAGGGCCTCTATGGGAGGGCCCAAGGAGACCAAACATGTGAAGATGGCCCATGTCGCCGCCCCTACCCCATTCAAAGGAGACTCCGATTTGGTGGACTCCTATCTGGCGGAGTGCTGGTTGCATTTTCTAGACAACCCAATGTATGAGAAGGACAGCACAAAGATCGCCTTTTTACTGTCCTATATGAAGGAAGGATCGGCAGCTGCATGGGCCAACAACATTGTGCAGGCCATGCACAACCCAAAGGACCCCAGGAACCCATTGTATCAGAGTTACAAGGTCTTCGAAAAGAACCTCATTGATGCCTTTAAAGGAGGGGCACAGGTGGAAATTGTGCAGGATAAGATCAAGAAGCTGTGCCAGGGAGCAGGAACAGCCATGGAGTACTTCACGCTCCTGGACACGTACAACAACACCACGGGTTATAACAAAACCACACTTATTCGAGTCCTCAAACAAGGAATCCTGAAGCCAGTGCTGCAGGCCATCTACAGACAGACCGTGCTGCCTATCACCTACGCTGACTGAAAGGTGGTGGTTATCAAACACGATGGACTGCATCAGACTTTCCATGTTATGGATGGCACACTTTGTGACTGGCCCATCACAGTACCTAAGGTGCAGCAGTACCAGAAACCGGAGAACTTTTCCCACCAGAAAGAGCAACACGCTCCTCTGGCAAATCCCCTGGTTGCTGTCATTCCTCCTCTGTTTGTCGCTGGTGGGGTCCCTAGTTCAGGGCCCACACCCATGGACATAGACCGGAGGGTCAGCAAGAAGCCAGTCCCCAGGTGTTACCAGTGTGGAGAGGTCGGGCACATGACCCATAACTGCACTACTCGAGGACCCACCAATCCCCAATTCCAGGCTTTGATCACGGAGATGATGGAAGAACACCTCGGAAAGGAGGTGATGGAAGAACACCTCGGAAAGGAGGATTTCCCCATGAATCCGAGTGAAGACTGTGCCCCCAGATTCTTGTATATCCCCACACCTGTAACGGCTTCAAACAATTTATTCTCTGTTTTGACTATTGAAGAACCCAGCATGGAGGAAGACACAGTGGGGATGGAAAGAGAGGGAGCAAGGACTCCCTCTGGATTTGAAGACAAGAGCGAGGGAGCTGTTTCTCCCCCTGACTTCAAGCAAAGGGGAAACAAACCCCAGCAGCCTGAGTGGGAGAAAGTGGAATGGCACAGACTCCCCCTTGGAAGCGTACAGCAGGTTGCAACCCGAGTGTGGGCACAGGAATGGAAGGCACGGGAAATCATCACGAAATGGACACACCCAGCCAGAAGGCAAGAAGTGGACACTGAAATAGAGAGTTTGTGATGCAGCCATTCGAGCCATCTGATGCCTGTTTGACATTGCGCAAATTGATGGCTAATGGCTCAAATGGCTTCAATGCTTGCCCATATTTTTGGAGTCATTGAGTTGCCTCTGAGTTGTTCAGCTCATATATGGGTGATCAGTTCCACTCACAAGTCCAACAGCCAGATTTTAGGCCCAAAATCGTTAATGTTGTTGAATTCTGAGGTCTCATGCACTCTAAGGGCATTCCTCAAGATCCACGTGTGATAACACACCCATTGACACTCTTTCTAGCAGAAAGGAGCATACACTGACTTTATTTTATCAGCCATCAATTGTCCATTAGCCATCAGTTTGTGCAACACCAAACAGTCATCAGATGGCTTCAATGGCTGCATCGCAAACAGGCTAATCATAGAGGAAATCTGGATGGCTTATTTCCCTGACGCTCTGGGCATACTGGACAACTTGAAAGAGCCACCTCAGTATATTTGGGCCACTGGGAATTCCATGATGGGTCCAATGACCCTTGAAGGGCTGAATAACCTCAAAGGTTATACAGTGGTCATGTTACTTGACAGTGGGGCCACCAACAGATTCATCAGTCAATGATTTGTTGACAAGCACAGACTGGAGGGAGTAGTAGCCATCTCCGTCACTTTGTTGCTTCGCTTATTTTCAAGAAAGTTTGTTACTTTGATCGTATTTGGGGAAAGTTTGTTACTTCTGCTGATTTCTGCGAAAGTTCGTCAGGTGAGTAAATTCTAATGCAAATTCGTGAGCTCCCGGCTCACCCGGGTCACCTGATGTTGAACATTAGCTCCTTCCCTTCTCCCACCATTATGACCGTCGCACCGATGCAAGGAATCCGTGGGATCACTGGCGGTGTGCGCCAGCATCCGAGAGGCAGAGCATTCATTGTTCTGGTGTGTATATGCCACTCTATTCCGTACCCGACATGGGCAAAAAACTCTCACCGTAATGAGCAGCATCGAGGTCTCCTTCACCAAATCGCGCAGAAATAGGGCAGGCGACCTTCATTCTCTATGGTACAGCCACTCCTTCGGTGAGCAGTTGCCTACCATGTACGGAACAGGGAAAACACTGTATGAGGTGTACTGGGCTGGAAATTCACGTGTAAACATCGAGGGCAGCACCAGGCGGTGTGGCACACCAAGCGATTTCCTCTGTGCATCGCCTCGCACCCCATTGTAGCAAAGTCGCCGGAAATTGGATCCGCTCGGTTGCACCAGGAGCTGCCCTCCACTCTCCGTTGAACAGTTGTCCCCCGCCACTTTTGCTGAGCGCTCAGTAATGGCTGGGGAAGCACCCGTGCTCATTGGATACTCCCCTACCTCAGGTATTTTTCACACCTATTACAGCACTGCAATTTAATATTTGTTATATTCCTATTGAAAACATGATTTTTCATCCAACTCCAATGTCTTTCGCACTCGGTTCAAATTTTGTAGATGTGTAAAGGTCTGGTGGCACGATGCCAAGGTACTACGTACATAAAGTGATGAATTTGCATTAGAATTTATTCACCTGACGAACTTTCGCAAAAAATCAGTGGAAGTAACAAACTTTCCCTGAATGCAATCAAAGTGACGAATTTGGCGTGGACTCGACTGGAGGTGGAGCCCCTAGCTGTAGCAGTTCCTCTCTATAACATGGATGACTCCCTGAAAAAAGGGGGATGCATCACATACATCACATGCATGCGTCTCTAGATACAGGACCATGCCGAAGTGTTGTCATTTGCGGTAACAGATACCAGAAAGAGCAACGTGATAATCAGGTTCAACCGGCTTAAGCAACACAACCTGGAAATCAACCGGCAGAAGCAGACCATTCGATTCTCCAGGTGTCCTGCCACCTGCAAACAGGTCCGACTATGGGAAGAATGGGAGGAAGAGGATAACACAGAAGTGGAAGAGGGGGACTGCATCTTTGTAACAAAGATGTATCCTGAAGACATCTTGAATGAGTGAGATGCTGAACATCTCCACACAATGGGTAGTGTGGCTACCAAGCCGGTAGCTATAGCTCATGAAGCTAAAAGTGCCAAGACCCTGGAAGAAAGTGTTCCTGCTCACTACTTGGAGGAATTTCAGGGAGTCTTTGAGAAAAAGGATTTCAACAAATTACCGGAACACCGAAAATGGGACCATACGATCGAATTGAGACCCGGAGCAGAACCCACAAAAGGATGAAGCATTCCCTTCTTTGTCCCGGAACAGGCGGAGTTGGACACATTCATCAAGGAACATGTAAAAACCGGAGGCATTCGACCCTTGAAATCGCCTTGGGTATCTCCATTCTTCCTCATGAAAAAGAACTTCTGCTGATCTCGGAGAAAAGGCAACCTGGTTCACTAAACTGGATGTTCAATGAGGTTACAACAATATTTGGATCAAGGAAGGGGATCAAGAGAAAGCTGTGTTCATCACAAACCGAGGGTTGTGGGAACTGCTTGTCATGTTCTTTGGCCTCACAAATCCACTGGCCACTTTCCAATCCATGATGAACAACATATTTGTGGATCTCATCGCAGAAGGGCAGGTTATTGTATATCTGGATGATATTCTCATCTACTCGGAACACCTGGAAGAACATTGCGCTACGGTTAAAGAAGTGGCGGATTCTGCAGGAAAACGAATTATTCCTGAAACTCAAGAAGTGCAAGCGGTCATCATCGGAGATGGCAAAATTCGAATGGATCCCATAAAGGTCGAGGGCGTTCAAAATGGGCAACCCTGAGGAATGTGAAGGATGTACAGAGCTTCCTCAGGATCCTCAACTTCTATCGAGGCTTCATCAAGGGATTCAGGGACTATGCAAAGCCGTTAACTCATCTTACTCAGAAGGATTACAAGTGGAAGTGGAGGGAATTTGAACAGAAGGCGCTCAACCAATTAATATTGGCCGTAACATCGGAACCCGTTCTGCATTTCCCAACAGACATTGGGGAATGGCGAGTGGAGGCAGACTCCTCAGATTATGTGACAGAGCCATAGCTATAATATACAGACACAAAGAGATGGATGTAGCCATAAAACACAGAGTTTAAAAGTACAGACATAGGCAACTGGTTAGCTAGGTACCTATGGGCTATGCCAGGCCTATATACTGCTTATTTTGGCTGCTGCCGACCCCGGAATGGTGTGTAGTTGTTTATTCAGGCCTCTGAGGCTGGAATCCCATCAAAATTAATCAGGCAAAAAACCAGAAACCATCAAATGGGAATTCCGGTCAAAATAGCCACCTAAATGGGGTTGGTACCAGCAATCAATTGTGCACCCGAATAGGGCTCCCCATTTCAACCGCCTATTAATCCCATTGATTGGTTATATTTCGTGCTCATGATCACGTGACTCATATTTCTCGCTTTGGCCAGCTTGAATATTCCTCCCCCAGCTGCTTCCCGAGTCTCCCTTGGTTTCCATATCATACTGATAACATTTTCATACCATCAGATTCATTCAGCTCGACCCCAGAATGTCCCACACTACTGGATTCCGGGGCAGGATTACGCAGGAATCAACATTTTGGCCATTTATTCCGGGTTTGTGGTGGTTCGTGCCCTTTATTTTGAATAAATTCAATCCATATCATACTGATAACATCGTCATATCGTCAGATTCATTCAGCTCACCCCTGGGATGTTCCAGTAAATCCCTGAACTGAAAAGTGCACCGGCTACCCAGAAACTTTGCTAACTGCATGAACTTTGTGAACTGCCCATGAACTCTTGTGTCCTGCTGTATTTGGATGTTGTTTTGGTCGAGCATGCTCTCAGCCCGGCTTCGAGAATTGACAGGTCTGTGATGCAACGTGTCGAATCGTATGCGTCTCCCCACCTCCCTCACCGCTCCTGATGCGATACCTGCCCTCAGTGCGAAGATGACATCCATGGAGGAAGTTCATAGCTTTCTTAGCCAGATTCCCGGGCTTGCCGAGTCAGTCGCTATGGAAAAAGCAATGTCTTTTGTACGGCTCACCTCCCAACTCAAAGATGAAATTATCCTGGCCCAGGCTGCAGCCTACAACCCTACCACTGCTCCCACTGAGATACCCGAACATATTAGATCTTTTCTTGGCTGTGCTACCAATATCCCTGAAGAGGCTGCTGGAGTGCTTTTAGCAATACAATTTGGAACTACGATGACAACAGTGGTAGCACTGGACGGGATGCACAGAAGTTTCAAGACTTTGGCTTGGATCATCTACTATGTACCATTAGAGAGTTTGTGGTAGCCACCAGAAGCCACCCGGTGGCTGTTCAGGCATGCGGTAGCGAGTGGCTGTGGCTGATCCAGTGGTTGAACCTAAGTCTTAGTCATTGTGCTCCACTATTGCTTCTCCTTATTGCTTGAGGCCCTCCAAAGTTGAATTTGATTCTTCTTCCTGGCTCCCTGTTCAAAACAGCAAAATATTCCTATGATTCCTCAGAAATGAGCTGTGAGAAAGGCGGGTAAGCACTACCTTCACTCCAGGATGGCTGTTCCAACAGGGGATATAGGATGGGTGTTCTCAAGGTACATAACAGGCCAGCCACTGGATCAGCCACAGCCACTCACTACCGCATGCCTGATCAGCCACCAGGTGGCTTTCGGTGGCTGCCGCAAACTCTCTATTAATTGCTTTCATCTCCTGCCTGCACACGCTGAATGGTATTCTCATATAGCGGCATGAACACTCTTTCCGCCGATTAACAATGCACCACTCCAGGCTCTCTCAATTCCAATCTTCTTAAGGACAAGGACGGTCTTCGAAAAGTAGTCTTCTTCACCCTCAGTGATGGTGCTTGCACGACCTATGCAGTACACCTCCACTGCTGACATCAGTTGATCTAATTTTGGCATCTCTCTTGCACTAATATTCCATCGGACAGAGTGTAAAACAACCTACAACACCAACTACTCTGTTTGCGATGGCATTCACATGTATTACACCGCTATCCCCGGTGCCATCCAAGTGGGCGAGCACCAGTTTGTTGAATGCGAGGTTCTCAGCCTCTTTATTGGCCTGATGCTCATCTCATGGACCTCGGCAACCACTGCACATGGTTCACGCAGTTCACGGCAAACTTCGTGAACTTTCTGATACACATATGTTCTTGTTCGTTGTGTAATGATGCACAGTTGCCTTTGTTCCTTCTCTCCCGCTTCAACTCCCTATGGTCTGGGTCCCCGGGGTCGTCAAACTCAACTCGCTAGATCTCTTCTGTAATTTCCCCGTCCTCAAAAATCTTGAAGTTGGTTCGGGGTGACTGCCCTTTATGAACTCAATCCCTTCTCTGTTGCAACAAAATGTTACCTTGAAGGTCAGACTGTGAATGGCAGTAACTTACTAACCTATTCAGTAGTATGCAATTCAATTGGTTTGATTCCTATTCATTGGATGGGTTGCCGGAGCGAAGCGGCGGCGCGTCTTGTCTACCCTATGCAGTATGTCGGTGTTTGTCACCGTCATTGATCTCACTGACAGGGCCACTGTTCTGCGCGCAATTCTTCATGCGTATATGTTTCTTGGTTGCTCTTTTTGCATCTGAACCATTTTTGGGAGGTAAATTATTTTAGAATAATAATTTACATGTGTAATCTACTTTGTTTAGCTGTATGGGAGTCAGAGCCGGTAGTAGATTGGGTCAGACCTTTCTCTTGGCCGTTCATCTCCACAAGCCATATAAACACCGTAATGAACTCAAAATGAACTAGCTAAGTGTTATTTTAGATATCATTCGATTCGTGTATGCTTATGAAATATGACTAGCCCCTCTTAAGTTTGGAGTGATTTTACCGCCACTCTGACTTAAGTTTCCGCAGAACTTAAGTTGTGTTTACATGTACCTGGCATATGCACGCGCACCTGTACATACCCCCACCCCCCCACCTCACCAAAACTTAAGTACCACAGGACTTAAGTACCACCGCCCAACTTCAGTTCCATACAGCTCAAGTTGTATAATATCTGAACTTGGGTTCCGTCCGACTTAAAGTACCAGGACTTGAGTACCACCGCCCAACTTAAGTGCTGCCGCCCAACTTAAGTGCCAGCCGCCAACTTGAGTTCCACCAACTTCAGTGTCGCCGCCCAACTTAAGTGCCACCCGCCAACTTGAGTGCCACCAACTTGAGTGTCGCCAACTTAGATGCCACCGATGTGAGTTCTACCATAGTACTACTCTAGAAATCCTTGTACGCCCGATATATATCCTAATCGCGGTCAATAAAGATTAAATGCGTGTAACAAGCCATTGCACGCACCATATCATCCATCCACTTGAAGACCACCCCACGCCACACGTCGATCTTGGTCACGAGCTCATCGAAGGTGGTTGCTGAAACCCAATCGTGATGTGCACCAGAATCTGGACTCTTGAAAACCACCTCCGCGTTGTGCTCCAGTCGCTGGTACATGGCGGCTTGCATTCGCGCGAATGTCGCCGCGCCATTTACACCCCCGTTCACCGTCTCTTCACGATCTGCCCGTGCCACCCACACCTCGCTATCGCGCCGGAACCTCGCAATGACGCGCATGACCTCCGCGTGCTTGCGTTTATACTGCTCCAGCCAGCGGTACATCTCCGCCTCGGCCCGGAACCACTGCACGCGATCACCTAGTAGAGTGTCAGGACACGGCCACTACCAATCAATCATACGAGACACTTACTTTCCCTCTTATATTGCGCCAATTTATCCTCGCCCAGAGTTTGTCCCCTCGTCAGACCTTCCAGCCATATCCAGCCGTCTGACTTTTTCGCCTTCTTCTTCCCCCGCTGGCCCCCTCCCGGCTTGGCCCTCTTAGACGGTGGCATGTCTAAGTCACTGTCCTCTGCCTCAGATGGTGGCGGCGACGATGGGGACTGCGCATTTACATCATCTGGGAGGATGTCTCTGAGACGTTTTGTCGTGCGTGCAGTGTTTGTGAAAGCTTCATATACGTCAACCCAAGGCACACGACTCACTCAGAGAATTTTCCTCACCTGAACGTTTCAGCGTTTGAGTCCCCGCCAGTAACTGCGGCACGCTTTCATCATCCCCCCGTCTCTTGACTGGCGACAGTGTCGCAGGTGCTGTTGCCCGTGATATCGTTACCCCGTTCTGTAGATACCACGCCGTTCCATCGAATAGTCGAGAGTCCCCCGTCACCCGATGCAAGTGCGTTTCTTTCCTGCGCGTGTCCCGGGCGCTTAGTGGCGGAAAGTGGTCGACAGCGTCCTTCGCCATGTAGCCCAGATGGATCAGGGAAGCCCGTGCCTTGTTGTACATTGTGATCTCGTAGGCTTTCAAGAGCTCCCCTTTCTGGAGTCTACACTGCGAACGTGTGATCCCCGCCTGGCCGCGATAGTCCAGCTCCCTAGCCTTCTTGACTGCGGACAACGCCAGAGAGGCCGCACGGACAGCCAGAATACCGCTGTTAGCCTCACTGCACCGCAGCCTGATTTCCGCCTCCCGCAGCTGGGAGTCGTGGTCGTTGGAGTCAGCCTCGCCTGTTGTACACTGTCCAAGCTTCATGCGATACGACGGGAGCTGGATTGCCGTCAGTTCCGGCTCGTCTATGTCGAGCGCGCTGAGCTTCAGATGCGGGTATATTACCCGCTGACGTTCCCTGAATTTCTTAAGATCCACATTCAGGGAGTCACGCAGTTTCGAGATAGTCGCCCAGGTTTCCTCCAAGGGATGCTCCCGGTGGCTATTCAGAAGCGCGATCACCAAGACTCTGCATCACCGCGTATTAGAACATGTTCATGCGCGGTCATCACAATAAACACTTACTGCTGACGCTCGATGCTCATTCCATCGTGAATCCACTGTGCCACCGACATTGTCGGCTCAGACCCAGCTTCACGTGTTGATTTCGCTCGTTCTTCGGCAACCATAGCAGCCAGCATACTCTCGATGGTAAGCACTACAATTCTTGAGCTCCAAAGTAGAGTCACAGTTCCAGAAGGCGTACCTTTCGTCGACTCATGCTGATACACACTTTGAATTTTACCACTTGCCGACTTGGTTGTCTTTCGTGACAGCCTCGACCAAGCTGCTACTTCGGTGGCATGCTGTCGGCTGAGGTCCTCGACAACAGCCATATGAAGCTCGAAGAGACGAAGTGCATCAAGCCGCTCATTTCCAAGAAGTTCTGCTGCAAAATATGAGGTCAGTAACTACCGCGCCGAGGACAGAGCGGCACTTTACCTTGACGCAGTACCTTCAGCATATTCCAGGCGTCCATCACGAAATTGATTATATCGTGCCGCGCAGCTCCAGTCATTTGGCGCGTCGAAGAACCAAGGGGGTTCAAAAACGCCCAGAGCATCTCTGCCGTCTCCGCGTGGAAATGCGACCTGCACGCAAAATACACAGCCTGCCAAAGACTTTGGCAATCCACCCCATGCCCGTTGATATGATTGGCCGGAATCTGGCCTTCCACCAACTCCAGAAGCGCGTGGAGCCAACTCTCCGCTGGGAAAAGGGTGACCGCCCGTGGAACTAGGTTAACGACAAATGAGCACCAGCTATCGTAGCTGAAAACAGTCGGCGTTGCTGTCGCTGGGCTGTGCGGCGGCGAGTTCGTGTGCTTCAAATGCTCGCGTTGTGCGTAAGTACCGAGCGCGAAACTACTCGGATAAATGAGCCCGCGACCTCATCGCCGAGAGGGAAAGACTTACGCTTCACCCTTGAGCATGTCGACAAAAGATCCTGCGACGGCATGGTCGCACGCGCAGGCGACCACACCACTGACAGCTGTATTGCCGTACTTCACTTGTCCCTGGTGCCGAATAGATCCAATATGCACCTTGCACGGTACTTCCTTGGGTTTGACATCAATGGCGAGTAGTAGTAGCGTCAAAACTTGATTTACCTTGTCTGCATCTGGGATTACATACGTCTTCGCTATCCCTTCGAACTCCGCTTGACTTGGAAAATACATCTTCCCATCCGTGAGGGCGGTGTCGCTACCATCGTCGTGTTTGAAGAATAAGTTGGCCTTGAAATTTCCGTCCAGCGTCAAATGTTGTGAAATAAGGCGGCTGGTATTCCGTTAGCATCGTCTCGTCGGTGCGTAACTTATGCTTGCCACTCACCGAAGATATTTGGGTACGTTCACAATCAAGGGCATGTTCACGCCTCTTTCTGGACACGCCGCACATATGACACCTCGATACCCTATCGGACGATTGGGGTATGGGCGGTCGGCTTCGCCGGGGAGAGGGATATCCGGCGTGTGTGCGTGCCCGCGTTTGATGAGATTTTCGAGATTTTGGTGAAATCGATCGACAGCAAGGAGATTTATGTATATGTCCTTTACACCGTATTAGGATTCTCGTTTCAGTCCGACTTATTGATTAACCTACCGGAACTGAGCCCGCAAAGAAGGGATCTGCCATCCGCTGCAGAACACGTACAAAGTTGTAAGCGGAACCCTTCCCTTGGGTCCGCTGCTGACGGTAGTACTCGAGTAACCCTAGCGTATAGCCTGTCTTCGGTTCCTTTACGCTCCCGGGAAAGATGCCCGCCCGCAAGAGTTGCTGATATTCCGTGGCGCCGCGGTTCCCATCGTCAGTCTTGCACCGGCAGAACGAAATGGAGGTGGCATGAATCCCATTCGATGCGACCAACGTGAAGCTCCGTCCCAGGTCCGAGTCGGGACACCGTTCACCATGGTGGCCAATCGCGACGACGGCGTTCCTGATCACCCGACAGAAGTCGTTTTTCTCGAAGAAGCGGTCCTTGGCATTCCAGACCAATGCCCAATGCGTGGGCATTGTCCTGTGCTTGTTCACCCAGCACTGACGACACAAGAGCTCCGCTTGCAGGCAATCGCTGCAGGCGACCTTCCGCGATCCGTGGCCGCAAGCGCAGGGAGTGAGAAGTTGGGAGTTGTAGTGGAGGGATAGCATGATTTGGATGAAAACGGCTTCCTCCGCCTTCAATTCGTCCATGTGAGCTACGGTCTGCAAGGATATTAGTGTGACTGAGCTACGCTGCTACAAATGCTAAACAGACCTGTCGTGTCTTGGCACCCTTCTCGTCGCACGGCGTGGTCATTTCATACGCGGGGGCCACAGACACATCCTCTTCAGTAGCGTCCAGGAACGGTAGGGATGGCCCGTCGGAGGCCATGTCCATAGGAACATTGTAGGTCATCGGTTGTGGCACAGATGCCTTTGCGTTTGTAACGTAGCGCTCCTCAGATTTTGCAGCAGTGGCATCTGTCTGCAAGTGAGTCTGTGGACCGGGAAAATGGTGGCAAAGGCGCACCTGTATGAAATGTGACTTTGTATGTTGTGCACGCTGGTGGCAAGGCGCGCTGTACCCGGGTCGTCCCTCTGGCGGTCGCGGCGGCGCTGTCGGGTAGGTTTCATTTTTGTTGTGGAACAGCGCACACAATATAATGAGTTCTGCAATGTGCAAGGTCAATCGCGAGGATAGAGTACCAAGAATAAAACAAAAATGCACTTTGGTCTGAGGCGAGGCAGGACAAAGGATTGCGGCCACGCCACTTTGGTCTGATGCGAGGCAGGATAAAGGATTGCCGCACATCCAGCCACGCTACCTTCAAATCTGTTTGAGTACATCAATTAATAAGGTGGGCGCACATTCGGACGTACTGAGCCAGCTTCAAGAGTACTCGACCCGTTCTTGAGAGAACAGAAAAATATTCACCCCGGACAGTCAATTCAAAAACGATTGCAGTTACCAGTTACAAGTCAAAGCATATGTATGTTACTGAGCCCGTTTGACTACGAGAAAAACAAGATTTGACTACAGAAAGAGCCCGTTCGTGTGCGAGACAGAAAAAAAAAAAAAAAAAAAAAAAAAGGGAGCAGTGTGCCGACATGAAGTCTGGCGGGCTGACATGAAGTCAAGCCCTGGAGATGGCGCAGGCCGACATGAAGTCAAGCCTGCACCTGTGTGCGGTCATGCCGTCTTGCTGTGGTTGATGGTCGTCACAGAGGCAGAGTGCAACGGTGGAGGAAGGAGGAAGAACGGAGGAAAGGCTGTGTGTGAGTGTGTGCGAGCACAGCCTCATATCCGTATCGATCCGCGCACTACTTTACATTGACTTTACACCTCACATTAAAAGCTCGCATTAACGAAGAGAAAATTCAGCACTGAATTGCACGCTATATACTAGACTAGATACAATGTGTACAAAACATTAAAATTGAAAAAGAGAGGTCGTCAAGATGCAGTACAACACGAGCGATATTTCTATTTGCAATATTTCTATTCTACAGTTCGCCATCCTCTTTCTCCAGATCATGCTCAAGACGCAGCGGGATAACAGCAGCGCGACCGACGTACTCCCAGAATGCTTGTGTGTAGTAGCAACACACGGCGGTTTCCAGAGACTCCATCTGGGATGAGGACCACGGAAAATGTTCGGCGACGCGGCCTATGATACGGTCACAAGGGCACCGGGTCATCCAATCGAGCATGAGGGTCGCCGTCCGCACAACATAGGGATGGCGTTCTTCCAGCGTTGCTGCAGCCCAGCCACGCTTGCTCATCTCCAACGGCACCCTAACCAGCATAGGGCCTGCAAAGCAAGCTTTCACCTCGTCTAACCGATTCTTGCGGGACGCCCGTCTGTCCATAGAGCAAAACTCGAAACGAAAGCTGGTCTCCGCAACCTGCCAAACGATCTCTTGGGTCTGCTCGAGACTGAACTCAGGCAAAGACTCGATGGGCACGGGCAAGCCCTCGATGCTGTCGACATTAGACACTTGCAAAGCCGGGCGTATGCGGTCCTCAAGCTTCTCGCTCCGCCTGTACGATCGGGAGCCGGGATGGCCGTGCTTGTTCACCTGCCCTTCCAATATGTCTCTCCACTCCTGCGCACTGAGAAGCTGTGTGTTCTGGGTAAGCATATAAATGAAGCCGTCCGCAAGCAAGTTCCAATGGTGAAGGAACTTGCGGCGCCGCTCGGGGGTGGTGTTAACGAACAAGGCGGGCTCGGGGAGGACATAGCGCTTGTCGGCACCACCAGATGTAGAGGGCACCGAGCGGTCCACCTTTGCCAATGCAACGGCCATACAGACGATGGATGGTGGCATTCCTTCAACTGCCAAGACAGCGAATTTATCGCGCTCAACCTTCGTACGGCCCTTCGCAGGGACCTTAGGCGGTGCTTTTGGTGGATCTGTAGTCCGACCGGAATCAGTTTGCATCACGAGTCGCAGTTCAGCACATACAAGGTTTAAAACGCATGTGCTGCAGGTTATTTGAGTGCGCCGCTCCACGGGAACCATTTGCAACAGGACCGGCTGCAATGAGATAGTTAGTGGGGAATCCGTGGTCAAAACTGAAGCACGTACAATGTGGCACGACTGGACGAGAACTGCATGCAACGGAGGTGGCTGGATCGGGCGCTGGAGATGGCGAGCACGCGGGAGTGAAGCTCGTTTCGAAGGGGTCATGATACCACGGTGTCTGGCGAGTTGCGCGATGAATCGCTGATATCTTGTCGCGTGTACTGTTGCCGCTATACAAAGTGGGCGGAGCGCCCTCGCCATGGGCGACGGGGTCGGGAAGAGCGAGAGTATCCCACGGCTCCACTAAGGGGACGATAGCCAAGATATTCTCTGTGTCAAAGACCTCGTACGGTCGCAGAAACCAAAACGGGACGCCGGCGGCCCACAGTTGCTGAGCAACGGTCGGAACACTCGTGAAGGCGCCGACGAATTGCGCGACAGCGGTGCCAGCGGCGGTCGGGGCCATGTAATCGTTCATTCGTGTTTTGTAAATCGTCATGTAATTGTATAGAGCATCGAGTTCGAGGAATCCGCGTTGCAGCGAGGTAAGTGCGAAGAGCATCTTGGGGTATGTCATGGGGAGAGTCTGCAGCTGCTCAAGCCACATGAGGATTTGTTGGATGAGCTCGCCGAAAAGGGGCAAGGCGATAGCTGGGGATCTCCGACGAAGGTCTTTGCACCGCACGACGAGCTCGTTGATGGGGGGGAGCAATCTGGAAAACTGGGCATGGGCAAGCCGGCCCAGGCCTCGCGTCAGCGCGCTCCCAATTTTGAAATCCGCCTGCCCAGGGTTCCACCACATTACGTCCAGCTCGGGGCGAGCCCCCTTCTTGGAAATGAGCGGCAGATGGCAATACTGCTCCGTCCATTGCTGGGGCCAGAGAGTAGGGTCGTCCGTCCCATACCGCATGTCTGTGCGTAGGTAAACTGCGTGAGGGAGTTGAAGCGAGGGGGCGGCGGGGACGTAATCCGTGTTTGTGGTAATGAAGTAATGCTGCGCTCCGATATGAGCCCAAGCAGCGACCTTGCCGTCGAAGGGCCCGAGGAGACTGAGGATATTCTTGTTCCTCAGTAAATCGACGCCATGAGGATGGGTTTGCGTCCGCGAATTGTGAGCTATGGTTTCCATAATTTCCGACGTGAAGTCAGGAGAAATCGAAGTTAACACAGATCCGACGTGAAGTCTAGATCTAAGTTAATGATCCGACATGAAGTCAGGATCGAGGATGGAGTGAGCAAGAGGAGGGAAGAGCGGGAGGCAGACCTGGATGGACGGGGAAAAGAGATATGATGCTGTGCTGTAACGCATCACACCGTGACGCTCTCTTCCTCACTCTGTGCTAACCGCCAGACAGCCAGCAAGCACACCAAGTCGGCCCGACCCCCAGGCGCACCACCGGTACAGGTTGACTTCATGTCGGCCTCCATCATCTTCAGGGCTTGACTTCATGTCAGCCCGCCAGACTTCATGTCGGCACACTGCTCCCTGTTTTTTTTTTTTTGTTTCAGTCTTGCACACGAACGGGCTCTTTCTCTAGTCAAATCTTGTTTTTCTCGTAGTCAAACGGGCTCAGTAACATACATATGCTTTGACTTGTAACTGGTAACTGCAATCATTTTTGAATTGACTGTCTGGGGTGAATAGTTTTTTGTTCTCTCAGGAACAAGTCGAGTACTGACCTGTGAACTCTATAGAAGCCTGTGTTGACCTCGGCGTCGGTGTCGGTCGAGTCACATGAAGATTCAATTAAATGAATGGTACAGATGGATCTATGGGGTGAATTCTATTAAGTCGATACCTACTGCTGCTAACTACTGAAAGCACCGAAGTCAATATGGCACAGGGTGGCGAACACAGCGAAAGAATCACAACAGGAGCAATCTGTAAGGTGAATTATATCAAGTATATACTACCTACGCTGCTAACTACTTTCAGTCTACGACATGATACGTGCTGTCAATTCGTCAAGTCAACAACCCCCAAGAATTTCCCTTCTTGCGTGGGCGCAGGGCCTTCTCGTCTTCGGAGATGTCGATTACGCCCAAGAACAACTTCCTTTTCTTGGGGGTACGCACATCCTCTACGGCCTCGGCGTGAGAGAGATCAATGGGACGCAGGTGCGAGCCCACTGCGGGTACGGGTGTGGGTACAGCGGGTACGGGTGCGCGTGCGTGTGCGGGTGTGCGTGCGAGTACAGGTGCAGGTGCTACAAGTACGGGTGCGGGTGCTGCAAGTACGCGTGCGCGTGCGGGTGCTGCATGTGCGGCTACGCCTGCGGGTGCGGCAGGTACGGGCGCAATGTGGACTCACTGGAGTCCAGGGAGTGGCTGCAAGGCCCAGCCGGGACGAGTGTGTCGCCCGCGAGCGGCCAGATAAGACACAATCCAATCGTGCCATGTCTGCTCTGCTGCTTGCAGCAGATGCCGAGCCTGGGGGTCGCGGACGGTGTATTGGTTTCCCTGCTTTTTGAAGTAGACGTCGTATGCGTCTCGGTATGCATGCAGAGCCTGTCGCGCCTTCAAATCGGGAGCATCGGTCTCTCGCGATACCAGGCGATCGTTCTTTATCTGGCAGCGTGTCAGCGAACAGGTCAGTGGCAGTTCTTGGGCCAGTACACACATAGTTCGCCTTCACTTTTCCAAGTTGGCTGTATCCAAATCCCATGGTGACCTTCAGTCTTACAGGCGAACCGAAGATCGCTTCAAGTTCTTCGGGTGTGAACAGCTCCAGCGCCTTCTGCAAAACAGCGCGGTGGCGAACGTTCGTGTCGTAGGCGGGTCGATTAATCGGTCCAAAGAGGCGGTGGGTCTCTTGGAGGGTTATGTGAGTCATTGAGAATAAAAGGTACAGTGGCAATATCAGTTCGAGACGGGAAACTTATTTCTATCTCAGTTGTCAGCCTATTTATTGTTGAGGGCTCTGGTGGTCACCCGCTTTGGGTTGAGCCACTGAAGTCTTTCCTTTCGAAGCTGATAATGACTGCACTTTGGACGCACTATATGTTTTATTGACCTGTAAGTGGCAGTACTCTGCCTCTTGCTTTTACTCCGACTTAACGCACATCTTCCAAGTTCATTATTTGCCCCCGCACAGACTAGCAACGATGGCACGAGGGAAGCAGCCCACTAAACCGAAAGAAATGTTCAAGCCGTACGACCCCGCTGACGTCCCGGACATCATGCCATTCCCTGAGGTGGCACTCGTTTTCGCCACCAAAAGCGAGGACACAGCTGTTCCCCGACTTAACGAGCACCAGCAAAGCTGGATCCTCGACATCGGGCTCCGCAACGTGGATCTTCCGAGCCTCAAGGGCAAGGCCGCTACCGCATTTTACGACCAATTGAAGACGGATGCCTTTGAGGCGAAAGCATTCAAGCACAATCCCCAGCCCCAGGATGCAGCGGAGGAAGCCCGCCTCCCCGCCCTGGCCGCAGCGTGGAAGAGAGAACATCCAAAGAAAAACAAGAACGTCACACCGGCGGCAGACGCAGATGACGGTAACACGAGCGACGACGAGGAAGACGAGGGTGCTCGTAGGGCTCTGTTACGAGCAGGGTGGCGATCGGTGAGCATTTATTCCATCGAATTGTTTCATTTCGTGCGTGCTTCTGACCAACAAAATAGGCGATGCAGAAAGTTATCAGTAACAAGCGGTCGGCTGAAATTACCAAACGCAAGGGCAAGAGCAAGAACGACGACGCTGAGGAGTCTAAATCGGAGCCCTCGGCGCTTTCTGCGACATTCAAGCTGCTTGGCCTTGCCACCTACCGGTCGCGACAAATTCCGCGAGGATCGCCACGACGAGATCCACGAGTATTCAAAGACGTTGCCAGGCGCGATCAATGCGGGTGGCAAGTTTCGCAAAGCCGAGTCGCTGATGTGGGCTGAAGAGGATCAAGCTTCATGGGAAGCCGCGGCGTCGAGTGAGGAGGACGTTGACTGGGTGGCGTCAGTCTTTTCTACTATGTCCGGTCTTTTGCCACTAACCCTTCCACAGACGTCAAAAGCTAGTTGCAAGGGGTTTCAAGAACATGGTCAACACCCTCCACACCAGTGGCAAGTTTCGCCCGTTCGTGGCCACCATGCTAATGGGTTGGCTGGGCGAAGATGGAAAGGTGTATGTGGACTGGCGAGTGGTTTCATTCCCAATACTTTTCGTGCGACTTACGGTTGGAATAGGTCCGAGGCAGTCCCCGACGGGATCCGTGTCCGCGAACCGTTCGAGAAGAAGTACGGGAAACTCGTCGGCGAGCAGATCGACAACATGTATGAATGGGCAGAACAGCCTCTTAGAGGTAGGGACATGGAATCCACAACGACGAGCTCTTTTGACCTCCTCACATAGATTACGTGGCTACTCGTGAAGACTCAGTGAAGGGCGCGGCACCTTTGTTCCCTCTTAGCGCTGAGGCCCTGGATGACATGTCTCCTAAGGCGTTGGCGCAAGCAGTGACCAGTTTTATGGAAGAATCTTATCGTGCGTCGTTTACATTCACAAGATATTTCATAATATTTACTTTACCAATACCACAGAAGCAGTGTTTGGGAGTCAAGAGATACCGTGGGCCGCAATTGCCAGCGCGCCCGACGAGTATTACGACACCACCAGGTTCCCTCTCACCTTCGCCGCGACTGGGCTCGTGAAGTTGACGCTCCCCGAGTGGTACGAGGTGGCCACCACACTGGTGTCGAAAGCGGGTGCTAGGACCTCAGGCTTCTTTCGCAAGGCGCGTGGAGGTGAGGACGGCCGTCCAGTCGAAGGCACCCCTCCTCGTGAGGAGGAGGCGGCGGGGGTAGATCGTGAGGAGGAGGCGGGGGCAGCGCGTCGGGAGGAGGCGGGGGCAGCGCGTCGGGAGGAGGTGGCAGCAGCGCGTCGGGAGGAGGAGGCAGCGGCAGCGCATCGGGAGGAGGAGGCAGCAGCGCATCGGGAGGAGGCGGTGGCAGCGCGTTGGGAGGAGGAGGCAGCTGCGTGTCGGGAGGAAGAGGCAGCGGTAGCGCATCGGGAGGAGGCAGCAGCGTATCGGGAGGAGGCAGCAGCGCGTCGTGAGGAGGAAGTGGCGGCAGCGCGTCGGGAGGAGGAGGCAGCAGCGTATCGTGAGGCGGAGGCGGCGGCAGCACGTCAGGAGGAGAAGGAGGCGGCGTGTCGTGAGGAGGAGGAGGCTGCGCGTCGTGAGGAGGCGGCGGCGGCGCATCTTGAGGAGGCGGCGGCGCGTCGGGAGAAGGAGGCGGCAGCACGTCGTGAGAAGGAGGCAACGAAGAAGGGTGGGAGGTAGCGCAAGGCGGATGCTCAGCTCGGCCCAGAGGATGATGTACCGCAAGTGTCTGAGAATCGACGCACTGCAAGACAGCGCAAATCACCTCAGGTAAGCTTTTATTCGCGCGTCTGATTTGTTACATAGTCTAATTCGGATCCACAGGAGGCTGCAAAAGAACGTGAACAGCAGGCCGCGGCTAAAGCAAGTGCCCCAAGAGCCAAACCTCGGTAAGTTTTCACCCCATTGCCTGCACGTCAACCATGCTAATTAGTCTCAGCTATGAATACGTGGAGGCGAGTCCGTTGAAACCCAAGGGAAAGAAAAGGTACGAAATTCCCAGCTTTTAAGGAACTGAAGTCTCACGCTAGAGCTAGATCTCGAGTTCGTACGGAAACTGAAGTGCACGGATAGAACTCAAGACGGAAAGGACTTCAGTTATAAGCAAAGACTTCAGTTCTAATATATATATATTTACACTCATGGGCGATCTTAAGTTCTGGGTAAGTCGTACGTGAAGACTTACGTGGTGCATGAACTTAAGTTGAAGGCGCGAACTTGAATAGACATCTTATGTCGTCCGGGAACTTGAGATCAAGGTCCGAACTCAAGAGGTGGGGCAAACTTAAGTTGGGACAACTTAAGTCCGTGTTGAGGCCATGCAAATGGTATGTACATAGTGGTATGGTGCAGTAATAGACTTAGTCACTTAAGATACTGTATTACGGAACTTGAGTTAAGGTACATCTTAAGTCTGAGTGGCGGTAATATCACCCTGAACTTAAGATGAGCTAATAAAGTATTTGTATGCTTACACGTACCCTGTCAGTGAGATCAATGACGGTGATAAACACCAACATACTGCATAGGGTAGATCTTTGATGGCGCTTGACTGCAGGCCCCTTGGTAAAAACTCTATCTTTAATCTTGGGGTTGTCGTCTTATTTCGATTTAAATGTGAAGAAAGTGGCGAATGTACTGTTGATGTCAAGATATATCATTGTTTGTTCGCATCAGTCCAAATACAGATAGCTATCACTTCTTTGATACTCGATGTACCTATATCATCTTCCGTTGTCATAGCATAGCCTTAAGTTCATATCTTATCTGTTTCCCCCATCGTCTGTGCCCTCTCTGTGCTCCTGCACTCGCACTCGAGTAGCTTTGTGTTCATTACGAGCTCCATTGGCTTCTAGCCACCTCGGCACATTTTCCGATAGTTGATGGCATCCCGAATCTTCCTGCATTGCCACGAGGCGCAAGCGAATAATGATACCACCACACTCTGATGGCGGCGATACTGGAATGACCCAAAACTATGCCAGATTTTGCGCACGCCAAAGTTTGGGCCAGGTATTTTTTTGCGTGATCGACTTCCGCAGGCACTGGAGGACTGATTGCCATAGAGTTGGATTCTTTTTTTATCATCTCGAGCGCGATACAGATTAGTCTTATAGCAATCACAACCCCTTTGGGAAGACACCGACTGATTACGCAAATGCATGGCTGTGCCGTGAGGCGTTTCTTCCTTTCTACTGCAGCTAAAAGGCACTGAATAGATCAGAGAATATTCATATGCATACAGGAGGCATATAGAATAACTTCTTACAGCGACAGTCAAGCGATACAGAGAGCCAATATCTCAATCTGAGATCAGCCTGAAACTTGATCAAAAATTTTGGCTTGGCAAGTTGATCCCATATTGTCGCAGGCACTCAATGAGTTGCTTAGAAGTGAGTGAGATCCCTAACTATTTTCGAGTTTTCTATGTCTCCAAATATTTCTAGATTTATCACTGGAAGGTACGCGCCACGACAGTGTTCAATAATCAGTGGGTGTCTTCCTGCAGCTCATATGGTCAGATTAACCAGTTAAATGCTGGGTCCATTCCACAGGCTTAATGCGTTATTTCTGGGGTACCCAAACAAGTCATAATTCAGTTATAACAGGTTCTCTGGGACACAACTACATATGGCAACTCTGTCCGGGCCCGGAGGTCATTAGGTCAGGTGATCTCCGGGCTGGCCGAAAGATATAACAGGTTACAATAAGGAAATAAAAGAAAGGCACTAGCAAGGGTTGAACCCAAAAGCCTTCAGGTGATCTTACATAATAAGACCACCGGTACTGCGGATAATACTCTAACCACTACACCAAAGTAGTTGTATACCACTACACCAAAGCAGTTGTATAAGGTCTTAGGCATTGATCTCAATATATGATGCCTCTCACCTCCCAATATTTATTTTTTCTATTTATTCTGACATACCTCATACCTATATCCCAAGCCTATGGCATGCAAGCTACCCTTTGGTGCTCTGGCTGTGGAGCTGTTTTGATTTTTTTTTATTAGGACATAAAGAGGCATTAGATGGCCCTGGAAAGCATCAGAAAGGCATTAAATTCCCAGAAAGCATTAGCCAAGCCAGAAAAATTGTTTGACACTATTCACCACAATTTTTCAAGTAGCTCAGCACCAATAAATAAATAGAAACAATAAATATTGGGGGGGTGACAGGCATCATATATTGAGATCAATGCCAGAGATCTTATATAACTGTTCTGGTGTAGTGGTTAGAGTATTATTCACGGTACCGGTGATCTTATTATGTAAGATCACCTGAAGGCTTTTGGGTTCAACCCTTGCTAGCGCCTTTCTTTTATTTCCTTATTGTAACCAGTTACAGCTTTCAGCCAGCCTGGAGATCACCTGACCTATTGACCTCCGGGCCCGGACAGAGTTGCCATATGTAGTTGTGCTCCAGATAACATGTTATAACTGAATTATGACTTGTTTAGGTACCCCAGAAATAACACATTAAGCCTGTGGAATGGACCCAGCATTTAACTGGTTAATCTGACCATATAAGCTGCTTCCTGATGGGGTCGTGATTACTAACAGACCATATACGGATACTTACTTGTTCGTCATCCGTTTCTAGTCTGTAACAGGGACTAGATACAGATCGGTTCACGTTACAAGTTTTCGTCTGGGATCTCGGTGTCGCCTAAATGTTACGCCCAAATGGACTGATGCACATAACACAATGGCTTTACGTCCGTCTCCCCTTATGGCACTTGGGGAAGATATTATATATGGTCTCTGTCTCGCCAAGGACTCCCCCACCATGAAAGCCCCCCACATTGGAGCAACTCACTTCCCTTCTCGCGGTTATTGCCCTCATTCCCAATCACGGGGTCCGCTACACCGCGCTGGGACTGCTGCTTACTGCCTCCATACTATATACCATCCACAACCAGTCCCCCTCGATGCAGTGGCATCAACTTCGATGATTAATCGATCAGACCGAGGGAAATATTCAAGAGGGGGTGGTAGAGGCCCCCCGAAGCTATTCCCAATTCACGGACCAAATGCGGCACCTTATCCAGTGAGTTTTCACCTCGAATTGCAAGCATTGTTTAGTGATAACTGGCGATGGGATAGGGCCACCAAAACAGCCTCGCGTTGAAGAAGGGCAAGCTGCCCGGGAGGCGGATTCTGGAAGAGGGTTGGTGGCCGGTCGAATTTAGAGTAAGATGAATAAGAATATCCCAGGAAGATCAACCTGTCGGTAGGCTGATAAACCTGAGAAGGAAGAGGGTAACGGTAGGCCGTGGAAATGGTCGTGAGTGCGTTTGTGCGTGGAAACGAGGTGTTGTGACGAATTGAACGCCGAAGTGCGTTCTACGTGGTTTTCTAGTTTGATATCGGCGACGTTGAAGACACTGTAATTGGGCGCTAGCCCGCACTGGCTCGCACAGATGAGCGTTAGACGTGGGATGATGATTTGCTGGCGCCTTCGGCGCGTATTTACAGTACAAACAATTATGTAACTAGAAATAAAAATAGGAATATGGTAAAGTCGAAACCCGCATGTGGTCGGATTTCCACACGCCGGCCATACGACCCCTCCACAGTGCGGGGGATTTTGATGTCGACCCCGACATCCAGGAACTATGAGGAGTATGGCCGAAAGTAAGTAGGAGGTCTAAAATAGAATGCAGTCTATGAGCAAGTGCGTAGCATGAGATAAAAGAAAAGAAATCATATCAATGAGGTAGCCGTAATATCCTAGATGCTTGGATGAAGATGAAACATAACTGGAAAGAGCCCATGTGATAAAAACGAGGACGAGGGAAGATAGCGAAGCAGTGAAGAAATTTCTGGCAGAGTGGAAAGCATGGGGTATGTGGGATGGTGCAAGAGGAACTGAAGGCGAATCACAAACGGGTTTTGAAACCGATCTAGAATCCAGGTGGCGGATAAAAGCTGCTACTTTCGCGCGTATGGGGGGCGAGATGACGAGAAGGTCGGAGAACGATAATGTGACGAGCTGCTCGGGATCCAGGCCGAGGTACGGTAGTCCCGGCGTCGAGTCGTCATGCGATGGATGAACGGAAGAAGGAGTCGGAAAAGAAGTGGAAGAATGCGAATGCGAGGGATTTAATTTGGGGTATGGGGGCGGATGAAGACCGGTGGAAGATTGTTCTGCCTGCGACGACGGCGGAGGATGAGGCTCGGGAATTTCGTCGGGGGATGATGGACAGATGCGAACGGATGCGATGATAGGGGCTTTACGCAAGCGAAGCGAACACGGACGATGCGGGGGATTTAACTTGGAACGTGATGGTGAATTTGAAACATCGAATGGAATGGATGCGAATGGAATTGTGGGTGAACCGGGCGGTTGAGGTCGACGAACTGCGATTTGGGACTGCGGGGGATTTGAATTCGACGGCGCGTCTCGCACTGGGATATCGACGCGATGAACAGACGGCGATGGAGGCTGGGTAACATTCCGCGGAGGAAGGCGACGTCGACGCGAGGAAGCGAACAGATGGGCTGCAACACCACCCGAATTTCGCGTCATTGGAAGGGGAGATCCATCGTGGGAGACGAGACGTCCGTCTGGGTCGAATCTAGCAAGTCCGTGCTCAACGAGCTCCCATGTCCGAGGACAGAACTTGGGACTGAGTCGATGGGTACCCGTTCCACCGCATACGAAACAGCGATGAGATCGTGGTTTGGGTGTCGATTCGGTTCGCGACTGTGAGGCGGCGGGAATGGGTGCGTCAGAAGATGAAGTCGGCGAAGTGGATCGCGTGGAAAGAAGGCGAGTGGCTACGAACATTTCGAACGAGTCCCGACGTAGGAGGTCGCGTAAAATATTCATAACTTGTCGAATCGTTGGAGGTGAGTCTGTTCCCCGATTCGCATCAGGGAGACGTGCTTCCACATCCTTTCGAGTCGCGACCGGTAAACCAACAACAAAGTACACCCGGACTTCCCCGTCGGTGATGAACCCGAACTCGCGAAGGTACCCCGAAATCTCGATGAAACGACGTGCATACGCCTGCGCGTCCGACAGGGAACGAAAGGGTGATCCCGTACAGATGTCGCGGCAAAATTCGCACAAGTCGGCGATGGTGTACGTCACGAGGTTATCGCCCGAGCCGTAGAGCGACCGCAGCTCGGAGACGGCATCCTGCCAACTCCTTGCATTACGGCGAAGTTCCGGGCTGAAGTGGATGACGCGCCGAACGTCCGGGGTGCAATATGCAACGATGAGAGGGGTAAGTTCGTCGAGAGCGAGCCCTGCGCGTTCGCCATGGCGTGAGAGAAGGTCGAGGAAGTCCGTGAGATTCGTGCCGTCAAAGCGAGGAGCGTCAGCTGATTGAGGCCGCGGCATAGGGATATATTTAAATGGGGTGAATGAAGGCGAAGTCGACATGATGAAGGGAAAATAGGGGATTAAAAGGTGATAGAATGGGCGACAGACCACACGGAACACCCCAGAATAACCTCCTCCCCCTGCGGTGGTCACCACTGAAGAAGGGCAAGCTGCCCGGGAGGCGGATTCTGGAAGAGGGTTGGTGGCCGGTCGAATTTAGAGTAAGATGAATAAGAATATCCCAGGAAGATCAACCTGTCGGTAGGCTGATAAACCTGAGAAGGAAGAGGGTAACGGTAGGCCGTGGAAATGGTCGTGAGTGCGTTTGTGCGTGGAAACGAGGTGTTGTGACGAATTGAACGCCGAAGTGCGTTCTACGTGGTTTTCTAGTTTGATATCGGCGACGTTGAAGACACTGTAATTGGGCGCTAGCCCGCACTGGCTCGCACAGATGAGCGTTAGACGTGGGATGATGATTTGCTGGCACCTTCGGCGCGTATTTACAGTACAAACAATTATGTAACTAGAAATAAAAATAGGAATATGGTAAAGTCGAAACCCGCATGTGGTCGGATTTCCACACGCCGGCCATACGACCCCTCCACAGCGTATTGAATGCCGTATCTTACACCCAGAAACGGGGTCTTTCAGCTGGAACCGATTTTGTTCGCTCTCCAGCCAGGCATATACGGTGTTTTGATCTATCAGCAGACCCCTGATCAGCGGTGAGTCGTGATACATCAAAGCCTCGAAGCCAGGGAGGGTGCTGATACATCATCTCACCTTTTCTTTGCCGCACGTGCATGCGCCTACCGATTTTGCCACTCACCGCCTCCGCTTGTTTGGCCCGCCTTCGTGCCAAATGATGGTGCTCAGATGTAAAGCCAAATCGGTCCCATTGTTTATGATTGTTACCAGCCCCATCACTCCTTCCTCCCTCCAATGCGTGGGCCTCCCTGCAGCCCTGGGGCCGTTCCTCATGTCGCAGCTCTGCAATCCTGCAATTCGGATATTCTTCTGTCATTTTTCACTCTACGTGGGCTCCGGAACGGGCTCGGCAGCCCAGTGTTCGCCCTTTCGTTGGCAACCCCCACGCCGCAGTATCCAGCATAAAACCGGCTCGTTTGCCTAGCGCTGAAACAGTGTAACATAAATACGCGGCATCTAGGGCTAATTTTGCGATTTCCTATGACCAGTATTTATACAACGGGAAGCAACTAGCACTTCTGTTGTTGCTAGCATCCTAGCTAGTACGCAGACCACTTGTTAGGTGATATAAAGGAGAGTCAGAGCGAGCCCTAACTGCTGACTGTAGCACGAGGCTACACTAGTGTGACGCGCTAGCTGCTAGCTCAGTGTACAAACAACCAGGGATTAAACCACTGCCTATACATTCATGAGACATGACCTAGGGGACTCTAGTAGTCCAGAGATGGCTTGCAACGGGGCTAGCGAGGGTCTAGCAGACAGATATCTACGATGGTGGTGCAACTAGGGGCTAGCGCCTTGAGCTAGGAAGCTCGGTGCGAGATCCAGTGGTACTATCTAATCTCTAGATAAGCGACTAGACGGCGATAGGCGGAACAACCCGACTAGCGACCGGCTAGGGCTTTGACAAAGACATACCACAGCATAAGAGAGGAAGGGCGAGGATTTTCACAAACCTACAAACCTCTGCCCTGGTGTTCTCAACCTAGTGGTCCAGCCATCTTGTATCCACCCCATATAAACACCCCGGACCATCCCTAGGTTCCTAGCAGTGTTGTTGTTGGCGGTTGCATATTGCTAGTACGTTGTAGAGTGTGTTGTTAGAAGCCTATAAATCAAACTTGTGTTTGTTCAAACCTGCTGGTCGCATACTACGGCCCGGACCCGAACTCACAAAGAGAAGCACTTAGATCTTTGGAGGTAGATTGGTTGTGGTTGGTTGTTTTGGGTGTTTGTTCGCAATACCTATCAACTAGCTATTCCTAGTCATATAAGAAGTGCACCGTTTCAGCGCCCTCGAATTCTCCTTGGGTTGAAAAAATGCCCCGCCCTATTCTCAGAGCAGTTGCGCCCCACTGCGCTCGCTGTCGTCGCTGCTCCCGCAGGGGTTTTAGCATTGGAACTGGGGGTTTTTTTTTTGTATGCGATTCTTTCCACTCTTACCCTTGCCCATCTGCCCATTATACACTCCTCACCATCCTTCCAGGAGACTTGTGTCCCCACTGTGCTCGCCGTTGCCGCCTTCCTTCGCTCTAACCACGCCACGTGCTCGCCGCCCGCCGCCAGTGTGCAGACCTGGTCTGCCCTCCACGCATTGCGTACCCGCCGCTCGTGCTGGTGCGTGGACTTGGCGGCACAGGACCCCCGCCTTGCATTGCGTCCCCACGTGCACCTTGCCTCCTGGCGCCGTACACACGAATGTGTCCACTGCCCGCTGCCGTTGCGCTGGCCCAGCACCGACCGGTCAGCCCCCACCGCCCGTGTGCGCCGTGCCGGGCCCGCTTCTCTGTCCCAGTTGGTTCTTGGGGGTGCTGCCTAGGCACGGCGCATGTGCCCGCCGCCGCGGCTGTTGCACTGACCTGGTGCATGCTGGCCCGTGCCCTGCCTCGCATGATGCACACCCTCCCTCATGCAGTGTGTACATTCCCGCCGCTGTTGTGGTGACCCAGAGCACTGTGATCTGCCCCTCACCCAGTATTGTGTGCCCGCGTGCTACGTATCGGGTCCATTTTGTCTCCTGCAGGCCTGCGGGCATGACTTGGTGGAGTCTATTAAGCCTCGCTTGTTGTAATTTACACACCTTATCTCATAATAGTTTTTTGAAGTTTTCTTCAATGCCTGAGCTGTTTGTGAGGAATGAGATGCCCTCAAGTCCATGAACGGACCGCCACGCGGGTGAAAGCGAGTGTCTCAAGATAATTTCGCAAACTGATATCAGTTCGCGAGATGATGTCAGTTCGCGAGATGATATGTCAGTTCGCGAGATGATTTCTCTCGCGAACTGATTGACGCCCTATTTTCTACACTTCGACTGGCCGTTGTAGGTGCTTCAACTCCTTTCAGATATGAGTACGGTACATTTCAACTATCGAATCTGATTTTCTTTATAAATTTAGATCACACCGTTGAAGAGGTATAACATATCGGTCGCGAACTGATATTATTGGGAGCTTTCATTCTTGGTTTAGTATCGCTATTTGCCTGGCTCTCAACCATGACTTGTTGACTGAGGCCAACTTCGGTTCTCTTCCTTTGGTACACCCAAATCCACATCCCCTGACGTTCAGCTCATGATTTACACGTCCAAAAAAAAACTCTATATCGCCAGGGAAGAGTAAACAGCGAGATTAGAGGTTGGGGGTGGTTGAAACAGACATCAGTTCGCGAAATAAATTCCTGGTTTCAGTTTCCAACTGACAGTATTCAATGGAAATTGTCCAGAGTTGTGCAGAACACATCTATGGTACATCTAGTATGGATGCAAGGTCAAATTAACAATAGATACGAGGTTACCTGCATTGTATTCACCATAAACGCCTCTTAAGCGCCCGTTAAGCGCTCATTTCGGAGGCTAGTCCGCGCCTTCGGAGGCGTTACCCGATGTGACAAACGCGACACTTTCTGCTTCCCACCACCACCGTCTTCGTCCAAACTCGCTAGCTTTTCCATTCCATTGCACCACCGGCTAAAAGACTTCGTCACTTACATGTTCAAGACCCTACTTCTGCTTTTTACAGCACTTTCTGTTCAGCAAAACCCCGCTACCGGTACTTTCAGCTTGTGTCAAGAGTGATGGCTCGCAGCTCACCAGTTCTCATACAAACTGCGGGAAATGCTCAAGATCTGAGTGGTAGGATGTCCTAAAGACCGGACACGCGCTCGAGGCGGCGGGGTGGAGGAGTGGGAGTGGGATGGGAGTGAGAGGGGAGGGGGCAGGCGAGGGGGCGCGGGACGAGGACGGGGACGGGGAGGGGTCGTCCGACAACAAGAGGGACAGCGCGCCATCGGCCTTCCCCCGCCGCCGTTCAACCCGACCTCACCGTTCTCGCCCGACGCGAGCGCTACGTCCGCCTTCCCCAGCCTCGGCCCGCCGTTCAGCCCGGTGCACGCGCGTCACTCGCCCCCACCCCAATCGCCGTTCTCGCCCGCCCTGGCGTCGCCGTATCTCCCGTCCTCGCTGTATGCCCACCCGCCGCCGCCGCCACCCTACGCCGCGCACGCGCTCGCCGTACGTGCCACACCCCCCGCCGTCGCTCGATGTGTCGCCGGTGCTGTCCCAGGCCAGGCACAGGTGCAGCCGGGGCAGGCACCGATGCTGCCCTCGCTGACGCACATGTACAAGTGCTCGCTGAGCGCGCCGTGCCGCGCGCTCTCGCCATCGCCGTCGCCCGTGCTGGCCCCGCCTGTGGCCCTGCCGGTGGGTCATGAGTACGCGCAGTACGCCCATGCGCATGCGCATGTGCAGCACCGCGCTTCGGCCATGCGCACGCGTGCCGCAACATGGTGCCATTCCCTCTCACCACCAGCCCATGTGCATTGGCGCTTGCGTTCCCCGAGCCACGGGCAGACTCGGATTCACCACCAGCAGCAGCACGGCAGCGCAGGCGCACGCGCAGGCGTACACGCATCCCCCGCTTTGCGCCATCCCCCTGGCCGGAGCTCGACGCGCGTGTGGGATCCGGACGCGCCCCGCGCTACACAGGGACCGCTCCCGCGCACTCGTGGTGGGATCGGGACCGCGGACTTTCCTAGCGGGCGCCCGTGCTTGAGGGTGGGGACGCAGGGGCAGGGACGCGGCGCCCGCTGCGGCGCTCGTTGATGCCAGAGCTGAGGCGCCGTGGCAGTGCGGGGCGGGGGGCGGGCGAGATCGCCAAGTGCGTAGGGCAGCCACAGTGTGCGCAGCCGGATCGGGAGGTGGAACGAGCAGGCGACGTGGGACTGGAATAGGGACGAAGACGGCGACGACGATGGACGTGGGAGTGTCTCGCGATGTACGGGACCCCAACGCCCCCGCTGTGCAGCACGTCCAGTGTCGCTCGAGGATCCTGCGGAGTAAAACAGGGAATGGACCGAAATTCATATTCAAATTATGTTTTTTCTGTTTCTCCCTTTTATTGCGGGCTTTTCACTTCCTACTTGACCAGCATGTATGCTTTATATATTATCTATGTACTGTAATTTTTCAGCAAATTTCCGCGTAATTTTTGTGACCATCATCGCCGACGACGAGCAAAATTTTGATCGCATTTGATCGCAGCGTCGAGCACATTTGATCGATGTCGACCAAATGCGGATGCTCGCCGTCGTCGTGCAGCACAGGGACGGATGCCCTCGACAATTGGGTAATCGCAGGTGGAAGAGAGGCTGCAGTGATGTATCAGGATGCCCTCTAAGCTAGCGGTTTCCATACATCACGGCTCACCGCTAGTAAGAAGGCCCTGATAGATCACACTGCTGCACTAAGGTGCTCCAGCGAGATCGGCGAATGTACGAGATGTGTCAAGGACATCCGCACTGCCGTTGAGGTCCCAACTCTGTGCCTATGCCATGGACGAGAACTAAGGGAACAGATTCCATAGTAGTCTCTCTCAGACAGACGCTATAACTGAACGCTCGTTCCTCGCTAGTTATAATTCCATAGCTCATCTTGGAGGCCGAACGCCAACGCAGGTTGGCCAGTGATTTAATAGAAACGTTAACCCAACCGGCACTCGCAGTTGCATACTTAACCTCAGAAGTCGTTCAATACTATCCGGCACTGGTGAGCAAGCGCAATCCTGCTCTCGAGCAACCTCAGTTTAACCTGATATTGCTTCTTCGTCCAATCTGATTTCTGTCCGCTGCTTTGATACTCGCCTATGCCCCTAGTTCTTTTGTCTTTCTCTCTATAGACATCCAATTCTCCGTGTACATTGATTTTATAAAAGCCTTTCGACGATATAGAAAAAACTGGGCTGGCTCGGGGGAGGTTTCCTCAACGAAAGCGCCAGGATTGGATCATGAGTGAAAGCGTCAAAGGAATCCTGGTCACGTCACATCACGCGGTCATCTTTGCTTCTTTGATCACTGGTTGATCCGATTCGCTGAGTTCAACCCGGGTAAAGCGGAACAGTGGAACTAGGAGATTATTCGAAAGAAGAGACCCGCCGAATTTGCGGTGGAGTGCGATTCTACTTCTCTGCACCATTTGATTGACTGCAATTAGTGTGCCGATGTAAGTATTGTTCGACGCAAGTTGGACGCGTCCGTCAGACGTTGACCCATTCGTGTTTATTACATCTGGATTGTGCCTTCGGCGTATTCTAACAGGCGCGCACATAGAAGAAATCTTCATTCCGAGTCCACGTTTTCCTCGGAGTGTCCGGCATTTACAGACAATCGTTCTCGGCAGCCGTTTTATATCCTATTTCAACGGGCGCGCCACTTCCTCCATCCAGCTCTGGATGTGGATCTCGCAACTAAAGTTCCCCGGAGGATGCGGGGGCCAGACTCAAGTGTTTTTATTGCAAAAGTAACCTGAATACAGTCTACGGGAAGTATGGCATTTGGAAATCAAATGGAAATGCATCAGATTCAGGACACGTGAACAACAGGCGAGAAAGTAGTGAAAACTGCCGCGGAACCGAGACAGGTATCATCTGTCAAAATCACCGGGTAGCAAATTTGAAACCGGAAAGCCGGATGGCGATGTATCGTCGGTGCGACCGCACAGAGCGAAGTATCTGGCAGCGATACAAGCCGTGCCAGAATATCCCCGTTATCTTAGAAAGGCTTTGCGGTCCATGTAACGGACGGAAAACTAGCGCACGAACTTGCATCGATAAGGATAAAGCAGTCTCTCCCTCGGAAAGGTGGAGAGCCGCGTTATCCTTGACCTGAACCGATTGCTGTACGATGCTCGGGACGACTGCGCTTCTCTGGAGAGCACGCCGGCAATGGTCGTATGACAACAGCATTTGCTTTATGTGTTTGATCCAGACGCAACGTGAACGTGTTCATTGCCGTTGGATTTTTGAGAGCGGCAAGGACCCGGAAGTGGATAGCTGGGAAGGAGGAGGTGGTGAAACCGAGGTGATGATGAGATGTATTCCCTGTATGGCCGGGAGACGGTTACAGACGGCGGACGAGGGTCATAACGGAGGTATTATTAGGCGAGCGGCCACAAATGCCTAGCCAACATATTCTTGGCGCTAGACGACGATCCTGGGCGCGCAAGGAGCACTTGGAGCTGGCGGACACACGGTAATGGGCTGGGGAGAATGGGAGTGCGAGCCAAGCAGTGGTTGTAGCTCAATGGCGGGTATGCGATGGTGACAGAGGCCCGAACATGCGGGAGGAGCATCGGAAAGCCATCCTCTAGACGGTGATTACCCTGGAAATGGCATCGGGGAAGGTAAGCCCGGATATGACTGGAAAGCGCGCGTCTTCGATGGGCGGCGGAAATCCAAAGGTGTAGCGGGTAGTCGAGTGCTCGGTGGACGCAATGTACCGGTATGGTGTCATCACCGCGCTGGGGCGAGTTGATTTAGGGTCGGACAGAAGAAGGGAGGTAAAACGGGAGACGCACTCTTTCGGCAGACTCGCAAGTATTCTGACAGGAAAGACGATTTGGGGGCGAAGCTGTAGTGCACAGGTTTTCTGGATGGAGGGAAAGAGCGAGATCAGCTTTCGATTGGGCGATACAAAGTCTGGTCGTGTGGATTGTTCTCTGCAGGTGTGGGTGAGCGTTGAGATCAGCCTTGTTATAGATGCACAAAGATCTAGATAAGAGTTGTCTGAATCGAATGCGGTCGAACGTGTAGAAGCTGTAAATCAAGCTCAGGGCCCAAAGCCAAGAATGAAGTCACGCAAGACAGACCCACCCGCCACAAAAAATACCGGGGGGGGGAGTCAAACCCCGAGAAGCTGATGGCGATCTCGTACAACAGCTACGGAGTCCCCCAGTGTGCCGCACACCGTCAGAGTGCATTTTTTGGGGAGGGATATCGATCATGCAGAGTAGAAGAGGCAATATATCGAGGATTGAAAGAATTGGAGACAGCTGAGCCTCGAGGGATGTAGCGCATCTCCGATTGCAAAGGAGTCGATGTTACATGCACGAAGGAAAAGAAAAGAAATCACGAATTATTGATACCAAGAGAAGGGGGCGACAAAGACCAACAAAACACATTTACGTGTCTCCGATATTCGGATGCAGGGAGTCGAACCCCGAGCAGCAGGGACGAATGTTGCCCGAGTTCGTATTGCATGTGACTGTGTGCCGCACACGACGTCCGAGCTTTTTACTGAATTAGTTCCGGGAAGAGGCCGCAATGCTCTGGGGCCAATCAGCAAAGAAATCGAACAATGGTTGAAACCCACGCTGCGGCTGTGCCAATCACTTATCGCGTATTTGGCTCGGCGTTGCCCGGTGACGCACGTCTTCTTCCTTCGCTTACCACGATGAGCGGCCACAACGACAGCGACGACGAGCACGACGAGGAGACATATTTTGCCGGCGGCGAGCGCAGGTGCGTGTGATCCCTTTAATCGCGCTGATTCGAGGTCATAACTGGGCGCAGTGGCATTTCAGTGCAGAACCCCGGACGCGGGCGCGGCGGCGGGCCTGGCGTGGATCTGGTGCGGGATCTGCTGAAGAAGGCGCAGGAGGAGGGCGCGAGCGGCGGGGAGGCACCAGCGGCGCGATCGGGGTTCTTCAGCGGCGGGGGGCACACGCTCGGCGGCGAGGGCAGCGCGAGCACGTATGTCCCTGGAGCAAGGGCGGAGGTGGAAGACGAACTCGCGATCCGCCGCCTCACCTTCTGGCGCGACGGATTTACCGTCGAGGACGGGCCCCTCATGCGCTACGACGACCCCGCGAACGCGGACGTCCTCGCCGCCATCCACGCCGGCCACGCGCCCCCTTCCATATTGAATGTGCGCCCCGGCCAGCGCGTGGATGTGCAGGTGTCGAAGCGGACCGAGGACGACTACGTACCCCCGCCCGCGAAGCCGTTCTCGGGCGCAGGGAATCGGTTGGGGGCGCCGACGAGTGTGCCGAGCGCCAGTGTAGCAAGAGCCGCGCCGGTGCCTGCTCCGGCCAGCAGCGCAAGCATCACCCCGCGCTTCGAGGTCGACACGACGCAGCCGACGACGAGCATCCAAGTGCGGCTCGCGGATGGGACGAGGTGCGTTTGTCTGGTTCCTGGTCTTGCGACCATCGTTCTTTCGTTTGGTCTCCGTCGCAGTTTCGTGTTGTTCTTACAGCCTTTGCGTTCTGTCTCACTTCGATACCGCCGCTGACGCCCACTCACACACAGACTCATCGCGCGCATGAACCTCACACACACGGTCGGCGATCTAAGGGGCTTTATCGATGCGTGAGTTCTCTTCGTTTTTGCCCCTTGGTTCTTGGAGATTGGTTAGCTCTGCGCTCGCCTGGTTGTTCATCCGTTTTTGCGCCCACTTCCCTCTTCCCTTTTCCGTCCAGCGCTGACTACTACTTTGCAACTGCGCAGTGCCCGCCCCGCGGGCCGCGCCTATACTATCGGCACCACCTTCCCCACGCGCGTGCTCGACCCGGTCGAGGACGCGCGCACGGTCAAGGAGGCTGGGCTCGGGGGCGTGGTTGTTGTGCAGAGCTGGGCGTAGCGAGCTTGTGGGGAAGGGAATCGAGAGCGGAAGAGGGAAAGGGAGAAGAGAGAAGCAGGAAGAGTGTATTATCGCTGTGTTGTGTTTGTGTTGTGCGTTCAATTGACGCTTTTCTTTCTCGTTTTCGGATTCTGGTTCAAATGCCGAGTCCGGGCAAGTTCGAGATGGCCGTGTACTTAAGTCGAGTGGAAGCTGGCGCTGTGGAGTGGATATTGTTTTGGACTCCAAGAGCACCGGTCAGGGGGAGGTACAGTCTCCGCATAACAATCGGACGTCGTGTCTGGAACAAAGCCGGACTTGATGGTGACTTTACCGTCGCTATAAAAGTAGCTGGCCTGGCGGGGTTCGATTCCTGCGCCCGAATAATCCACTACTTGCAAGCTTTGCCCTTGGCCCTTCGGCTTCCTCCTGTTCTGATATTTCAGTCCTGGAAAAGAACTCTAGCAAGAACTCGGACGTCCACAGACGTCGGGGCAAGGGCAAAAAACTTCGAGCGATGAAGATTCTTTCATTCGAATGCGGGGAATCTCACCCCGACGAGCCAACCAATCGGCTGCTCCTATGTGTACAACTCCTGGCGACGTTCCTAACACGACGTCCGAGTTCTTGCTAGAGTTCTTTTCCAGGACTGAAATATCGCAGCTGGCAAGCAATCAAACTGCCACGGCTTCAAATCGGGCTCTGCTGTTCTAATCAGTAGCAATATCTCCGACACCGCTGAATTCATGGATTGCCGGAGCAAGAAGCTTGCATACTTCTTCTGTATTTGATCGAAGCTCATAATGCCTCAGCGCCTGCGGACCTATATAAACACCCGGATGAGTCCCAGATATCCATCCCCACATGTGCTCCCCCACCATGAAAACTCCCACATCCGAGCAACTCACCTCCATTCTCCTCACGGCCATTGCCCTCATTCCTGCGCACGGAGTCCGCTACACCGCGCTCGGGCTCCTTCTTGCTGCCATCACTATGCAAAATCCACCTCCAGTCCCCCTCAATGCAATTATCCCGGCTTGAAGTGTCAGTCAATCACACCGAGGAATATATTCAAGAGGCGACGGTAGAGGCCCCCCAAAGCTATTCCAAACTCAGCGGCCAGAGGCGGCGCCTTCTCAAGTGAGTTTTCGACCTCGAATCGCTGTTATCGTCTAGTGACCAGCTTTGTGGTTATGCAGAGTCGCCGAAACTACTTCCCGTATTAAATGCCGTATCCTGCGCCCAGAAACGGAGGCGCTCAGCTGGAAGGGATTGCGGTCACTCTCCAAAGACATCGCGGAACGCATGACCAGATTCCGGTCGCTCTCCAACGATATCGGCAAATGCATACGCTGTGTCAAGGACATCCGCATTGCTGTTGAGGTTCGAACTCTGTGCCTATGCCATGGACGAGAACTGATGCGAAGGATTCCATAGCTCATCTTGGAGGCCGAACGCCAGCGCAAGTTGGCCAGTGATCTAATGGAACCACAGTCGGCACTCGCGGTTATATAAACTCAGACGGCTATCACGCACTGGTGAGCAAGCGCAATCCTGTTCTCGAGCAACCTCAGTTTAACCTGGTATTATCCAGCATCCGACGTACTCACCTTGATATTGCTTCTTCGTCCAGTCTGCTTTCTGTCCGCTGCTTTGATACTCGCCTATTCCCCTAGTTCTTTTGTATTTCTCTCTGTAGACATCCAATTCTCCGTGTACAACAAGCGCGCCAGGAGTGCGTACGGGCACAGACGAAGCGAGATCCGCTCGTTATAGATGAGTACATCGACGTCGGACTGGCTGAACAAGCTCGCCTTACCTCCCACTCAAAGGTCGTACCACCTCCGGGATGGAAGGTGGCCATGATGCTGCCGAAATCGATGGTAGTTACATGTTCTGTCACATTGCTTTTGTAAGACACCTACCACAAGACGTATCTGGCTGTATGAGGGTCAATTCATTTGTCCGCCGATAATACCCCCTGCGCGGATAACTGGCTCGGTGAAGTGTGCACATTGATGCCGCCGATCTCCACCGAATACTCCCCGTTGCGCGCGGTTTTAAATGTCGGATTCTTCGACTGCGTCGGTAGCGACCAATCAGGAGACATCTCAAAGCGGCCCACAGTAAATGAAGGGTTCATTGGGGAGCGAGAGGGAAGGGGAGCTTCGGATTGAGGGGCTTCCAGGCCAGGTTTGCACATCCGCTTGTGGGTTTTCCCGTCCTATGGGGCGTCGGTGACATGAATGATAGATAGGTGAAGGAGACACATTTACCGCAACTTGGCACTCCTTTGTACAGTACCGGAGCTTATATGCGTCCTCACATTTTCCAGCACCTAAGTGAGACGGGAGATCAGGGGGTTCGGACTGGGTGCGTAGAACGATGATGAACGTACAGGCACGAAGCATACTCCCTTTGGAAGCCTGGACGGGGCATCCCGGTGCCGAACATTTGTATCGGGACGGTCGCACAAACCGCTTGGCGTCTTCCTTGTCCAGTTCAGCCTGCACTTCCGCTGCGCGCACGTCCACGGCAGCCCAAAAGTGTGTCCATTTACCGAATGTCTTTTTGTCCTCGCCGTGGCGAAAACGATGAAGCGTTCTACCCAGCATGATCACGGCCGGTGCGGTTCCAAATCCCATCTTTGCAGCCAATTCCGCGTGAGTCCCTGCTCGCATGCAGTCGCTCAGACGGATGCTACGTCCTTCAGCACCGAAGAACAATCCCGTGCACCAAATCAGATGAGCGTGGGCTGTCGCTATGTTGTTGGTTGTGGAACTGGGCGATTTCACGATCTTAGTCCAATATCTTTCGGCGATTGGGATGCAAGGAGTACTGGCAGGGAGCCCAACACCCGCTGCGGCGACGCTGAAATCCATGTCTTCGGTAGCAGAATGGCGGAAACGAGAAGAATACTACGCAAATTCATGCATCTGCTCTGGAATCTGGATCACCGGCATCCGCCAGGCGCGGGCACTATGGTGTTCAAAGTGCACATTAATAAATCTCTACAAACTTTCATGTTTTTGCGCTTTCCTCACATAAATTGTGAAAATCGCACATTTCCTCTACTTATGAGATTAGGAATCCATCCAAGAGAGAGAGAGGAAAACATGGGAATTTCCTCTCTCTATATAATCACTGGATTCTGACTTCCGTTACCTCTGTTGACAAGTTTGTGATTTCTCTATACATTTTGATTGACATCTCTACACAAATGTATTGACCTGTTACTTCCTCTCTATACAAACTTTCAACACAACTTTCCTCTCTCAACAAACTTTTTTTGGGGTCAAATTTTTTCTCTCTCTCTCTCTCTCTCTGTCAATTCAAGTTGAAGAGACAGGTTAATCATTGTTATTAGACAAGCGGCACACATGCCCCTCTTCCGGTGTCCAGCCAAAATGTGGACCTTCATCCTACTTGCTCATTGTTGACACAGCATGCAGACAAAAAGTGCGAGTGTAGTGCACACATGGTGAGCCTGGTTCACCCCTTGTGGCCCAAATGACCCAGAGACTAACACAAATGCAAGTGCACAATATGCTCGCCAAAAGAGTCTGCACCACGCTGCGGCCTGGGGTGTGTGCACGAGAGAGCACATGGCGGTCAGGGTTCACCAAAAAGCGAGGGGTGCTCACAGCTGCCATGATGTCGTCTACGTGCAATTGCACCTACAGCAGGCCGGTCCACACACGTACAGAGTCTTCTTGCGCTGTAATTGCACTGGGAATGTAGTAGAAATAGTAGTAGTACTTAACCTGTAACTTCAACTTCAATGCAGAGAGAGAAAATCTTTGACCAAAAAAAAGTTTGTTAAGAGAGGAAAGTTGTTGAAAGTTTGTATAGAGAGGAAGTAGCGAGTCAATACATTTGTATAGAGATGTCAATCAAAATGTATAGAGGGATCACAAAACTGTTAATGGAGGTAGCGGAAGTCAGAATCAGACGATTAGAAAGAGAGGAAATTCTGGAGTTTTCCTCTCTCTCTCGGATGGACCCCCAGTCTCATAAGTAGAAGAAATGAAGTGCACAATGGTGTCCTATGGTGTCACTCTCGAGGCTGTCTCTTCCGACTCGATCCATTCTCCTTGCTTTGAGGTAAGGTAATTTCCCCGGGCTCTGCAATTTTAGCGATTTCAACTTGGTGGAACACAAAGTCAGTCACAACAGCTATACTGCATCAGACATTTGACATTTTGATTGTGAGGTTGTACAACCCCGAAAAACCTCGGAAAACCTGCAAAAACCTCGCAACCTCACAACTATGGCGTTCAAAGTGCACATTTAATAAATCTCTACAAACTTTCATGTTTTTGCACCTTCCTCTACATAAATCATGAAAATGGTGCATCCCCTCTACTTGTGAGACTAGGAATCCATCCAAGAGAGAGGAAAACATGGGATTTTCCTCTCTATATAATCCCCGGATTCTGACTTCTGTTACCTCTGTTGACAAGTTTATGATGTCTCTTTACATTTTGATTGACATCTCTATATAAATGTATTGACCCGTTACTTCCTCTCTATACAAACTTTTGACAACTTTCCTCTCTCAACAAACTTTTTTTGGGGTCACATTTCTTCTCTCTCCCTCTCTTTCTCTCTCAATTCAAGTCGAAGAGACAGGTTAATCATTATTGTTATTAGACAAGCGGCATGCATACCCCTCTTCCGGCATCCGGCCAAAATGTGGACCTTCATCCTACTTGCTCATCGCTGAAACAGTGTGCAGACAAAAAGTGTGAGTGTAGTGCACACGTGGCGAGCCTGGTTTGCCCCTCGTGGGCCAAATGACCCCGAGACTAACATAAATGCAAGTGCACGACATGTTTGCCAAAAGTCTGCACCACGCTGCAGCCTGGGGTCTGTGTGTGGGAGGTGTGCAGCCTGGAGGAGAGCACATGGTGGTTAGGGTTCACCAAAAAGCGAGGGGTGCTCACAGCTACCATGGTGTCGTCTACATGCAATTGCACCACAGCAGGCCAGCCCACACGCATACAGAGTCGTCTCATGCTGTAATTGCACTGGGAACATAGTACAATAGCACTTAACCTGTAACTTCAACTTCAGGAAATCTTTGACCAAAAAAAAAGTTTGTTGAGAGAGAAAAATTGTCGAAAGTTTGTATAGAGAGAAAGTAGCGAGTCAATATATTTGTATAGAGATGTCAATCAAAATGTATCACAAAGCTGTCAATGGAGGTAGCGGAAGTCAGAATCCGATGATTAGATAGAGAGGAAATTCTGATGTTTTCCTCTCTCTCTCTCGGGTGGATTCCTAGTCTCATAAGTAGAGGAAATGTGCCATTTTCACAATTTATGTAGAGGAAAGTGCAAAAACATGAAAGTTTGTAGAGATTTATTAAATGTGCACTTTGAAAGCCATACACAACGGCAAAACCCTATGTCTCGAATCCACAACCTTGACTGTTCGAGCCCCCGTCGGGGCATTATTTCCCCTTTTCTCACAAATCCCTTTGGGGACCAGGTGCATTGCACTTCTTAAAAAGTTGGCAGACACCCCTTTCACGACTTTGGAGACATTTTTTTTGCTTCTTTTGCGGTTATGTTGAGGTTGTGAGGTTGTCGGCTAATCCGGCAACCTGAAAACCCCGAAAAACCCGCAATCAAAATGTCCAAGGCTGATGTGTATACAAAAAGACGAACGCAACCATCGGAATCCCACCTGATAATAGCATGATGGTTATTGTACTTGCTCCTGTATCTCCATTCCTTCGCTCCTCTTCATCCGGACGAGTCCGAAAATAATACGGACGGGAGAAGACAGATCGTCGGAGAAACGCCAAGACTTCCCCTCAGGTTTCCCAAGGAAAACTTCACTTTCACAGGAACCCCTTATCATCGACAAGCTTTGACGCTGAGCGCCGCGGTCCTGGAAATATTTCTCCCCATGTTTGACGGGGACCGCGCATCGATGTAGCACCGCAGATGGTTGGGACGTTCGTAGGATTATCTGGTGGGATTCCTATGGTTGTGTTCGTCTTTTTGTATAGCTGTTGTGAATGACTTTGTGTTCCACCGAGTTGAAAATCGCTAAAATGGCACAGAGCCCGGGGAAATTTCCCTACCTCAAAGCAATGAGAATGGATCGAGTCGAAAGAGACAGCCTCAACCATCTGCCATGGTGCTACATCGATGTGTGGTCCCCGTAAAACATGAGGAAAACTATTTCCGGGACCGCGACGCTCAGCGTCAAGGCTTGTCGATGATAGGGGGTTCCTGTGAAAGTGAAGTTTTCCTTGGGAAACCTGAGGGGAAGTCTTGGCGTTTCTCCGACGATCTGTCTTCTCCCGTCCGTATTATTTTCGGACTCGTCCGGATGGAGAAGGGCGAAGGAATGAGGATTCAGGAGCAAGTACAATAACCATCATGCTGCCGCTTTTGATAACAGCGATGGCTGTGGGTCTAAACTTCCGACAATTGCACAAATCCCGACGTGCCTGGGATTTTCCTAGGGAAGTTTTTCCAGATTTACCACGCTTTATGGCGGCGCGTCCTCGCGGGCGAAACCTTCTATCATCATTCGACCACGATTTACTTTGGTCTCGCGACGTGCCTGGGAGTTTCCTGGGGAAGCTCTTCCAAATTTAGCGCCACCATCATTCAATTCCGTCGGGTGAATTTCATGCGGGTCGTAGACCAAACTTGATTGATTCCTGATGCGGGAATTCGAAAGCTGTACATCCACTCATACTTATGGATTGCCCAGCGCCTACGAAAGGATATAAGCACCTGGAGGAGTCCCAGATACCCATTCCCCCATGTGCTCCCCCACCATGAAACCTTCCACATCCGAGCAACTCACTTCCATTCTCCTCGCGGCTATTGCCCTCATTCCTGCCCACGGAGTCCGCTACACTGCGCTAGGGCTCCTTCTTGCTGCTGCCGCACTATGCAAAATCCACCTCCAGTCCCCCTCAATGCGATTATCCCGGCTTGAACTGTCACTCAATCACACTGAGGAATATATCCAAGAGGCGATGGTAGAGGCCCGAAGCTATCCCAAACTCACGGAGCAAATGCGGCGTCTCCTCGAGTGAGTCTCAATGTCCGGTCTCAATGATGGTTTATTGACCAGCCTTGTGATATGCAGGGTCGCAAAAACTGCTTCGTGCATTAAATGCCGTATCCTGCACTCAGAAACGAACGCGCTCAGTTGGAAGGGATTGCAGTCGCTCCTCAAAGACATTGCGGAACGCATGTCCGGATTCCGGTCGCTCTCCAACGAGATCGGCGGATGCATACGCTGTGTCAAGGACATCCACACGGCTGTTGAGGTCCGAACTCTGTGCATATGCCATGGACGAGAACTGATGCGAAGGATTCCATAGCTCATCTTGGAGGCCGAACGCCAGCGCAAGTTGGCCAATGATCTAACGGAACTACAGTCGGCACTCGTGGTTATGTAAAGTCAGACAGCTATCATGAACTGGTGAGCAAGCACAATCCTGTTCTCGAGCAACCTCATTTTAACCTGATATTATCCAGCATCCGATGCACCCACCTTCTTATTGCTGTCTTGTCCACTCTGTTTTCTCCCCCATGCTTTGAGACATACCTATGCTCCTAGTTCTTTCGTATTTCTCTCTGTAGACATCTGATTCTCTGTGCACCCGTTCAACCATTTGCCCCTCAGAACCAAATTCTGAAGAGCTTTCGACCCATGCCCGGTTCCAAGTAGCTTTCGATCCATGTTCTGTCCCAAGTAGCTTTCGACCCATGTCCTGTCCCAAGTAGCCCCCACCGATACACTCACATTACGCCGATTGCAAATGAATGAGCTGTCTGCATTGCCTACGACCTTAAGATTCCTTCAAAATCCAGTCGCTGCCGGCCATGATTAGACGGACCAAATGGTGGGCATTGGAATGACGGAAGGGGATCTTGCAAGTGAGGATTGATTCATTTTCGCTGGTGGTCCGAAATGATGAAAAACCGTGGATTCCAATTTTCGGCGCTGGAAATGAGGACCTCGACGTCGGACCCGCTGAACAGCTGGCGCACCTTGCTTCCTACTCGGAGGTCGTCCTTGGTCTTCGGCTTGAACGACTGAGATCATTCTATCAGACAAAAACATCCCTTAACGGATCAGCACATCGTTACAGTTGTACTCTAGCGATACTCTGTCTAGGACGGTAGGCTCGGTGAGAAAGTACAACGGTCGCGCGCGAACTAGCTTTCTCAGGGTGATGTTTGTTGAAATTGGCGGAGGGGGAAGGGAGGGAGGGGAGGAGCATAAGCAGAAATAAATACAAAGGGGTGTGAACCTAACTTAGAAAGGAACACAGCAAAAGAAGCAAGGAAGGAACGATATGCAGGGGATGAACCAAAAAGTAACGCGCGGGAGAGTTCAAGGGGACGAGAGGAAAGCAATGAGACGAGAGGAAAGCAATGAGACGAAAGGAGCATCAATAATACGAAGGTGAAGGCGAACAAAAAAGAACAAAATAAATTAGCGCGAAAACAAGGGCGTGATGGTATGACGCAAGAGCATGTCCCCAGGAAGATCAGACGTGGGGATTCTACAACGCCTAAAAGTGAAACACATGAACCTCAATGGTGCGAGGAGAACCGAAAACCCACCTCGTCTCATCCGCGGTTGTCAGCTGCGCCGTGTCTGTTTCAAAGCATGTCGTGTCTGTACTTCACTCGCAATCACGCCTAAACCTGATCTGAGGTAGCAAAAGTAGAGATATACAGCGCGCGAGTCGAACGAGGGCGTACGTACCCGCGCTCGTGCTTATACTGGCACCCAGCCTCCTCCCTCCCCGCGACGCGCTGGCGGCGGCAGATGAAGAGTATGGTGTTAGTACGAGATATGATGCAATACAATCCAATTGAGGAGAAACCAGAGGCCCGTGGTACATGGGTAGAAAGGGAGAGCAGAGGAGAAGGGGGTGGAAAGGGCGGAAGCAGGAAGGTGGCGGGTGGAAGACGGAGACAGGCAGGGACGGAGGGGTGACGCGAACGCACCCAGTATGTACTTGCCGCGAGGGCATCTACTATACGTTGACGGCACCGTCTTAGCACATGAGCGACTGTCGCGTCAGAGGGTGAGTAGTAGGCTGATGGCGAGTTCGTCTGTGTGCCACATACAGCCATTATTAGCATGAGTTCCGAAGCAACGGGCGCACCCTCCACCTCCTCCCTTGCCTCAGCCACATATGCGCTCGGGCTGCCCTCCCCGCCGAGCGTGTGCCCCCCGTCGTTAAAGAACCCCGATCGCGTCGTCGTGGTTTCCCCGCCACTTGCGCCCTCTTCTTGTGCCTTCCTCAGTAGATCCCGCACTAGATCGACGGCAGGCCCACCGCCGCGCCCACGTCCGGGGTTCATAACCGGTTATGAACTCGAATCAGCGCGATTACGGGAGTCACACGATCTGCACTCGCCGCCGGCGAAATGAGTCTCCTCGTCGCTGTCGTTATGCCCGCTCATCGTGTTGGTAAGGGGAGAAAGACGTGCACCGGGCAATGCCGGGGCCCAAATAGAAGACAATAAAGGCGCACAGCCGCAGCGTCGTTTCCAACCATGGTTCAATTTCTTTGGGGTCCGTATGGCCATAGATGATTGCAAACAACTCGGACGTCATGTGCGGCACATAGTCAGAGACACTTATGTACTGGTCTTTCAAGCCTACCTGGCTACTTGGGGTTCGGCTGCCCGCGCCCCATTTCCGCGTATGAAGCATGTTTTTTGGTTACCCCTTGCCTCGATGATCCTCGGGTTTTCTTTTCCTTAAATTGCATGCAAAATTTACAGTACTAGTGGTGATTTCCTTCGAATCAGAGGTGCGCGACATCCGTCGAGACTTAGACCTAGTTCTGGTCCCTGCGGCGCCCCAAATGCTCTGCAATTCCTTCAATCCTCCATATCTTGCCTTTTCTGCTGGGTATGATTGACTTGCCTTCCCTAAAAATCAACAGGGCGTAGTGTGGGCACACAGCCGGACTGTGTCATATCTATTAAAGAGGTAGCGTATCACTGGCTTCTCGGGGTTCGACTCCCCGCGTAAGTGATAACCAAATGCAGTGGTGTTTTTCCTCGGGTTGGGGTGCTCTTCTCCTTTCGTCTGTCGTGCTGCCGTTCGGTGAGTCGGCGGGGGTATTCCCTCATTCGTTGTTTTGAGGTTCTCCTCGTAAATTTACAGCTTCACATTTTCAACCACGTTGGAGTTGCGCAGCATCCATTCTATCAATAACTCTCGCTGTCCATCTACCGGCCCCAAATCTCAACCTCATGATCAACTCCCGGGAACAAACCCAGCAAGAAACTCGGACGTTGTGTGCGGCAGAGCCGGACTCATTGATAATCTATTATATCGCTGGCTATTCGGGGTTCGACTCCCCGCGTCCGAATAAAGATAGTTCTTTTTTCACTTTGAAGAGTGGCCTTGAATGCCCCCACATGCGCTGTTGTTTTTCCCCAACCATGAAGATATCTGGCCTCTATACCGCTTCAACGATGTTTCATTTGGACCGCTCGACCTACCGATGTGCATCCTCTACCCTGAACTTACTCCCATCACGGACTCCCTGGAACGAAGCTACCAAGAGCTCGGACGTCGTGTGCGGCACAGGCTAGTTAATATATCGCTGGCTATTGGGGGTTCGACTCCCTGCGTCTGAATTCTCCTTTGGCGTGTTTTTTTGGTGATCTTCACGTTGCGATTAATATCCTAGTGCCCAGCCGGCGAATGCCTGAGCGCGGTAATATTTTGGTTCTTCTGCTCTCATCCCACAATCAACCTCGGGTGTCGTGTGCGGTACACAGCTAGACTCTGGTGCGTGTATTTATAGGTATCTGGCTTCTCGGGGCTCGACTTTTCGCGTCCGAATGGGTGCGAAGGCCTTCACTCTTTTTGTTCTGTCATGATGTCAGGATGCCCTCTGGTGCGTCGGTGGTAGGCTCGTGTCCAGCCGTTATAGTGCGGAAGTATTGACGAGCAAGCAGGTAAAACTTACTATAACACACAATACCTGCTTGCTCGTCATTATGCTGCTACTATAACGGCTGGACACGAGCCTACGTCGGTGGGGATATCCTCTCATTCGTTGCTTCGTTTCGAGTTTCTGATTTCAAATCCCAGCGGCCTTCACATTTTTCAACGACGCTCGGGTTACACGGAGTCCATTCTATTCATTTATTTATCTACTAGCCTCGGAACTCACACTCACCTGTGGGGAATAATCCTATCAAATAACTCGGACGTCGTGTGCGGCACACAACCCGATCAATGTGACCCCTTCCAACAACTCTCTCGGCTATTCGGGGTTCGACTCCCCACGTCCGAATCAACGGGGATTGAAGCGATCTTTTCTTTTGTTTCTCTTTCGTGTGTGGGCTACTATCTTCCCTCGCTTTCGTTCATACCTCACGATGTGACGAGCAAGTGGGAGGGAGGCTACTTACGCTGACCTCGTTGATTCTTTCTCATTTGAAGTGGAGGCTTCCGATAACGAAGCTCTTGAAGTGTGATTCAGTGGACCCAACAACCTGATTCGATTCGGCCACTCCCAATCGTTTCTCTACTGCCAGGCGAGAGGGACGCGTAGGCAAAACATAAACCCGAGTTGAACATGAATCGGCAATCAGCGAAAACCAGCATCCCGGCATCGTCCGAGCGTTTGTTTTGAACATATCGGGAAAGTATTATGTTGAGGATTTTAACAGCTTCGAAAATTAGCGCATGGCAGTGACATGTGAAAATAAACATGTACATACTGATACACGGCATCTGCTTAATACACGAGGTATTACGCTCAAGCATAGGTTCATTACTTCGCACCAAGAAATGAATTCATAGGCCTCACAATCAACAAAAGAGGGTACTGGGCCGCTTCGAGTAGCCACTTGTTAACGATAAACTACTCTGATATCCACAAGAGTATTTACACCTCCATCGTCGTCACAAGGTAAATTTCTTTCTTTCTTTAGGACAGCTTGTAATTCTTCCGCCTCTCTGATGTGACCCATATGACGGTACGTCCAGGCTAGATTCTGCATACACAGCAGTGTCATTGGATGGCTATAACCGAGCAGATTCCTCTGTTTCTCCAGTAGTTCAACTTCAAGTATTTCCGCGGCTCTGTATTTTTCCAACTTGTTGTAGGTCATTGCAAGATTGCCTATAGCAAGTGAAGTGAGTGGATGGTTTTCTCCCAAAACCTTCCGTCTTTTTTCAAGGACACTAACTTCAAGCTCTTCTGCCTCTCTGAATTGCCTAAGGTCGCGGTATGAGAGTGCTAGCTCTCCCATGGTATTCAGTGTGCCCGGATGGTCTTTTCCAAGGATGTTACCTTGCTTCTCTAGAACCTCAAATTGAAGGTTCTTTGCATCCACTACTCTACCCAGAGCATGATATGTCAATGCCAGCTCATTCTGTGCACGGATAGAGTCTGGATGTTGTGTCCCAAGTTGGTTTGTGCGTTCTGACAATACCCGCACATCCAGCTCATATGCCTCTGTTTTTCGGCCCTGTGCTCGGTAGATCGATGCTAGATTTCCTAGATGATGAAGAGTAAGCTGATTGGTTTCACCCAATATCTTCCTACTCTCGTCCACTACGAGAAGCTGAATTTCTTCGGCTTCCTTCAGTTGACCAAGGTTATAATATGACCATGCGAGAGTGTTCATCTCTCTCAGAGTTTCGGGGTGTCTATCCCCAAGAACACTTTTACTTTTTTCAACTAGCACAGCCTGGAGCTCAGCTGCCTTTGTCATTTCCCCCAGCATTTGAAGAGTGTGTCCCAGTCTGCCCTCAGTGATCAATGTATGTGGATGGCAATCACCAAGTAGACCCCTTTGTTTATCTGCCACCAAGGTTAAAAGCTTGTTGGCATCTACAACGTGGCCTAGCAAAAGAGTTGACAGCGCTAAATTGCTCATGTTGGATAATGTGTCGTGATGATCATTACCAAGAAGCCTCTTGTTTGGGCACAACTAGCATTTGCAGTTCTTTTGCTGATTGAAGTTGGCCGCGGCTTTGGCGAGTGAATGCCAGACTGCCCATGCAACGCAGAGTGTCCACATTATCGAGACCTAGTAAGTGTTTTCGCTTCTCAAGCACAAACAGCTGCAATTCTTCCGCCTCTTTGTGGTTTCGGAGATTTTGAAATGTTAATGCTAGACTTTCCATACACCGCAGCGTGTCTGTGTGATCTTAACCGAGGTGATTTTTGAACTTCTCAAATGCTATGATCTGAAGCTCTTTTGCTTTTCTTGCTTGTCCACAATAATGATAGATTTCTCCATACTCCAAGGCGAAATCTGGTGTCATATTGGTATCCCCTTGGAGGAGTGAATCAACATGTGGCAGTAATTGTATACTGGACAGGTGTTTTTGGTCCTCTGGTAGTTGGGCAGCTGACATGCCAACTAAAGCCAGAGCTGAAGCATGCATATAACTCAGATCAACAATGGTGCTCTGACTCCAACTATGAACAAGGGGATGGATAGAAAATAATCCCGTTTCTGAATCAAAATTGATGAGAGAATAAGCCCTGAGCTGGTTGGTAACTTCCATGAACCTGATTGAATCCCAGTCACCGTCACCAAGGGTCAAAAAATGTGCAAGGAAGCCAAGCGGCTTTTTTAGTTCTTCCCTAGATGGACCCAGTGTTCGGAATTTATAGGTGGATGCATTGCTAAATATCTTCTCAGAGATGTTCTTGTGATGCAAGAAGGAACAAATCTGTAAGAGAGTCACTGCAGGGGAAGTAAGCTGGCCAAAGCTAATTTGCCATGTAGTGTACACTGTTGACCTATAATTGTCATGTGACTGAGCAGGTTTTTCACTGAGCAGTCTGGTTCTATGTGTTTTGTACAAGGCCAGGTAACTGTTGAGTGCTCCTGATTTCGAAATGAATGCACCGGCTTGAATGATTGCCAGGGGAAGATAGGAGAGTTCCTGGAACTCCATTAGGCTTTTAAAAAACAAGATCTTGAGACCATCAACCAACCTTCATAATATCTCGAGCAATCCTTCTGTTTTTTGCTGTATCTTCCTTGGCAGCAATTTTTAACAAAAGCTCTGCACTCTCTGATTCTTCCATGTCTGATACCGGGCAATCTGCTCCAGCATATACTTGTAATCCTGGATTTCGAGATGTAATAAGGATATTTCCATGGTTGCAGAGGGGGAAATAGCTGTTCAAATCTATTCTTGGATCATCTGCGTTATCAAAAAAAAGGAGCCAGTTACCATGTTTGCAGCGAAGCCATTGCAGTGTGACCTGGGAAGCTTCTCCAATATTTCTGGACGCAGCAATATCCTTTAGCCCAGACTCAATGGTGTCCAAAGTGGTGCTGTCAATAAGGAAAACCTCTGAAAAGCTAGTTGAATGGGGATTGGGCATAAAACTGGATGGTGATAACCAAGGACTCACAGGGTTGACTGTTGGATGAATTTCAGAGCTATCTGTGTCTTCCCAGAGCCACCGAGCCCATGCAGGAGGAAGATTTCTTGATTTGTGTCTGCACCTCGAACAAAATAATCGTGCATCATACGGAGTATATTCTGTCGGCCAACAAAAGTCCTAGAAGAGGGAGGGCAGGACCTAATTTGCTCAACAAACTTGGGTCCAGAAAAGGCTGCAAAATATACACTCAGATCCACCCTCTTCCAGGAAAAGAGGCAGTACCTGGTGATACACAATTCAAGACCTTCTGGACCTGGAAGTTTGTATCTATTGTTGCAGCAAGCTGGATTCCCTGTCAGATTTCAATTCACATCCAAGTGGAACATACGTGCCATGAAATTCAACCGCAATTCCCGGATTCTGTTCCGATATTTACAGATTTCATCTGTTGTACTGTTTAATTTGAGCATTGCCTGAAAGCGAGCTCGGAATCTGTTTGACCCCCTCTGCAATAGTGTTACCACTTCAAGCACATCCTGCAGAGAGCTAGACAAATAAATAGTAATCCCCTGCATAAGATGTCGAAGACACACTGTTCAAGTTCCCGGCACAAGTCTTGCAACCTGAGCGCTGCAGTCTTTCCTTGAGACGAAATCTGAGGGCTGACTGTCTTGATGATTTCCACCGTGCATTCGCAAAGCTCCTTCAGGTCATCTCGATTTTTCTTCAACTTCTATACAATAAAATCAGTCAGTTGAAGACCAGATAATGCACATTCGAACCTCGACCGTCTCCAGAAGAATCACAATCATCCTAAAGAGACCATCCACATAGGGAAACGGAAGACAATCCACCCCAGCGGATATTGCTTTGGCAGCCAAGAGGGAGTTTGACACCCAGTTTGTGTCAGGGTCGGCTCTGGTATCGGTGGAGGGGGAGACCGTTTGCTCAGGAGGGGAATTGGGGTCGTAGAGATTGCTTCTCATGGGTGTAGGGAAGCGAAATGTGGAAGACTATTATCTGAGACTGGGTACTGGGCCACCTTAGCATTGTTTGACCTCGAATCCACACATAAGGTGAGATAGATACTGGTATATGGGCTTTGGATCCAAGGTATACATCCTGTGCATGAGCTGAGATATTTTACGCGAATTTAGACGATGATTTCATGGTCTACCAAATTTTTCTTTCGTCAATATCCCAAAATGGCAAAAAACGGCCTAGTGGGCCACCCGCCCCAATTGCTTGTTCGCATCCATATTATTCACCTCAGTGCATCCCAAATCGTCCAATGGATCAAAAACAAGTATCCTGTACACTCAAACCATAAATCTGAGGTATACGGAGACCATAACTATCTACTTTTTACGGTGTGGAGAACGGGTGAGATTACAGTCTGGACTGAACGGCTAGTGTTATAAAGCACAGAGCGCAACGATGCCCCAAATTAAAGTCCAAACGGCTCAATAAGAAGTATTGGAACACACCTAATCACAGAGGGGGTTCCCAGTATACCTATAACCCTTCGAAAAAAATCCATCTATATGTGCCAATGAATTTGGGTGATTTGGGTTAGTGGCCGCCCTTGAACGTCAGGTTGCAGGATAAATGGCCAAACTAATGCGGGAACATACCTAGTGATCAGTCCCGAATGCAGCTATGAAGTTCCAGGCTGATAGCAAAGGCCGGTGGACTGCTATAGAGGTTGCCCGATTGGCCGGCTCGGGATCAGGTTGAGATGTTCTTGATGAGTCCAGAATACGTAGGAAAGGCATTTTGGCGTACAGGATAGGCCCAAGTGATTTGCTAAAACCAGGGGATAAGAACGAGCCCCGAATCTTGGGAATCGGCAAAGAACTGGGGGAGAAATCAGCAAAAGACACGCCGGAAGGCCTTTCGGAGATAAGAAATGCGTCCCACACCCCGGCATCTTGATGAAAAACCTCCCACAGCTTTTGATCGCCGTGTCACTCCGTCTCCAAATTTGACATACGGTGTCTTCATAAATCATATTCCATCCCATAGTCGCCGAATCTTGGGACTCTACATCACAACACCTTTTATTATGCAAGTGGCCCACTACCTCGTTCGGCCCGGTAGGCAGTCGCTGATAATAGGTTTTTCAATTTCTGGGTCATTGTATTTGTGTTTGAAATTAGAGGTTCGATCCGATTCCATAAATGCTCAGGAAACTCCCCCATTTTATTTCGACGCAAATACCTCGGAATCATACACCTTCATCACATTAACCATCGCATCCGCCGGTTGCTCCCCCCCTCCGCCTCACAACCAACTCGCACCATCTTTTAGTTGCCACCCAAAACAGAACCCTAGTTACAACTGTCAAACATGAGACGCAATGGTCGTGATGCAGAGGACGAGGACGCAAAGGCACTGACCAATGAGAGGGGCATTAGGAGCTAGTTTTGGTGGAATTCCAGGATATTATTTAACTGGAGCGAGCTGCTAGTCGGTTAAAGTAATAAATTTATTATTGCTGGGAGCAGAACGTACATGTGAGAATCTAAAACGCTTCAGCTCCGGATATAACAGACATAAAATGGTGCAGCACGGAGGTCTAGCAGTAACAGCACAAATACACCGAAAAGACTGCGCGTGGAGGTCAAGAAGGACGATGGCCAGACAGCAGAGGGATGCGGTGGGACACCGCACATTTGGCATTGGTCCGTCCAAGTCGAAGGGAAGATCATTATGTCGATGAATTGAAGCAAAAGCACGCTGACAATGTAAGGAAGAACACGTTGAGCCTATGTAGGCAAGGATAACTCGTTAGAAAAACATGGTAGAGAAAAGAGGTTACAGACCTACCGGTATAGAACTGCATGTCATCATCCATATGTCTTGAAGATTGTGGGCATTGAAACCCAATCCCTGTGCCCAAACATCGATGTAAATACATTGTGAGGCGGATATGAAAAAACAAAAAATTCACGCACAATAGACAACACACTAACACTGGGGGCAAGGGCCATGACCATGGGTTCATGGCCTTTGCATGGCATAGCTCCGACACTTACCATGGCATTTGCCATTTCTCCGAGCTTATTCCCTTTGTTCTATTGTTAGACTGCTGCGCTGCCGTGTTTGTTCCCAAATCGGTGACATTGTGTTCAGTATTGAAAGCTTACTGGACTATAGCAGATCTTGCAGTCATTAAAACCTGTTGCAAACCTGCTATTTGTCTCTAGAACTGCTAGTACTAGCCTGTTGCATCGCGCACACATATTTGTTGTAATAGATGAAGATATTCATATCCCCACTCATAGTAGCTACGGTACAGCATACATTATCCCTACACCGCGGCACAGCAGCGGAGGAGGCAGGAGAAATAGAGCGGATACCACGCAAAAAGTTCACGTCCCAAAGTCGACAATGTGGGGGAGGAATCGGGTCTTTCAAACTCCACTCCTTTGTGACCTTCAAAAATTGAACACTTCCTCAAAGCATCGATAAAATATTCAGGGCATGTATATCAAATATTATTCGTGGAAATCATGACTTCTATCCTTCTTATCACAGTGTGTTGTAGTTCGCAGCAGAGTTGAGTATTCTCACCAGTTTTCGGGTGATCTCGGCAGATCCCGCAGAACATGCCGCCAGTTAGCCGGCGGCAACAATCAAGTCCCTTTGTTCTCATAGACGCCCACTGACCAATGCCATGGCAAATGCCATGGCAAGTGTCGGACGTAGGCCGTGAACCCGCGGCCATGGGACTTGCCTGCAGTGTAATCACATACCCGTCTTCCAAACACCTTTTTCTGCGCGCTAATCAGGCTTGTCGAGGTTTTTGCGATTCATATCCTCGAACTTGCAGAGGAGACCTGGGCGGGCGAGATGAACCAAGGAAGATAGCGACGACGAGCCTTCTGTACACTGGGACAATAATAAAAAAGGCAGTCGATGATTTTGGGGCCAATAGTTCATTCTCGAAGCTTGATATTGAACGTAAAACAGACGTGGTTTGAGGTACCCGAGTCTGCGGAGGTTCTGTAGCATTGCGTCGTATCATGGCCTTGGAGAATTTGAAGAATAAGTTGGTCACGTCTTGCAGAAGTCCTGAAATATACTGGGGGTAATAGTTGGAGAATTGGGCAGAGTGCTAGGTGCGATTGACTGCTGTGCCAGTCCAAGGTGGGCGGCAGTCCCGGAAAGCGGGATGATAATGGTGGGGGGAACCAAAAGAACGTTAGAGCATGCAACCCTTTTGACTGGGGACGAAAGCGCAGCGGGCATAGGTTTAAAGATCGCAGCTGTCTCACAGACCCAAGCAACCCAATTTGGGCAGCTCAGAGAACACACTGTCCAGTGTCCATAGCTGCGGCGTCCATAGCAGAAGGTTGATTAAACCTTACAGAGGAAGAAATGTGCAATGTGATGGGGGAAAGTCCGAAGAGAGAGCCAATGCACGAGAGAGCACTAGCAGCCCTTTATATGGAACATTTGATACAGCCGGCGAGCTTGCGGATTGACCGCGAAATGGTCAGATGAAGAAAGCGCAGTGCGAAGTTGTGGCCTGAATGGGGATTACTGCGCTTGCGAACGGAGCAAGGACACTGGGATTTGGGGACGAGAGCAGAGGAAAATACAATGGAGATAGACCTACATGGGGAAATTGCACCGCCGAGGAGCCATTTGCTTAAAGAACGGTTAATCGGCCATAGAATCGAATTCTGTGCATGTACTTTCCCATCTGCGCGCGCCATCCCGCAAGTGTTTGTGTTTTCATCCGCTGAAGCCGCTCTCTAGCGGGACAAGTCACCTTCATCAATATTTAACAAGGGGAAAGATTGCCACTGCAAGCCATGATCACACCTGATCATTATAGGTGCCACAAGGCCTCGATGGGCTGTGCACTATCACACACTTTCCATCTTGAACATTTTGAATCACACGCTCAAAGACCGCTCAAAATGCGGGCAGACTGTCGAGTATTCCTTCGCATCTTCCCTACATCAATCTGTTTTCCACGGGTTTATCTCAAGAGGTGAGCGATCATCCCGATCTTAACACAGACCTCTCTGACAACCCCCCCAAAAGGGGAATGCCGAAGTGCATCACCGATTTTCCTTGGTCTCACCTCTGGATTTTCTATTGTGAGGTCAGTTTGAGTCTAGTGCCGCCAAGATTTGGCAAACCGCCCCATTCTAGCATACATTGCATTGACCCAGCACCTCAGAACATTTTATTTCGATGGGCAGCGGACAGAGTAGATTTAATGATCATTTTTCTAATTCCATTTCCACGCTTCGGCACAGAAAAACGATGACGCATTTGCAGTTGACGACTCGTCTATCGCGGTCCGGTCCACCTGCAAACTACTTTGTCTTGCAGGCCGATCGCTTACGTACCCCCCCCCCCCCCCCCCCCCCCCCTCTGACAGCTGTCCGAAAATCGGAGGTCTGTGTCACGGATTTTAATCCCGCTCACCTCTTGGTTTATCTGCAGCCTTTGAGCAAGCCCTTTTGAAGCCGTCCGCAAGATCTGTTTCGTTACCAACAAATTTAGATCATAAAGCCATCATATATACAACGGTATCAAACACACAACGGATGGTTAACAGTTGGCAACTTTTCGCCCTTGGGTTTCCTTTTAGGGAACTGCCTCTTTTGGAACGGCACAGGACGGCAATGCGGCAGAAAATGGCAGGACTCTCGTACTTTAGCAAAGGCAGGAAATTTACAAAACATCATGAATTGTTAAGTATAGAGGGGCTGAGGTCAAAATTGGCATTGCAAAAACTATTCCAATTTCCAGGTACACATTACATGCATTCTACTACGGAATGGGTGGTACTATATGCCAAATGTATTGCAAAAGGGGTGGCATAGGTGCTAAGAAGACAATACAGGGCATGGGACATGATACAATACATACTTTGACATGCTCAAGGATGAGCACGAGAGAGATTTAAGTTGATTCATTCGGGGAAGCGCACGTCACGGTGTGCCACGAAGACGCGTTGAGACGCGGGAGCGACGTATATGAAGGGCGGGAAGCGCCTTTGACCATTTTTGAGTCCCCATAGGCGGGTACGGCAAGGTTTGGATGGTATCGGGGGGGCTGTGTGGCGGCGGCGTCCTCGCATTGGAGGCTCGGAACCACTTGGCATGAAACGGAGGGTCGGGGGGCGGCGCCTATACGCAGGGGAGTGGTGGTTGATGTCGGGGGACTAGCAGGGCAGCCCCGGGCGAGCGGAAAGAGTGGTGGCAGGGTGGCATGGTGGTGGAAGAGAGAGTATGAAATGCGCCACCAGGCGGAGATTGAAAATCCATCGCTGGCCGAAAGCCTGCCGAATCTCACGTGGATGCTCCTTCTAAATAAGGGAATGCTTAGTCACGAACCCAAGGGCGAAAAGTCAAAGACTATGGTTAACAATGTTACTTAGCAAAACTAACTTAGCTGCCACGGAGCGTGTTCTATACTTTGGTCGCCGAAGCGCCGGGTGTACGGCAAAGTCCAGATGAATATCTGGCAGAGGAGCTCGGTGGGTATGCGACGAGTTGTGGAATTTTTGCCCTTCGTTTCCGGCGGGGTATTTGAAACTTCGAGCGCCGAGAACACAGTCGCCAGACCCTGGATTAGTAGATCATTAGCAGAGAGAGGATGCGTTGAGTCATCGCCATCCTGTCCAGATGCTCCAAGCACTCGGGGAAGTCGATCTATTTTAGGTAGCGCAGCGTTGGGAGAAAGCCCTCTAATCTCTGCAGACGATTGCATAGTCGGGGCACAGGTGTATCACTAGCGCGAAGACGTAGGCTCTCCCAGCGCCAGGACTCCTTAATGAGCGTGTCGACGGACTTCCCAGCGATGTCATTGTGCCGTGCATCGAAAGAAACAGCGAGCGGGGCGGTGCCTGACCGCTCAAGTTGAGTCTCGATCATAAGCGGCGGAGAAGCTTGTCCCATCCACCCCGCGGGCGATTCATAGTGTGATGGATGACCAGAGGAGAGGATTTGCCAGCACCGCAGCCCGCCCCCGTGAACAGATCTGCCCTAGCCACCACGGAGCTTGTTCTATGATGGGATCGCCGATACACCTCGTGCACGGCAATGTCAAGGTGAATATCTCGCAGAGGAGCTCGGGTGGTATGCGATGGATCGCAGATATGGTCTCTTGTTCCTCCGGTGGGGTACCCGTGGTTTCGAGCGCAGAGAGCACAGTACTAGAGGCCAGAACCAGATCAGGCTGCATCTCAGAATCTACTAGTACCGGGGCTAAAATCGTCGACAGCGCTTGCGTTCAGACTCGGCGGCGGAAATTTTTCTATCCTCCGCCAATAATACACGCCGATGAGAAAGATATAGGGCTTACAGTCGTCGGGGCGATTTTGTGGTGGTGGCAGGAGGGAGGATCTAATCAAGATCTGATACTTAGTCAGCGCATCACTCACGGTATCACCCCCTTTTCCTCCTGACGACCACCATTGGCGAACCCGACGCTGCATTAAATGGCGACTCAAACGCATTCCCCCACCTCGCTGTTGATCAGGAGCTGTATTTATTCACGTCTCTGATTCGCTCCCTGCCACTACAGTTTGATTCTGGTGCGGGATCTGCTGAGGAAGGCGCAGGAGGAGGTGTAACGATTGTGACCGTGTTCATCCATTCTCGGACCCATCATTGTTCTGATCAATCTTCGGCGTACTCGGACACTCCTCCGCCTCATCCTACTTCATCTACCACCCCGTATCCCTATCCCTCAATTTACTCCTCACTACCGCAGTCTCGTCTCTACCTACCAGTTAAACCACCTCGCTCATTTTCTCTCGTTACCACCCAACCAACTTTATTCCTCACTACGTATTTCCAATGGACTTTGTATCGTACTGTATAAAAGCCGCCTGTAAATTCTAGGATAAGCAGGAAAAATACGCTTTACAACTGTCATTCTTTGTGAATTAAGTCTTGAATTTTGTGTCGAAACCTTGTCACTTTCACGAGTGACTTGCTATTCATCACATCTTTTTGACAAAACAAAGCGCTAGCAGTTTTTGCTTGTTCTAGTACCTACGTTGCCGACGTCTCTGGTCTCTCTTGGTCTGATCAACCCAGAAGTTACCGACACCTTGGCAACTTATCCGTGTCTCGTACGCATTTTATTTCTACTCCGTTTCTAACCAGTATCTTCGAAGAATTTTATTATGGCCAATACATCTCAGACTATCTATGCCTTGCGTGCGCGCAAGGATGGCAAGGTCGTCAAGCCAGCTGTTGATCAGCAGGCCTCTGAGACCTCGGACTCGGACTCGGATACTCGCCAATATAGCGACGTTGTCGCGGCTCGTTCGTCCGTATTGAGTTCCGTGCCTCGAGAAGTAGTCTCGGCGGATGGGAGCCTGAGCGATGTGCGCAAGCAGTCGCCTGAGCCCGCCATGTCCGCGTCTCCCGCAGTGGAGATGGTTGAGGATGAAAATCCCAACCCTTGGCAGACGGTTGATCGTAAGAGCCGTCGCCGTGCTAGCCTGGAGTCGTTGAATACACTCCGGAAGGCTGGGAAGAAAGTCGAATTTCTTCCTCAGCGCAGCCCTGTTGAGAAAGCAGAACAAGACACTGCTATTCAGGCTGCAGAACGTCAGCTTACCGATGCCGAGAAGGAGACGATCCGTAAACGGACGCTCGCAACTCGTGTTAAGATTGAAACTGAGTCATCAGAGTCGATTAAATCGGTATCTGAAGCCAGCATCGTGAGCCCTGCAGTTCCGAGTGGAGAGGGTACTTCCCAATCTAAAGGAAAGGGTTTTGACCTCCGCAACTGGGGAGGTGCTGGTATCGAGCCGCATGAACTTGATCTCGAAGCTCAGCGCAACCAATTTGCTCAATGGAATGTCATCCGCGATGAGGATCGCCATGGCCCGGTTGTGCAAAAATGGAGCTTCGGATCCTTCCACGAGAACTCAGATTCGTCCCACGGGATTAACCATGCCCAGGGAAAATCTGCTCACCAGAAGAACGTCTTGAAAGCTAAGGAGAAATCCAAAGTGACTAAAGAAGGATCAACTAAAAAGAAGGCTCGTAAGGCGTCGCGTGCAACTGATAAAAATCAGACACGTACTAAAGAGATGACAGCGAACAAGGCTTCGCGTACGTCTAAAAGTACCAGTGAGGCACGCGATACTCCTCTTACTCGCGGCGTATCCGAAACGGTTGATAAAGTGGTTAGTTTGCGTGCAACGTCAACGAAGCCGAATGTTACCCAACCAGTGAAAGGAATGCGCCCTGTGACCCAATTAGCCCCGAAGAGTATACTTCGGCAAGCCCTCAATGGCGTTGGAGGTCCCTCGGACTCGTCCTCTAGCTCCAGCTCCAGTTCTAGCTCGGATTCCGGGTCAGACAGTGAGTCAAGCTCAGACAGCGATTCCAGTTCTTCCAGCTCGTCGAGCAGCAGCTCGTCAAGCAGTTCGTCTAGCAGTAGCTCGTACAGTAGCTCTTCCAGCAGCAGTTCCTCCCGGAATGCTAATCATCGGCGGCGTAGCCATGGCCGTCGCCGTAGGCGCCGTCATTCGAAGCGTCCGGTTCGGAAGGAGTTGAACCCTAAAGAACCGGCGGAGTATAACGGTGCTGCTGATGCGCGGAGCTTTTATCGGTTTGTGACCGAAGGGACTCACTATATACATCAAGGCAATATCGCCCGGAAGCGACAAGTCTTTGTACTGTCGTATTTCATGAAGGGCAAGACCTATGATTTTTTCACGCAGAAGGTTGCGATGGATGCGAGGAGCTGGCGCTTGAAGGAATTCTTCGAGGCCATGTTCAACTATTGCTTCCCATTAGACTTTCGTCAAGAGCAGAAAGCGAAACTGAGGCGTACCTTCCAGAACCAGAAGACGGTTGACGAGTATATCCATGAGTTGGAAGAACTCTACAATACCATTGGTGACGCGGATGAGCGAGACAAAGTGGACAAACTTTGGAATGGGTTAAACCCGCACATCCAGAAGGGTCTCTGGCTGAAAGACTTGAGTCCCGAGACTTGTTCTTGGGACGACGTCAAATATGCCGCGCACGTTCTTGAACGCGTGGATAAAATCGGCTCGGGTCGCCGAGGGAATGGCGGTCCCTCTACCTCGTCGAACGCGCCTTCCAATGGAGGTGGCGGAAGTGGCGGCGGTAAATCCACTTCGTCGGGAGGGCGGGACAACGGTCGTAACAGCCGTTGGCGCGGTAAATCACAAGGTTCGGGTGGATCTGCTCCTAAAGGGAATCAACCCGAGAATCTTAGCTCGAGGTCGATGCGCCCACAGGAAAAGAAATCCACGAACCATAGGAAACCGAAGTCAGACAAGCGAAAAGCTGAGCTTCGGGCCGCTGGATTATGTTACAACTGCGAGCAGTCCGGGCACGTTGATAGAAACTGTCCGGATAAACACAACGTGAAGTCAGGACACAAAGGGAAGCCTCCTGGAGTGTCTAGTCACAATGCGGAATTCAAGCGAGAGCGGGAGGACTCGTACGTCCACGTCGACGGAGCAACCGCCACTGTAGAGACCATGTCTCTGGGCGCAATCCGGTTTGACCTATCTTCGGATTTTACCGGTTCGAGGAGGTGTAGCTGCTATGAACACAGCTGCAAATTTTGCTCTGGAACACACAGCCCGCGCGCGTGTGATTCGACGTTTGAATACCCCGTCACTGAAGACGAAATAGACGACTTCATATTGGAATTAGATCGCACTCACCTGCGCCGCGAACCGCGATCCGAGCTGGGAGATTTGTTGGCTCGCGGTGCAGAACTCAGCTTGAGTATGGGCCAAAAATTAGGGTATCCTGGCGATGATAAGTTCAGCGCTGGTTCGGATAGCGAACCCCGATTTTTGGTTTACCGCATCTCAGATACAGACCATTTAATTATGGACAATGTCTGTGACGAAGAAACAGTGATCAGTTCGACTTTGTTGACTGATCCTGAATTCGACTTACAGCGCTGGTATTCTGAAGAGCGGGCTCGGGCTGTTCGATTCAAAGGAATGATCCGTGGCCCAAGCATGAAAGTGGGTGATTCCTTAATACTCGGGACACAAGTAGCTCTTGAGGAAGGAATTTTGACGTACCCAAAGGACTGTTCGGAGTTCCTTTGCGGCCGCTTCTCCGTATTCAAACACGCCGATTCGGATGACTACTGGATCTGGGATAAGCAGCATCGCTGGTCAGTCGATATACATCGAGACCACTTACTTGATGACTGCTTTGATCTGCTGGGCTGGTATCGCGATGGATGCGGACAGTGTTTGGGTGTTCAACCACTTTGCCGTTTGAACCCCAGTTTTGATCCTGTATACCGCAACTGGGGAATAGACTGGGATGATGCTGATAATGAGCTGCTCGACTATACGGAGCTGCTTACCATGGAGGATGATCCCGAAGAGGAATGGATCCCGTGTGTGGGCCAGACTCTGACTCGAGTCGGTGATTTATTGGGCAAGGCAATCGTCGAGGCTCTCGAACACCGTGACGGCAGCTGGCCGGGGGACGCGGGGCGCTGGCAAGGCCCAGGACCGCGGTTCCTTTTGCACACTCAGTCGAATTGCTTTTACGGAATCATTGACTCACATCGTGATTTCCGTGTCAAATTCCCCTTCTACCGCCTGGTCGATACCAATCGGTTTTGCTTTTGGTATGCTCTCTGGTGTGCAAAGAAAGCCGGATTATCCAGACCAGTCGCAGTTAACGGCTGGAATGACCCGTTCGGAGATCAGATCTTGCGGCAGGCGGAGGAGTATTTGAATAAAACTCCTCACCCGTTCTACGGTGATCCAGCACGTCGGCATATGGCTGAGCGGTTCACCTGTACGGCAGAACCCCGTCAGAATGGCGATGCCTGTGTGATGATTCATGATCAGCTCAGGCATTCGACCTTCTGTCTGCCAGATGAAGAACACCTGCGGAACCCGCACTTTAATCTGCGCCGCTGGATTTCTTGGCAGTACCAACGCCGCGAACAGCGCTTTGGCGGGTTCTTTGACGGGTTTGACGATGGAAACGATGGGTCGGGGCCGCGGTTTCCGCCTGGCTACGATGAGGATGATTACTCGGATGAATTCAATTATTCTGAGGAAAATCTCACCGATCCGGAGAGCGATGATTCAGATAATGGATCGGGAGGGCGGGAGAATTCTGTAACGCATTCCACGCTTGAGCTCAACGGAGTGCAGGTTAAACAGGGAACTTACCCAGCGATGGAGCGAAATGCTTCTCTCCCACGAGCCAAAGGCCGGCTGGTACCCAAGCCACTGATCATTGAAGTTCGAATCAATGATCAATGGTGCCGCGCGCTTGTGGACTCAGGATCCCTGGGAGATTTTATGTCTACCACGTTAGCGGATCAGCTACGAGTCAAGCGCATTGTGTTGCCGCATGCCTTACCACTTCAATTAGCCGTGAAAGGATCGAGGTCGAAAATTAACTGCGGGACCAACGTCAAATTTGAGTATCAGGATATCAAAGAAATCCGTTACTTTGACATTTGCAACCTGTCCGGGTATGACTTGATCCTGGGGACTCCGTGGCTATTTCAGCACGAAGTTGCTATTGGCTTCAATCAGTTTAAAGTACTGGTTGGGAGCGCGGAGTCCTTACCAATTAAAGGTGACTCCGTGACCTCTATTGAAGCCGGCAGATTGGACTTCGCAGACGACTCGGCTGAAACGGCATTAGAATTGGCTCGGCAAGAATTGCGAGAATATGCCTTACCCATATGTCGTGTTGCCCATGAGACGACATTACCTCCCTTGCGCGCTATCAATCATACTATCCCATTGATTGATGAGACTAAGGTTTACCCGTGGCGCCCTTCTAGGTGTCCAGAACCGCTTCGAGCGCAGTGGGATGCTAAACGGCAAGCGTACCTGAAAAGCGGTCGGTGGAGGATCACCAATACGGGAAACACCGTACCCATGTTGTTGATCCCAAAGCCGAAAACGAATCCGCCCCAGTTACGCACGGTCATTGACACGCGCGCGCGCAACGCGAATACCAGGAAGGTTACTTCCCCGCTCCCGGATATTGAGGGTATCTGTAGACGTTGTGCTCGAGCCAAGTTCAGGTCGTGTGTAGACGGACAAGATGCTTACGAGCAGATTCGTATCATCCCCGAGCACGTCGAACGGTCTGCGGTGACGACACCAGATGGCAATATGGAAAGCTTGGTGATTCAAATCGGCGATTGCAATGCGCCGGCGACTTTTCAGTCGCTGATGAACTATTTGTTTTCTGCGTATATCGGTGTCTTCATGGACGTATATCTTGACGACATCGTGATCTATTCAAACACGCTTGAAGATCATATTAAACATGTTAAAATCGTCATTGATATTTTGGCACGAGAAAAGCTCTACCTCAGTCAAAAGAAGCTTCAATTTCTCTGCAAAGAATTGAAGTTGCTTGGGCGAATCATCGATGATGCTGGGATTCGAATGAATCCAGCCAAAGTCGACAGTGTTCTGAGCTGGAAAACCCCGACGAACCGAGATTTGTTGCGCGGTTTCCTCGGTTCGCTCGGGTACTTGGCTGAGGATCTGGGGATGGTCAGAATTCCCATGGGAGTGTTGCACGGAGTTACGGGTGACACCGTACCTTTTCGTTGGGAGTTTACCCATCAGCAGGCCTTTGAGAAATCTAAGGAGATTGTCCAAGCTCACAGGGATCACCATCGCGTACCTTTAGAGTATGGCGAAGGGGCTCCTCCGATCTGGATGATTACCGATGGTTGTAACTCAGGGATTGCGGGTGTGGTTTCTCAGGGCGAGGATTGGAAGACTGCAAAAGTGGCTGCCTTCTTTTCGGCGAAGCTGAATCCCGCGCAGCAGAACTATCCTGTGCATGAGATCGAGATGCTAGCTGGCATAGAAACCATGCTACGCCATCGAGATATCTTGCAGGGGGCTCGATTCAAGTGGTTGACGGATCATAAAGGGTTGGAGTACCTGTTCACCCAGAAAGATCTGTCCGGCCGGCAAGCTCGATGGATCCAGAAATGCTCGAGCTTTGATTTCGAGATGGTCTATGTGAAAGGAACGGATAACGTTTTAGCTGATGCTCTGTCACGGATCTATTCCAATGACTCACCTGGAACTGTTCGCGCGCCGTCCGAATATAGCTTGCATGATGATTCTCAGAACGAGAAGCTGCTTCTAGTAGCCCAGGCCATCAGTATGCCAGTAAGCACTGGCGCTGAAGCAAAGGCGATTACCCGGAGTCTTAGATCTAGGAAAATTATTCCAGGTGCTGAGACGGGACGTCCAGAGACCAGTGCTGAATTTGCGGCCCGAGTCAAGGATCACTTCGTCTTGAAGGGACCGAGGAAATCAGAAGCAGCCACCGAGAAGCAGTTAGAGAAAGGGATAAACGGGGCTGCACGCAAAGTCACGATCAAGATCCCCTCTCTCCAATCCAGGAAGGATGCGGCAGAGAGGGCAAAGGAGACGGCGGTGACAGCTGTCAAAACCAAGGGGTACTCAGCCTTGAATTTTCCTACACAGGGTCGGAAAACTGAATTAAGGTCTATCTCGAGGACACCCTCCCTGTTACGTACGCTTACTAAGCTCCAAATCGGGTAACTCCGCATTGATCGGCAGTGCCACCTCGCTCGCTTTGCACTCGCTCCTCTCCGATCTCACCTCACTCCCTCCAAGACAGTTCATGGGTTAAGAAGTTTCTATCGCCGCCGTCGCCCAGGTTAATGTATTTCTGCAAATGGCGCAGAGACGCTGCTTCTATTACTGGGCGTTAGATAAGATGGATAGGAAAAGCGGGCTCCCATGCCTTGCTCGAATCGAGACCAGACATGCCGCGGGAACAACGGGCAAGAAAGAAGCGCTGATGAGGAAAGCGGTGCAAAAAAGTGGTTCTACTTGGCATTATCATCGTGGATCACGAAGTGATCATAACTCATCGTATTCGGCGGCCTTTGTGAATTTTTTTGGGGCAATTTAAAAAAAAAAAAGTGTTAAACGTGTTTCTGGAGTATCCTGACCGTTTGTCCGAAAAATGAAATAAGGTGTCCCGGCGACCCCCCCTCCCTCTGAGGCTGTGCCTCGGCATTCTCCGGCGGATACCCCTTGGTCAAAACCGCTTCCGACTTGATCGCCGATCTGTCAGACCTAGGCGAGGCAGCCGAAGCATCAATGCCTGATCCGCTCGCCTTTCCTCCAGAATCTCTGTCACTGCTTGGTGCTATACAAGCTACCTCTGGTGGATTCGACGTCGTTGCTACTATCCGAGACAAATACTTGGATGATGCCTTTTTCAAGAAGGTGCAAGAAACCCCAAAAGATTTTCGGAACTTCGATATCTCTGATGGGCTGATGTATTTGCTTGAGAATGGATGTCGCTTGCTTTGCATCCCGCGTGTCTTGCTCAACGGCCGCAGTGTTCGGGAGATAATAATCTCGGAAGCTCACTCGTTGCTGGCACATCTGGGGTCAGGGAAGACTTTACATTACCTCCGGGACCACGTCTGGTGGAAAACCATGGTGGATGATACTAGATCTTTTTGCGACTCATGCCAAACGTGCCGCCGCAGTAAACCGAGTAATCAGAAACCTTACGGTCTCTTGCACACTCTCAGAGTTCCGGGACGGCCTTGGGAGGTAATAGGCGTTGATTTTGTTGGACCGTTCCCCGAGTCAAAAAATCGGGATGGTACCTTTGATCAAATCATCGTCATTATTGACCTCTTTACTGCTATGGTACCTCTGGTGCCTGCGCGTACGGACTACAAAGCTCGCCATATCGCGGAGCTTATGTTCGAGGCGGTGTACAAATTTCACGGACTACCAAGGGCAATTGTTAGTGATCGCGACGTCCTTTTCACGAGCCGTTTCTGGGATCGACTACATACCCTTGTTGGCACGAAATTAAAGATGTCCAGTGCCTATCATCCGCAGACAGATGGATCCACAGAGCGCGCTAATCGGACGGTGACCCAGATGCTAAGGCAATGTGTTGATGCCAAGCAGAAGGACTGGGTTGCGAAATTGCCGGCAATTGAATTTGCAATCAATTCCGCTCGGTCGGAGTCGACGGGATTTGCACCCTTCTTCCTGAATACTGGCATGATGCCCAGGTCGATGATTTGGGACTCGGATCGCTCTAAAGAATTTCCAGGAGTTGCCAAATTTGCGCTCGCTCGGAAGATGGCTATCATGAGTGCTCATGATTCCATTTTGGCTGCCCGGGTCAAACAGACTCGGATGGCTAATAGGAAGCGGCGCAAAGAGCCTTTTGTAGTAGGGGATTTGGTGTATGTTTCTTCCAAGAACATTTCCTTCCCAAAAGGCTTGGCTCGGAAATTGATTCCCAAGTTCATTGGGCCGTACAAAATTTTGAAGGATTTTGGAAATCATTCCTTCAAGATTGAGTTACCTGCTGATCTACGGCAAAGAGAGGTTCACGACGTGTTCCACGCCTCGCTTTTGAGGGTGCATGTGCCAAATGACGACCGTATATTCCCTGGACGACTTGACTCCCAACTGGGGTTGTTCGAGAACACTGATCGGGAATGGGCTGTCGACCGTATATTGTCGCATGCCGGAAAAGGGTCCAATTTGATGTTTGAAATGATGTGGAAAGCTGGCGACATTACCTGGCTCCCATTGGCTCAAGTTCAGAAGCGTGAAGCTTTATCCGGTTACTTGGAGACCCTTGGTATCGAAGGGGTCGAAAATCTACCATTGGGAAAAGGGGTGTTGCCATCCGCTCAACCGGAGTTGTCGGTCTCTGGAATGCAAATTATTTCAGGACGGTATAAAATGGTTCGTGTACGGCACCAGAAGTCTAACAAACGACAGCCTGGTGCTATTTCACGTTACTACAAACGTCACCCAACTCTTCCAAACACCTACTCGGAGCATTACTGCCGTAAATCGAACCCTCACCGTCTCACGATGTCTACCACCGCTGTTCCCGTAACCCCGCTGCTCTCAGGCCCTGTCACCGACCCCACTGATGCTCAAATCGAGCCGAGGGCCTGGTTGATTAATGCCACGCACCAGTACTTGTCCCGCAAGTCGCCGTTGCTCTTCCATCAGGTTGATGCTGTCGAGATGCAGTGCGTCGAGACCTTTACCCCACAACAAGTCCAATTGTTCATTCTTTATGACTTGGAAGTTCGTGGCGGTCGCAACGGTACGAAAGTGCCAGCGGGTTATGACAGATGGGCAGGCAATTACAATGCGGAGGGACTTGCTGAAGGATTTGCGTGGATCAATTCTGCGGGCGTTACCATGGGTCTTGACCGAAAGGTCGTGAATCCTGAGGTGTTTGAGGTTGACATGACGGACTGCTACTCCAGCAGAGAGTGGGGCGCGATCCTCGGAGATGGTGCGAGACTGCTGTCACCCGAGGAAGCGAGGCTCTATGACCGCATGATGCTTCTGTCCGCTTCGCGTAGTGTTGCTCATGAGGAGCGCATCGTGAAGAAGGAGACGGCAAAGCATGCGCGTAGCTTGGAGGCAGGCGAAGTCGAGGAGACCGAAGCCGCCGTCAAGAGACTCAAGTTCAACAAGAAGGATCGTCCGAGCGATTCGAAGGCTGCGAGTAAGGCGGATGTCAAGAAATTGACAGAGGCTGAGTTTGCGAGGAAAGCTGAGAGGAAGAGGGCGCGTAATGGAAAGAAGGGAGATGCCGCAAAGTCGGACGCGAAAATGGATGTCGATTGAGGCTTCGACGCGAACCCTCGGAGGGCGGGTGTAACGATTTTGACCGTGTTCATCCATTCTCGGACCCATCATTGTTCTGATCAATCTTCGGCGTACTCGGACACTCCTCCGCCTCATCCTACTTCATCTACCACCCCGTATCCCTATCCCTCAATTTACTCCTCACTACCGCAGTCTCGTCTCTACCTACCAGTTAAACCACCTCGCTCATTTTCTCTCGTTACCACCCAACCAACTTTATTCCTCACTACGTATTTCCAATGGACTTTGTATCGTACTGTATAAAAGCCGCCTGTAAATTCTAGGATAAGCAGGAAAAATACGCTTTACAACTGTCATTCTTTGTGAATTAAGTCTTGAATTTTGTGTCGAAACCTTGTCACTTTCACGAGTGACTTGCTATTCATCACAGGAGGGCGCGAGCGGCGGGGAGGCGCCGGCGACGGGATCGGGGTTCTTCAGCGGCGGGGGGCACACGCTCTGCGGCGAGGGCTGCGCGAGCACGTATGTCCCTGGGGCAAGGCAGGAGGTGGAAGACGAACTCGCGATCCGGCGCCTCACCTTCTGGCGTGACGGCTTTACCGTCGAGGACGGGCCCCTCATGCGCTATGACGACCCTGCGAACGCGGACGTCCTCGCCGCCATCCACGCTGGCCACGCGCCCCCTTCTATATTGAATGTGCGCCCCGGCCAGCGCGCGGATGTGCAGGTGTCGAAGCGGACCGAGGACGACTACGTACCCCCGCCCGCGAAGCCGTTCTCGGGCGCGGGGAATCGGCTGGGGGCGCCGACGAGTGCGCCGAGCGCCAGTGTAGCGAGAGCCGCACCGGTGCCTGCGCCGGCCAGCAGCGCAAACATCAACCCGCGCTTCGAGGTCGACACGACGCAGCCGACGACGAGCATCCAAGTGCGGCTCGCGGATGGGACGAGGTGCGTTTGTCCGGTTCCTGGTCTTGCGACCATCGTTCTTTCGCTTGGTCTCTGTCGCAGTTTCGCGTTGTTCTTACAGCCTTTGTGTTCTGTTTCACTTCGATACCGCCGCTGACGCCCACTCACACATAGACTCATCGCGCGCATGAACCTCACACACACGGTCGGCGATCCAAGGGGCTTTATCGATGCGTGAGTTCTCTTCGTTTTCCCCCCTTGGTTCTTGGAGATTGGGTAGCTCTGCGCTCGCCTGTTTGTTTATCGATTTTTGCGCCCACTTCCCCCTTCCCTTCGCTGACTACTTCGCAACTTCGCAGCGCCCGCCCCGCGGGCCGCGCCTACACCATCGGCACCACCTTCCCCACGCGCGTGCTCGACCCGGCCGAGGACGCGCGCACGGTCAAGGAGGCGGGGCTCGGCGGCGTGGTTGTTGTGCAGAGCTGGGCGTAGCGAGCTTGTGGGGAAGGGAAACGAGAGGGGAAGAGGGAAAGGAAGAAGAGAGAAGCAGGAAGAGTGTATTATCGCTGTGTTGTGTTTGTGTTGTGTTCAATCGACGGTTTTCTCTTCTCTTAAGTTTGTTTTATGGTCCATGTTCCAGTGCCGAGTCCGGACAAGTTCAAGATCTCACTCGTGCGCGCTACTCGTGCCCGTGCCCTACAACCATGCGTGTCGCTCACGCAGTCGAATGCACGGCGCATACATCGTGTCACATTGCCGGGTCCCAGCCCCGCAGCCTCATAGGCCTCCGCCCCACGTCAATGCTTTACCACCAGCTTCCTGTACGCACCTAGTCCAATTCAATGTTTACACAAGTACCTGAATTCGACTCGTGGGCGAGCTGAATTTCAATCAGGCAGCTTACAGGCTAATGAACGTAATACGAGGCGAGGCAAGTGTTGGTTTGAAATGAAATTAAATAAAACCAAATGTAATGCGATCAGGCGAGTGCGATATGCGGGAGGAATGCAGGGAAAGGGGATCAAACGGTCGTTGTGATCGCTAGAAGTCGCTATGCGGTCGCCGCGCAGTCGTGGTCGTCGGCGTACGTGCTCCTACGGCTCGCGCGTTGGTCGCCTTTGACGCGCTCCTCGACTCATCGAGGGTCGCTCCTCGTACACGCACTCAGCTGCGGCTTGCACTGAATCTGCATGGCACGCTCGTCACCTTCAGCTGGCTGGAGGTCCTCTGCGGCTCTGCCATATGCACGCACCTCGCTCGCAGCTCATCATGCAGTCGTCTGGGGCTCTATGAGCGCGCTTCTGGTCTGCGGCCCGTCAATGGTCGAGGTCGCCGCTCATCGGACACGGGATGGTGGGTGTGAAACTCCCACGTAAGTTCTGAGAGATTTTAGGCATCCTGTCAGGACGGGATTCGCCTCCGATGTAAATGCATCAATCCTTCGTCCGTTGACAGCGACATTCTAGATTTTGGGATCGCCCATCGAAGGAGCTTGAAGGCCGATCCCAATTTTACCGTACCGAAGCGCAAAGCACTGTATCGCCAGCTGGCAGCAGTGCCTCCGCGTCGGCTGCCTGACGGTAGTGGTCATAGTCGCTCCGTGCTATGTCCGACTCCATGGTCACGATCGTCGCCTGCTCTTCGTATGCTGGCAGCGCTCGGCTCGCTCGGAGATTGCCGTGTGGAGTCGAGCGCGAGAAATAGCCGGAGGATCGTAGGCGTTGTGCAACGTCGAGGTGTGGCGGTAAGGCTGCTAAACTTGGCCGCCTCCTCGGGCATCTCCATGGTTCGTTATTATTATCATTTGCTGCCTCTCGGGCTTGGGAGTACATTTTTACCACTCACTATGCCTTTGACTGCCTGTAAAAAGGGTTTAGACTTGAGCTATAAGACCATTATAATGCGCCAGCCGGATTGTAAGGAGACGACAAGACTGATAAGATGCTTGTGTTTGTCTTACAACTTGAAGGTATGTACCGATAAGGATCTTATCAGACGGCTCCTTAAAAGGCCGCTCGGCTCTTCGGCTCTTCGGACTTTTCCGACATGTTCGGATTTTTCCGACACAGAAGAATCTAACACCCGGAGGACTCCCAGAGACCTAGCTATTCCTCCCCACCATGAAAATCCCCACATCCGAGCAACTCACTTCCATTCTCCTCGCGGTTATTGCTCTCATTCCCAACCACGGGGTCCGCTACACCGCGCTCGGGCTGCTGCTTACTGCCTCCATGCTATGCACCATCCACAACCAGTCCCCCTCGATGCAGTGGTACAAACTTCGACGATTAATCGACCAAACCGAGGGAAATATTCAAGAGGGGGTGGTAGAGGCCCCCCGAAGCTATTCCCAACTCACGGACCAAATGCGGCGCCTTATCGAGTGAGTTTCAACCTCGAATTGCAAGCATCGTTTAGTGACGACTAGCAATGGGATAGGGCCACCAAAACAGCCTCGCGTATTGAAAGCCGTATCTTGCGCCCAGAAACGAGGTCTTTCAGCTGGAACCGATTTCGTTCGCTCTCCAGCGAGATCGGCGAATGTACGAGGTGTGTCAAGGACATCCACACTGCCGTTGAGGTCCGAACTCTGTGCCCATGCCATGGATGAGAACTGATGCATCGGACTCCATAGCTCATCTTGGAGACCGAACGCCGGCGCAGGTTGGCCGGTCAGGAAACGTTAACCCAGCCGGCACTCGCAGTTGTATAACCTCAGAAGTCGTACAAAAATATCCGGCACTGGTGAGCAAGCGCAATCCTTTTCTCGAGAAACCTCAGTTTAACCTGATATTATACAGCATCCGACATACTCACCTTGATATTGCTTCTTCGTCCAATCTGATTTCTGTCCGCTGCTTTGATACTCGCCTATGCCCCCAGTTCTATTGTATTTCTCTCTGTAGCCATCCAATACTTCGTGTACAACGAGCGCGCCAGGAGTGCGTACGGGCACAGACGAAGCGAGATCCGCTCGTTGTAGATGAGCACATCGACGTCGGACCGACTGAACAAGCTCGCCTTATCTCCCACTCAAAGGTCGTACTCCACCTCCGGGATGGAAGATGGCCATGAACGACACCTACCACAAAACGTGTATGGCTGTATGAGGGCCAATTCATTTCTCCCCTGATAATACCTTGACCTTCTGCGCGAGCTCCTTGATCTCCTGCGAGGATAACTGGCTCGGTGAAGTGTGCACATTGATGCTGCCGATCTCCACCGAATACTCCCCGTTGCGCGAGGTTTTAAATGTCGGATTCTTCGACTGCGTCGTTAGCGACCAGTCAGGAGACATCTCAAAGCGGCCCGCAGTAAATTAAGGGTCCATTGGGGAGCGAGAGGGAGGGGGAGCTTCAGATTGAGGGGCTTCCAAGCCAGGTTTTCCCATCCGCTTGTGAGTTTTCCAGTCCTATGGGGCGTCAGTGACATGAATGATAGATAGGTGAAGACGCATTTACCGCAACTTGGCACTCCTTTGTACAGTACCTAAGTGAGACAGGAGATCAGGGGGTTCGGACTGGGTGCATAAGGAACAGTGGATAGTAAGATAACATCCATCATGATTGATCTTTACGTGTCCTGATTGCAGCAAATGAACCCAATTCCTAGTAGGACTCTAGAGGATAGAATTTCCAACAGATTTCCTGCAGAGGATCTCGCTCAGGTTTTTTTTTTTTCAAAGTAACCATGGTTCCGGCATGGTTCAACAGTTGAATCTGGCCTTTCAGCCTGATTGAATCACAAGGGATCACATACAATCAACATACAATACTGCTGGTTGAAGTAATCTGATAATGATTGTGTCTCTATCCCGTGCCCTGGATTCCAGTTTCGAACCGTGCGACACGGATGAGTTGCCGCAGTTCAAACGCCATTTGGTCGTGAGTCTTTGATGCGATCAATTGTCGGGACAAAGCTTACACTGGGTTGAGCTCTTCAACAAGCGAGGTACGAGCTCAATTTTGTTGAAGTGTCTGCCTAGGGGAGACTAGTTGAGCTCAGCTGTCTGCACATGGTGCAAGAAACCGTGCCGCTGCTCAATTTTGGACCGCTTGTGCCACGACAAATGTACATTTCAAGAACAAAAGTACACAAAAGATGTTGCATGTGCGTCGTGCAATGTCCATCACAGCGAGTAGATAATTTTTGACGATAAATACCGTCATACGAAAACGATGAAGCTTTCTACCCGGCATGATCACGGCCAGTGCGGTTCCAAACCCCATCTTTGCAGCCAATTCCGCGTGAGTCCCTGCTTGCATGCAGTCGCTCAGACGGATACTACGTCCTTCAGCACCGAAGAGCAATCCCGTGCACCAAATCAGATGAGCATGGGCTGTAGCTATGTTGTTGGTTGTGGAACGGGGCGATTTCAGGATCTTGGTCCAATATCTTTCGGCGAGCGGGATGTCAGGAGTACTGGCAGGGAGCCCCACACCGGCTGCGACGCTAAAATCCATGTCTTCGGTAGCAGAATGGCGGAAACGAGGAGAATACGAACCGTAACGCAAATTCATGCATCTGCTCTGCCAGGATCACCGGCATCCGCAAGGCGCGGGCACTCTGCATTTGACATGACGCATATCTTTTACATCCACAGATTCACGAGCTTGTCCGGGCTGTCGAGCAGAGATGAGAGTTGCCCGCGGAGAAAACCACCTGAGAAAATACTGACGAGATGGTAGGTGGCTCATCGTGGCATCGGAAGAAGGACGAAAAGGGTATTACCGAATTTGCCGACGACGGCCGCGTGTTCAGGCGTCTGCCGACATGCCGGAGCGAGTTGCATTTCGTTTTGCTCGACCTCAATCTTATCGAAGAAACCAGTCTCGCATAGTCTCTCGCACCCAACACTCCTACCAAGAACTAGGACGTCATGTGCGGCACACAACCAGACTTAATGATAGGAAATTCAATATGACGTAACCGGTCTTCGGGGTTCGACTCCCAGCGTCCGAATGAGAAGTGTCATGGACACCAGCCTTTTTTTCGTCCAGTTTTCTGTCCGTCGGGAGGGACACCCTTATGTCTTCTTTCTCTCTCGTTTTTTACATTCACTGAACTGGGACGACTGCCTCCATCGGTTTCACGCTTGCAGTTCCATCCGCGGGTAGCTGCTAGTCTGTTAGTTACCGCGCCTTGATTACCGTTGCTGAGGGTTATTATGTAAGCTTTCCGTTTTGGGATCTAATTGATGACGCGCGAGACTTCAAAGGACGCGTTTTGAACCACGGAGACGCGTAAAACGTGATGCAAAGCACTCTCAGGTACATAAAACTTATTTATTTAAGAAATAACCCTCGATGTTCTCTGTCTGTCCGAGTCGGGGCATCAACCGATCAAATAATGCTGAGTACACACATCTTCGTGTTGTCGGCTCTTATAAAGTACCTCTCTGGTAAATGTAATCAATTCAAATCAAGCACAATAAAAATGACATAATATGGTCAGAACCTGCAAGAAACGCGTCAAGAACGCGAACAGACGCGTCCTGGGCAAAGCACGTGAGTTCCCAAAACGGAAAGCTTACATAATAACCCTCAGCAACGGTAATCAAGGCGCGGTAACTAACAGACTTCAGAACGAGGTTGCGAGTGGGAAGTCAGTGCAAGAGACTAGGTAGCTGCCGCTGAACTTGAAGATCGAATTATAGTCACTGCATTCAGGCCCCTGATCGGCAGAGGCTGCCGAGCTTTGCCGCCATCGGACGCGCTGTGCCTACCCTACGCGACAGGGTCTGCCGAGAAGGGTCTGCCGCGTGCTGCCGCCATCGGTTGCGGTGGGGGCGGCCAACCCCCGCCGCCCTAGCCTACCTCCTCTTCCGACCGCGGCGCCATCGTCGTCCCTTATCTCCGTCATTCGGGCTGCCTGGCCAGCAATAGAGAAACACCGCCGTGGTGACCTTGGAGTGCATGGGAATATTTAGCTCATATGGGAATCGTCTTACGAATTGCTTACGAACCCATACGAACCGATTGATTCGGGCGTAACACTGATTTTGAAGCCGCTCGTCTTTGGCCAATGGGCACAAACAGCCTCTCATGGAACTCAGCACAGTGTCAGAAGGTACGTCAACATAAGGTGCTCCGTAAAAATTGCTCATGAGCAGGCCACGTCGGCGATATCGGCCGTATCGTGACAGTGACATAACACGGTCGGCAAAGATAGCGAAGGATTTAGAGTTGATCTATACTTAGATTCTAGAGGCTACTTCCGTCGAAGACCTCCAGCTCTGAGCGCCCTAACTGCCCGCCCAGTGATTGCACATCAGGTAGATCTAGGGAGGCCTCCCGCGGCGGACCACGTCGCGCTCGGGTCGGCCGCGCTCGGCCGCGGCGCGGCGGACACACCCTCTGTCGCCTAGGGGTCTGAATGCAGTGAGTAGCCGTATTGTGCAGCAGGGGCTAATAATCTTGACGCGATTGAAATAGTGGTTTCAGCTTCAACGCGTTGCAACCTCAGGCCGTCTGGTTCAGCTGAGCTCCAACAATGTGGGAGCTTTCCGTCCCGCAGAGAAATAGCAGCGTGGAACTGAACTGTGATTACTTGACTATTGCAGTGATAGTCGACAAGCAACGCTATCTGAGGAGGTAAGCCCGAAGGAAAAGTACAAAGCGCGAAAACCTACCTCTGAAACTTCATTCCGCGACCCACGCACCTCCAGGCCAACCTTACCACCTTGTACATCCCGCACCACTTCATCGCTTCATCGTCTCGACAACGACGGCATGGCCATGCGCTACATGACCACAGGTCAAAAGGCAAGCGGACGAAGCGGAACGATGAGAGCGCCTAAGTCGCGCGCCGTCCTCTCCAAAATCTCCCCACGCTACACCCAACTCTGCATGTGGGCCGACGGGAAAGACAGCGGAGACGGAGTGGAGCTTAAAAAGCTTAGGACAGACAGGCTTAATTTTATAAATAGGGAGAAGTTTTGCGTGGACGGTTTGATGCCCTAGCCGCCGATGAAAACGGGAGGGACAGGTCCTAGTAGAGAGCAATGAGCGCCGTGACAGCGCGTGACTCGGCCTTCTGATCGGCTCTTACTCTTAGCTGTACTAGTAAAGAAATGAAGTGCCGAAACCAAGCCGAAACTGTCTCTTTCGACTCGATCCGTTCTCATTGCTTTGAGGTAGGGCAATTTTCCCGGGCTCTGTGCCATTTTAGAAGTGCAGTGACAGCGCGTGACTCGGCCTTCTGATCAGCTCTCAGCTGTAAAGAAATGAAGTGCACAATGGTGTCTCGAGGCTACCTCTTTCGACTCGATCCATTCTCATTGCTTTGAGGTAGGGCAATTTTCCCGGGCTCTGTGCCATTTTAGAAGCGCTGTGACAGCGCGTGACTCGGCCTTCTGATCGGCTCTCAGCTGTAAAGAAATGAAGTGCACAATGGTGTCTCGAGGCTACCTCTTTCGACTCGATCCATTCTCATTGCTTTGAGGTAGGGCAATTTTCCCGGGCTCTGTGCCATTTTAGAAGCGCTGTGACAGCGCGTGACTCGGCCTTCTGATCGGCTCTCAGCTGTAAAGAAATGAAGTGCACAATGGTGTCTCGAGGCTACCTCTTTCGACTCAATCCATTCTCATTGCTTTGAGGTAGGGCAATTTTCCCGGGCTCTGTGCCATTTTAGAAGCGCCGTGACAGCGCGTGACTCGGCCTTCTGATCGGCTCTCAGCTGTAAAGAAATGAAGTACAATGGTGTCTCGAGGCTATCTCTTTCGACTCGATTCATTCTCACTGCTTTGAGGTAGGGCAATTTTCCCGGGCTCTGTGCCATTTTAGAAGCGCCGTGACAGCGCGTGACTTGGCCTTCTGATCGGCTCTCAGCTGTAAAGAAATGAAGTACAATGGTGTCTCGAGGCTATCTATTTCAACTCGATCCATTCTCATTGCTTTGAGGTAGGGCAATTTTCCGTGCCATTTCAGCGATTTTCAACTTGGTGGAACGCAAAGTCAGTGACTGACTTTGCATGGCAGATGGTTGGGACATTTGAAGGATTAAGTATTAGGCGAGAAACGGTCACAACAGCTACAAATAGACGAACGCAACCATCGGAATCTCACCTAATAATCCTTCAAACGTCCCAACCATCTGCCATGGTGCTACATGTGCGGTCCCCGGGATAGATGAGAAATATTTCCAGGACCACGGCGCTCACCGTCAAAGCTTGTCGATGATAGGGGGTTCCTGTGAAAGTGAAGTTTTCCTTGGGAGACTCTTGGCGAACAGATGACGTTTCTAGATCTCCGACGATCTGTCTCTATCTGTCTTCTCCCCTCTTCTCCTGTGTTATTTTCGGACTCGTCCGGATGGAGAAGAGGGAAGGAATGGGGATACAGGAGCGACAATGTACCATGACATAAACATTGAACAAGCATAACCATAAACGCCGCTTTTGATAACAGCGATGGTTGTGGGTCTAAGCTTCCGACAATTGCACAAGTTCCGACGTGCCTGGGATTTTCCTGGGGAAGTCCTTCCAGATTTACCATGCTTCATGGCAGCGCATCCTTGCGGGCGCAGCCTCCTAAAGTTCTATCATCATTCGACCACTATTTACTTTGGTCTCGCGACGTGGCCTGGGATTTCCGTTGCGGCAGCGCCACCATCATTCAATTCCGTCGGGTGAAGTTCTTTCTTTGGAGTCGTTCGACCAAACCGAACGTCTGGGGTTCGAAAGCTGTGCATCCATTCATACTTATAGATTGCCCAGCGCCTACGAAAGGATATATACACACCTGGAGGAGTCCCAGATACCCATCTCCCATGTGCTCCCCCACCATGAAAACTTCTACATCCGAGCAACTCACTCCCCTTCTCCTTGCCCTTATTGCCCTCATTCCCAGCCACGGCATCTGCTACATCGCGCTCGGGCTCCATTTTGCTGCTGCTACACTATGCAAAATCCACCTCCAGTCCCCCTCAATGCGATTATCCCGACTTGAACTGGCCCTCAATCACACTGAGGAATATATCTAAGAGGCGATGGTAGAGGCCCCCCGAAGCTATCCCAAACTCACGGAGCAAATGCGGCGTCTGGTCGAGTGAGTCTCAATCTCCGGTCTCAATGATGGTTTATTGACCAGCCTTGTGATATGCAGGGTCGCAAAAACCGCTTCGCGCATTAAATGCCGTATCCTGCGCTCAGAAACGAACGCGCTCAGCTGGAAGGGATTGCAGTCGCTCCTCAAAGACATCGCGGAACGCATGACCGGATTCCGGTCGCTCTCCACCGAGATCGGCGGATGCATACGCTGTGCCAAGGACATCCGCACTGCTGTCGAGGTTCAAACTCAGTGCCAACGCCATGGACGAGAACTGATGCGAAGGATTCCATAGCTCATCTTGGAGGCCGAATGCCAGCGCAAGTTGGCCAATGATCTAATGGAACCACAGTCGGCACTCGCGGTTATATAAAATCAGACAGCTATCACGCACTGGTGAGCAAGCACAATCCTGTTCTCGAGCAAACTCAGTTTAACCTGATATTATCCAGCATCCGATACACCCACCTTCTCATTGCTGTCTTGTCCACTCTGTTTTCTCCCCCATGCTTTGAGACATGCCTATGCCCCTAGTTCTTTCGTATTTCTCTCTGTAGACATCCGATTCTCTGTGCACCAGTTCGACCATTCGCCCCTGAGAACCAAATTCTAAAGAGCTTTCGACCCACGCCCTGTTCCAAGTAGCTTTCGATCCATGTTCTGTCCCAAGTAGCTTTTGAACCATGTCCTGTCCCAAGTAGCCCCCACCGATACACTCACATTACGCCGATTGCAAATGAATGAGCTGTCTGCATTGCCTACGACCTTAAGATTCCTTCAAAATCCAGTCGCTGCCGGCCATGATTAGACGGACCAAATGGTGGGCATTGGAATGACGGAAGGGGATCTTGCAAGTGAGGATTAATTCATTTTTCACTGGTGGTCCGAAATAATGAAAAGCCGTGGATTCCAACTTCCGGCGCTGGAAATGAGGACCTCGATGTCGGTCCCGCTGAACAGCTGGCGCACCTTTCTTCCTACTCGGAGGTCGTCCTTTGTCTTCGGCTTGGACGACTGAGATCATTCTATCAGACAAAAACATCCCTTAACGGATCACCGCATCGTTACAGCTGTACTCTAGCGATACTCTGTCTGGGACGGTAGGCTCGGTGAGAAAGTACAACGGTCGCGCGCGAACTAGCCTTCTCAGGGTGATGTTTGTTGAAGTTGGCAGAGGGGGAAGGGAGGGGAGGAGCATAAGCAGAAATAAATACGAAGGGGTGTGAACCTAACTTAGAAAAGAACACGGCAAAAGAAGCGAGGAATGAACGATATGGAGGGGATGAACCAAAAAGTAACGCACGGGAGAGTGTAAGGGGACGACAGGAAAGCAATGAGACGAAAGGAGAATCAATAATACGAAGGTGAATGCGAAACAAAAAAGAACAAATTAAATTAGCGCGAAAACAAGGACGTGATGGTATGACGAAGAGCATGTCCTCAGGAAGATCAGACGTGGGGATTCCGCAACGCCCAAAAGTAAAACGCATGAACGTCGATGGTGCGAGGAAAACCGAAAACCCACCTCCTCTCATCCGCGGTCGTCAGCTGCGCCGTGTCTGTTTCAAAGCATGTCGTGCCCGTACCTTACTGGGAATCACGCCTAAACCTGATCTCAAAGTTAGCAAAAGAAGAAATATACAGCGCGCAAGTCGAACGAGGGCGTACGTACCCGCGCTCGTGCTTATACTGGCCCAGCCTCCTCCCTCCCCGCGATGCGCCGGCGGCGGCAGACGAAGAGTATCGAGCAATGTGGCTAACGATGTTGGTGTTAGTACGAGATATGATGTAATAAAATCCAATTGAAGAGAAACCAGAGACCCGTGGTAGATGGGTGGAAAGGGAGAGCAGAGGGGAAGTGGGTGCAAAGGGCGGAAGCAGGAAGGGAGCGACTGTTGCGTCGGACGGTGATCATGAGTAGTAGGCGGATGGCAAGTTCGTCTGTCTGGACCGCCACATATAGCCACTATTAGCATGAGTTCCGAAGCAAAGGGATGAACGGGCGCCCCCTCCACCTCCTCCCTTGCCCTAGGCACATACGCGCTCAGGATGCCATCCCTGCCGAGCGTGTTCCCCCGCCGTTAAAGAACCCGATTGCATCGCCGGGGCTTCCCTGCCACTCGCGCCCACTTCTTCCGCCTTCCTCAGTAGATCCCGCACTAGATCGACGCCCGGTTATGACCTCGAATTAGCGCGATTACGGGAATAACACGACCTGCACCACGACCTGCGCGCGCCGCCGGCGAAATAAGTCTCCTCTTCGCTGTCGCTGTGCCCGCTCATCGTGTTGGTAAGGGAAGGAGAAAGACGTGCGACACACCGGGCGATGCCGGGGCCCAAATAGACGACAATCAAGGCGCACAGCCGCAGCGTCGTTTCCAACCATGGTTCAATTTCTTTGGGGTCGGTATTGGGATTGGCCGTAGAAGATTGTAAACAACTGGGATGTTATGTGCGGCACATACTTAGTCAGACACACTTATAGACTGGTCTTTCAAGCCTACCTGGCTACTCGGGGTTCAGCTGCCCATACCCCATTTCCGCTATGAAGCATATGTTTTTTGGTTACACCTTGCCTCGGTGATCCTAGGGTTTTCTTTTCCTTAAATTGCATGCAACATTTACAGTACTAGTGGGGATTTCCTTCGAATCGGAGATGCGCGACATCCGTCGAGACTCAGTCCTAGTTCTGGTCCTTGCGGCGCCCCAAATGCTCCATATCTTGCCTTTTCTGCCCGGTATAATCAACTTACCTTCCCTAAAAATCAACCCGGCATGATGTGGGCACACAGCCGGACTGTGTCCCATCTATTAAAGAGGTAGCATATCACTGGCTTCTCGGGGTCCGACTCCCCGCGTCCGAATGATAACCAAATGCGGCGGTGTTTTTCCTCGGCTTGATCGTTGCAGGGTGCTCTGGTGAGAGGGTAAAGAAGAAGTGCCCACAATAGACGCTCACTTGGCCGCAGCCGCATCACATCACCTGTTGCTGTCGCATAACATCGAACCAAAACCGTCTCACCTACCGTACACGGCACCAATATATTGAAAAAAACCTAAGTCGAGATGTAACCACTATCTTACTATAATTGGACTTGAGCTTGAAAATGCACTAGTTCTTGAAAATGAGTTCGCTTTCTATCAGTTCTCGTTCGATCGTCTTCGTATGTAGCGGAATTTGAGCCGACAGGTCCTACCTTTCAGAATATGAAAAGGGTTTGAGGAAAATTCATCTACTAATGAGCAAGAATCAGGCCTGAGACAAAAAACCCTGATGGGAGCGGCAAAAGTCTACAGGATATCCTTTACAGCCAACCAAATTTCATGAGCCTTGGGAGAGACAGTTATGTGACCTCACACTGGTTGGGAGATTCAAGTTTTCAGCACAATTTATGGTGAAAAATGTTGTTTGTTTTTCAGACATTTTTCACTGAAAAAGGTAGTGAAAAACTCAAAACATTTTTACTATTTTGTGAGTTCGAGGTGAGAAATGCAAAAGGAAGCTTGAAAGAGGTGAAAAAGATTTGAATTTTTCACTGCTTTTTTCAGTGAAAAATGTCTGAAAAACAAACAACATTTTTCACCATAAATTGTGCTGAAAAACTTGAATCTCCCAACCAGTGTCAATAGACATACTACACAAATTTTTGGGCTTCAATTTGACTCATGACGACCGCTACAGGTGATTCTAACCACCATGTGACAAAATGTCACGAAGACAATCGAACGAGAACTGATAGAAAGCGAACTCATTTTCAAGAACTAGTGCATTTTCAAGCTCAAGTCCAATTATAGTACACCAAACACCTACCCTTTCCATAATTCTTCGACCTCAGCAGCGGGCTCCAGCGCCTGGGCAAAAACGACAGTTTTTGATCACAACACGGGAAACACCACAATCAAAATGTCAATTGGCTGTGCTTGCAATGCGTGGATCTTGCGCATCACGGCTGATGCATAAGATCCACGCAATATCTCCGAGTGCCTGATGCATAAGATCCACACAAACACTGCGCTGCGGAATATGTCTGAGTGCACATATTCCGCAGCGCAGTGTTTGTGTGGATCTTATGCATTGAGCACTCGGAGATACTGTACGTAATTGCAGGGAGGCGACGGGATGTCAACCGTGACAGGGGCCCAATTGACGCCGGCGACGCGACAAGTGTCGGGGTGACCGTGACCGTCGCCAATTTTGGCGACCACCAGACAAAATTTTGGAAAATTTTCACCTATTTTGCAGCTGTCACACCGGTTTTTGGCGACGGGACAACTGTGACCTGCCCAGATGTCGGCAACACGACGGGGCCCATCGTGACCGTGACTGTCGCCGGCCTACAAGTACGTACAGTATTGCGTGGATCTTGCGCATCAGCCATGATGCGCAAGATCCATGCAATATCTCCGAGCGCCTGATGCGCAAGATCCACGCAAACACCGTGCTGTGCGGAATATGTCCGAGTGCCCAGCGCCTACGAAAGGACATGTAGCCATTTAGAGGAGTCCCAGATACCCATCCCCCCATGTGCTCCCCCACCAGGAAATCTTCCACATCCAAGCAACTCACTCCTCTTCTCCTTGCGCTTATTGCCCTCATTCCCAGCCACGGTGTCCGCTACACTGTGCTCGGGCTCCTTCTTGTCGCCGCCGCACTATGCAAAATCCACCTCCAGTCCCCCTCAATGCAACTATCCCGGCTTGAAGTAGCACTCAATCACACTGAGAAATATATTCAAGAGGCGACGGTAGAGGCCCCCCAAATCTATTCCAAACTCAGCGACCAAAGGCGGCGCCTTCTCGAGTGAGTTTTCGACCTCGAATCGCTGTCATCGTCTAGTGACCAGCTTTTTGTTTATGCAGAGTCGCCAAGACTGCTTCGCGCATTAAATGCCGTATCCTGCGCTCAGAAACGAAGGCGCTCAGCTGGAAGGGATTGCGGTCGCTCTTCAAAGACATCGTGGAATGCATGACCAGATTCCGGTCGCTCTTCAACGAGATCGGCGAATGCATGCGCTGTGTCAAGGAAATCCGCACTGCTGTTGAGGTCCGAAATATGTGCTGATGCCATGGACGAGAACAGACGAGAACTGATGCGAAGGATTCCATAGCTCATCTTGGAGGCCGAACACCAGCGCAAGTTGGCCAGTGATCTAATGGAACCACAGTCGACATTCGCCGTTATATAAACACTGCATTCAGGCCCCTGATCGGCAGAGTCTGCTGAGCATTGCCGCCATCTGTCTACCCTACGCGACCAGGTCTGCCGACAACCAGACCTCGGCAGACCTGGTCGCATATGGTCGCGTAGGGTAGACAGATGGCGGTAATGCTCGGCGGCCTTTGCCGATCAGAGGCCTGAATGCAGTGAAACTCAGACGGCGTGCAATACTATGCGGTACTGGTGAGCAAGCGCAATCCAATTCTCGATTGACCACAATTTAACCTGATATTACACAGCATTTCAATGTAACTCACCTTCACATTGCTTTCTCGTCCAATCTGTCTTCTGTCCGCTGCTTTGATACTCGCCCATGCTCCTAGTGTTTTTGTATTTCTCTCCGAATAGACATCCGGTTTTTTGTGCCCAACATCAGTTAAACCACCCATACAGAAAACGAGAAAGGCAGCAGTTCCCGAGCCATCACGAAGGGAATGGAGCGAAGGGGGGAAATCATGAAGAAAAGAGAGGAAGTTAGCAGAAATAAATACGAAAAAGTATGAAGTGTATCCCGATCTCAGCAGTGTCGGATAATCTTGAGGCGCTGGAAACACCGATTTTGGCCGATCCTTGCAATAGCAAGGGAACTTGTTGCGCCAGCGCCGACAATGTGGCAACTCCAAGTTCACAGAGAAGTAGCAGGATGGAATTCTACTGCTGTAGTAGTCGACAAGTAACGCTATCTGAGCTGACGCGGAAGTACCAAGCGCAAAAACTAACCTATAAAATTGTCACCAACGCTCTAAAACTTCGGCCTTACCGCACCGCACCTCCCGCATCACCTCGTCCTCTCGTCCGCCTCCGTTCTTCAGACTGTTCCCATATGCTTCCAACTTCCCCAGCTCTCTTGCTCTTGATGCGCACGGTCGGACGCGGTAATGAGAGCGGTGAGGCGGGGAACGAGCGCCTCCCCCGCGCGAAGGGCGACTTCTGCTGCGCGTTTGAGATGTCCAGATTTGCCACGGCTGTGCCTGGAATTAATATCAATCTTCGAACAAACTAAACCGAAGGCGGAAGAAAGACGCATAACCCACCTCCGGTTGTTTAGATCGACGCCTGCATCGAACAGCGCGCACTTGGTCAAGTTCGTGTGAAACTGCGGACGGTCAGATCCTCCCTTCGTCTCCCACCCAAAACTTCACCTTCATCCCATCACACCGGCGTCGAAGTCGCCCCTCTCGCCAAAGTTCGCTACGCCCAGCTCTGCACAACAACCACGCCCCCGGTCCCCACTTCCTTAACCATGCGCGCGTCGGCGGCGGGGTCGAGCACGGGCATGGGGAAGGTGGTACCGATGGTGTAGGGGCGGCCCGCGGGGCGGGCTGGGAGGGGTAGTCAGTGTTAGACAAAGGAGGGGAGGAGGATGAATAAAAGGGAGGAGGAGCCGACAATAGGACGAGGAAGAAATATGCCGGGAAGAACGGAAGAGCGAAGTACGCAATGCAAAGGACATAAGACGGATGGGGGATGGAATGGTGTGCGAGGAACGTGACGGGAGGGGATGCCATCAAACTCCACGGAAACAAAGAATCAAAGGGTAATAAATGAAGTGACGACTCACACATCGATAAAGCCCCTTACCTTTCCCACCGGGTGTGTGATGTTCATGCGCGCGATCAGTCTGTGATTGGGTGTTATATCAGCATTTGGGACGAGGTGATAGGAAGGAAGATGAAAGAAAATCGTCAAGTCGAGAAGCCCGATCAAATAAAACTCCCCAAAGAGCTTGAATCGCAATTCCGCCAAAGAACAAGGAACAAGAACCCAAGAACACACCTCGTCCCATTCGCCAAGCGCACTTGGATGCTCTTCGACGGTTGCGTCGTGCCGACCTCTAAGCGCGGGTTGATGCTTACATTGCTGGCCGGCGCAGGCGGCGCTGCACTGGCGGAAGACGTGCTCGGCGCGCTCACCGGTGCCCCCAGCCGGTTCCCCGCGTCGGAGAACGGCTTAAGTAGCGGGCGGATGCACGTGATCGTCCTCGGTAGGCTTTGTCGCCTGCACGTACACGCTGGCCAGGGCACACGTTGAGGATGGACGGCGGTGCTTAGCCGGCATGGATGTCTGCGAGGACGTCCGCGTTGGCGGGATCGTCGGAGCGCATCAGCGGCCCATCCCCGACGGCGAAACCGTCGCGCCAGAAACTCAGGCGGCGGATCGCGAGTTTTTTTACGCGCCGACAAGGACTAACCCTTGCCTTGGACGATTGCGGGAACCACAGGGATCACACTACCTGCGCTCACCCCGTCGTGCTGGTCTTCGCTGTCGTTGTTCCCGCTTCATCGTGGTGGTGGTAAGCGAAAGAGAAAGACGTGCGTCACCGGGCGATGCCGGGCCCAAACAGACGACAAGAAAGGCACACAGCCGCAGCGTCGTTTTCAACCAAGCGAGATGATTGATCTCGCCATGGCTCGGCATTTTATGCTTTGTTTCCAGCAGACGCTGCATTCCCCTGCTCAGCTGCTACCCATCAATTTGAACCGTGATACAGAGATCGAGCACCTCTTGGTTCAATTTCTTTGGGGTGGGTATGGGGATTGGCCGCGGAAGATTAGCGAATGCAAATAACTCGGACATCGTGTGCGCACGTAGTCAGACACACTTATAGACTGGTCTTTGAAGCCTACCTGGCTACTCGGGGTTCGGCTCATTTCCGCGTATGAAGTATATGTTTTTTAGTTACCCCTTGCCTCGATGATCCTTGAGTTTTCTTTTCCTTGAAGTGCATGCAACATTCACAGTACTAGTGGTCATTTCCTTCGAATCGGAGATCCGCGACATCCCTCGAGACTCGGACCTAGTTCTGGACCCTGCGACGCCCCAGATGCTCTGCAATTCCTTCAATCCTCCGTATCTTGCCTTTTCTGCTCGGTATGATCGACTTGCCTTCCCAAAAATTAACCCGGCGTCGTGTGAGTACACAGACGGACTGTGTCGCATCTATTAAAGAGGTAGTGTATCACTGGCTTTTCGGGGTTCAATAACTCTCGCTGTTCATCTGCCGGCCCCAAATCTCAACCTCATGACCAACTCCCGGGAAAAAACCCAGCAAGAAACTCGGACGTTGTGTGCGGCACAGGGCCGGACTCATTTATAATCTATTATTTCACTGACTATTCGGGGTTCGACTCCCGCGTCCGAATGCTCATGAAGGTACTTCCTTTGATTTTCTTTCACTTTGGAGAGTGGCTTTTATCATCCCACATGCGCTGTTGTTTTTCCCCAACAATGAAGATACTCGGCCTCTATACCGTTTCAACGTTTCGATGTTCCATTTGAACCGCTCGACCTACCTACGTGCATCTTCCACCCTGAACTCGGACTCCCAGGAACGAATTCGTGTGTGGCACAGGCCGGTTATGAATCCGAGGTGAATTGTATAGCTATGGGGGTTCGACTCCCTGCGTCCGAATTCACTTTTAGTGTGTTTTTTGGGTGATCCATGTTGCGATCAATCTCCTAGTGCCCAGCCGGCGAGTGCGTGAACGCGGTGATAGCTTGGCTCTTTTGTAACCATGTCATAACCAACATTCCCAGTGAGAACGCCGGGCAGCTGAATCGAGCCAGGATCGAGCCGGATCGAGCCAGCACTATCTGGCTTGATAAATGGCCGATTGCTCGACCTGGCTCGATGGTTTGTTGGACCATATCGAGCCAGAAACTACATGTGTTAGGCTGACCGTCGAGCTGTATTGAGCCAAATAAATTCATTCGACTACTATATACATGCGACTATGAACGGCTAGATACTCCCCGCCGCCCCCGCGGCCCTCCACGGTGCCCCAGAGAGCCACTGTGTTCAGACCTCCCGTAGACTGACCTGGGTCTACCTTAGTCTACCTCAGTCTACCTGGGTAGACAGAGGGTAGACTGTCTGTCTACCCGGGTATAACCTCAGTCTACCCTCTGTCTACCTGGGTAGACTGAGGTAGAATAAGGTAGACCTAGGTCAGTCTACGGGGGGTCTGAACGCAGTGTAGCGGCCTCACAGGTGTGTCTCGCAGCGGGAATTAGCAAGCCGTTTGAATGGTGTCGAGGGAACTAGCTGTCCTGTTGGCACGCTCGATGTGAGTCCCGAATGACCTAGAAGAGAATGATTTGCCTGCAAGAGAGAACAATCACTGTGTTCCCACCCCATGTAGACAGAGGGTCTGTCTACCCCCATAGACAAAGGGTAGATGAACCCCTGTGTCTACATGTGTCTACACCAGGTAGATACGGTTTGTCTACACCTGTCTACACATGTCTACAATATTCTACATTGGTTCACTCATGTAGACCGATGTAGATGCACGTAGATGCAGGTAGCCACATGTAGGTGCACATAGACACATGCACTCCAGCTTGCCAAGGGTGGCCAAATCCACTTTCTGAGGTCAATGAGTCTATGTACGTCTACGCTGTAGACTCATGTAGACCCATGTAAATGCAGGTAGCTGACGGGTCGATGTGGTGCATCTATCCCATGTAGACTCACCTCGCCACACCTCAGATAAGGTCGCCGAAGGGCAGCGTAGATCATGACATAGACGGAGATAGCCGAACGTATCCAAAGATCGCTGCACATCGACACATATCAGATAAGGTCGACACACGTGTGTCTACAGGGGGTGGGAACACAGTGAATAACAGGCCACGTACGTGTTTGATGTGTTCCACCTCCACAATGCGCGAGACAACGGATTGGTTTCATAACGGGTGTAAGAGGAAGTATGAAGAAATTGAAAGATAACGCACTGTGGATGGAATTTTGGAACCGAGGTTGATTAATCAACATCGGTCGTCGTGTGTGGTACACAGCTAGACTCTGGTGCATGTATTTTATGGGTCTCTGGCTTCTCGGTTCGACTTTTGGCGTCCGAATAGGTGCGCAGGCTATCCAATTTTGCTTCTGGCAGGATGCCCTCTGGTGTGTCGGTGGGGATATTCCCTCATTCGTTGCTTCGCTTCGGGTTTCTGATTTCAAATCACAGCAGCCGTCACATTTTTCAACCACCTTCGAGTCCATTCTATGCATTTATGTGCATCCACCAGCCTCAGAACCCGCACCCGCCTGCGGGGAACAATCCTATCAAACAACTCGGACGTCGTGTGCGGCACACAGCCCGATCAATGTGACCACTTGCAACAACTCTCTCGGCTATTCGGGGTTCGACTCCCCGCGTCTGCAGGCGCCAAATCGGTGAGTTTTTTTTTCCCTGGGTTTGACTTCTTCGGTGGGTTCGATTTGAATGGAATTTCTTTCGTTCGTTGTTTTGAGGTTCTGCACCCGAAACACAACCTCCGTGTTTCAAAACCATTGAGTTCGCTAGTTAGTCTCGTAGACAGACACTGAAAATGGTGGAGCCTCGTACCTCGGTAGTTTGTACTCGCTAGTCGGGGTTCGACTCCCCGCGTCCGAATCAACGGGATTGAAACGGTTTTTCTTTTGTTTCTCTTTCGTGTGTGGGCTAATATCTTCCCTCCGTTTCGTTCATGCCTCACGATGTGGCAACCGAGTGGGAAGCTACTTACGCTGGCCTCGTTGATTCTTTCTCATTTGAAGCGGAGGCTTCCGATAACAGAGCTCTTGAAGTCTGATTAAGTGGACCCAACAACTCGATTGGATTCGGCCACTCCCGATGGGTTCTAGACCGCCAGGCGAGAGGGACGCGTAGGCAAAACAGAAACCCGAGTTGAACATGAATCGGCGATCACCGAAGAGCACAGCCGCATCCCGGCATCATCCGAGCGTTTTGTTTCGAACACGTGAGCTGTCTGTAATTCTCTTTCATACCTACACGCCACTCGACATGGAATCCGCAGTCCTGGCGAGCCTCCGCCAACACATCCAGGCTACCAGTCACCAGGGAAGGTGCGAATCGATCTCTCCTTGTCTTTCCACTTTGCTCACCGGCGCAACAGACCTCTTTCCGAGCTTCTGAAAACCAACGAGATCCTCAAGGGCGTTGAATCCCAGCGTCTTCGCACCTTTTTCACTTCACAATGCATGGAGCCTGGGCGTGACCTCGACGCGTACGGGATTTCCCTCGCCAAGGGGGATCTCGCCCAAGTTAAAGCGGACTTCGCGCGTCGCGTCGCGCGCCACGCGGCCGTCAGCCCCGAATCGCCCGTGGCCGGGCCCAGCACCACTGAGGCGCCGACGAAGCTCACTCCAGAGGCCGCAGCTGCGCAGGAACTGTACCGCCTGACCTGGGGTCCGACGCGTGTGCCGATCTATGGCCTACTCGGAGTCATGCGGATCATCTACCCCGAGCGCGGCGCGCAGCACTTCGCCGTCGCCCGCTGGCTCATCCAAACCGCCAAAGTTCCCGTCAACGCCCCAGATCTCTCCGGTACTCTCGCTATCTCTCACGCGATCTCGACCAAGCCCGGGCTGGACACCGAGTACGGGCAGCTGCTCTTCGACGCCGGCGGCGATCTGAACAACCGAAACCGCTACGGTGGTGGGCCTCATTTCTTGGTCTTCTCCTTCTCTTTATTCACGCAGTACATACTCGATCCCAGGCACCGCCGCGCACGAAATCTCGCAGATCTGGACCCCCAAAGACCCCGCAGTCGTCCTCCGCGCGACCGAAGCCCTGAAATGGTTCCTTAGAGCGTCGACATCGCCGACAGCGACGGCATGGTCGTGCGCTACATGGCCGCGCGCCTGAAGACAAGTCTTAACGTCCCCGGCCTCGTTGCGCTCATCGCCGCCTCCGACCGCGACCGTGCCGCGCGCACTAAGCAATCGGAGGATGGGGGTAGGAGCTGCTGTGCGCTGGGCGGGAGAGATGCAGACGAGACCATGCCGATGAAGCGGTGCGGAAGGTGCAAGGTCGCGCGGTACTGCGATCCGGTGGTGCGCGGGTGCCAGAAAGCGGATTGGCCACATCATAAGAAGAATTGTGTGAAGGTGGTGGATCTGGCGGAGGGCTTCTCATTCCTGGGGACCAAGTTCTGGGGCTCGTTCCTTGGTTCGAGTTAAGAGCTTTTTTGGTGACGAGTTTTAGAGGTTGGCTTTCACGCTTTGTACTTTCGCATCAGGCTTATCTCCTCAGATAGGGAGAGCGTTACTTTGTAGATTAAACACCACTGCAATAATAAATCCCAGAGCAACTGCGCTGCTGTGTCACCGAAATCCGTAACCATCGTGAAAGACAGATCGTCGATCGTCGCCGCTCTTGAACCCGATATTACCCACGCTTAATCAGGGACGATTCACAGTACCAATCTCTGTGCCCATTCGATTCTCCCAGAAAATTCTCGATTTTCAGCAACTCTCTGGGTTTAAATAACTCGAAGATCGGCCACTCAATTCTTCCGACGGAGACAGGCGGGAGCAACTGATCGTGAGCCTCAAGTCCGAGTGACTCGTGTGAATTCTCGGACGCCGACCCTGAATTATTTTTCCAAGCGCCCCCATGCATGCTGCGCTTTCCCTGGAGTACTGTTCGGAATGTCTCGAGCGCGGATTTCTTCGTTCATTCGCAAGCAAGGCCACTTGAAAATTCCAGCTCAAGGCACCAAAAGATACGTGGACGTGTACACGTTTGGAATGTCAAGCGTGCTTCAAAATGAAAAGGTACGCCTATTTGGCTAATTCAACCTTCAGAGGGAGCTGCTCTTTCCCGTCCACAGACGGGACTGCAAGCGCGCTCATCTGCCGAGTTGGTCTGACGTCAACTTACTCATCTCCAGTTGCGAAAACGTGAATCCACTGCAAAGTAATGGCTATCAGTGAGGTCATTTCGTCGAAGGGAGGAGTGAATAAATGCTGACATGCAAGATCTACCTCCCGCGGCAAAAGTCATTCTGGGATACCCCTAGTCAGCCCGTGCAGTCACAGGTTCAAAACTGCGTCGTCTCACAAGTGGGAGTAAATCCCCGGAAGATGCGCGTCGGTGACGCTTTTCGGCAACGGCGATAACCAGCGCTCGGGCTTCCGATCCCCAGATATCTGGGTTGCTGTTTGAGGCAAGGATGTAGACAATAACCTATGTTCGCGCTGGAATGGGAATCTCGGTGGTGGTGGACCCGTCGAGGGTAGTGATTGGGGACCAATTTGGGGTGGAGGTCGTTAATGCAACGTCCTTTTGCGTCCTGGTGCATGGTTGGGAGCCGGGTGAGCACCTAGTCCGCCGCATAGCATTATGCTCACATTCTTCGAATGAAAGACACCAGAGGGTACATATGGAAGGGCGGTATCAGCAAGCTAGACTTCCACAGAACTCCTGACGTACAGGCGGAGGGTTTCCCGGCAGATTGCGTCCAGATACTCCATCGAGTTGAGTTGGTCGTATGAGATATCGACTGGTGATTGTTGAGCGGACCGTATCTCTCGCCGAAGCTTCTCTTGTGCGTCTGGATGTTGGGCCAGAATATGCAGGGTGCGAGAAAGAGCGGATGAGGTCGCTGGAACGTTAAGGTCAGTCGCTGTAGATGAATTGTGAGAAGTGGCAGCTCACTGTCGGTTGCTGCGAATATCAGGGTGCTACGAGAGATGAAATTACACGAGCAGCTCAGAAAACTCGGCTCTCACTTCAACTTATGATTTGAGGTCAGTACCATTCCGTACATGGTTGAAGATGATTTGACTTGCCTGGCCAATGATTTCGTTTTCCGAGAGGCGCTCGTTTGAGGAGGCGTTGGTATTAGCTTTCACTACGGAGCATCTTCGTAAGCGTGCATTTTAAAGTCGCAACAGCACCATACGAAGAATGCTGGCGATATCCTTGCCCTGGCCGGCAATCGGGGAAGAGCCCCCTTCGTCAACGAGTGCCGTTTTCTTGAGATGATATATCCGGACAGCAGTTGCATACAGCGTGTCGGCTGTATCGCGGCCCTCGTGCAAAGTCTGCCATGGGAAGATGTTGACGATCAACCGCCGAAAGTTTGGTGTCCCAAGCTTTGTCACCCATGGGAGAATGTATTTCATGCCCAGCGCCATCTTATGCACCGTTACCCTTGAAACATCTCGGCACACAGTAAAATGGGATGTGGGTGGCGCTCACTGTAATTTTTTGACGGATGTTATGTACGGCGGAATTTCATCGGTATCGAGGGAGTCAAAGGAGTGACCCAGTCCAGCCTGTCCGATGAGTACCAGCGCGGTCTGCGTCATCCATAGCTGGGTGGTTTTTTAATGGGCGAGTCGAGTTTCCGAGTGGGACATACCATGATATTGATCTGTGGACGAAGCTCATTCATTCGGGGCAGGGTGAGTCGATGTGTTCTACATACCTCTTTGGGACCATCCTGAACGCGAGACTGGTGTGCGGATTGGAGCTTGCGAATCATCAAGATCAGGAACGGGGAGGCTCATGGAACTATGGAACGACTGACCCTTTTCCCGACATCGAAGAAGATGGGGACTTCGTTGGAAGTTCCAGTGAGTAGGGTTCCCAGCTCAATCGGGATCAAAAGAAGAACGCACCCATTTGTTGAGGGTGGGCGGCCGAGAACGCTGGATTGAGCATTTTGCATTGTTTTTTGTGTTGCTCGCCTATGGTTGGATGTCTCGGGAGATGCGTGAAGCACGACGGCATCCACAACGCACCTGAACTTGCCAGAATTCCCTTACCGAAAAGGACCCAGGAGGCATAGCATTTCTCCAGGGTGCCAACGGGGGAAGCACCCATAGTTCGGCACGGTTACCTTTTCTTGCCTCCCTTGTTGATCGGCCCTGACATCATGGAGCGATCTGGGTTCAGATCTGTACCAGAGTTCACGCTGCTCAAATATCTGTCCAAATATCTCAACATCCGTTAATGCGAAGCCAGACAGATATATACTAGCTCAGTAACCCATTCTTCGGAAAATTCACACGAACTTGCCAAATAGGGTCGGTCAAAGCGATATATTTCGATGGAATTAAGGTTAGGGTTAGGAGCGCAGGGGATTGAAAAAAAAAAAAGGTCCACCCAGCCGAGTGGCCGTGGTGGAACAGGAATATTGAGACGGTGCATGCACCTAAGCACACACAAGCCGCAGGCGCACTCTGTATGGACAGGGTCGCCGTGCTATGGAGTGTTCCCACGGCCCACAGACCCAGGGAGGTGAAGGGGCCTGTGCCATCAAGGTAAGTATGAGTTGCACAGACGAGGAGAGCGTGCTTTTATACCGCCATATTGCGCACGGACCAGAATCGCGTACGTATTGTTTGCACAAACATTTGATAAACATTCACTTGTCAGTTCACGCGTTTCGGGTTCTGACTCCAACCACCATGTGAGATTTTCAATTTTCTCTCCAGCTCGAAGACAACAGACATTCGGCGCGCTACATAACTTCGACTTGGCTCTGGAGTAATTCTTCCCGCTCTCTCTCGGCGAAACACTCGGCCCCATGAGTGACTGTTTCTTCCAAATTTTTCTTACTTACTCTCAATCACGGTGCGGCTCCTAGCTTGCCACACTTTTTTCAGCAGATTCAATTGTGCTTGAATTGTCAATCCGGGACATGTACTTTGAACTGTGAACCCAGGACGTGTACCTCAATTCATTCGCTCAATTCTCTCCCTAAATCTCTAATCCAAGAATGTGGGGCCACAAGGGGTTGGGGGCCCAAATTCACTGGAAAATGGCTCCATATTCTGGGATTAGATAGCTTATGTCTTCCTCGTTGCATATAAACTCGTGATACGCTAACTCTGAACCTGTTTTGAGTCCCGAAAGCCGAATGCGTGTTTTCGTTCCTCGTTTTCTTTGCCGTTATCTGGTGGACACTTCTGTGAAAAAAACCATCGAAATATAGCAATTGGACACCGCGAAAGGCTTTAGATACCGTTCTCCAATGGCGTCGTTCTTCGAGTTCAATACTCATACTAGCTATCACAACTTTCGTTAAATATAAACAAGCGGCTGCTCGGCCTCTTCGCGGCCTCGCATCCCCTCCCTGATGAGTGAGTTTTGGAGTTGCACGCTCCTCGCTATAAATCTCTCCGTGGTTTAAAGGTGGTTCGAAGTAAATAAATTGCGGAAGATCTTCGGGCGAAGAAGCTGATTGACAGATGGCGAAGTTTGAAAAGGCTTCAGACATGCTTAATTTTATAAAGAGAGAGACAATCAGACAGTTTATTCCAGAGACAAAAAAAAATGCATAAATCCAAGAACAACGACCCTCCATTCTTTGTCAGTGTCCTGATATTCGGCATTGAGTTGGTCGGATTGCAACAATGGTCATAAATCTCATACCTCAATGAAGAGCATCACATTCGCCTATCAGACCTTTGTTGCGAAAGTCGAAGTTGTGGTCGTTGAAGTTTTCGACCCGGTGATAGTTGTAGGAGTGGTGGTAGTCGTCGAACCGGTGGTAGTCGTCGAACCGGTGGTAGTCGTCGAACCGGTGGTAGATGCCGTCCCAGGGCAGGTGACACCGTTATAATAGTACGTGTACGTGAAACAGAGGAAGCCACATTTACTGTTGAAACCATTGTCAGTGACAGGATTCAAACTTGTATGGTGACGAGTGTTTTACCAAGAGTACTGCGCAACACACGGGCTGCTTTTCGAAACTGTCCACCAGACATCGAGATCTACGTCTGGATTGAGATCAACATCGAGAATGAGGTCAATCTGAATCATAATTAGCGATGCATGAACAACTTGAAGGCGTACAGACCAGGGTGCCATCAAGAATTGCGTTCTGCGCAAAATTGACGGAAGTAGTTCCAGAAAATGCATAGGCTCCGAATGTGATGGATCCTGTGGTGCCATTGGGACGAATGAAATCGCCTTTTTGACGAGTTTCGATGCCAGAACATGATCCTCGATCGTAAACCGATCCCGAGACGGTCTGGAAAAGGTGAGACTCGATTGAAACAGGATGGAGAAAAGACATACACCAGAGCTGGGTGGCAGCCCGCCTACAGCGTTGACTTTGGGATAGTTTACGACCGCCATAGTGGCGTTCGAGGTAAACCCAGCGAATTCAGGATTAACCTGGGCAACGCAGACAACAGTGAAAGAGGCAATAAGGATACTGAGTGCTGCGAGGTATTTCATCTTCACAACTTGATTTCACAAGACGACACTCACCCTATATACCACCACGCAAACCCATTTAGGTTAGGATTGATTCAGTGTCTAGCACCGGGCAAGGATTGATAGGATTTGCAAGAGTTCCTGTGGCTGTTGATTTACAGTTGGTATCACACGATCCTTCGCAGGACCTGGAACAATGCGGAATCTCATATCCACTGATAGTCCCAACCAATTCATTCCATAGCAAGTCAGACCCATTTGACGTGAGTAACTGTTGAATATGATATTGGGGCATAACTGACAGCAAGGGGTAAGCAAGGGGCCATCTGTCAAGCGCTATCAAAGATGGACCCTCTACAGTACTACTGAATATTTCGTTGGAATCGACAGTCACGGACCCGTCTGTCGATGTCGAATATTGGCCGAGGTCACGCGTCACGGAGGCGTTTGTCGAATTGGTTTACCGGTTCGAAAAAATGCTCTGCATCTCCCGTTTCACACCTATATACCCTCAAAACAATCTGTCTCGATGTTTCTGCGTATCTAGGGTGCGAAAAACGCGAAATCTAGCTAAAATCCTCGTCTGACTCCCAACTGACATCGTTCCTGTGGCGCTAGAAACCCTCATATCTCGTAGTCGGTTTTCTCACCCGTTTCCCCACCATTTTCGGTCGTCTGGTCACCGCTATCCTCAGCGACCTCTACATCATTGAGTGTCTCGGCGGAGTTGTTCTCGGAGGAAAGGGGCTCTGAGTTCATCGCTGATTGCATCGTGGCCTTGACACGGCGAGACGAGATTTCACACCCGAAGACTAGTTCGCCGTCGTCAAGCGGGGAAGTGGACATGGGATCGAGGTTGTCTGAGAATTTCCCGTTGTGCTTCTCGCGAGCACGAATCGTTCCGGACTCCAATTCATCCCAAAATTGACGGTCTGTGACCTTGATGTTTTGCAGCGCTTCGCGGGCCTCGAGACTTGTCAAACACTCATATGCCAGATCCCACTGTTTCGCTCGGCAAGATTTCCAGGCCTAATAGTTCAATATTATCAGAACCGAGTGGAACGTTTCTTTGTGCAGGCACCATTTTGACGAGTTCTGCTTCGCCTTTTCAATCTTGGCAAGGTCTTTTGATACCATATCTTGATGGAACGAGCGGCGAACGGCGTGCTTGAACGGCCAATTTACGCCGACATACCATGGTTGGAATTTCGTTGTCGTCCCTCCGGGAACACACTGCATTTTGACAGGTTCTGGACCCAACTTAGCCGAAATATGGCGAGCCGGGCGCGATTGGGTCCAGAACCTGTCAAAATGCAGTGACATAGTTGATGATTATATCTGGATGGTTCGCTTTGACTTTCATCCAGGCCTTGAACTCCCCTGACCGATGCACTGCCCAGACGTCCATATCCACAAGCGACTTCTGGGACGGAGGTAAAAGCAGGCACTCCTTGGTCTTCTTCAAATACGGTACGACGATATCGGTCATGAAGTCGCGACTCGCGCATCGTTCGTTGGTTTGCCCAATGATTGTCAGTGCCCGAGGAAACGAACTTGAAACCAAGCTCGAGAAGTTCCCGGTAGCCTCTCACATCATTATCAGGCTGCGAGCGCGTGGAACCGACATATATGCCCTGAAACGGCAGGACTGTTCCATCACCGGCGAATGGGATAAGTATCGTGAAGGCCCGCTTCTAGCGCTCTTCTTTCCCGGCAATAGAAACCTGTTTTGATCCTCGCTCTGCATACGTCAGCCCATTCCCCGGCGCGTAAATTACCCCAGTTTGATCGAAATTTATGATGAGACTCGGGCGAATATCGTGCTCTTTGATGGTGTATGCCATGCGGAAGAAGGATTTCTCACAAAGGTCCTCCCAATTATCCGGCAGTGTTTGTGCTGCACTGGTTGGACGTTGGAGGGACCATCGCAAGGTTTCGCGGAGCCATTTTCGAATGAATGAGTCTGACGCACGGAAGAACGATCCATCTTTGAACGGTGTGTCAAAGACTTGAGGCGCCATATCGATGACTGTCGCAATGAAAAGGGCGCGAACACTTCGAGCGTCACTGGAGCTCCGGAATTTCGAAGGCCGGTCACTCGCTCCGTGATAGTGTCCGCAACGTCGGGATACTGAGACTGAGAAACGGATCAGTGCCAAGATGACACCTGTCGAAGTTGTCCCCTCTTACCAAGATGCTACGTCGACCGCCATTGGGATGGGATGGCCCTGGAAATTCGCCGCCTCTGCACGAGCAAGAGTCTTGTCGCTCCATCTTGCCTTGTCACCACTACGATCGATCCAGCCATGAACAGTTGTATGCGACAGGCTTGCGACAGGCGCTCGAAGCTCTCAAAGTTTCTCTGCCGGAGAACCTTCGAAAGCGCAGTCACGTTCAAATCTAATGCCACGGATGGATGTCTGGCCGCCGCCTCAATCTGGACCAACAGTCTGGGGGTCATCCAGTTTGTGTAAGTACACTGCGACCTTATCTGGATTCGTCTGCTTTCTGCCTCGGCTCTCCTTCAGTTTCAGGACGTCGCGAAGACGTTGAGCAGCTGCTCGATTCGAACGGATAATTTCGGCAACACTGCCTTTGAATCGCTTGGGAGCCCGATCCTGGAGTTGGAGCGGCTGTACCTGAAGATTGATTGAGACGTTCTTTCAAAGCATCTCGCGGATTTTACCATTCTTTTCTTAGTCCCACCTGGAGAAAGTTCACCTCGAGCGATTTCTATCTTGCGAGTGTTGCTACGCTCCTTCTGTTTCCGCACCCGGGCGAGGTCCTCCTCATGCTCGTGTTTGGCATTATTCACTGCATCTGAATGTTGCCTAAATCCCTGCCCCTGCGTGAAGGTACCCTCTCGCCCTTCTCGCCACAGTGCAACCGTCATCTTTTTATCGTCTTCGGTTGCAAGCTTATTGAAAAAGTTCAATAACCTGCCCTGCCCCTGCTCCATCCTAATTCTTCCTGTCGATTTGAACGAAATAATTCAGTACTATATTGAGATTCTGGATGAAAGCATTCGAAGTCGATTTTACTAAAGAACCGGCAGAGCATGTAAACGCGAATATCGAATCCCCCTCACTCGACATCTCCCGAAAGGCCTGATGCACTTGAGGCCGCACTCGATCCTCCTCAGTTCTCAGTCGGTGGATCCGAGTCCGCTGCCAGACAGCCGATTGTGGCTCGACCATATCACAAGACTGAACAAAAAATAAAAGCAGACCCGTACAACTAATTCAGACGAGGAGAGTCGAACCCCCAATAACCGACCAATTGGCCAACTGGCGACCGTGAGACGATATCTAGCTGGGTGCCGCACGCGACGTCTGAGTGCTTTCCCTAGTCTTTCCACGGATGAATACTGATGACGATATCCAGCACGAGTAGGTCAGATGCACGGGATGCAGTGGGGAGAGCTGGAAATTCAACATGCTTGACGGGGGCCGTGATTTCAAAAAAAATTCAGACGCGGGGAGTCTAACCCCGCATACTCTACTTGGCTGTGTGCCGCACACAATGTTCGAGTGCTGTCCTGGGTCTTTGCACGGATCTTGACACGAATTACAACTCGAAGTTGATGCAGAAGGAATGAAATGGAATGCCGGATTGAAATCCAACATGCCAATTGGAACACGCTCTGAGGGATGGGAGAACGTGAATAGCAAACGAGCCGATGCAATTCCTAAACCCAAGGACATGTCACGCCAAGGAACAAAAGATGGAAGCGCACACTGTGTATTCGGACGTGAGGAGTCGAACCCCAATTGCTAACCGGCGTCGGAGGGTGATGTCTGTGATACGGAGTCTGGCTGTGCGGCGTGCACAACGTCCGAGTTGTTTTCTAGTCTTTGCAAACAACAAACCTCCCCAAGACCACCCAAGCGTCGAACAACGAGACAAAAGAACGTCTCCAACTCGAACACGGGGAGATGCTCATGACGAGTTCCGAGTCGACTAGATCAGTCCAACCTCAGAGCACCAGCGACATCGAACACAGGGGAACTCTTGATTGAATCTGGTTGTGTATCGCGCGCGACATCCGAGTTCCGCGCAAATATGAGCTCAAGGACCTGAAGACGAGTGTGAACCGGAAAGACACTAGCAACTCGACGAAGTTGATAAAACTTTAACATGGGTGAAACGTCTGGCATGGGGTGACCGAACAAATGGTGGATGAGGGGAAGAAAGGAGGATAGGGTACAAAAACACGACAATGATTTCACCATTCGAACGCGGGGAGTCGAACCCCGACTAGCCAGCTACATCTACCCAGAATGTCACAAAATCTGGCTGTGTATCGCACACGACGTCCGAGTAGGAGTTAAGGCCTACGGTCAAGGTTTGGAGCGAACAACGAGACAAAAGAACGTTTCCAACTCGAACATGGGGAGATGCTGATGACGAGTTCCGAGTCGAATAGATCAGTCCAACCTCGAAGCACCAGCGACATCGAACACAGGGGAACTCTTGATTGAATCTGGTTGTGTGCCGGGCGCGACCTCCGAGTTCCGCGCAAGTATGAGTCCAGGGACCTGAAGACGAATGTGAACCGGAAAGACACTGGTAAGTCGACGAAGCTGATAAAATTTGAACATGGGTGAAACGTCCGGCAAGGGGTGGCCGAACGAATGGTGGATGAGGGGAAGAAAGGACGATAGGGTGAAAAACACGACGACGATTTCACCATTCGAACGCGGGGAGTCGAACCCCCGACTAGCCAGGTACATTTACCCAGAATGTCACAAAATCCGGCTGCGTGCCGCACACGACGTCCGGGTAGAAGTTAAATTAAGGTCAAGGTTTGGAGCGAGCAGATTGGATCCACGGCGAACGAACAGAATAAAAGTTGGTAGTTCATGCACATGGTACAGAGGCCCTCATTCTGGTTAACAGCCAGATAGGGAAGAAACAAACCCAACCACGGGCCAGCCGACCGGAAAATTGAAGTCCAAGGCAAAACTTACCACTGCAATGATCACACACCGGTTGCCCAAAGACCGTGGCAAGATACCCAGTGGACGACGATTCAGCTGTGTAGAAAATGTGGGTGGCCCGTCAATAACTTACATTGCAGTCTCAAAGAGAGGATGGATGCTTACGATTCATTATTCCCGCCGGGCTCATACCAACCCATCGTGCTACCAGCATGGAAATAACACTGCTAGTTTAGTCAAGGTGAGCCAAGTGGTTAATCAACCAGGCAAGGAAGGTTGAAAACCTCAGCGTCAACGTTACCCCACTACGAGACGGATTAAACGTCAGCGACAGCAGTGCAGTTGTTCTCCAAGTTATTATTAATATTCCGGTGGTAGTCTGCCAGAATAGCGCTCTCTCCACCCAATCCGGTCAGCCTGGTGCGAAGTCCGAGACGCGAAAACCAACCTTTAAACCCGTCCCCAACAAATCTCTGAAACCCCTCCCCAACGAACTCTAGAACTTGGTCCCAAGGAACGAGAACTCCCCTAGATTCACACTATCCACCTTCTGGCACGCACGCACGCCAGGTCGCCAGTGATATCAGCTCGGCAGATTAATCTTGGCCCCAAATCTTCGTGAGGCCTGATTAAATCCTGGCCCCAATTTTTGGGGCCGCTATTTTCTCGATTAATCCTGTGATTATTCTTGTAGTAGTACAGGCTGTATGTATGTAGGATTAATCCAGACACCCCAAATGGCCCCGCGATTAAATCCCGAACGCCCCGATTAAGTTCGACACCGATTAATCCCGTGTAGCGACATAGATTGATCTGGTAGTAGTACATACAATTAATCCTAAATGACCCAACTGGCCCCGCGATTAAATCTCGAAGCACACAATAAAATTTGCACCTTCAAATGGCCCGATTAAATCCCCCCAAGGCCCCGATTAAGTCTCCAAGGCCGCGATCTGCATTTAATCCTGCGAGGCGATTCTTCCGATTAATCTGGCAGGATTAATCAGGTTTGACCTCCCCGACGTTAAATGGCCTACCAGTAAATAATCTTGGTTTTGATTTCATCGTCGATTAATCTGGATCTCGATTAATCTGCGACGGTTATCTTATCGACTCGTTATCTCATCAGATCTTATCGCGCACCTTTTCATACCACCTCAAGATAATCCTCCTGCCCAAAGTCCATTCAGCCGCACGTCTCCGGTTAGTTAAGGCAGACACTTACCTCATAGTCTAGCCTATTCCTCCTCGTCTTTCTTGGCTTTCTTCGCATCGGTGATCTCATCCTCCACCTAAAAAACACGGGAAATCGGTTCAGTGCCACCCAGGCAACTGAGATGGCATGTGTTGTTAATAAAAATGAGTGGAGTTCTTGTGGCAGGCACCGGGGCAGGGTGTTGGATAGGATGCAGAGGGGTTGTTATATGTGAGTGCCACGAAGGCAACCGACACAGGGGACAAGGTGGCAGAGCAGAAGAGAGATGTTAGAGGCAGGTCCGAAGAGCCGGTCACGCGTGACATCGTTCTTCTTCCTCTTAGACCTCTCCGGTGGCACCGGTGGACTTCCCCTCTTTTCGATGCGAGTTGCTTGTGTAGCACTCGTGGAGTTGCTTTTGTAGCACTCTGCTCGTCGTTTGTGTATCTGCCTCAACTCAATCTACATACATGCCTCTCATCTCACCTCTCAACTCGACTCCCCTCTGGCAGTCGCCTTGTCTCATTTTTCCATTTCCTTTTTTCCTCCTTTCTTTTCTCGTCGACGATGCCGACCCCTGTTTCAGCCCCATGCACTGCGACTGCCAGCATTGCCGACACAGACACGAGAAATACACAACGGTCTCAGGCAGGAGTCCTTTCCAGGGTGGCATCATTTTGTTTTCTTTCATCTTTGTGTTGGCGGATCTCCTGTCTGTTCCGCCTTGTCTCGACGTGGTGCGGGAGCGCGGGGTTCGCGACGACGTGTGTGTATGTGTCGCCGCGTGTGTGCCATGTGGATCGTGTCTCTCGCATCGTGCCACCCCTACATGGTGGTCGTTGTTGTTGGGGGCACAAACTGGGTTTTACGGGGATGCGGATGCATGCCGCCTTCCCCGCACCTTACTTTCCCCTGGAGCATGGAGTGCGAGACGGGGGACGCGGGTGTATACGCTGTCGCCACCTCACCTTTTGTCCAGTGCTGACTGAGAAGCACGGGAGATGTGGGAGCAGACGTGCGGAGGCTGCATGGATCCATGCTGTCCCTGCGCCACCTGTGTTTCGTCTGCGGAGCGGAGAGTGCCGCAGGTGCAGGGGATACGCGAAGCGCGGGTGGATGTATCTGCCATCTCTACACGTTGCTTTCCTGTGTGGCATAGAAGTGCGGGGCGGGGGATGAGCGACGGGGTGATGTATGCACCGTCCTGTTCTTCCTGCAGGCGGTACGTGTCCCTGTACCTCCTGGCATCGCACCGGCCTCGTCTCCGTGGATTTTTGCGAGGTGTGCATTCTTATACATAGCTCTGCTGCCTCCGGCGTCGTCTTACACTATTTCGGTCTTGCTGTTGCTCGTTTGCGTCTATCTGCACCAGGCGCAGATATCTTTTGTTTTTTACGGGTCGTTGGGGGTTACTCGCATGCGGGGGTGAATAATGGACCGTTATATTTCCTCCCCATCTTCTCCTTATTATGTACATCTCATTCTTGCATTGTTTCTCCATCAGTTATTCCGATACTGATGCCACTTTTTTTCCAGACCACAACTTGTCCGGCATTCACATCCAGCATTTCATGCGCATCTTGCACTACTCTCAGCGGTCTTCTTGCCACGGCCTTCCCGCCCCTGGAACCGGCAGGAATACACTCCCTTCAAACTCACTCCGCTCCGGGTCCACCTCGATACTCCATGAACAGTGATCAGCGCAACTACGACTACGAGCAGGAGTCATACTGAGCAGTGCCGCCGAGCGTGGGCCCGAGCAATTTCCCGTAATCTACGGGATTGGGCTCGGGCGGCCAAGCGGGCTTGATGTGGCGGCACCAGGAGGCGGCGCATCTTTTACCACATCCCTGCCCATAGGTCTGGGATTAATCGAGGTTGAATCATCGGATTAATCCTGGCCTTAAAACATCGATAATGTAGGTTTAAACACCAATGTAGGCTATGTAGGTTATGTATGTGTACCATGCAGTATGTTAATATTCTGTGACGAGATTAATCGCAGTGGGACTCGAGATTTGGGTTATCTCAAGATTAATTGCGAATGCACACTGATAATCGGCAGCCAGATAATCGGACATGCCTGTGATTAAATCGCATCTAGGATTAATCTACCATGTGGGGAAAATATATTGTATTGTGCATATGTGACAGGATTAAAGTAGGATTAATCGAGAAAATAGCGGCCCCAAGAATTGGGGCCCGGATTTAATCAGGCCCTCACGAAAAATTGGGGCCACGATTAATCGTAGCTGCTTCATATGTTGAGGTCGCAGTACCTTGCCACCTTGCACCTCCCGTACTATTTCATCGTCTCGTGCGCCTCCCTTCCGAACGGCGCGCAGATCCCACCCCCATCCCCAGCTTTCTTGCGCTCGCGGTCGGACGCAGCGATGAGCGCGGCGAGGCCAGGGATAAGGCTCTTCTGGCGCGTGGCCATGTAGCGCACGGCCATGCCATCGCTGTCGGCGATGTCGACGCTCCCGCCGTACGCGAGGAACCATTTGACAAAAGACGAAGGCGAGCACCGTAGACATTGGAAGAGGAAGGCGCCTCCGCAGTGGAGGGAGATAAAGACCAAGGGAAGAGAAAGGAGAAAGGAAGCGGAACTGAAGTACAGGTACAGAAACCAGTCACTCACAGATAAGCACTGCGTTCCCACCCCCTGTAGACAAACATAGACACATGTGCTTCGAGCTTATCTGATATGTGTTTACATGCGGCGATCTTCGGCTACGTTCCGTAGATCCCATGTAGCCGCATGTAAACACAGGTAAACACATATCAGATAAGCTCGAAGCATGTGCGTCTACAGGGGGTGGGAACGCAGTGAAGCGCACTAAACACGTCATCCACGCTCTGCCTCCGCACACCCTCACCGTGCTGCATTGTCGTCCAGCGGCGAAAGCCCTCGAGGTAGAGCGTGAGCTGGTAAATAAAGAGAATCACAATTAGTCGCGGTTCTGTGAAAGAAGGAAGAACGAATGCAGCACGTCCGCGCACGCACACCGAAAGCGCACGGTGAATGGCGAGAAGGACGCGGATCAAGCCCGCGTACCCGTTACATGCAGGAAGAGGCGTGGCAGCAAAACGCGGGCTTGTGCTCCAATTGGGGCTGCCACCGTTGGTCGCCATCGCCGTCGTGAGACACCAACGCTGAAGCGCGGAAGATGAGCCCGTTCGTCGTGGCCGACCGCTCGCGGCTGGCAAATTGGGCTCGATGAATTGAGGATAGGCCGAGAGGGGAAGGACGCTACTCAACCGGTGTCGTCGTTTCAGAGCTTCAGGACGGCAACGTAGGCAGATTACACGGAGGAGAGGGACCAGTACGAGCGGCGCACAGGGTACGGGACGGGCGCGGGGTGTACACGATGAAGGTAGATGCAAGGGCGAACGAGCGAAGAGGAAAGCGGCCTGCGGGGAGGAGCCCCAGAAGGCGGCAGCGACGAACCGGGACGTCCACGCGTTGGCTGTCCGGGAATAAGCACATCGGCGATAAGGATGGGCGAGAAATATGCACCGGAAGTGAAGTGGGATAGAATGCGCATATCGATAAGAGCGCAAACATGAATGGCCCGTCTGCCAGAGCAGCGCTGGGCGTTCGGCGCCCACTGGATTATTGTCGAAGCCGGAAACGAACGGCCAGTACACGTCGCCGTCATAGTCTTCATAGCCGTAGAAAAGAGCCGGTGGCGAGCGCAGCGGTCACAGGGCCCGATACGTACAGCTAGATTTGATCGGAGTCTGATTGGCAATGTCGATTAAGACGGCGTTATTAACGGTACGGCCAGCGCCGATCCGGTTGAAAAGGGAGTTGCTGGCACCTCCTCGTCTCACAGGTTGGACTCCATTTGCAACAAGAGTACCCAAAGAGTACCCCAGTTCATTGCTGCCTATCTTTGAATCTTCCCTGTCAGTGCGAGATGAAAGCTTGCTGTCATTGCAGAAGCACCGCTGTCAATCCAAGTTTGGGACCCACGTAAATACTGCACCCGAACACTGCGGCGACCACGCAACACCTTCAAGTCCTCATGCTGATCATTGTAACTCCTATCCTCCAGCTCATCGCCATTGCTAAAAGATCGACTAATCTGCATTTCAAACAGGACTACTGCAGTTCATTCGGGAGCAATATGGAAGGGTCACTGTCAGCGGGTTGTCGTCGCCGAAGCGCCACATCGATATATAGCTAAGTTTGAACATCCACATACATACAGCACGCGAACAATACGGCCCGGCCAACCACTTCCCCGGGTCTGTCGTCAAAGCCTTCTGTCCAATTTAAAGCGCCACGTAGCCCGTGCATGTTTGCCCGACCCTTCCTCTTATACTTGTCTTTGCTCATCGCTCGAGCACATTATTCGTGCTTACCGCCCCCAAGTGTGCTACAGCAATCTATTCTCTTCGGTTAGTTCTATCTTCCATTTTTTCATACTTAAGATCTACACTTTCACAGAACGGTGATGGCTCTTCAACCCAGTGAAGTTAATAATGTTTATGTGAGAGGTGCAGACAAAACTGATTAGGATAGCAATATCAGTACTTATTTTACCCAGGGGGCACAGGTGGCCATGGTGGACAGGGAGGCACAAATGGCGGTGATGGAGGTATTGGTGAAGGTCCCACACTGATTTTTGGTGGTGGCACCATACAGATCGTGATAAACCAAGGCACCGAGAAAGAGGAAATAAAAAATATTCTGCGCCGAGACTTCCTCAACTGGCTTTCACCTATCAATTTCTTTCTACGACAGGCAGATATTCTGCAGTTGCAGGCAAAAGGAACTGGTGGATGGTTGCTTGAACATCCTGTTTTTGAACAATGGGAATCCGGGTCTGGAAGGACACTTTGGTGCCATGGAATTTGTATGTAATTCATCGCCCTCATATGCTCCCTAGAATAACCAAGCTGAAATTTACAGCTGGTGCTGGGAAAACAGTCCTTGCGTGTGTTCATTTTGTACGTTGAGTTGTTGCTGCTAATTATGAGAATTCTAGATCAATTGTTGTGGATCATCTCAGTGCTGCATGCAAAAGCAACCAGGGTATCAGTGTAGCTTGCATTTATTTGAACCACAAGGAAGTCAACAACCAAACACCATCTAAGGTTCTGGCAGGCCTCTGGAGACAGCTTGTACTTGACAGAGACATCGGCTCTGATGCTAAGGAGTTATATAAGCAACACTATGAGAAGGACACTCAACCTTTGCTGCAAGAAGTTGACGACATCCTCAGCTCTAGCATCAAGGAGTTTTCAAAGGTCTTTGTTGTTGTTGATGCCCTGGATGAATATCCTGAGTTTCAATGGGAAATTCTACTGCACCATCTGGCTGCAATGGGCAGCAATGTGAACTTAATGATCACTTCAAGGCCACATATTTCACTGGAACCCTTCTCCCTTTCAGATCTCCAAACTCTAAATATCAGGGCAACATCTGATGATCTCCGAGAATATGTAAATGCACAGATCTGCTCTTCACGCCTGTCTCAGCATGTCAAGGGCCTACCTGAGTTACAAGAGGAAATCCATGCAAAAATAGTTGATGCTGTGGATGGGATGTAAGTGGTGTTAAATTGTTGTCAGAACACAACTGAAAAGAACTTTAACCAGATTCCTTCTTGCCAAGTTTCACATTGAATCCCTCAAAACAAAGAACACAATCAAAGCTGTTCGCAAAGCCTTGACAGAGCTACCACAGAACCTTCATAAAGGCTATGATATTGCAATGGAGCGAATTGAAGCCCAAAATGAGGAAGACAGAAAGACAGCCCACTCTACCCTCATTTGGGTTGCTAATGCAAAGAGGGCACTGTCAGTTGAAGAACTGCAAGTTGCTCTTGCTATTGAACCAGGGACACAACAGCTTGATGAGGAAAATCTTTTGAAGATTGAGATTATTCTTGGTGTCTGTGCTGGGCTTGTCATTGTGGATGAAAACCCCAAGGTGGTGCGACTTGTCCACTACACCACACAGGAGTATTTGGACAGCATTCAGGCCAACCAATTCCCAGATGCACAAACAGAGATAACCCGCACTCTGCTCACATTCCTTGCCTTTGATGGATATCCAGATTCATCCTGGAAGTTAGGGAATCTACCCCCTCTGGTTGAGTATTCACAGTATCTCCTTGCACATGCTGCTGGACAGCCCGAAGTTCAGCTCAGAGAAAGCCTTCTCAGGTTTCTTGGTCAGGCTTTTCAATGGAAGAAAACAATGGCAAATAAAGAGTTCTTCTGGAGTTATAACTGGAACTCCCTCCCATGGGATTATCCAGATTGGCCATCACAGCCCTCTACATTGTGGATTGCAGCAGCTGCAAACCTTGTGGGTACTGCAAAGTCACTGCTGGAGGACACACTATTTCCACACCATCCAGGAAACACAGAGATTATTGTAGCATCATACTATGGCCATGTAAAGATGGTGTTGATTCTTCTTGAAAATGGTGCCAAAGTCAATGCAGTAGGTGGACAATATTGGAGCTCTTTGCAGGCTGGTGCCTACAAGGGCCACGCAGAGATTGTCTCCATGCTTCTTGAAAAGGGTGCTAATGTCAATGCAGCAGGGGGAGAATTTGGGAGCCCATTGCAGGCTGCTGCTGCTGGTGGTCACACAGAGATTGTCAGCATCCTTCTTGAAAAGGGTGCCGATGTCAATGCAGCAGGTGGAGTATGTGGGAGCCCCTTGCAGGCTGCTGTTGATACAGGCAAGACAGAGATTGTCTCTATCCTTGTTGAAAAGGGTGCCAATGTTAATGCAAAAGGTGGAACATTTGGGAGCCCCTTGCAGGCTGCTGTTAATCAAGGTGACATAGAGATTGTTCGTATCCTTGTTGAAAAAGGTGCCAATGTCAATGCAGCAGATAGAACACATGGGAGCCCCTTGCAGGCTGCTGTTCATCGAGGCCACACAGAGATTGTCCGTATCCTTGTTGAAAAAGGTGCCAATGTCAATGCAACAGGTGGAAGACATGGGAACCCCTTGCTGGCTGCTGTTGATCAAGGCCACACAAAGATTGTCCATATTCTTGTTGAAAATGGTGCCAATGTCAATGCAGCAGGTGGAACACATTGGAGTCCCTTGCAGGCTGCTGTTGATAAAGGCCACACAGAGATTTTTTACATCCTTCTTGAAAAGATTGCCAGCAATGCAGTAGGGGGAGAATCTGGAAGCTGTATGCAGGCTGCAGAATATAGAAGCTTGCTACAGGTTGCTACCATCAAGCATGACAACACAGTTCATATTCACCTTGAAAAGGCTGGCAATGTTATTCTTAACCAGTGGGTCTATGCTAGTGTAGCTCAAATAATATATGGGTTCTTTCTGCATGCTCCTGCTGCCAGAGGTGACATAGAGATTGTTCAGATCCTTCTGGAGAAGGGTGCCAATGTCAATGTACTGGGGAGAGAATATGGGGGCTCTTTACAGGCTGCTGCTTACAATGGCCACATAGAGATTGTCCGTATCCTTCTTGAAAAAGGTGCCAATGTCAATGTAGCAGACGGAAAATATGGGAATTCCTTGGATGCTGCTGCCCACATGGGCCACACAGACATTGTCTGCATCCTCCTTGCAAAAGGTGCCAATATTATTCTGAACCAGAGTGACAACATTAATGGAGCTGGGAGAAAATATGGTGTCTTCTTACAGGCTGCTGCCACCATGGGTGACACATGGTGTGTCCAAATGCTCCTTGCAAATGGTGCCAATGTTGATGAAGCAGGGGGACACATTGGTAGCTCATTACAGGCCGCTGCCATCAGAGGTGATGCAGACATGATCCATATCCTTCTTAAAAGGGGTGCCAATGTCAATGCAGCAGGTGGAACATATGGGAGCCCTTTGCAGGCTGCTGCCTACATGGGAAGGGCAAGGATTGTCCATATTCTTCTTGAAAATGGTGCCGATGTAAATGCAATAGGTGGACAATATGGGAGCTCTTTGCAGGCTGCTGCCTACAAGGGCCACACAGATATTGTCTCCATGCGTCTTGAAAAAGGCACCAATGTCAATGCAGCTGGTGGACAATATGGGAGCTCTTTGCAGGCTGCTGCCTACAATGGTCATGCTGAGACTGCCCATATCCGGCTTGTATATGGTGCTGACATTGACCAAGCAAGTAGAAATCTTAGCACTGCATTGGAGATTGCAACACAGAGAGCAGAGTTTTCAGAATGGAGTGGCTATGATAACATAGTGGACAGGCTGTTGGAGTGGGGTGCCAGGTTGCCAGCCCCAATGGAAACTGAAGAAGATGAACAGCAGTGAGCCTCACTGCAAATTTTGATATTGGCTACTCATATACTTCTTTATCAGGCATTAGGTATTCATTATGCACCTTTGGAAATACTTGGACAGTAAGGGTAGTTTGAGAAGATGAAAAATACAGCTATTTGAATGGATCACATTGTTGTTTTCCTTGTTCTCAAAAAAAAAAAAAAAAAAAGGTACTTTGTGATGTTTCCTACTTCAGTGGCCCTAGTACCATCAATTCTGATCTGATCTGTGCCCTAACCCAAATGACCTTGCTCAAAGTGCACAAGAACAAAGCACAATCTGTCTGCACTGGCAGGCATCATTGGAATATCTCATTTCACATATCCATATGGAATGTGCTAGTATGCAGGTCCTGTGCCCCCTGTGTCAGATGATGCCAGGATGCGGCTGTGTTCTTCACTAATTGCCAATTCATGTTCAACTGTTTGTCTATGCATCCCTCCCACCTGGCAGTCTACAGCCCATTTCAAGCGGTCAAATTGAATCAAGTTATTGGGTCAAATCATCTCAAGAGCTCCTTTTCAGCTTTTGATATCTGCAGAATCCAAGCAACAGCTGAGTGTTGTCTGCCATAGTCAACATAAAGGTGCATGAAAACAAAATGCAGCACTCCCTTGTTGTTGTGCTCAGAGGGTCCTGGAATAATGCTTGAACCCGAGGATTAGCAAGGTTGTTTTTGATTGCTTTTAGATTCCTCTCAACCAATTTCCACCGGTCAAAGACAGGGTTTGCTCCTGGGTTTTGCACTTTTTCTTAGCCAGATATTGCAAGAACTCTTGTGCCATCCAGAGTTGAAGGAAATTCACAGGAAAGAATGAGAGCAAGGACAGAAATGTGATCCCCGCTCCGGCACCTCTGGCTCTGTCCTTGGCTCCGTTGATAAGCCGTGAAACAGACCATGGGTGAAATAGCAAGGAATTTGCCGATTTCTGCCTTAATCACGTAGCGTGCTGCTCCAAAGGATTAGCATAAGTCCTATATGTTGATCCTGCATGAGGACCTTAATCAAGTCCGCCTGGGATGTATCAACTGGAAAGTTCATGCTGGTTGACATCCATGATTAGGGGTTTAATTGCCAAGATTAAGCATCACTGCTTAATCAAGGCATCGTGGGGCCCACAAACAACATGGGCAATATTAATCATCCTCTCTGATGATCTGGGGCACCGCTGTGGGGTCTTGATTAGGTGTTCGAGTACTTTCTCTGGGGAGGCAAGAAAGGATGAAAATCAACCTTTCAGTCAACCTGAAGTAGGTGGAATTTCGGCCGGTTGAAGGATGATTTTGAACACAGGTAGGTTGATTTGCGCCACGAAGTAGGTTGATCGCAATAGGATGATAACCATCCTAAAACGGCCGAATTCATCCTATGTCTGCTGCCATGGTCCTCGCGTATTTTCATCCTATTGTAGGATGTTCGAGAATTCACAATCAACCTATCAACTACTCATTTCTACACTATTACATAGGATGGCTTTCGCCTCATTGTCGGAATAATTTCACACACAGAAATGCCGGGATACACACGATAAAAAGCGTAGAAACAATATATTCGGAATAGATGTAAGCATAGAGATGTATTGGTCGAATGCGCGGGACAAAGAGAAGGCCAAATGCGGCATGGGAAGTTCTGTAAATATGTATGTACGATAGCTGTCAGGACGGTGATAAGATCGCGAGAAGATGCCACGTACAATCGTCGTCCTCTTCCTCCTCGTCCTCAGAATCATGCATGCTGGCGTCGTCGTCGTCGTTGTCGGAATCCATGGCTGTTTTCTTGCCCTTGGCCTTGCTGGAACCGGCTTTCGCCTTCGGCTTGCTGCCATTCTTGGCTTTCTGGTGTACCTGTACAGACCTACTGGCGGCGGCGACTTTGGCTTTTCTGGGTCCGGCAGCGGCTTTCTTCGGGACGGTGGCAGTAGCGATACGCCTCTTACGCGATCCAGACGGGTCCCTCTTGGCCGAATTAGCCTTGAGGTATGCGTACTTCTCCGGAACATCGAGCAATCCCTTGCGGTAGCTCTCGCGACGCCGGTTCTTGATGAACTGCTTCGCAATCTCTTCCGTGGCCCAGTCGTTAACGTAGTCTGCGAGGATCGGGTGACGTGCCCGCGCCTGGATCGAATGGTCAGGTACATAAACATCGACACAAGCTCAGACACTCACCACATCAAAAAGCTTCGCCTTCGTGCCAGCGGATATCTTCGCCCACGAACTCTCCCAATCAATTCCCGCCTGCAGCGTGAGGTCGCGAATGTTACCCTGCCGACAGATCAGAACTGGAAGGGGATCAGAACGCTGTCACATACCAACAGTGTCTTGTATATCTCGCGATTGGCGCGGTTTCCTAGTCCCATCTCGTTTTGGATATTGAAATCTTTTCCTGCAGACCCTGCTGGTCTGGCGATGTTCTTGGGGCCGTTGGCTGATTTGGAACCGAGGTTGCTGCGCTCAAGCTCATCGAGACGTCTCTGAAGCTCCGCATTTTTGCTGCGCTCTTCCTCCAGCTCGTCTTGACAAAACACAACATCAGCTCAAGAAATCTCTGGGATCTGAGCATTCAAGACGAACCAGAAGCCAGTCCCGATCCCGATTCTTCTTGCTCCAAGTCTGCGCCTCCGTTTCCAGCATCGACGATGGTCTGGCCGCTCGCAACACGCGCCTTCAAGTCTGCGAGCTCGCGCAAAAGTAACTGGGTAGCATCGTCCTTCTCTTTCAGCTTTTTCTCCTGCTCTGTGATGTAGCCTACACAAAGTAAGTGCAGATACCTGACCGATGGGTATCAAGACTTACGTCGAGCAGCATCATTCTCTTGACGCGCGTAGACAATATCCACGGTATTGCAGCCTTCAATATCATACTTGCGCTCGAGTTCCTCCAGGACAGGCTGGGAGATCTCGGGAATTTTGTACGGCGGTACCGTCACCGCACCTGAGGTATGTCCTTTCCCTCCTATATTCTCCTTGTCGCTAATCTGTAGTTTGGCCTTGACAGCGCCGCGAGGGGCTGGAGCTCGAGGGGGCATTATGGGAAAGCGAGCTGAGCGTCGCAGAAAAGTGGGGGATGGTTCGGGTCAGTCACGGTACCGATCTTTTTGTTTTGTCAAGTTTTGTGTGCGCTCGGGCCATGCACCGCATTCCATTTCCAATATCACTCGTTCTCCCTCTCTGCGCGCAAGATGCCCCCCAAACCTGCAAAGGTTCTATGCGCCTGCTGCAACGAATTTATCTCCGTTAAGCGCGAACGTGCTCATCGACGCGCCATGACAAGTGCGCCCTATCCTCCACAAAATCCGACATATCCTTCGCGCCAGCGCCCAATCCTTGGCCCCAGCTCTGAGGTCGATCCCGATGAATTCGTGGCAGCTCCTGAAGCAGGACCATCCAATTTTGAAGATGGTTCCGATGTTGATGTTGGAGGTAACTTAACGAAGTCTGGTTTCCATTCAAAATTCATATTGCGGTGATTTTCCAGTGTTCTCGAGTCCTCGACCCATGAGCATCGATCTCCCGGCTATAGACAACTCCGACGATGTGTTCCGGACCGATTACAGTCTTGGGCACCACAGTGGAGACTCCGATTCAGATTCCTCTGCGGGATCGGGCTCTGATTCAGACGAGGAGCCCATGCGGACGGAGGATAGTGAGGGGGAGGATCCAGACCAGGACGCAGATATTTTTGACTGGGAAACATTCAGAGCGCCAACCGATGGTTTGCCGGCATGGGACAAGCTCGGTGCGGAGTACGAGGCGGAAGCAGCTCTTGGTACGTACTGTCATCTCAGACTCAATTAATATTCATATATATCGGTCTCCAGCTCACAAGTTGAGCGAGTATGACCTCGCAATCTGTCGAGCCTTCTCTTTCAAGGTCCAGACGAACTTGACCGACAATGCCTTCAAAATGCTCCCCCATGCGTTCCCACAAAATCCGCCCCTCCCTAAACTCGATGCTCTCCGTTCCAGAGTCAACTTCCTTGCCGGTTTCAAGCCCGAAATCTATGATTGCTGCATAAACTCGTGCCTCTGCTATGCCGGTCCCAATGCAGAGCTCACGGAATGTACTTATTGCAACGAGCCACGCCGACGCGCCAATGGAAAATCCCGTAAAAAATTCACCTACATCCCTATTATCCCCCGTCTCGTCGCATTTGCCGCTAATCGGGACCTTGCCGAGAAACACCAATATCGTGCCAACCACGAACACACGCCTGGGACTACGTCCGACGTTTTTGACGGGGAGCATTACCGGTCACTTCTGCGTGAGTTTGTGGAGATTGATGGCGAGAAATGCGACCACAAGTACTTCTCGGACCCGCGCGACATTGCCCTGGGAGCCTCCTGGGACGGGTTCGCTCCTTTCAAACGTCGTAAAAAAACAGCATGGCCCTTGATCCTCTTCGACTATAATCTTCCTCCCGACATTCGATTCCATCTCGCATTCATCATGGCTCTCGGCATCATACCTGGTCCGAATAAACCTAAGGACTCCGACTCGTTCCTGTGGCCGGCAGTCCAAGAGCTGTTGAAGCTTGCTGCAGGCGTTCGCGCCTTCGATATTTTGTCCGGGAAACTCTTCGCCCTGCGAGCCTACCTCATCCTGGTTTTCGGAGACATACCCGCCGTCTCGATGTTTATGCAGATGAAAGGGCACAATGGGATATCCCCGTGTCGCATGTGCAAGATAATCGGGCTCCGTGTTCCAGGCGCCACTCGGAATACTGCGCATTACGTGCCATTGGACCGATCCAACCATCCGCATGTAACTGCCAATGCGACCGCCATAAAGGTTTACGATGGCGCAAATCTCCCCTTACGCACTCACTCCGAGATGATCGAGCAGGGCCGCAGAGTGGAGGCTGCGACGACAACGCAGGACTTGATGGTCATTCTCTGGCTGATGGTTCTACGTCCATATCTCTGGCTTTGTCACCATTGTCCACTCATCCCTTCCTCAGCTTACTGGTGATTATGACCCTCCCGGATATCCCACACCCAAGATCGCAATCAAGAACCAGCACTTGAAGCGATACGCCAACCACTTGGCGAGCTTCCACCCCGTATTCAAAATTCAGGTCCCAGCGCAGGGACCTATGCTTCCTGCTGAGTTTTATCGCCAAGTTCAGGCTGAATTAAACGCTCATGGCATCAGTTTCTTCCTCCCCCTCCCGACCACGATCCCGGTCCTCCTGGCGACCCCCACTCGCAGCTGTGGGTTCTCCTTCCGGTGTTTATCAGACAAGGAGTCTACACCCTGAAGGTGCACCCTACAATCAATGACAACATGTCCGGTGTGGTAGGGTCAGAGGGCCCGCATGTGGAAATCTGTTTTTATCCAGCTTTTATTTGTATTCTTAATTTAACCCTATCGTACGTTACAGCATCTGTTTGTAGCGTAAATAGGGCCAGATCATTCAATATCACGTTCATACCACCATCCACGCAGCTTGCCCAGAGGTAGCATCGGAGCTCCTCGCCCCTTACCTCCGTAACTTCGCCGGTGGCATGTCTAGCCACCAATACTCCGAAATCACACCTTACGACCTTATATTCATTTCACGGCATTTCTGCACTCTATCAGCACCCTCTCTTCACCCCATTTTCGCAGTCCACGGCTCGTGATCGGTTTCCACACTTTATTTCCAACATTTACTCTGCCACTACCGGATCACCGACCTATTCCAGAACCTAAAAGCCGGGCATACTCCCCTTCCACATCGGTCTCCCGGAATTCAAAAAAATCAATGGCAAATTTCCGAACCCAATGGCGCCCACTGGCAGCGGAGTTGTGCCCCCGTGGATCCCTATCGGTGTGTATCTCTACCTCGACTCGAGGTAGAGATCGAGTTCGGTTCAGCTCACCGACCCGGCATGCGCAGCCCCTCAGTTTGGACACCTCATCGGCCCTGTCGATTGATTCTCTACTCCGGCTGCACCGCTGCATGGAAGTCACCCCTGCATGGGATGGCGCATCCTCGACTCATTACCCCGTTGGGCAGAATTGTTCCTGGGAATTGAGGACGAGTTTCCAGTCGGGTAGAGGCACGGAGGAGTAGAGTCACACAGAACAAATAGAATCCAAGTTGAGAGTGAACGCGGTTGAGAACACGGAGGTTATGATTCGGGTTCAGGACCTCAAAACAACGAACGAAAGAAATTCAATTCAAATCGAACCCACCGAAGAAGTCAAACCCAGGGTAAAAGAAACCTCACTGATTTGGCGCATCTAGACGCGGGGAGTCGAACCCCGAATAGCTGAGAAAGTTGTTGGAAGGGGTCACATTGATCGAGCTGTGTGCCGCACACGACGTCCGAGTTGTGTGATGAGATTATTCCCTACAGGTGAGTGTGAGTTCTGAGGCTATTAGATGCACATCAATGGGTAGAATGGACTCCGTGCAACTCGAGCGTGGTCGCAAAATGTGACGACTACTGTGATTTGAAATCAGAAACTCGGAGCGAATCAACGAATGAGAGGATATTCCCGACGCAAGAAAAAGGGAAGGCCTTCGCACCCATTCGGAACCTCGAGAAGCCAGATACCTATAAAATTTATACACCAGAGTCTAGCTGTGTATCGCACACGACGCCCGAGGTTTATTGTGGGATGAGAGCAGAAGACCGTGTTCAGGCACATAATTAGGTCGAGCGGTCCAAATGGAAGATCGTTGAAGCGATATAGAGGCCAAGTATCTTCATGGTTGGGGGAAAACAACAGCGCATGTGGGGGGATTCAAAGCCACTCTTCAAAGTGAAAAAGGAAGCATCTTTATTCGGACGCGGGAGTCAAACCCCGAATAGTCGGCGACATAATACATTCTCAATGAGTCCGGCGCTGTGCCGCACACAACGTCCGAGTTTCTTGCTGGGTTTGTTCCCGGGAGTTGATCATGAAGTTGAGATTTGGGGCGGGTAGACGAACAGCGAGAGTTATTGATAGAATGGACGCTGCGCAACCCCAACGTGGTTGAAAATGTGAAGCTATAAATTTGCGAGGAGGACCTCAAAACAACGAATGAGGGAATACCTCCGCCGACTCACCGAACGGCAGTACGACAGACGAAAGGAGAAGAGCACCCTGCGATGGCCAAGCCGAGGAAACACACCACCGCATTTGGTTATCATTCGGACGCGGGGAGTCCAACCCCGAGAAGCCAGTGATATGCTACCTCTTTAATAGATGTGACACAGTCCGGCTGTGTGCCCACATGACGCCGGGTTGATTTTCAGCGAAGGCAAGTCGATCATACCGAGCAGAAAAGGCAAGATAAGGAAATCACCACAAGTACCGTAAATGTTGCATGCACTTTAAGAAAAGAATCATCGAGGCCAGGGGTAACCAAAAACATATGCTTCATACGCGGAAATGGGGCGCGGGCAGCCGAACCCCGAGTAGCCAGGTAGGCTTGGAAGACCAGTCCACAAGTGTCTGACTATGTGCCGCACATGACGTCCGAGTTGTTTACAATCTTTCACAGCTAATCCCTATACCGACCCCAAAGAAATTGAACCATGGTTGGAAACGACGCTGCGGCTGTGCGCATTTATCGTTGTCTATTTGGGCCCCGGCATCATTAGCCCGGTGTGACGCACGTCTTTCTCCTTCCCTCACCAACACGATGAGTGGGCACAACGACAGCGACGAGGAGACTTGTTTCGCCGGCGGCGAGCGCAGGTCGTGTGAATCCCTTAATTGCGCTGATTCGAGGCCATAACCGGGCGCAGTGGCGTCTCTGTGGACGTAAGCGAGGCGGTGGGCCTGGCGTCGATCTAGTGCGGGATCTACTGGGGAAGGCGCAAGAAGAGGGCGCGAGTGACGGGGAAGCCCCGGCGACGCGATCGGGGTTCTTTAGCGGCGGGGGGCACACGCTCGGCGGGGAGGGCAGCCCGAGCGCATATGTCCCTGGGCCTGGGCCAAGGGCGGAGGTGGAAGACTAACTCGCGATCCGCCGCCTCACCTTCTGGCGCGATGGATTCACTGTTGAGGACGGGCCCCTCATGCGCTTCGACGATCCCGCCAACGCGAACGTTCTCACCGCCATCCACGCTGGCCACGCGCCTCCTTCTATATTGAATGTGCGCCCCGGCCAGCGCGTCGACGTGCAGGTGTCGAAGCGGACCGAGGACGACTACGTACCCCCGCCCGCGAAGCCGTTCTCGGGCGCGGGAATCGGCTAGGGGCGTCGACGAGTGCGCCGAGCGCCAGTGTAGCGAGAGCCGCGCCGGTGCCTGCGCCGGCCAGCAGCGCAAACATCAACCCGCGCTTCGAGGTCGACACGACGCAGCCGACGACGAGCATCCAAGTGCGGCTCGTGGACGGGACGAGGTGCGTTTGTCTGGTTCCTGGTTTTGCGACCATCGTTCTATCGCTTGGTCTCTGTCGCAGTTTCGCGTTGTTCTTACAGCCTTTGCGTTCTGTCTCACTTCGATACCGCCGCTGACGCCCAGTCACACACAGACTCATTGCGCGCATGAACCTCACACACACGGTCGGCGATCTAAGGGGCTTTATCGATGCGTGAGTTCTCTTCATTTTTGCCCCCTTGGTTCTTGGAGATTGGTTAGCTCTGCACTCGCCTGTTTATTTATCGATTTTTGCGCCTACTTCCCTCTTCCCCCTTCCCTTCTCCGTCCAGCGCTGACTGCTACTTTGCAACTGCGCAGCGCCCGCCCCGCAGGCAGCGCCTACACCATTGGCACCACCTTCCCCACGCGCGTGCTCGACCCCGCCGAGGACGCGCGCACGGTCAAGGAGGCGGGGCTCGGGGGCGTGGTTGTTGTGCAGAGCTGGGCGTAGCGAGCTTGTGGGGAAGGAAACGAGAGGGGAAGAGAGAAAGGGAGAAGAGAGAAGCAGGAAGAGTGTATCGCTGTTGTGTTTGTCTTGTGCGTTCAATTGACATTGACGCTTTTCTTTTTCTCTCGTTTTCGGATTCTGGTCCAAATGCCGAGTCCGGACAAGTTCAAGATCTCACTCATGCGCGCTACTCGTGCCCGTGGCCTAAAACCATGCGTGTCGCTCACGCAATTGAATGCACGGCGCACACATCGCGTCACATTGCCGGGTCCCAACCCCGCAGCCTCACAGGCCTCAACTATTTTATTAGCTCAACTTAAGTTCGGACCGAAAGTATCCCCCGTCGCACTCATCAGTTCCGTTGAACTTAAGTTCGGTTACCGTACTGTATACCTGCTACGCTACATGTATCCTACATAGAATTTAGAACTTAAGTGCTTGCATCTGGTGTAAAGTTCGAGCAGAACTTCAGTTTCAGAAGAACTCAAGTTTCGATAGAACTCAAGTTTCAATAGAACTCAAGTTTCGATAGAACTCAAGTTTCGTGGAACTCAAGTTTTGATAGAACTTAAGATGGTATAGGAACATATATAAAAAAAACATAAACAAGTACCTAAGTCACCGCCAACGAGCACTCAAGTCCCACAGAACTCAAGTTCGCCAGCGAACTGAGGAAATCCCCCGCGACTCAAGTTCGGGCCAATCTTAAGTCCTACGGGGGACTTCAGTTTGCGCTGAACTTCAGTTCGTGTATTTTTGCGCAGGACTTCAGTTCCTTCTGCTGCTAGACCAAACTTCAGTTCCACATATCAAGTGCTTAGCGTCAATTTCGTACCGTCTCGCCGCTCTGGGTTTCTCCGTAGCTCGCCGTTTGACAGTTTTCGCTGCTGCTGCCTTCTCTTCACGTTCTGCTTGAGCCTCCTGTAAATGAAATAGCAGTTAGTCGTGCAAATCAGATGTTGATGCCGCGGCTTACCGCAGGTGTCTTGCGCTTTCTCGTAGGGCAGCCAGACTCTGCATCCTCCTCTGGCACGAGTTGCTCAGCGGCCTTGCGTTTCTTCCCACGTGGTTTTTTGGTGTCCCCATTCAGCTCATATGGTCAGATTAACTGGTTAAATGCTGGGTCCATTCCACAGGCTTAATGCGTTAAATCCTGGGTGTTGCCACATAGCCACACATGCTTATGTCAGGTCTCCACGGCCATTCTGATGGGCTGATCGCTGTCTCGGCGGGCTGCCAGCGGCCGAAATATATTAAATTAATCACACAATAAATGCTCGATCAAAAGGATTATATTTTCGGCCATTGCCGGCCCATCAAGAAAGCACGTGGAACAAAATAGGGGACGAAAAACGCGCGCATTTGCGCGCGTTTGGGGCCCTTTTGGCTACCTAGCGCACATGCCACAGCTCTACCATCTGCCCCCCATTTACCATCCCTCCCCTCGCTCTCCCCGCTCCCACAGCGGGCGCTTTCCCGCCGCCCGTGCATTTCTGCCCTTCCCGTTCCCGTCCTCGCTACTCCGGGACCATCCCTGCGTCATCTCCGATATCCATCCCCTCCTCTTCATCAGCATCCGGATCCTCTAACATTTCGTCGATTTCCTCCGGCGACAGCCCCTGGCGCTCCAGCGCGGCGCGCTTGCGTGCCTCGTTCCCTGCAGCCCCAGCTGCCGCGCCGGCGGGATTGGCGACCGGGGAAGCAGGCGGCTCATCCACAAGCATTGCCGCACCGTCATCCTCTCCGCCATCCACAGGCACGACACTGCCAGCGGCCGCCACGTCGTCCAGCGCGCTCGGGGCGGGATTTTGTGCTTCGGCGCCACCGGCCGCTGCCGCCTCTACTGGTCTTGGACCTAAACTTTGCCCAGCGGTTGCCCCATGTCCATGCATCGTCCCGCGGTAAGCCGAGCGCGGTGCGGGTCTCGTGGTAGCAAGGACAGCGGGTACGGCGGCGGCGGACGCGTTGGTGGCGGACGCGTTGGTGGCGGACGCGTTGGTGGTGGGCGCATTCGTAGTGGCCACGTTCGTAGCGGGCGTGGTTGCGGCAGCCGGCACGTTGGGAATGACGGCGCTGGGAACCTCCGCTCCACCTGTACCCGAATCGGCCGCATTCACGGTCGACGTGTCGGGCATGGGAGCGTCGACGGTGGTCGTCGCAGGAGTGGCCTTGCTCACACTGGAACACCGGTTAGCTTGCATATTCTATACCCCATAACTTCACCTACCCATTCATCTGCTTCAGCACCCAGCACACATCGTCCGCCGCCTCCCTCCATTCCTCCGACTCCACTTCCAGCTTTTCCCTCCACCATTTCAGCCCAATAAGGACATTCAAGAAACCGTTTTGTCCTGGCACGTCCAACAACGTCCACGGCCCGCTGTCCTTCTTCTGCATTGGCAGAGTGACCTTCCGCCATGCAGGATTGATATCCTGCCACCACTTCCTCCATTCATCCGCAAACCGCGCGACGTCCTTGATGTCCGGGCTCCCGGTTCTCGCCCTCTGCACCCACGCCCCAATTTCTTTGGGGCGAAGCTTCGCCGGATGTCCTTTCGTCTGAATCAAATATTAACTCGCCGATAATCACCATGCACACCCAACTAGTACTTACCGGACACACGAAGCCAGTCTGCTGCTCGCGCAGGTACCACTGCGAAACAAGCTCAGCCCAGGGCGGCCCGAATGCGTCCTTCTCTAGATTGGTCTCCGCCTTCTTTACCCACTCCTTGGCCGCTGGACTCTTCGCAACTGGTTTGGCGCGCTGCACGCGGGGAACGGGCGCTGCCAATCGTGCATCCTCCTCGTCCTCCTCGTCCTCCTCGTCCTCCTCCTCGTCCTCCTCCTCGTCCTCGTTGCTGTCTTCCCCATGGCCCTTTCGTGCGCGCTTCGCTGCCCGCCCCCCGCCCTTCTTTTCCCCGGCCTTCCTCTTTATAGCCATCATCTCATCAAACGACTTGTCGAGCCCGAGGCTGACTAGCATCTCGCGGTTTTTCGCGATATTATTCTCGCGAGCCAGTTCATACGAGCTGAGGCGGTGAAGTTGCCGCACCTCATACCCGATGTTGGACCCGCTCGCGACCTTTGCGAATATTTTGCGACGGAGCGGGGACAGCACCCTCATTCCCTCGAAAGGGTCACGCTCGGGGGTTGGCGTCCGGGGAGGGTCGCCTCCATTGGTGTCGTTTTGCCTTTCAGCGTCCAGCGCGTCGCGGTGTAGCGGGGACTCGATCTCGGGACGACCGTCGACGTCCGGCTGGTCTGGAGTGTCCAGCGCGTCGCGGCGTAGCGGGGACTCAATCTCGGGACGACCGTCGTGGTCCGGAGTGCTGGTCGGCGCGGGAGCCGACGTGGGATGGGCGCCATCCTGTGATTTCTCTGTGGGGGTTGGGATGTTGGGGACTGGGTCGTCTTTGTGTTCGCTTTCATCTAATACAACGTCGTTAGTTAACCCTTTCCCCCCCTTCACACCGTTGAATGCCACTTACAAATCCCCCAGACAAAACGCGAGAATCCTTGGAGGGTACTGCTGTAGACTTTTGCATCCCAGTTGGAGAACGTCTTGCCCTCACGTGTCTTCCCAGAGTTAATCCTGGGAATCTGTTAGCGACATCTTCAATGAGAAGCATCACGGCATCCGCGTACGCTACAACTTTCACGTCAACCTTGGGGTCGGTCTCCACTCGGCCGGCCAGCAAGGTCAGATTGTAGCCTGTGTACTCGGACAGCGCTGACAGCAGCAGACCCACCACGCTCGACATACGTTCTCGTGCGCTACAAAGGGTTGTTGACTAAATTCGGTTAAAGACTTGATTTCAAGACTCACGCGTCTCTCTCCTCCTCGCTCATGGGTGGCAAACAATCCGCCGCATTGTTGTAAACCTCCAGAAGGGCCTTATATTCGGAGGTAGCCTCCTCCCAGACACGCGTCTTCACCTCCTCAGGTTCGGCCTCAAGCATGGTGCGCGCAATTTCGCACTGAACCTTCAGCCGTTCTTTTTTCGGGGTACCCGCATGTTTGGCCTTGAACTCCTCCATCACGCCATCCTTAAAATCTGGGTGCTGCATGTAGAACTGATAATCCGCAAGACGTTTCGGTGCGGGACCCTCGGGGCGGCGAAGTTGCTTGAAAAATCCTTGCCATGGATCGGCCAGCCCCAACGCAGTGCGCCTGTGATTGAACCATGTTTTAATTTTCTGTATAGCCGGCCCTAGTCAGTATCGCGATACAATGACGCGTCAAAAAACATTATATTTCACCTTTTGAGTCGTCACAACAACCTCGCTTTTCCGTGTGTCATCCACTTCCGAAAGAGCCTCTTTGGTGGCAGCAACGGGCGCGACCCATTCGGGATCCTTGTCGAGAAACAGTGGCCCCACAAGTTCTTCGGTGCGTGTCAATTGCCACGGGAAATTTATCCAATACTGAGGGAAAATTCTTGGCCAGAACTTCGATAGTTTTTTGTGCCGTGAGGCTTCGATGTAATCTTCGGACCACTGCTCGAGAAATTCGGCGCGTCTACCCTGGAAGTCGCTTGGAGAGCCGCGTTTTTTGGGGGCCTGGGTGGTCGACATAGGTGCAAAATTGTGTCACGTAAGTGCGTGATATAACGCGTTATTTCGTGATACACACCACCAAACAAATCTCTCTTCGTACTCATGTCCTCCGACATTGCAGACTTTGAAGCAGCTCGCATTGCCGTCGTCGAGCGCGCTCTTCAATATATTCGGGAGTCTGCTGCTGAACGCGAGCGCATCAACGACCCGGATGGGAACTGGGACATGCTGAGAGCGGCGTACGGTAAGATCCCTCCGTGGTCTCTCCTCCAATCTGGCGCTGAGCCATTCTCAGCATTCCGCCAATTCTGCAATTCGAGGCTTGGGAAATATCAACGGGCTAGGGATTGACACATCAGCCGTGCTCATGAGCTTCGGGGTGCACAGGCAGCACGCACACGACTGGCCCGAGAAGAAAAACTTGGTGTCGCAGACAACGACGAACAGTGGGCCAATTCGTCGACCTCCGACTGGGGCGGCAATGAGGGCTGGGGAACAGGAGAGGGCTGGGAAAGCGGAAAGTGGTACATCGACACGGCAGAGGCGACGCAATGCGGGAGACACCAGTGGGAGATATGCCCCAGTCTCGAAATCACGCACGGGGAGGAAATCTCGCCTCTCCTCCTCCCGGTCCATCTTGGGTACCCGAAAATTGTCCCTTTGCATCTGTAATTATCACACTTGAATTGATTACCATTGGCGCGAAGAAACATCATTTTATTTTGGTGCAAAGATACAAAAAAAACACAAAGTAACCACCGATACGGAAAAGCAAAATGCAACGAAAGCAAAACTCGGCCACAGAAGAAAAAAAAGAAAGGACGCAGAAGAAGAAGACTACAAAACAACGCAAAAAAAGAAATCGAATTCTATTCCTCGTCCGAGTATCGCGCGTCGTTAGGCCCGGGCACATACACTTCGCGCCGGATGAAGGCACGCAGTTTCTTGACGTTGCGGGACCCCATGATGTCCGCTTGCCCCAGATGTAGCGTAAGGATATGGTCTATTGCATCGATCCTGTACTTCGAGTGAGTGTATGCACACATACTAAGACAAACAGCGAAACGTGCCTTTCCGCAAAGTATTTGTTGACGCCGGCGATGGCCCACTGCTTGATGGGTGGCTGCGCGGCAGGATTGTCCACCCCCATACGTGAGAAAGCTTCCACTGCGTCCATCTCCGACAGACGGCGCGGGGAGGACGCGTCTCTTGGCAAATTCACACGCAGACTGGCGGATTGTGTTGGGCGTGGTGTGGACGCAGAAGGTGTTGGGCGCGGCGTGACAGGAGTTTGGCTGGGCGACTTCCATGCACTCCCGGATTGCGTTGGGCGGGGCATCGACGTAGCAGGGGTTAGGCGCGGCGTGGATGGACTTGGGCGCGAGGACAACAAAGTTCCCCGGGATGCAGACGCAGGGGAGGGCGACGGCGAGGATGCCACTGCGGAGGACGAGGGCAGTGTTATATTCTTCGCCATTTTCTTCGCCGGCGTCGCAGAGCGCGGGACAGCAGGCGGGACTGGTGCAGGACAGCCTGCGTTGTGAAAGACGTCGCAGCTGTCATTCCAGATTTCGATCGCGGCGTCCCAGGTCTTCACAGCCCGCCAGCGCCCATTTGACACACCCTCGACCTGTTTGCGTGCTCGTGCCCTACAGAAACTGTTTGGAAAAAACCGAGGGGAAGCGCTCCAAGAGGTACCCACTCGCTGGAAAAGATCCCGCAGACGGTCCCGTTGGTCACCACGTACAACTTGTTTCCTTTGGCACAAAAGGCGAATGGGTCTTCCCGCCCACTTTCGTACCAGTAGGTCGGTTGGCAGTGAGGCATTCCCAATGTAGGCAAAGACACAAGAAAAATATGATTAAGCCGAGGAGCCGAAGGGTGTACAGGCCTCGTAGAGAGAGCAAACGACCAAATGGGTGAAGGTATGTGGCCGAAACTTGAAGGACGGTCACAGCGTGAGTCGCTGTGTGACTTGGGTTACACAGATTTCGTCTTGGACTTTGTTCCCCATGAATTGTTGTTCTTACGACTTGAGCTGCCAGACCATGTACGTTCTTGTTGTTTTTAATCGTGCATCTCTAGTCTCATTGTCGGGTCCACAGTCGCAAACTTCAGGCGGCGACGCCTGCAGAACGAGTCAAAATGGTGAATCAGCTGCAGGGAGGCCTTCCGTGCGTGGTTGTTCTGTTCGCCGTGCTGTGCAAGCTAATCTTCTGTTCAGGAACAAATTGGCCCCCTACCAGAAGACAGTCCTCACAGAGGAACAAGCCGAGGAAATGCACGACATCTTGGACTTTTATACGGCGGCCGCGCTTTTGGGTTTCGAGCACAATGATGGAGAAGGTGTAGAACACTGCTGGGCGGCCCTGATGCCTGGGGTGAGCGCGGAAATGCTGTCTGGGGAGCGACGTCCGATTTGGCAGCTTCAAAAGGTATTTCCTCAACTTCTTCGAGTCTTCGGCCCACCCTGACGATCCCAGGCCAAGCTTTGATTCGATGTGCTGACCCTCCCCCCGCCTTGTCTGTCGTAGTCGACCATTGCGAATAAATTTGTCCATTTGGTGCAAAAAGGTGTATACAAACCGAAAGAGCGACAGAGCAAGTACCTACACCGTAGTGTCCCTGCCATACAGGCGTCTCAGCGCTGCCAATTCCTCGTGCTCTCGGGCTTCGGCGCGGCGCTCCTCTAGCAAGTTGTGGCGTTCTAACCAAGCGCAGTGCCCATGCTTCTTGCCAAATGCCCTGGGGGAGGGAACAATGAGAATATAACTGAGATGGTCAAGGGAGGCATACTCCATTCGAAGGATCCGCTGTCGATGCGCCAATGCTGGGCCATGCCTGTGCACGATGAGTTCGTTGCGGCGCAGAAACGATGAGAGTATTCACTTTTGACGAAAGCGGCGGCTGGCCTCGCGCGCACGCGCACGGAAGTCTTCGGCAAGGTCGCCCTGCTCCATTATTTTCTCGCGGTGGCTAAAGTGAAGCGGGTTAGTTGAGTCCGGAGTCGGCAGAGTAATAAGAACCCACCGGGCCATCCGGGCACGGGCCTTTTCCCGCTCCTCCTCAAGGTTTCTGGACCAGAGTGAGCGCCAGACAAAGGTTGCGAGACGGCAATGGCAACTTCTCGTGATATTGAGCCGAGGCCTGGCGCCTGGCAGCCATGGTGGCCGCAGAAAGAGTTTTTTTGATAACACGCTTGCGAGGCTCCGGTGAGCTGGAAAGACGTTTCAATGCATTCTGAGTGGGTTTGGATGTGTGGGAGAAGCATACAGGTTGTTATTTGGAGTGTTTCTGGCAATGGTCGCGGTTTCAGTGGGCATGGTGCTCGTCAAGTTAGACTGCGTAATGCAAATAGTGACCAATTCGGTCAACTCAATACTCTCAAATCCACAAACGTGGACACCACTGAGAAAAATCTAAAAAAAATATATGTTATACGGGGAAGGTGAAAGAACACTTCTGCCTCTTCAGTTTTTTTCGTTGTGCTGAGCATGGCCACTGTATGAGCAAAAGGGACCCATAACAAGTTCGTGATATACACATCATCAGTTCGTGATACACCTATCTGCGCGAGATGAGCGAAGGCCAAGCAGTACTGTCTCACCCCACATTCCGCGTCCTCACAAAAATTCTCGAGCTCTGGTGTGATATTTTGCATGAATTGGCGCCTCCCCGATAGACTACGACAGCGGACGTGCAACAGTGGTAATAATAGGCATGCTCATTCAAAGGCGCACTCCCACTGGCGGTACATCTCAACCCCTCGACCCAACGCCGTTTTCGTGACTCCACCCGCTCAGCCTGTTCCGCTGCCGACAGCCCGCTCGCATTGATCGTGATATCACTGCGAAATCCGTTGTCGACAAAACGGAAAATACCGGCGGCGGTGTACTGAGTAAAGGAAAAATGTTTCTCATGGGCCTGAATTGAGGTGTTCGAGTGCCGAACAAGCGCGGAGGGGATGAAAAGGGTACATCCGGGCGGGAATCGGATAATCAGCTTCAGATCCCACAAGATTATGTGCCCCCCGAGGTCGGGATCAAAGTCACCGAGCGCCGTTATGGCGCACCAGCCCCAAGCCAGATTGGCGAAATCAAGATGAGGGAATGTCACTGTTTGCGGGCCAAAATTGAACGTCGCTGCGGCAAAAACAGAGACGGTGGGCAGGAAATTGCGCCGCAGTTTTTTGTTCCAATTGTGCAGTCGTTCCATTGTTGTGTGGTAATACAGATGGAGATCAGGCGCGTAGGTCTGAAAGAGGGCTAGAGCAAAATCAGCAAGGCAGCAGAACACAGTACAGGCTGCGACCCACTGTTTGTGAAACCAGCAATACGTTGGAACGGCTCTTGCGCGAGCAGGCCGGTGAGTACGATCGTGTTGAGAACACTGTGAAAAAAGTTGGTGGGGGCCTCCTGACCCCCACCCATCGAGCTGCCGGCAGTCTTCGAGCGGTGCGGACCCCGGCGTGGGATCTTCTCATGGAGTGGGGTGGCCTTGCCTGCCTTGCGTCTCTTCTTCTCCTCGCGACGAGTGCCATAGTAGACCCCCGAGAAAACGTGGCCATAGATGCCATCGGCGGCCTCCTCCATCAGCTCTGCCGCCTTCTGCGCAACATCTTTGCCCCAGTTGGCGTCGCGTGGGTGCCCTCCCAAAACAGCGAAGGCATAGCGGTCAGCGTCTACCAAAGGGCCGGGTTTCCTGGTAAGAGAAGCAGTGAGACGCGCTCAAATTCCAATTTAAATACATGGACGCACCCATGCCAATCCACAACCCTCATCCCGGGAATTTTCTGTGCTTCCTCATAAGTATACTCGCGCATTTCCAACTCCAGATCTGGGTTCGGATCGCGCAAGCCCATCCAGCTGGTAGAGGTAACGCCCGAATGCGAGGCGAAATGGAAATCCACTGGGACTGGGGAGCTCTCCCGTCTACGAATTAGGGTGACAGCTTTGGGTGCCTTGGGTTTGCCCGGGATCTCGCGGAGCACCTCGCGCTTGACACTGCGCGTATGCCGAGATCGTGCACGCTTCCTTTCCGCTTTGGCCTTGCGGCACTCGGCGGCGCTGAGGGACTGCGCAGACCCTGAGGGTGCAGGAGGTGGGGGAGGGGCTTGCGGGGTGGGCACCGGAGTCGGAGTAGGGGGCTCCCACCGTTGGCGCGCGGCACTAAGGATGGCAGACTCGCGGCGCGAAGGGTTGTGGCGGTGGCTGGGAGAGGCAGGAGTGTGAGTGGCAGGTGAACCCACGGGAGAGGTGACTGAGGGGTGTTCCGGCTGGGCGTCCTCCTCAGGTTCTTCCTCGAGGTCAGTGAGGTCACTGAGCTCACTGTCGCTCTCGCCGTCGCTTTCCTCTTGGGGCCCAGTGGCGTGACGATCCATCATGTCACGCAGGCGGGGGCCTGGGACCACAAGCGCGCCCTGCACAAGTTCTGCGTAGCATTTGCCGTTGCGGAGGGAGTGTCCTGTGAAAAGAGTGAGGTTCAGAACATCCACGGAAAAAAAACCGAAAAAAATGAGAGAAAACGCGTAAAACACGTCAAAAAGCAGCGTGGGTGAGATGGCGAGGTCGAGGTGATAGATAAGGGAAGCTGAGCGAGGAGGGCGCATGCACACGCAGTTCGGCATTCCCAGGGTCGGGCTCACGTACTTTGCGGTGGCATGCAGGAGGAAGGGGGTGGAATGACAGAGTATGGAAATGGGGAGGGCAAGCAAGGAAATGGGGAGTAGTAGCAGTATTTTGCGTACCTAGTATACTCATTGAGGAAACGACGCGTTGTGGTATGAGGAGGCGGTTAGACGCCCGCTCTATGGGTCGATCAATGGTCGATCATGTGTGTATGTGTGGCTGTGCCACTACACATCATAACACGTTAAGCCCCTTTTTCCATAACGCGTTAACCCTCGGCTAGCAGCTGGCTACAGTCTTTTGGACTCTCCACCTCTCTGGCTTTCTCTGGATGGCATCCAATGCGCGGAGCTCCAGGCTGGTGCGCTTCGGTCGTATACGCCGTCACCGTGGCGGACATCTCGAGATTGTCAACTCCTCCACGTCGGTCTCGAGCCACTCGTTTTCGCCCGACCAGCTTATGGTAGATGCTGAGGTCCATCGGCCCATCACAACTTTTGTGGACCGCCCCTCGGAAGATCGGAGGCGCGTGTACCACGATATAGTGCCAATTGAGCCACCGTCACCCGTCAAGAAAGCGCGTATTGTGGCACCGCCTGCCCCGCTCCCCCACCCCCATCGGGAGACGCGTTCTTCGGACCTCCCTCATGGCGATGAGGACGAGAGTTACCAGATGCACCTCAACCTAGACATGCACCTCGACGATGATGCACAAGATCCGCCCGTGCCGCCTCTGCCAGACTTGGGGCGGAAGAGGAAGGCGATTTATTCAGTGCGGCAGCTCTTCGTTGACGCCTCCCACCCGTTTTCTCATTTTGTAATCACAGGATCCTACACTGTATAGCTGGAAGGAAAACTCGCGAGACCGCTACGTCAGTGAGTTCCTGCGAATGGACGGGCGTGGTGATGCCACCGAGGATCTGTGCCCTGGCTGCAAAATTGACGGCCAGCGGCCCGCCTACCGGTGTCGCGAGTGCAAAGGCGCGCTTCTCTTCTGCAAAGAATGCTCGGTGAAACAGCATCTGGAGAATCCTTTGCATATCGTCGAGGTTAGTTTTTCATAGGCGTGTCAAAGATAGTGATTAACATGGTCTCTCGCTCAGGCATGGAACGGGACGCGTTTTTTGCGTACGTCTTTGAAGGCGATGGGTCTGCGGGTGCAGTTTGGGCATCCTCCCGGCGAGAGGTGTACCAATCCGGAGCGTGGACGGGAGGCGTTTGTGGTCCTACACCACAATTCAATTCACGAGGTCGCAGTCGATTTTTGCGGCGTCGGGTGCGACAATCGAGCGAGGGCCGGCGAGAACGACACACAGTTTCTGCGCGGGGGCTGGTACCCGGCGTCGGAGGAGCGGCCGCAGACGTGCATGACGCTCCTCGCTCTGGAACAGTTTCACATACAGAGCTTACAGGCGAAGATCACAATGTACGACTACTATCAGTCGTTGGAAAAGCTCACCTCGAACGACGGCACGAAACCTCCAGACCGCTACCAGGTCTTTACTCGGATTTGCAGGGCGTATAGGCATGTGATGATGCTGAAGCGGATGGGCCGTGGCCACGATCCGGGTGGCGCGAAGGCTACGAAGTCGGGCGCGCTAGCAGTGTTGTGTCCGGCTTGCCCTCGTCCCGGTATCAACCTGCCAGAGGACTGGGAAGAGGTGTCCAAGGAGGACAGGTGCGTTTGTGGATCGTTGTTGGGTGCTCGGGTTACTCATTAATGCGGGCAGATTTATTTATACTCTGTTTTTTGCGCTCGACGCATGTTTCCGAATGAAACGCGGGCTGGTCTCGAGCGAACTCAAAGATCCCGGGCTTGGGACGGGGATGGCGTACATGTTGGAGAATGTCCCGTACAGAGAATATCTGTTGACGGTGACGGATCAGAAGGAGGTCGGTCCCATTCTTTAAATGTGCGGAGGGAATCAAACGAGACCTCTAGATGAGTACCTGTAGCGGTCTCGCTGCACTCGACTACGCGAATACGAAATTCTCGCAGGGCTATAGTACGACCGGGGTGGGCATGGGGGTGTGCGCACGGCATGAGTTCATCCAGCCGAACGGGGTAGGAGACCTCCAGAAAGGTGAAAGGTATGTAATCGGCCGACGCGTTTTTTTTGGATTGGGTGTGGAGATTGACGAGGACGTCCTAGATTTGCGAATATGGATTACATATTCGCCTCCATCCTCCGGCACCACGACCCGCTACTGTGGCTGATCGTATCGTATGATATAGTCTGCCAGTGGTGGAAAACCCTTTTCGAGCGGCTGCTCAGCCTACCGGAGCTGGTGAGGTTCATGCTGATCCTCCCGTGGGTCGCGTTCGTTATTCCAAAGATGCATATCCACGTGCATACGTTGATGTGCGGCATCTTGTACTCCCTGAACCTGATCCCCGGGAGCGGACAAACGGACGGCGAAGGCATTGAGCGGCCGTGGGCGAACATCGGAGGCATTGCGAGCAGCACGAGGATTATGGGTCCAGGGGCGCGCCACGACACGATAGACCACCACTGGGGTCATTGGAATTGGCAGAAGCTAATTTCGCTGGGTGCGTGTTCCTTAAGCATGGCGGCGACTTCCCGGGACTGACAAATGGGTGTCTTAGCGGCAACTCTTCGTCGAAGGCTCGACACCGCACTCGAGCAGCAGATGATCCAGCGCGAGGCGCTCGCCGTCTTTTCCCAGCAGCAGCAGGACCAGGTGGAGGAATGGAAGAAAATGGTGCATGATTACGAGGAAGATCGGACCAAGAAGAACCCCTACGAGGCTGTGGTTGTAGGTAAGTGATTGGAGCTGAGACTCAAGGAGAACTGAATCGATTGGGTTTAGGACTGACGGAGAAGGAGGTACGGCTGCAATTCCAGAAAGAGGAGGAGGCCGAGGCGAAGAGGGGGTTACCAGCAAAGCACAAGGTTACCCCAAGCGCGTTTATGACCGAGTGTTTGGCTGTGGAGGAAGAGCAGTGCGTTTTCCTTTGCTAAAAAATTTTGCCCAGTTTCCTGACGGGGTGGGCTATTAGACGCGAGGTGCGCGTACAGGCAGAACTGAAGAAGGCGCAAACTACGACCCAACAAGTGGACATGGGAGTTCTGCGCACGAAACTAATACGACGCCTGGAACGACTACGGAAGTTGCAAGACACGTATTCACCTGCGTCGATTATCGCTCTGGAAAAACGGAAGGCGCCTGCAGACGAACGGCCAGAAAACGAGCCACTGTTCCTACCATCGGCACTGACGGAGGCTGAGCGAGGGCAGGGCGGCTGTACTGAGGGTTTGCTGGAAATGGAACTGCTCATGCGCGATGCGCAATGCCGCGGGGCAATCGTGAAGCTCCGGAATCAGTTGGTTATCAAGGTGCGATTCCTGAATTACAAGTCCCTTCACTCGCGGCACCAGGGGGCAAACACTCGCTCACGCACCATTGTCAATCGCAACGAGCTAAAGATTCGCCTCCACTCGGAAAAGTATCAGGTGGCGTGGGCGGTGTTGTTTTCGAACGCGGGGCAGAAGGAGGCCGAGATGGGGTGGCGCAAATTGAGGAAGGAGGATATTCGGTGCATGGAGGACGCGGAGGATGTGAAGAGGAAGGCGGAGAAGCGAAAAAGGGCGAAGGAGGAGGCGAAAGAAGAAGCTGGAGGAGCTGTTATCACATGGCGCAAAGTTGCCGGTATGGGTTGAGGAGGGGAGCGAGGACGAGGAGCTGATGGAAGCGGAAACGGGGACGGAGCAGGGGACGGAGAGCAGAAGAGAGATATCGTGGATATGGACAGGGGCGGCGCTGTCTGGGACAGACGCGGGGCTCGAGGATGGTGAGTTTTTCCCCATGTTTTTTCCGAAACTGGTCCTAATTGACCTTTACAGCGTTGAGAATAGAGTGGGCAAAGGCGCACGCGCGGTCTCGAAGATGGGACGAGGAGGTGCGGTTGTTGAGAGAGGAGTTTCGGCGCGTGCCGATTATGCTGGAATGGCAGGCAGAGATGTGGGAGTGGCGGGCGAGCGAAGTGGATGTGGGGACAGGTGTACTGGAGCAGGCGTACGCGGAGGGGATGGCGGCATATGCGCTGAAGCAGGAGGCGTTGTTCCGTGACATCGCAGAGCGGGCGCGGAGGGCTGAGACAGCTCCGAAGGTCGCCAGAGGGAAGAAGAGGCCGCGAGCTCCGATTGTGGACCCCCTACAAGACGCAATGGGAAGAAACCGAGGAGACGAGGCAGAGGCGGAAGATGATGGGGATGATGACACAGTCCTATGGGCAGGAGCGGACGACGGGGACGGTGACGAGGAGCGGGTGGAGATTGAGAGTGACGAGGAGCTTGTTATGGGGGGAGAGGTGGACGATTTCTAGGTGGTACACATTTTTTTTCCTTTTTGGGAAATTCCATTTTGGACTGTTTTTGGGCCTTTTCTAGGGGATTCCGACGGTTCTTTAGGTGACGGGTATGGAAAGAAGAGGGGGGAAGATGTTTCCTTTTATTTGGGTATTTATTTTTATTGTTTCGGGGTGGGTTCGTGCGGCGCCTATGGGGCGCCTATTGAAAAAAGGTCGGGAAACCCCGAGATTCCAATATAATGATGTGCGCGGCAAACACTGAGATCGTGGAGTACAGTTATCCTCCTAATTTGCATATATTATGTATATATTATCGAAGCAATATGAATTTTGAGAGGTTAGCAACACCGTGGGAACGGCCCAAGGCCCGCCGAGACATGCCGGGCATGCCGGGATGATGTCCACCGGCCCAGGGAAGGCACCTGCAGGCCCTGCAGGACCCGACAGCCTTCCGGAATCACCCCCAGGATTTAACGCATTAAGCCTGTGGAATGGACCCAGCATTTAACTGGTTAATCTGAGCCTATAAGGTGCCCCATTCTTCCCGCCAGGAGGCGGTGGTGGCGGCGGCGGCGAGGGAGAGCGTCGAGGTGGGGCTGGCGGCGAGGGAGTGCGGGCAGGCGGCGGCGGCGGGGCCGACCGTGGAGGCGGCGAGGGGGTGCGGGCAGGCGGTGGAGGTGCGGGTGGCGAGGCAGGTCCTGCAGGCGGCGGCAGGGGCGAGGGAGAGCGTCAAGGCGGGGGCGGGGGCGAGGCAGACCCTGCAGGTGGCGGCAGCGGAGGCGAGGGAGAGCGTCCAGGCGGGGGCGGGGGTGGGGGTGAGGCAGACGGTCCAGGCGGCGGCAGCGGAGGCGAGGGAGAGCATCGAGGCGGGGGCGGGGGTGAGGCAGACCCTGCAGGAGGCGGCAGCGGCGGCGAGGGAGAGCGTCGAGGCGGCGGAGGTGGGGGCAGAGGTAAGATGGATCCTTCGGCAGCTGGGGCCTTGCGGAAGAAACGCGAGGTCCCAGCGCCCGTGAACGACGCCAGTGTGTTCCCCAGGTCATACAACTGGGTCCGTGTCAGCCCAGCGAGCCCGGTCGAAGCGAACCCGAACCCAAGGGGGTAGTGGGTGGCGTCGTAAAACTCGCCAGGCTTGCTGGCAATTGCAGGCCATGGTATTTCCCCAGCACCAAAGGCGGCTCCTATTGCGTCGCCTAAGTTAATAGCCGCGGACGACAAGTAGTCGACGTACCATATGACTCCTCCAAGAAAGCTGTCACCGTCTGGAGCAAGAATTTCGGGGCGAGCTCGTCGAAAGACTTTCCCGGCCGGCGAGGTACTCTAACGGTGCAGTATGAGTACAGGTTATCGCGATATTTTTGTAGCGTACCTTTGAGTGGCTTTTCTGCCCAAGTATGCATGGCAACGACGGTGTCTTTCACAAGCTGGCTGTTCAGCTCTTTGAACGTTTGACCGACGCAGATGCCATCGGGAACAGCTTCGGCCCTGCTGCAAGCGTCAGTGGCACACAGAAGTTCGTAAGTGAAGAACTCATCACTCGAATTGGATGTGCCCGTCCTCATCCAGCCAACCCATTAACATCGTCGTGATGAAAGGGCGGCACTTGCGGCTGTCGTGGAGGTTCCCCACCATGTTTTTGAAGCCCTTGGGCACCAGCCTTTGACGTCTGAAAACGCGTTAGTGAGGGAACAGAGACTGGGCAACATACTTACTCCGCCCAGTCGATGTTCTCCTCGACTGCCGCCGCCTCCTCCCAAGAAGCTTGATCCTCTTTAGCCCATAGGATGCCTTCAGCCTTGCGAAACTTGCCACCTGCATTCTCGCCAGGCAGCGTCGTGGACAGTTCGTAGATGACGTCATGGCAATCGTCACGAAACTTGTCGCGGCCGGTGTAGGCAGCGAGGCCGAGCAGCTTCGACAGCGCCGAGGCCTCGCCTGCGGATTTGTCGGTGGGTGTTGTTGCATGCGAGGATGTGGCAGCTTTGGTGTCCTTGCCCTTGCGCTTCCTGGAATCCGCCGACTGTTTGTTGCTGATAACCTTCTGAATGGCCTGTTTTGTTACCATGATGTTAGAGCGCGCCTCTAAAACAAGACATGCTATCAAATGAAGTACTTACAGATCGCCAACCCGCCTTGCTATATCCGCGCAAGAGAGTGGCATGTCCGCCGTCGTCTTCCTCCTCGTCGCTGGAGTCAGCATCGTCTGCGGCAGTCGAGGGTGCTTGCTGGTGCTTTTGTTTCCAGGCAGCGATGAGGGTGGGCAGGCGAGCTTCCTCTGCACGGTCCTCGGGCTGCGCCTGGTGCTGGAATGCCTTTGCGTCGAAGGCATCATTCTTGACTCGGTCGTACACAGCAATGGCAGCCTTGCCGTTCAGGCTCGGAAGATCAATGTCGCGGATCCCTACATCAAGTATCCAGCTGCGTTGGTGCTCGTTGAGGGTGGGCACAGCGGCTTCTTCGCCTTTCGAGGTGGCAACGCGCGCCAAGTCCGGGAATAGCATTACATCGGGCACCCTAGCAGCGTCGTATGGCTTGAACATCTCTTTCGGCTTGCTGCTCTTCTTGCTGCTCTTCGCGCGTGCCATGATGATGGTACTGGTCGTGGCGTGTCGAGCGAGTGGGCGTGGGTGGTACGGGGTGCGAGAACACTGGGTAGTGGTGTGGTGAAAGGTAAGGTTAAGCGAGGGTGCGATGCAATGGAGTGCCACCCACCGAAAACTCAGACTCAAAGCAAATCCTAAAAAGGAAACGCGAGTCCCCAACAGGGACAACAAAAGCTGCTGGCCCACATAATGTGGCCGCAATGCTCTGGCCACCAACCAGCAAGCATAGCACTCGTCTCAATGTCCCTCGCTGGGAAGTTTTGTTTTATTGTATTTTATTTTATTTTCAAAAACGAGCGACTTGTAGTAAAAAAAGCGATCTGGTGAATATTTCAGTTCACTCTGTACTGGAAACTCAAGCTCGCAGCGTTACCTTCGGCGGAAGTTAAGGCCGAACACCAAGCGAGTGCTCCAAAAGCGCTCGCCATTGTCTGTCTGCCCATCAACCAAGAACTCTAGTTCTCGCCGGAACTGAAGAGGCCACCACCAAGCGAGTGTTCCAAAGCGCTTGCCATTGTCTGGCTGTCCACCAACCAAGAGCTTCAGTTCCTCGCTGGAACTTGACTCCGAAAGGAAATAGTGGCCCACCTGGCACGTATATAAGTTTCTGAGGCATGAACTGACGAGTTCACCACACCTTTTGCCCACTATGGCCCTCCAGGACAGGCGCCACTTCTTTGGCCCCTCGAATGCCCCCGCCGACGACACCAATGCCCACCACCGCGCTTTCCTGCGCAAGGCGCTCGAGCTCCACACCCAAAAAGGGCTTCAGCAGGACTTAATTCGGACCACCAAACTGCATCTAGCCATGGGATCAGGAATCAATGCAAACCAGTTTGGTAAAATATTCACCAGCTTTGTGCGTACTCGTCCCCTGTCCTGTATTTCAGGCTCCCCGCTGACATGCCACTCAGGTCCGCAATGACCAGCGGGTGATGAGGGAGACCGATCCTCCCGGCCCTGCCAGCCAGAACATTCTCCAGGACTATCGCGCCGCTTTCGACCTCTGCTTTTATAAGCGGGATAAGGACCTCAGTATACGCAACCACCACGCTCTGCCTGCGCTCCAGGCGGCCGAGCAGGCTTGGCACAACTATATCGTGCCCTATCGGGCCGCTCGTGGCATGGGCCCCCGTCCTGAATGGGCCTTGGAGCCGCTACCTGGGATGGAGCGGGTCCAAGAGGTCCGTGCTCCCACACCGGACAGGTGGCGTCGCCAGCTTGCCTTCCCCACACCTCCGCTGACCTCTCCCACCCGCGGTGAAACCCCAGTCTCAATCGGCCCGCGTTTGCCCGCTCTCTTTCCTGCCGGCTCGCATCTGCACCCCATTGATCTGACTGGCGACGTTGTCGACCGGCACGTTCCCAAAATCACGAACAAGAGGAAACGGTCGCCAAGCATTGAGTTATGTTGCCTTCAGTGCGTCTCCTCCAAGGTCCCTGCAAAAAACAGATGAGTGTTTGCAATGTCAAACACATATTGGCCACATACACGTCAATGCCGCACCCACGTCGATGCCGCACCCACGTCGATGCCGCACCCCAGCTCTCACTCCAATTGATGTAGTAGAGTAGAGGTAGCTTCTAGTAGAGCTCACAAGTTAGCATTGGGTGTTCAAGGAGAAAGGGAACATATTCACGGGATAATGTGGATATTATTCATTTTCGAGAATTACAAGTCGATGTGCAGGTAGATAAAGAGACCGTTTGACTACGAAGAAGGGGTAGTACTACGAAAAATAGACTGTGCGAGGAGGGGAGGATGGTGTTAAAAAAAAATGGGCAGAGGTACGGCGCCGACATGAAGTCTGGCGGGCTGACATGAAGTCTAGCCCTGGGAATGGTGCAGGCTGACATGAAGTCTGGCCTGCACCGAGGGTGTGCCTGGCGGTCGGTTCGTCCTGCTGCTGAGTTTGCTCGGCTCGTCGTCGTCGTGATGGTGGAGGCTGAGGAGGGTCGCGATGGTGGAGGCTGAGGAGGCGGAGACGGGAACGAAAGGTCACAAGTCGCGAGTGATGTGACTGCACAGCATCATATCCATTTTCTACCAAGTGCGTCTCCTCTTCTCCCTCCTGCCTCGTCCGACTGCGCTATCACAACCCGCGCTACCACAACCACCTGATCCAGACTGCACGTCGGATCGTAATCTAGATCCAGACTTCACGTCGGATCTCTATTACATTCGTTTCATATTCCAGACTTCACGTCGGAACCCATGGTTCAATTTTCGCCCAGAAAACTGCACCCCCACAACATCGATCTGCTTAGGAATCACAATCCAAATACTCCGCTGGGGCCCTTCGATGGAACGGTCGCTGCTCATGCCCAACTCGGGGCGCAGCACTATTTCATAATGACGAATACCAACTAGGTCCCCGCCGTGCCCTCACTAGAACTCCCGCACAAAGTCTACCTCCGCACAGACATGCGCTATGGGACCGATGACCCCATCCTCTGGCCCCAGCAGTACACTTCGTTCTACTGCCATTTGCCGCTCATCTCCAAAAAAGGGGCACGGCCCGAGCTTGACATCATGTGGTGGACCCCCACCAAAGTTGACTTTGAAATCGGGAGCGCAGTGACGTGAGGACTGGGGCGCCTGAAATATCACCAGTTCTCCAAATTTCTGCCGCCAATCAATGAGCTCGTCCCGCAGTGCAAGGCCCTTCGTCAAAATCCCCCGCCCTCGCAATACCGCTTTTCGGCAAGCTCATCCAGCAGCTTGTCATGTGGCTCGAGCAGCTGCAGACTCTCCCCACCACGTACAACAAGATGCTGTTTGCAGTCACCTCCCTGCAACGCACCTTTCTCGAACTCGACGCGTTGTACATTTACATGACAGTTTACAAGGAGTGAATGGACAACTACTTGGCCAACACCCATGCCGAGCTCGGGCAATTCTTCGGGGCCTTCACAACGGTTTCAAGTGTTCTTCAGCAGTTCTGGGGCGTGGGTGTACCAATTTGGTTCGTGCGGCCATGCGAAGTGTTCGACAAAGAAAACATCCTGGCCGTCGTCCACTTACAGCAGCCGCGCTTTGGTCTGCCCGACCCCGACGCACACGCCCATGATGCACCGCCGGCGCTCTATATGGGCAACAGCATGGAGGACAAGATTGCAGCCATCCATTGAGCCGCCCTTCAAACACCGTGGTACACTGACCCTTTTGAAACTGGGTTCACTCGCCCTAGCTCGCCGCCCCCTACTGCAGCATCCGCAAGCACCTCTCGTCCAGTTACGCCGCCTTGTACGTGCCTCATCTTCCAAGGCGCACAAAACTGATTATTTCATTGCAGCGGTGTCTGTTTCAAGTGGTTCCTGTGCGGTACCTGTTTCAAGTGGATCCCATGCAGTCGGGCAGCAGCGAAACCAACAGCAGCAGCAATCGCGATATAAACCATGTGCGTGCTGAGTCGCCGCAGATTACAACAGCAGTTGACGCCATTTTTTCAACAGATCCAGTCAAAGCTCCGGCAAAGGCCCCTCCGACGGTGCCAAACCCCGCCGCCAAGACTGAGCGCGATAAATTTGTTGCGTTGGCAGTTGTCGATATGCCGCCATCCATCATCTCCATGGCCGATGCACTGGCCAAGGTGGATCGCTCTGTGGTCCCATATACATCCCATGGCGCGGACAGGTGCTATGTTTTTCCCGAACCTGCCTTGCTCGTTAACACCACCCCTGACCGGCGCCGCAAGTTCCTTCACCATTGGAATCTGGTCCGCGACGGCTTCCTTTACGTGTTGACACAGCATCAGCCCCAGTTGCTCAGCTCGCAGGAGTGGAGAGACATTTTGGAGGGGCTGGTAACCGAACGCGGCCCGGCCCGGTCCAGAACACACAGGAGGAGCTCAAAGCTCGAGGACCTCATACGCCCTGCGCTTCAAGCGTCTAACGTCGCCAGCATCGAGGGGCTCCCCGTGTCCCTCGATCGTTTGCCTCATTTCACCGTCGAGGAAACTTGTGAAATCGTGTGGCTGGTTGCCGAAACCGGCTTTCACTTCGAGTTTTGTGCTCTGGACAGACGGGCATCCGGCAAAGACCGTTTGGACGAGGTGCGCGCATGCTTTGCAGGCCACATGCTGGTTGGGGCCCCATTACATCTGAGCAAGCAAGGTTGGGCGGCGCCCGCGCTCGAAGAGCGCCATCGTTATGTCGGGCAGACAGCGTTCTTGATGCTCGATTGGAAGACAAAATCTGCTCGCCCCGACATCATTAACCGTGTCAAGGACCTCCACTTCCGCTGGTCCCTCAGCGACATGCAGCTTCTCAAAACGGCGGTGTGTCGCCACTACACGCAAGCGTTCTGGGAGTATTTTGGCCACGCCGCTGTTCTGCCAATGCGTCTGGACCACGAGCTGGAAAAAGAAGATGGCGAGATTTAGACCTTTTTTTTGCATCACACTGAACACTTGTATCGTATTGTACCATATTGTATCCATATTGTATATCTTGGTGCAAATTTTGAAACACTTTCTTGCGGTTCTCAATGTTTGACAGGTCTGAGTCTGATCCGCATCCACATGAAGCCAAAACTTACACTTGGGTAGCAGAAAATGCGATTCGGCTTTGAGATACGACCATATATATACCATATATTTTTAGTAGGGTAATATACATGCAGTATGTACGAGAAAATAAAATTTACCTTTGAGTGACATGGCTGGTTGAGACCTACATGTAGATATTGCCGTAGCATCATGATGACCTAGAGAAAGAAACAAAGAAAAGTAAGCGACTGGGGGCGCGAGGACGCACCAGTAGATAGTTGTACAATGCGAGCTGCAAAAAAGGAGGGTAAGTGGGTTTTGTCTTAGAAAAGGACCAAGCAAAGCTTACACAGGCGAACTGCGTGGTAAAGATTTGGCCGCCGGCCTTGAGCCTGTTGCGGAGGGCCCGAGCTACAAAAAAACTATATACGGCAGATTACAATATCTACACCTCCATCCTGTGAATAATTATTAAGACGCGAGAAGGGAAATAGCACATAAATTACTCACCAGCAAAATGTCCTACTGGTGAGCCAGATCGCCAGTCTGACGATACGTAGAATGGTTCGACGGCTGCCGATACGGGAGTACCAATAAAATTTGCGGTGCTTGATATCGCATCCGGGGCAGGGCAAGGACGGGGCCTTTGCGCCGAGGGAGTTGAGAAGCAAGTGTGCAACCCGCTCTGCAAACGGATGGGATTGGAGAGACACCAAGACAGATACAACTCACCCGAGAGCTTCCGATTGGGCGTGGGGCAACACACCCAGGTCTCGACCTGGTGCCCGAACCGCTGGCACTCGCGGTATTGATCCAGTCAGCGTGGGAGCCAGTCGGTGTGGCCGACTTTGAATTGGCCGGGGTGGAATTGGATGTAAAGGACGCCCGGGCCCTCCTGTTTGTACGCGCGAGGGCCGAGTTCCAAGAGGCCGAGCATTTGCTGCAGCGGAGCACGAAGACCGCGTCTTTTGAGTCGTTAGTGCGAGAACACCAGCCGCGAGAATTTACCGACATGCGGGCCAAAGGATTCGCACTGAGATGGGCGCATTGAACAGCACGATCAACGGCGGGGGGATTCGGTTGGTCCAGGGCGCCGCCGAGCACTCGACGGAGGCAAGCGGGGAGTCGGTGAATGTAGCGAGGCGGGGGGCGGCGTCGGGGGCGATGTGTCATGAACGTAGTGGTTGCTGAAAAGCTTATTTTACATGCGATCCTAATTATAAAGGATTTGTCAGGGCAATTCTCGCGCCAAAATTGAATGCAAATGGAATTATATTCACGCTCCCTAACACATGCACGCGAGCAGACGGCGGGCAAGCCAACCGAGCGGGAGACCGTGGTGCTTTCCCCCAGGTATCTCCATGGTGTGCAAACGTCTCTCAGGGAAGAGGGGCAGGGGCGCATTCGAGGCCGGCAGATGGAAACGCGTGCGAGTACAACACGAAGGGCGCCGCGCTGGTTCAGCATGCTGCACGACTTTGTAAGAAAACCTACCACGATCAACCACAGTGCCCGCCTTGGGCTCCCGTCGTTCGCTGCATTCACGGCCCCGGTAGGGTAGTAGCGGGTAGAGAACGATACCTCCAGTCAGAAGGTTTCAACTACGGCGAAGCTCACCGCAAATCACAATGGTAATCTTCGGGTTATAATTGGGGAAGGTACCTGCACGCCTTGAATTGGGGAACCTCCTGCACGCCTTGCGAATTTCGGGCAGCTATGGGTAGATGTGCGTATGTGCTTTGCGGACCGAGTTGTGAGCCATGGCTTCCGATGTGAAGTCTGGAAGATCGAACGAATATAACAGAGATCCGACGTGAAGTCTGGATCCAGGTTACGATCCGACATGCAGTCTGGATCACGAGGTGGTTGTGGTTGTGGTAGCGCCGAGGCTGGAGACAGACTTAGAAGGAAATGATCAGTGAGGCTGTGCAGTCACCGTCAGGTGACTCATCACCGACCTTCCTCCTTCATCACCGACCTTCCTCCTCAGCCTCCACCTCCTCAGCCTTCACCACCCGCGCGCGACGACGACGAGCTGAGCAAGCTCAGCAGCAGGACGAACCGACCGCCAGGCGCACCCTCGGTGCAGGCCAGACTTCATGTCGGCCTGCACCATTCCCAGGGCTAGACATCATGTCAGCCCGCCAGACTTCATGTCGGCGCCGTACCTCTGCCCATTTTTTAACACCATCCTCCCCTCCTCGCACGGTCTATTTTTTGTAGTACTACCCTTCTTCGTAGTCAAACGGTCTTTTTATCTACCGGCACATCAACTTGTAATTCTCGAAAACGAATAAATCCACATTATCCAGTGAATGATTTCTCTCCTCCCTTTAACGCGCCGAATACTGACGCGTTCTTAGGAGTGTCAGACCTCGTGAATGTCTGCTAGACATCCCCAAAGCACTTGTGTGGCTACATCATTCACGGCCCTTTGTTATTCGACCTTGGCACTCGGTTGTGCGTTTTTTGTTTGATTCTATCCTCAAAACTCACGTCGTCTCAGGTCCTCCGTCGTCGACGTCTTGCGCTATATCATCGCACAATATGAAGAGTGTTCGCAGCAAGAAAAACCAAAATGTCAGCCGCCGCAACACGACTGCGAGTACCTCGATGCTGGCCACCAATCTGCCAACGTATAAAATCACCTACCACACTGGTCAGCCTTTGCCACCGGTGGCCAGCGCTGCGGACTTACCCCCCACAGATTCTTCTGTTCCCCAATCAGAAGAGCGCTACCTTGCAAACGCGACGGTGGCACGACCCGCTATTGTCGACCCTGCACCCGAGGTGGACATGATCGAGGGCGGGGCATCCCTACCGTTCCCGGACGCACATGAAGAGGAGCCGGGTGCGGTCCCGGCATATGAAACGACCGCGCCGTGCGATGAGAAAGGTGCAAAGAAACGACAGGTACGTTTATTATCTCAATTTTTCAAGCACTGTGGGGCCATAATAATATTGTTTCCAGACTGTGGCTCATATGGATGAACTCAAGGCGCAGCAAGCTGTCTTTCTAGACACCATGCTGTCCCTCCATTATTCGTCTCAACTTCACACGCCTTGCTCTTGCAGCGTCGACAGGCACGTTTGGACTGTTGCGTGCACCGAATGCATCCAGGCCGAGCTTCTCTATCCCCAATGCTGGCTGCACAAGCACAGGACGATGCCCACGCATTGGGCACTGATCTGGGATGCAAAGGGGAATTTTTTCCAGAAGCACGACTTCTGCCGGGTGATGAAGAACACCTTGATTGCCCCTGGGCCACTATGGCGAGCGGTGTCCCGAGGCGGACCTGGCCCGGACATTCACGTTGGTGGACACGAATGGCATTCATGCCACTGCCATCAAGTTCTGCCGGTGCAAGACTGTCGACGGCACTCCGGCTTTCCAGCAACTCCTGCGCGCGGGTATATTCCCCGGGAGCGTCGAAGATCCGAAAACAGGCTATACACTGGGTCTGCTCGAGTATTATCGTGAGGAGTGTAATCAGGGGAAGGGTTCTGCCTACAACTTTGTACACGTTCTGCAGCGGATGGCAGACCCCTTCTTTGCGGGCGCGGTTCCAGTGGGTCCAACTTCCCCTAGTCTAGACGAGGGATCCTAACACCACGATCTTAGGATATATACGCCAACTTTCTCGCCATCACCCGGTTCCATCAACATCTCAGAGTCATCGAGCTGACCCTGTAGAACCATTATAATGTGCCCTGGCCTTTCCAGCAGTGCATGTTAGAATGCGCCTCTCAACTTGCCAGGCCTGGTGCACATTATAATGTGCACCCCTGCCCAATCATTCTCGGCATGCTACTGCCGGTTCTGGCATCAATGGCACAAATATTCTTTATTTGTACCTGATTATATGCCTTCTTTATTGAGTGTCATTGATGAACAGCATCTGTCTATCAATCAACACTATAGGCATTTACCCATCAATTGATAGATAATTCCCAGGCATGTAGATCAACTTTGCCATCATTTATCGCCGGCTCTGGGAATTTATTTTGCATTTTGCGCAACAACCAGGGGGTCTTTTGCAAAACTGTAAATACAGCCAAATAGATCTCGACAAGCTCTACAACTTTGATTTTGGCAGTATTTTTAGTCAACTTCCTTTTTTGGCCACTACACTTTCTGCCCAAAAAGGAAGTTTCAGTGTTTTTGACCTCCCTGGCTCAATTCTCAACCGTTTTGGATGATCTAACCACACAGGCATATTGTTTTATGTTTTTTAAAGCCACCTGGGACACAGTTGACTCTATTAGAGAGCAATAATAGGGTGAAAATAGCGAAATTGTTAAATTATATTCTTGTCAAGATATCTTGGGTATATACGCCTGTAAATGACTCATGGATACACCACATTGTTTCTTTTGACTACAAAGACATTCCTCAGATAGGTTTTCAGCTGCTAATAATTTAAAACACCCTGTTTTGGCTGTACAAAGAAAATCTATTTTGGCCTTATTATGCACCCTTCCATCATGTGAGGCCTTCCCAAACACACTATTTGGACCTGTCTCATCTATATGTAACAGAAAAGTAGGCCATGAACACTTGGAACAAGCAACACTTCATGATTTAGGGTGACCTTCTTGGATGTAGTTGTTCACCATGTTCTGGCTGCTATAGGGTCAAGCCTACTGTCAAAACACTTTATACTAGTCTAACTGGGCTTTAAGAACAGTTCTGGGCCAGAAATTGTGACGATATTTGATGCCAAACTTCAACAGTGTCATTTGACACTTTTTGCTTGTTTCATGAATAGTGCATTATTTAGGCCAGATAGCGCAAAATAAACCTCGGAAATGGAATCACACAGGAAGAATACACTAGATTATGCTTTACACCAAGTGATTTGGTTATGTTTTGGTTGAATCCTGGCTCCGAGCATTTAGGTTCAAGAGCCAGTTTTCAGAGTATATGCTCACCATAGCTCAAAACACCATCTGCCCAAAACCTGACCAAAATGCTTCAAATAAAGCATAATCAGGTGTATTTCGACTTTCTGAGTCCATTTCTGGTATTTATTTTGCCCTATCTAGTCTCCATAGTGCCCTATTCATGAAATAAGCAAGAAGTGTCAATAGACAGTCTTGGAGTTTCCCTCACTGTATGGGCGCTATTTTTGACTCAAAATTGGTCATATAGCTCAAGTTTACTGGAAAAAGCTTTCAGAACATTGTCTAAGGCCCTGTGGCACCCAGATCACAGTGAACAAGCACATACAAGAAGATCACACTGAACCATGGAGTGTTCCTTGTTCCAAGTGTGGATTGCTTACTTTTCTGTTACATATACATGAGCCAAGTCCAAATGCTGTGTTTAGGGAGGCCTCATGTGATGGAGGAGTGCATACTAAAGCCAACATAGATTTTCCTTGTATAGCTGAATTCCGATGTTTTCAATCATTAGCATCTGATCACTTATCTGAAAAGTGTTTTTGCAGCCCAACGAAGCAATGTGATGTATTCATGAGTCATTGACAAGGGTACATGCCCAATATATCTTGGCCAGAATGTAATTTAACAATTTTCGCTATTTTCACCCTATTATTGCTCTCTAATAGAGTCCACTGTGTCCCAGGTGGCTTCAAAGAGCATAAAACAATATGCCTGTGTGGTTAGATCATCCAAAACGGCTGAGAATTGAGCCAGGGAGGTCAAAAACACTGAAACTTCCTTTTTGGGCAGAAAGTGTAGTGGCCAAAAAAGGAAGTTGACTAAAAATACTGCCAAAATCAAAGTTGTAGAGCTTGTCGAGATCTATTTGGCTGTATTTACAGTTTTGCAAAAGACCCCCTGGTTGTTGCGCAAAATGCAAAATAAATTCCCAGAGCCGGCGATAAATGATGGCAAAGTTGATCTACATGCCTGGGAATTATCTATCAATTGATGGGTAAATGCCTATAGTGTTGATTGATAGACAGATGCTGTTCATCAATGACACTCAATAAAGAAGGCATATAATCAGGTACAAATAAAGAATATTTGTGCCATTGATGCCAGAACCGGCAGTAGCATGCCGAGAATGATTGGGCAGGGGTGCACATTATAATGTGCACCAGGCCTGGCAAGTTGAGAGGCGCATTCTAACATGCACTGCTGGAAAGGCCAGGGCACATTATAATGGTACTACTGGCAGTGTTGAGTCATCATGCAGCGGGGGCATGCTCACAGGGACGATGTCCCTCTGCCTGGCGAAGCTGACCGCCCGTACCCCAATCGCGCGATAGGGTATCTGGGTATGCAGTGCGCAGCCTGCCCAGAAAGAGGTGTGAATATGCCCAGCATCGTCAACGTCCCGAGGTTTCTTCGGTGAGTGCTGAATATATGTTACACGCTGAGCGAGCAGGCTGACGCTCATGGACTATAAGGCATCTTGTTTCCCAGCATGTTACGATTGACGGCAACTACAAGAACAACATGTTCTTCAAACGCGACGATGGCAGCGACACAACCCTCACGGACGGGAACATGCATTTTCCCCCTCAAAAAGAGTATGAACAGATAGCGAAGGAGTATGTGATCGCGAAGGAGGACAAGGTAAAGAACTCTGGCCCTGGCCCTCTTACTGTTCAGTGCTGAGAACGACTCGCAGGAAGTGCCGTGCAAGGCGCATATTGGATCGATTCGGCACCAGGGTCACGCGTAGTATGGGAATGTCGCTATCAGCGGTGTCGTAGGGACTGACTGCGACCACGCGGTCGTGTTGGCATTTGTTGACATGCTAGTCGGTGAGGCGTAAGTACTTACCTACTTTTGGCTGTGAAGGCGGCCCACTGATTTATCCAATTAGTTTCGTGCTAGGCACTTACGCACAGCGTGAGGGTCTCAGACACACGAACTCACCGCCGCGTGGCCCAGAGTCCGCCACACCATTAGTCGTGAGCTACGACATCTATTGCTCGTTTGTGGTCAACCAGCTCAAGCGCACCACTGTCCTTTTCCCGAAGGACAGTTGGTTCCACGAGATGCTGGAGGAGGTAGAAGGGCAGATTCCGGCAGATCACATTAACGGGCACGGGCCGGATTGTCAATGTGTTTGGCAGGTGGTGTATTTTGCATGCCGGGCACACTTCCACGGGGAGACGGTGGAGATGATATGGGGATTCCTGAACCCTCTCAGGGCGTTGACGCGCCAAATGACTGGAGGTGCCCGCCACGACACCATCAATTTTGTCATAGACGCGTGGAATACGAGGAAGGTACTGCGCCAGGGTGAGTCTCTGTTGTTGGCGGCATTATCATTATCATTACTAACTTTTTATTTCACAGCGGAACTTCTCGCAGGAGAGCGCGCCGACGCGCTTTGGCTGTTCGAGCTCCACATGGCCGTCTTGGAGGACCTCAGCAGGCAGCATTCCACGGAAGTCGGTGGTTGGTCGCGACTGTCGCAAAAGGTTAGCAAGTCAGACAATGGCAAACTTACAAGCGTGTATCAACACCAGTCGACCAAAGGTATGCCCGTATCGAATCGTGGCAGATTTTTCAAGCTAAAAAAATGTAGTGCTCACCATCGAGAATGTGCTTGCTTCTTTGCTCGCCGTGGAACAAGAGCAACGGCAGCGGTTGCCGCACGCAGCCGGGTCTGAGCCAACGACCTCGTTGGCCCAGTGGGTCCGCGATGGCATGGATATCGAGCGTCAGCAGTATGTGTTTTTCTGCCGAGAGAAAGTGTCGTGATACTGATGCTGTGATGCAGAGTGCTTGTTATCGCGTTTCTGAAGAACCACCGCCAGCATCCCTTGCAGGAAACATGGAACACTATCACCAGAGTATGCGATGATAGGGCGTGTACCAAAACATGCATGAAAACACCAGTTTTTATTTCATTTTGAACCTATTAGCGGGCAGAAGTGAGGCATTAGATTATGAGCGTACACCCTCCCTGGGGTGGTAGGCTACACTATTGATGGCCGAAAGTCAGTGTAACAAACCAACTATGAAGGATTGAGTAGACTTGACAAGGCAGCCCAAAAGGCTGTTACGTCCTGACTATGATATTCTACACTGAGCTATAGATGGTGGCGGTAAACCATTATCTTATGCGCTGGAGGTGAAACACGGATTGGTACAACCACATTAGGGCCGGCAGGGATATCGCGCCGCGCCATTTTGTGTATAAGACCAACTGATTAGATTAGGATGAAGACATGTTACTGAGTTAACCATCACTGTGGTTACTCGGGCGGATCTGAATGATAGAAAGATGCGGGCCTCGCATCAAGGATTTACTGATATGACTGATGAGGATTGGCACTATAGAATGGCGCCGCGCCATATTTGCACTGGTCACTATACTGGTCCACCAGTGTAGCGCCGCGCTATCTTGTCAATCTGCTTGATATTTACTATGAGTCCACTGAGCTTGTGAAGTGCAGGACTGATAGAGAAATGGAATAGAACTTGACTAAGACTGACTTGACCAGTCAGCTATGACTAAAAGACTGACTTGCTCAGTCAGAAAGATGGAAACCAAGACAACTAAGCACGTCTTATGGCGTGCTAGAGAAATACATGTGGACTAGCCCCGGTAGCAGGTCATAATACCCATGGTTGAGAACACCTTCTACGCCATTGGCCATTCACTACTTGGGCTCCCACCCTTTATTGTTCCTATTCATTCCGTCTATCTCCTTTCCTTCTCTCTGAAATGTATAAAAGCCAGCTGTGTACTCTGTATTAGCCAGTAAACTATCCACCCAAGATATACGGGCAATATAGTAGACTCTAGATTTGTGAAAAGATATCAGACAGATTTGAAGACGCACAGAAAAGATTAAAAGATACGGGACGTCGAAAAGACTACCACTGCATTGATATAAGAGCCCTCGTTCAACCTATTCAACTTGTCTCCTGTAGCAGCGCTTTAGGCCTCCAGGTTAAGACTTGTTAATAGAAGTGAGACCGCCGCCTTCAGTGTAACCGTCCGCGCGATTAGCCCAGCCCCCACCTTCTGTGTAACTGCCCTCGTTTCGTTGATACCGCCGCCATTCGTGCAGTTAAAGTTGATATTGAAGTAGCGTCTGTCTGTTGATAGTCTGCCCTACCTTCTGCTTCTTGGCTAGTTGTCAGGAGTGTTAGGTTCTGCCGCTCACAAAGAAACTGAAGACTTGAACAGTCTAAGGTTTACTTGAGTCTTGATATCCTGTTGGCGTGAAGTCCCTGCTACCCCAGCATAACCGTGCTTAAACCACATAGTTTGCTATTGAAACAGAGTCTTATAAAACCTTTGCACACCCTCTTGACGGGTGATACGTACCCTACTTCCCCGAACACACACACACGAGCATTAGGATCGGATCAGTGTTTTGTTTTGATTTTGGTTGGATTGTGATTAGTGACTAGCTCGCTTCACTCTCTAGTTGATTTCATTAGATTTCACGGCCGCACCCTAGTGCACCGTTTCAGCGACTCGCTCAACAACACCCTCGAGAACTTCAGAGAGCGCCAGCGTACAATATACCCGCGCCTGACGCTCAGCGCGCTGGACGTGAACGAGCCGGAGCTGACGGCAATCCAGCTGCCGTCATTCCGCATGAAGCATGGCCAGCGGACAACGACGGATGCCACCGACTCCAACTCGCAGCTGTGCCAGGCCGAAATCAAACTACGATGCAGCGAGGTGGATAGCGGTATTCTTGCTGTCCGTGCAGCCTCTTTAGCGCTATCCACTATCAGGAAGGCCCGGGAGCTGGATTATCACGGCCAGGTTGGGATCACACGCTTGCAGCGCAACATCCAGAACACGGAGCTAATGAAGTTCTTCGAGATGGACATGTACAACAAGGCGCGGGCTGCTCTGACGCATCTGGGTCATATGCCCAAGGACGCCACGGAGCCCTACCCGCCGCTGACCCTGCGGGATATGCGTAGAAAGGAAACGCACCTACATCGGATGCAGGGGGACTCGCGGTTATTTAATGGGACCGCCTGGTATCTGCAAAGTGGCGGGACGGTCCACAGCGGAGGTTTCGCTTCGTCTCTGTCACCGGTCAAGAGGCGCGACGAGGACGAAGGCCAGCCGCAGTTCATGACGGGTACTCAGACGCTGAAACGCGCAGGTAAGGAGGAGCCACTCAAGTCGTTACTTATCTAAATTGACTATGCAGGCAGTGTGGTGAAATCTCCACGGGCGCCAAAGCGTCTGAAGGACATCATTCCGGACGACGTAGCGGTGGACTGCCCGGTGTCGTCTGGGGCCGAAGACAGCGACTTGGATATGTCGCCATCAGAGCCGGGGAAGCTGGGACGGGCGCGGGGCGAGAGGAAGAAAAAGAAGGGAGGCAAGGGGAAGAAAAAGAGGGGAGATGGCTGGATATGGCTGGAAAGTGTGTCGAGGGGAGTGGCCGGCGAGGGTAAATTGGCCGAGTACAAGCAAGAAAGTAAGTCTGTTTATGAATCGTGCCGGCCGTATGCTAACCTCTGTACTAGGCGATCGCGTTCAGTGGTTCCGCGCCGAGGCCGAGATGTACCGCTGGCTAGAAGCTTATGAACGCAAACACGCGGAACTCTTCCGCGTCATCGCGAGGTTCTGCCGTGATAGCGAGGTGTGGACGGGACGCGCGGATCGTGACGAGATGGAGAATGGGGGCCTTACTGGCACAGGGGCTTTTGCTCGGATACAGGCGGCCATGTACCAGCGCCTGCAGCACAACGCGGAGGTGCATTTCAGGAGCCCCGAATCCGGCGCACATCACGACTGGGTTACAGCGACGAGCTTCGATGAGTTAGTGGCGAAGGTGGACAGTTGGCGCGATGGGGTCTTCTCGTGGATGGATGGAATGGTACGTGGTACAGAGTAAAAGACGAATCATGGCTGACGGCGGATTAGGGCATATATCGGGCGTACAAGGACTTTTAGATGACTCAAGTTCTGGCGAGCCACACTTCAGTTTCGTCGTAGAACTTGAGTTTCGTCGGAGAACTTGAGTTTCGCCGTAGAACTTGAGTTTTGTTGTAGAACTTGAGTTTTGTTGTAGAACTTGAGTTTTGTTGTAGAACTTGAGTTTTGTTGTAGAACTTGAGTTGTAATGTGGCTTGAGACCGGGAATAGGAACTTGAGTTGCGGATGAGACTTTGGCACTTAAGTTCTGGAGCGCCACGGTACCATGGGTACAGGGGCGGGGAGCCTCGGACGGACTTAAGTTCGGCAGAACTGGAGAACTTAAGTCTTGAATTTTATGTAGGTAGGATATAGGTACAGCAGCAGGTATAGAGTATGGTAACCGAACTTAAGTTCAATGGAACTGATGAGTGTGGAGGGGGATACATTCGGTCCGAACTTAAGTTCGGCTCCTCCAGTTTCATCAGGCCTCGTTCCACGGCAATGCTTTACCACCAACTTCCTGTACGTACATAGTCCAATCCAATGTTTACTCAAGTACCTGAATGCGACTCGTGAGCAAACTGAATTTCAATCAGGCAGCTTACAGGCTAATGAACGTAATACGAGGCGAGGCAAGTGTCGGTTTGGAATGAAATTGAATAAAACCAAATGTAATGCGATCAGGCGAGTGCGATGTGCGGGAGGAATGCAGAGAAAGGGAATCAAACGGTCGTTGTGATCGCTAGAAGTCGCGCCGAGCAGTCGTGGTCTTCGGCGTACGTACTCCTACGGCTCGCGCGTCGGTCGCCTTTGACGCACTCCTCGACTCATCGAGGGTCGCACCTCGTACACGCATTCAGCTGCGGCTCGCACTGGATCTGCACACGCTTGACTCACCTTCAGCTTGCTGGAGGTCCTCTGCGGCTCCGCCATATGCACATACCTCGCTCGCGGCTCCTCATGCAGTCGTCCGGGGCGCTATGAGCGCGCTTCTTGTCTGCGGCCCGTCAATGGTCGAGGTCGCCGCTCATCGGACACGGGATGGTGGGTGTGAAACTCCCACGTAAGTTCTGAGAGAGTTTAGGCATCCTGTCAGGACGGGATTCGCCTCCGATGTAAATGCATCAATCCTTCGTCCGTTGACAGCGACTCTAGATTTCGGGATCGCCCATCGAAGGAGGAACTTGAAGGCCGATCCCAATATTACCGTACCGAAGCGCAAAGCCCTGCATCGCAAGCTGGCAGCAGTGCCTCCGCGTCGACTGCCTGACGGTAGTGGTAATAGTCGCTCCGTGCTATGTCCGACTCCATGGTCACGATCGTCGCCTGCTCTTCGTATGCTGGCAGCCCAGAGACCTAGCTATTCCTCCCCACCATGAAAACCCCCACATCCGAGCAACTCACTTCCATTCTCCTCGGGGTTATTGCTCTCATTCCCAACCACGGGGTCCGCTACACCGCGCTCGGGCTGCTGCTTACCGCCTCCATACTATGTACCGTCCACAACCAGTCCCCCTCGGTGCAGTGGTACCAACTTCGACGATTGATCGATCAAACCGAGGGAAATATTCAAGAGGGGATGGTAGAGGCCCCTCGAAGCTATTCCCAACTCACGGACCAAATGCGGCGCCTTATCGAGTGAGTTTCAACCTCGAATTGCAGGCATCGTTTAGTGACGACTAGCAATGGGATAGGGCCACCAAAACAGCCTCGCGTATTGAATGCCGTATCTTGCGCCCAGAAATGGGGTCTTTCAGCTGGAACCGATTTCGTTCACTCTCCAGCGAGATCGGCGAATGTACGAGATGTGTCAAGGACATCCACACTGCCGTTGAGGTCCGAGCTCTGTGCCCATGCCATGGACGAGAACTGATGCATCGGACTCCATAGCTCATCTTGGAGGCCGAACGCCGGCGCAGGTTGGCCGGTCAGGAAACGTCAACCCAGCCGGCACTTGCAGTTGTATAATCTCAGAAGACGTACAAAAGTATCTGGCACTGGTGAGCAAGCGCAATCCTGTTCTCGAGAAACCTCAGTTTAACCTGATATTATACAGCATCCGACATACTCACCTTGATATTGTTTCTTCGTCCAATCTGATTTCTGTCCGCTGCTTTGATATCCGCCTATGCCCCTAGTTCTTTTGTATTTCTCTCTGTAGCCATCCAATACTTCGTGTACAACAAGCGCGCCTGGAGTGCGTACGGGCACAGACGAAGCGAGATCCGCTCGTTGTAGATGAGCACATCGACGTCGGACCGACTGAAGAAGCTCGCCTCATCTCCCACTCAAAGGTCGTACTCCACCTCCGGGATGGAAGATGGCCATGAACGACACCTACCACAAAACGTGTCTGGCCGTATGAGGGCCAATTCATTTCTCCCCTGATAATACCTTGACCTTCTGCGCGAGCTCCTTGATCTCCTGCGAGGATAACTGGCTCGGTGAAGTGTGCACACTGATGCCGCCGATCTCCACCGAATACTCCCCGTTTCGCGCGGTTTTAAATGTCGGATTCTTCGGCTGCGTCGGTAGCGACAAGTCAGGAGACATCTCAAAGCGGCCCGCAGTAAATGAAGGGTCTATTGGGGAGCGAGAGGGAGGGGGAGCTTCGGATTGAGGGGCTTCCAGGCCAGGTTTGCACATCCGCTTGTGAGTTTTCCAGTCCTATGGGGCGTCAGTATGAATGATAGATAGGTGAAGAAGACGTATTTACCGGAACTTGGCACTCCTTTGTACAGTACCGGGGCTTATATGCGTCTTCACATTTGCCAGCACCTAAGTGAGATGGGAGATCAGGGGGTTCGGACTGGGGTGCGTAGGACGATGATGAACGTACAGGCACGAAGCATACTCCCTTTGGAAGCCTCGACGGGGCATCCCGGTGCCGCACATTTGTATCGGGACGGTCGCACAAACCGCTTGGCCTCTTCCTTGTCCAGTTCAGCCTGCACTTCCGCTGCACGCGCGTCCAGGGCAGCCCAAAAATGTGTTCCTTTACCGAATCTCTCCTTGTGCTCGCCATGACGAAAACGATGAAGTGTTCTACCCAGCATGATCACGGCCGGTGCGGTTCCAAACCCCATCTTTGCAGCCAATTCCGCGTGAGTCCCTGCTCGCATGCAGTCGCTCAGACGGATGCTACGTCCTTCAGCACCGAAGAGCAATCCCGTGCACCAAATCAGATGAGTGTGGGCTGCCGCTATGTTGTTGGTTGTGGAACGGGGCGGTTTCACGATGGGATGTCAGGAGTACTGGCAGAGACCCACACCGGCTGCGACGCTGAAATCCATGTCTTCGGTAGCAGAACGGCGGAAACGAGAAGAATACGAACCGTAACGCAAATTCCTGCATCTGCTCTGGATCACCGGCATCCGCGAGGCGCGGGCACTCTTCATTCGACGTGGCGCGTATCTTTTACATCCACAGATTCACGAGCTTGTCCGGGCTGTCGAGCGGAGGTGGGAGTTGCCCGCGGAGCAAACCGCCTGAGAAAATACTGACGAGACGGCAGAGGGCCTCGACGTCTGGGTCACTGGAGTGACTCATCGGGGTATCGGAAGAAAAGGGGATCCCCGAATTTGCCGACGACGACCGCGTGTTCCGGCATCTGCCGACGTGCCGGAGCGAGTTGCATTTTGTTTTGTAACTCGACCTCAATCTTATCGAAGAAACCGCACTACCGAAGGGGGGCGGAGACCCACAAAAACGGTAACAACTCCCCCGCCCGACACAGACGAACGGCGGGCAGACTAACGCAGGGAAAACCACACGGAAAAAATCGTTTCACTCAGAACAAGAGATCAGCCCAATATTTGATCATGCAGCATGGCGCATCAAAATAGCAAGTCTGCCATCAGAGTCAAACTGGTTCCCTCAGAACAAGAGATCAGCCCGATATTTGATCATGCAGCATGGCGCATCGAAACAGCAGATCTGCCATCGGAGTCAAACTGGAGTTAGTACGATCTCTCTTTTTCTGCAGCAAAGGAAACAGCGATTCTCTCGTGTTCTGCTGCCTGTAGGGGGTAGTATTCGGGCATGGAGGCCAGTCGTGTAGTAAGAACGCGTGTTTGCAGCGTTGCGCGAGTGTTCACAAGTCTTTAGAACAAGTGTCAACCCACAAAGACGCGACCCTAGATCCATCTGATATTCTTGATTCGTCCCGATTACGGCCGAGCCCCAATTATATCCAACCGGCCTTTATATCCCTTCGCAAATGATCTGATATTCTTGATTCGTCCTGATTACGGCCGAGCCCCAATTATATCCAACCGGCCTTTATATCCCTTCGCAAATCACTTATAAGCTAGACATGTCCACCATAAAAATCCCTCTTCCGCCACGTTACTCGACTCCCCAGATGTCTAGCGCAACCATCATTCAATTCAGTCTGCTGTGCGAAGGTCACCTGAGTTGTTCGACCAAACGAAAATCTGTGTTCGAATACTAATGCGGGAATTCGAAAGCTGTACATCCATTTACTTATAGATTGCCCAGCACCTACGAAAGGACATATAAGCACCTGGAGGAGTCCCAGATACCCATCCCCCCATGTGCTTCCCAACCATGAAAACTTCCACATCCGAGCAACTCACTCCCTTTCTCCTTTCGCTTATTGCCCTCGTTCCAAGCCACGGCGTCCGCTACACCGCCCTCGGGCTCCTTCTTGTTGCCCCCACACCACGCAAAATCCACCTCCAGTCCCCCTCAATGCAATTATCCCGGCTTGAAGTGTCACTCAATCACACCGAAGAATATATTCAAGAGGCGACGGTAGAAGCCCCCCAAAGCTATTCCAAACTCAGGTGCCTTCTCGAGTGAGTTTTCGACCTCGAATCGCTTTTATCGTCTAGTGCCCAGCTTGTGGTTATGCAGAGTCGCCAAAACTGCTTCGCGCATTAAATGCCGTATCCTGCGCTCAGAAACGAAGGCGCTCAGCTGGAAGGGATTTCGGTCGCTCTTCAAAGACATTGCGGAACGCATGACCAGATTCCGGTCGCTCTCCAACGAGATCGGCGGATGCATACACTGTATCAAGGACATCTGCACTGCTGAGGTCCGAACTCTGTGCCTATGCCATGGACGAGAACTGATGCGAAGGATTCCATAGCTCATCTTGGAGGCCGAACGCCAGCGCAAGTTGGCCAGTGATCTAATGGAACCACAGTCGGCACTCGCGGTTATATAAACTCAGACAGCTATCCCGCACCGGCGAGCAAGCGCAATCCTGTTCTCGAGCAGCCTCAGTTTAACCTGATATTATCCAGCATCCGACGCACCCACCTTCTCATTGCTATCTCGTCCACTCTGCTTTCTCTCCCATGCTTTGAGACATACCTATGCCCCTCGTTCTTTTGTATTTATCTCTGTAGACATCCGATTCTCTGTGCACCAGCTCAACCATCTCCCCCCGAGAACCAAATTCCGAAGAGCTTTCGACCCATGTCCTGTCCCAAGTAGTCCCCACCGATACACTCACATTGCGCCGATTGCGAGTTGTCTGCGTTGCCTACGACCTTAAGATTCCTTCAAAATCCAGTCGCTGCCGGCCATGATTAGACGGACCAAGAAATCTTGTAAGTGAGGATTAATTCATTCTTCACTGGTGGTCCGAAATGACGAAAAACCGTGGATTCCAACTTTCGGCGCTGGAAATGAGGATCTCGACGTCGGTCCCGCGGAACAGCTGGCGCACCTTGCTTCCTACTCAGAGGGAGTGAGATCATTCTATCGGACAGGAGTATCCCTTAACGGATGACCCCATCGTTACAGTTGTACTCTAGCGATGTGGGATGCGAACCTAACTTAGAAAGAAATACGGCAAAAGAAGCAAGGAAGGAACAATATGAAAGAGCTGAACCAAAAAGTAACGCGCGGGAGAGTGTAAGAGGACGACAGGAAAGCAATGAGACGAAAGGAGAATCAATAATACGAAGGTCAATACGAAACAAAAAAGAACAAATTAAATTGGCGCGAAGACAAGGACGTGATGGTATGACGAAGAGCATGTCCCCGGGAAGATCAGACGTGGGGATTCCGCAACGCCCAAAAGTGAAACGCATGAACGTCGATGGTGAGAGGAGAACCGAATATGGTTGCAGACCAAACTTCATGACAAGTTTTTGTCCCAATTTGGAAATCACTACTGACACCCCAGTTTTTGTTGAGATACAATGTTATTGTGTGAATAGCACTATAAGAAGGTTATCTATGGATCCCTCGGAGCAAAACTATGAACAGTGGAAAAAATGTTTTTCGTCAGGAAGATTTTGCGTTTTCAGTCCGGGCCGGTAGTAGCCGGTGGCTATACCTCGCATCAATTTCCTTTTTCGGTTCATAGGTATGCCCATGGCGACCTCAATGGCTGTCAAGGAGCATGGAGAGTAATTCAATGCACTTTTTACATGGAAATGCCATGCCAAGAGGATTTCTAATGCACTAGAGGCTCCAAGAGGTACACAATTTTTTTGGTCAGCCGGCCAAATTTTGCGTTTTATTTTCCCACGGTACAACAAGGCTCAAAACGAAAATTTTGTTGATAAAACAAGGTTCTGGGGTTCTGAATATTCCATCCCAAGTGGATACAATCAAAACTGCAGCTTGTCATGAAGTTCTGTCTGCAACCATACCCACCTCTCATCCGCGGCCGTCAGCTGCGCCGTGTCTGTTTCAAAGCATGTCGTGCCCGTACCTCACTGGGAATCACGCCTAAACCTGATCTCACAGTTAGCAAAAGTAGAAATAGGGCTTCAACCCGTCGCCGTTTTTGACGGGTCGACGGACAGGACGGGCGGGTCTTTACCCGCCCGTCTGGGCCCTCGAGCCAGCGCCAGGACGGGACGGGTACGGGACGGGTTGACCCGTCAACGGGGTACCCGTTCCCGCCCGTTTAACGGGTTTGACGGACAAGCTCGCACGCCAGACGGACAACAGCGGTGTTTTTCAGCCTCGGGGAAGTCATGCGCTTCGAGATCAAGAGAGCTACGCCAACCTCCTATATTAGACTCGATACCTGGAGTTTCGCAGGATGACGAGGCAGTGGCGACACCTTCAGATGCTTAAGCGAGCGGGCCGCAGGCACACCGCTGATGATATTGAGGGGACCAAGGCGAGCAAATGTGCCCTGCTCTACCAGCACCAAGGAAATGGGGCCCGGACCCCGACGTGATGCTCTGGATGACCATTTCAATGACTGGAACCACAAGAAGATCATTGGACTCGGGAAATTCTTATTGGAGCGAGCGCAAAAGGTGCTGGCGTTGGTGGAGGTGGAGCAAGGGTTACCGGAGGCGGATTTGGAGAGGTGGACCAAGGAGATGGAGCTGTGGACCAAGGAAATGGAGCTGTGGGAGGATGACCCGGCGAACCCAAACCCATTCAAGGTCGCAGAGAGGCTCGAGGACATTTTCGCAATCCGCAAGCGGCTAGCGGAGGACGCAGAGGGGGCACGGGTGGGGGATGCTGCGGACAACGTTCGAGGAGACCTGCACGCACACGAGATGATCGACATGGGCATGCAGCTAGAGGAGCAACAGTGCGCACTGCAGTGGGACGGTGGGGCAGTGGGGCGGTAAAATTGCATTGCCAAAAGACCGCGCTACTCAAGTGCTGCCACAAACTTGGGAGGAAAATTACGGAGTGGCTTAACATACACGAGTCGTTCGCGCCGATTGTTGTGCCCTTGCAGATGGTAGATGAGCAAGCACGGGCTACCACAGCTAGACTTCAGGCAACTCCCGCGCTTCCCAACGCTTCCCTCACGACTGGCGAGCATGCCCAGTGTGACTGTGAAGGAGAGCCACGCCCGCATGGACTTTGCTTTGCGGATCGGGAAGGCGGAGACGGTGTTGGGGGAGCTCCGTCGGCTTCTGCTGGTGCGGACGGCGAAGTGGAAGCACAAGGACGTGTTCACGCGAGGGGTCACTGCTAACACGCGTGCTAAGGGTGTGATCAATGCTGTGGAGGACAGTATTCGGCGAACTGCAGCGGAGTACCGAGCTGCACGCGCGGCGCTCACCTATCTTGGTCCTGTTCTCAAGGAGACCGAATGGAAGCTCAAGCTGTAGACACTCGCGCCTGACGACGTATGAGCCAGGCCTCGCGCGACTTTCAGCGATCCGGAGCACAAGAGCAGGAAGAAGAAGAAGAAGAGGCTGGAGGGGCAAGCGGCAATGAAGGAGATGCGCAAGAAGAAGCAGGAGGAAAGGCCGGTGTCCTGGATATGGCTTTCGCAGCTGACAGACGAGGAGGGCTTGCAGGGTGGTATGGTGGAAGTGTTGCGACTTGAATGGGCGAAGACTCGCACTAGGGCATGGAGGTGAACGGAGGAGGTAGACTTGCTGGAGCAGGAGATGGGCTGGGTGCTCAGGTTTCTCCAGTGGAAGGAGGTGTTGGATGGACATCCAGGACCAGTGACCGTCGGTTGTCGAGGACCCCATACTCAGTGACGGGGTCACGGTGTACGCATGGCGACAATCGGAAATTCAGCGCCATCTTCGCCTGTGTTTTGAGGGGAACTGGCGCGATATTCCGAGACTCACGCAGATCGCACGAGAAGGTCTCGGGGTGATCCCTGTGGAAATGCAGCATGGAGAGGGCGATGAGCAGGACGAGAACAAGGACAAGGACAAGCCAATTCCCAAGGCCGCTCGTGATTGTCGCATTGCCGCGTCTTTTGTCAAAGAATCCCTTGCCTGATGCCCACTTGCCCTCGCTTGCCGCTACTGTTGAAAGCACCCCGGGGGCGAGCATACCCGCTCCACCCGGGCCCAAAAATGGCAGGGCCACTCGCGCAACCCCACCACCGTCAAATGGGGGGGGGGGGGCATACCTGCTGCGCCCGGGCCCAAAAATGGCAGGGCCACTCGCCAGCCCCCGCCACCGTCGAAAGTGCCCTGGGGGCAGCCATATCCGCTGTACCCGTCGACAACCGGGCCGCTTTCGTCCCTCAGCGCCGCCTCGGCTGGCTGGTGGTCTCAAAAACGGGGGGAGGGCTCGTTTGGATCATCCCTGGTCCCTCCTTTGCTTACTTGACTGGAAACTGGTGCCGCCGCGGTGTGTAACCGCCCTCCATCTTTCACTATTACCTGGTGTGTACCATCAATTGTCATTGGGCTGGTGCCACTCATCACTCACCACCACTCTCTCCAGCACACTCTCCAGCACAGTGGGCTCTTCTGTCTCTATACTCACCACCACACTCTCAGGCACCTTTTGGCTCACTCTTCTGTCTCTACCAAAGCTCTTTGGGGCTCTCTCTGGTCTTGCTGCTTTCATTTGGTCTTTTGTGGCTGTGCCCCTGGTTCCCTCCTCGTTCCCGATCACAAAATGGCAGCAATCCGTCCGACGCTACTCACAACCGCCAGACTGACCCGCGCAGCCACATTGCGTATATCTTGCCGTCTGCAATAAATTCGGGAATTAGAATGTCTGGGACCAAAAGTCCGGGATCAAACGATCGGCAGACATATGACGCATATGCGCAAAAGCGGGGCTTGAATTCTTCTGAGCCTAAGCCTCGCGAACAACATCTGCAAACAAACCGAACGCGCTCAGCCATGGCGCTTTTCACTGCGCTACGACGTGACCCAGACCTGCAAGGCATCTCTTTTTTGCAACTAATGACTTTTACTCGACTTCTATCACCCCTGAAGAACGATATTATTCTTTGTCAGCCCATAACTGTTTCTACAACGGATCCTCCTGCCTTCCTGCCGCCGTCTATCATCTCCTTTGTTTCGGAGGCCACTGGGGTCCCTTCGTCTGCAATTCCAAAGTGCTGGGCTCTTCTGAAGGAAGAGGTCTGGGCCCTACCTAAGCCGGAGCTGTCAAACGATGAGGAGCTCTTCCGTACGTACGGGTGGAAGGTTGGTATAAGTAAGTAAATAATCACCCTTCTCAGCTGCTTCTTACTTGCCAAAGCCTCCATCTCCCTTTTCCCACCCATGCAGGAGTGTAGAAACGCATATTGTGCAAGGATAAATGCTATTAAGAAGAGTGACTGTCGGCAGGTGGTCATCTACACCCTAGGTAGTGGTGTCCTCCCGGCTTGGGCGGTTCATCTGTACTGCCCCGACTGTAATACAAGCTATCGCCACAATTTCTCGGTCCAGGACGGCATCAGAACATATTACGGTGACACTCCAACCTATATCCAAATCGGCGAACACCAATTTTCGGAGCGAAGGCTTGTGGGACTATGGGTTACCTCGATGCTAACTGCATGGTACACCCTCTATTATCTTTTTTTCCTCAGGTACTAAACCAATGCCAACACAGGGTCTTGGCGGGAAGTCTTTTGCGCTTGTACAATATGGCGCTCTCGCAACAACAGGAGCGCGATTTTGCAGTGGGTGGATGGCAGTTCGAATTGTGACGCCAAACAGCAAGTTTTGGCGCATCCAGCCCAGTGGTCTTGGTTCCTGGATGTCGGCATGAGTGTTGACGTCTTTCATTTCCTCAACAAGCATGACGTTTGGCACACCTTCTGTCAAGAGCATTGTAATCCTTCAATGTACCCGGAGCTCATGCGCCCAGATGGCACCTGGTTTTTTAACACCTCTGTGGCCAAGCAGACCAATGTCTGGTTTGGAGGGTACCATTCTGTCTGCCGGGAGATGACAGCGGTGAAATTCAATTTTTTTCTTAATGAAATGATTCGTCTCCGCAACGAATTGATAGTCATGAAGCTGCATGCAGGAAGTCACAATCCCGGAGAATGAATGTAATTCATGTATTCTATGTATCACAATGACGAAGAAGTTAATCTACAAATCTACAATTAAGGAATACAAATCCACAAATAAAATGAATGGCGTATAAAGTATAAATGAAAGTGCCTACTCTCCATGGGTCGCATTCACACACCGACAAAACTCAGACCACAGCCCCACTGCAGTTCTTCCAGCTGAAATGGTGTCCTCTCGCTGCTGAGGTGTTGAGTGTGTGTACCAGTACGCGGTGTTCTCATTCCATGTCCCCTGCACGTACTTGAAATCACCTCCAAATGCGAGATGGAACCGTTCCGGACGGGAGAGATGTTTCTGGCTCTGCATTACCGCGAACCCGGGCACCATGTCTGACAAATAAAGCCCTCCGGGCCACGTTCTTGGAGAAGGGGAAGGTGTGGTTGCTGGTGTCGACGATGTAGAAAGCGTGCTCAACGATGACAGTGGCGACGGTGTCAATGATCGGGACAGAGATGGGTTAATCGACAGACAGGGCTGCTGCTGAGGAGATGCCCCTGGTTCCCGCTTGATAAGACGCTTTCCCGAAGTGACCTCGACCTCGGAATCTGAATCATCATCTACCACGATGATGATGGGGTTCTCATCTTGCTGTTTGTAGGCAGCGCGCACAGCAGCCCTCTCGCCGCTGACGTTGTAACGGAGGTGGAGAGACTTTGTCTTTGGGAAGAAAGTGGAGATGACGTGGTCGAGGTCTGGCCTTTGAGTACCAGGTTGGCGCAGGAGGATGACTGAGTCCGTGGCGACAGAGTGAATGTATTCCTTGGTGATGCCGATAAAGGTCCCATGGACCATTGAGTATAGCTCCATGGCTGTGGTATCAATTCCTAGGCGTGCGAGGGTGGGGTCGTCAAAAACGTAGTCGGGCCAGCGTGGGCATGTATCAATGCATATTTCGGTCGGAGGTTTTGGTGCCTAAACCAATGTATGTTAGTGCGATGGCCATTAAGTGGTTTACGTGACGTACCTCATCCACAAACACCTCTGTAAACCGATTCGTCTGGCAAGGATCAGCAAACGGACGACGTGAAACCGTGCGTGCAGTGTGGAAGGTGGCTTGGGTGGCAGCCGCCTGTGGTATAGGCCCCCCTTTAGCTGCCATCCAGTCCTTGTTGAGCTGGGTGGTGATCCGCAAAGGTGCCGTCGACTTGTGGACATTCGCAGCTGGTCTGCGCTTTCAAGGGACTGGAGGGGTAGCAGTGTTTTGGGCGGTAATGTCGGGAGCTTGTGCTCGACCGAGGGCCGGCGTGGGGAAGGGCTGAGGTGGAGATGGAGATGAAAAGATGTTGAGAGTGGGGAAGAGCGCTGCCGGCAGCTCCGGCGATGCAGACAGTGAACGGAGACGACCAGCTTGCTGGATAGAAGAGGGGAGGCGGAGTCGCGAAGGTCCAGCTTGCTGCGATGTGGGCTGCGGGTGGGCGAGCGACAACCGTATCCCAAGGTCGAGCTCGTTGTCTTCGCGTTCCTCTCGGGCAAACCACTCGTGGACTGTCTCTGTTTCCGGGGTAGGGGACTTCACGCTGTAAAGGCTGTCTAGACGTCTCAGTTCCGCTGTGGCGTTGCCATGTTCTTGCTCCCGTTCATGCCAGCAGTCAAAGGCTTCCATGGGACGAACTGATCCTGACATCCATTCTTCAGAAGTTGTGAATTTGCCACCAAGGAGACGCGTGACGGAGGCGGAGCTGGGAAGAGTAGGGAGACTGGAAGTGGATGCGACCTGCTGTCTCCGAATGTGCTCCTTCTCGTGCGCTTGCAACGGGCATGGACCGGCCTGGTTACAGTGCTGACGACACATGACACGTGGGCAGGCGGCGTTGATCCGAGTAGAGGCACACCATGGGATGGCAGAGCACTGTTTCTTTGCTGTTGGAGTTGAAGAGGAAGCACCAGAAGGAGGTGGTGGTAGTGCACGCATGGATGTCCCTGGAGTGGGTGGTGCTGGTAGCGCCGCTGGCGCGTCGAATCGATGAAAAAAAATGTCCTGTGGATGGAATGGGCTCTTGCACTGAATATAATGAGTTTGGTGCTAGGCTGGCAGAGAAATGAGCAGCAAGGCCTACCCGAATGAAGGATGATCCAGGGAACTCGCCACCCTTGGCGATCTTCACACCTAATTGATTCCTGCACATTGGGCACTTGTTGCCGTTGGGCGTGACAAAAGGCGCCATTGGCAAGAGGAGAGGAAGTGGGAGGGAGGAGGAGGAATGCGATGGAGGAAGCCAAAAAGGGACGCGATGTGTGTCTCTGTTTGACGCTGGCTTGTCCTAGGATGACGCTATGCTGAATGTGTCACAGGTAGATTCAAACTCCGAAAATGTCTGGCCGGCGCTCGGCCAGACATGATCCCGCACATTTGATCCCGGACTTTCCATTTCTCAAATGATCTCGCCGTCTGTGCGCCGACCGACCTCTGAAACTTCAATAGAGACCCGAATCACTTTAAAAATATGACTGCCTCTGCGCAGCTTTTTTCGCAAAGCGCAACCGTCTCGGATACTTGGGCGATGGCCCGGGTCTCATCTACATTATCGCTCGTTCAAGAAAGCTGACGGCGTCCCCTTGCATCCCGACATGATGCACTTCTTGGCGCAGCTGAAGATCAAGGGCGGGCTCACCCAGCCGGACCGGATGGAGCGTCGGTGCACGGAATATCGGAAGTGTGAGGAGGACAATGCCCATGTGTGGATCTGTACCTACGAGGTCTCGCGTCGTTTGTACTGCAGTACAACTTTTTTTGTTTTTTTTTTTTGTCCTGACTTGCGTGCGAATTTCATTGCAGAGTGCCTACTCCACCTCACCCTTCTACGCGACGGAGTGATGCGCGACCGCACGCCCTGCAAATGTGGTGTTTCTCATCGCGGATATTTCAACTTTCTCTCCATCGGCAGCTTATCCCGGCTGCATGCGACGACCGTGTCTGTTCTCAAGCTGGTGGGCGAGCTGATTCGGAGGTATGTTTCCCATACTGTACAATTTCGTTCAAATCGACAGGGGGTGTGACGCGTGACCCATTTTACCTATTTGACATTTCGGCAGCCGCCGATTTTTTGCGTGACACCTCGAAAATTTCAGCATTTGAACCGGAAATTTTCCCTTTTTTCCTTTTTTTTTTTCTTTTTAGGCAATTTGGGGCCTGTGTAACCACTTGGAGATTCGACAGAGGTCCGAGTGACGCGTGACATCGACCAAAGTTCGTGATCGACAGGGGGGTGCGTGATGCGTGACTGCCGATTTGAACGAAATTGTACAGTATTTGTTTTTTATTCACGTGTCATCCCGTGACAGGAAGTTCTTCCCGCCGTCCGACGACACCAAGGCCGTTTACAACTTGATTCGTGCAACATGAAATGTAGATACAAATAATGTATATATAAATGTAGATATAATTGTTGTTGCCATCCATGTAAATAAACTCGAATTTTCTTGGTTTTTTTAGGCCATTTTTGAGTTCATTGTCGTCGACGACGAGCACAGTGGATTTAGCCGATCAGTACGATGAGCATGGTGTATTTAGCCGATTACTCAGAATGTCAACTCATCTTGATCGCGTCGACGTCGTCGAGGATGTTCTACTCGCTCGCTCGATGTTGCCTGCCCTCGCCTACCTCACACGTGAGTGCTTGTGGTATATATATAATGCAACCTTCTAAACTAGAGGGTTTTATGCAATGGATGTCACCTTCTAATGAGAGGCGATTATACATAACAGTGCCAGCCCGTGGTGCTCGGTTGTATGATGCCGAGGCATACAACGTATGTGGTTGGTGGCGGGTTTGTATGGACCGGCATATGTGTCGACAATTTGGCGGTGCTGTGGTGGATGTGTGGTGGGTGGGCAGGAGCTAACTAATCTCGGTTGTATGTGAACAGAAGTAATTTTTTGATCGTATCACAGCGTTGATCGGCGAGTTGAAAACATTGTTTTGGCTTTATATAATGACACACTTCCAGTGTTTTCCAGTGAAAATAATGAATGTGGGGAGTTTGTGGGGGTGCTGAGCATTGATAGGGGCATGGAAAGTGACATAAATGGCATATTCTTCGGTCTCAGAAGGAACGGAGAAGAAACATCAATTTTTGGTGGTGTTGTGACGACGGAAAGGGGGAAAAACGAGGTTTTTGAAGCTCATGGGAAAAACAATTCCTGCACCTTCAATAATCTTGCGCTTCAGCTAGGACTTCGAGGGGAGGTGTATTTATGTGTCAGGGGCTGGCCTAAGTAGCCAGCCAGACTCACAACCGGCGGATAGAAAGCACCAAGGCCGGGTGTTTTGGGTGGGAAGAACTTGTGTGTACCAAAATGCCATCGCTTTTGCAGCATCGAATTTTGGGATGGGGAAAAGAGGTTGGGCCGAGATAATTCGAGGGTACGTCGAGATTCCAAAACCGAAATTGGGATATACACTTTTGACCATAAATTTTCACCAGTGTCCAGTCAGTTGTCCATAAGGCCGTCACTGAAAGCATTTACGACGACGATGGCACTCCGTTACTGTCTCCTACTGTGACTCCCGTCTCAAGCTTCTTTCCGTCAGCTTCACTTGCTCGCCCTGCGTCTATTCCCGCCCCTTCGTCGCTGGTTTCTTGGACGGCTGAGGGACTGCGAATGTACGGCGTCAGACTCGGGGAGTTTGCCGTGACTTGATCAATTTTCGATACTCACCGAGAAGACTTTGTGGGATGAGCACTTGGATTGGGTCCCTGCACCAGGCTGGCTTTCACTGTAGCTGCCTCGGCATCTGCATGCACGGCCTCGTCCTCCAGCCCGAGGGCTCGCAGAATCTTTGCGAGCGACTCCAGAGCGCGGATATGCTCTTTCAAGAGAACAGGCTTGCGCTGCGTAATCGTACTGTAAAGGTCGACAGCTTGTTTCTCGGGCTGCAATGCATCGAGATGGAGGCCGATGCTATGAAAATCTGTAGCGAGGTCATGGTAATGCTTCGCTGACTGATCGGGATCCGTATCAATCCACTTTCTATAACTCTCGTCCGCCTGTTGGTCGAGGTGCAGGGCATCCTCGGAGCGGTCCACCGCGCGGAGGTGTGCGGCCAAAAGTTTTTGCGTGTTGGCGAGGGACAAGTCTGTCTGCGCAGTGCGATTCGGAAGGTCTTTGAAAACTTTGGCGGCTTCTTCACCGGCGTGTACCGCATCGTGGTGGCGCCCGACGGCGCTGAGATCCAAGGCCATGTTTTCCAGAGAGCCGGCCAGGTCAACTAGGCCGGTCTCTGCCATCTCACGGAAAAGACCAGCGGCCTCTTCATCTGCTCGCAGCGCATGCTCGTGGCGGCCCAGGAAACGCAGAGCTATACCGAGGTGGAAGAGGGCGTCGGCCAGGTCCTCACGAGAGGCTGGATCTGCCCCTATCAACGCTCGCCAAAGCTCGACAGCCTCTGCACTGGCGCGCGATGCATCTTCGAGGCGGCTACACCTGCGGAGATCAAAGCCGAGATTTTCCAGTGACTGGGCCAAACCTTTCCTCGCAGTAAGATCCGTTTCCACCAGCTTGCGCAGAAGATCAACAGATTCCTCATCGGCTCTGAGAGCATCTTCGTGCCGGTTCAAATTTGTCAGATCTATACCAAGGTTACGCAAGCAATGCGCAAGGTTGTAAGAGAAGGTGGAATCTGCTTCCGCAAGCTTGCGGTAAAGATCCACAGCTTCTGATTTGGTCCGTGCAGCCTCTTCGTGATGGCCAGCGATGCTGAGGTCCACACCGAGGTCATGGAGTGACTGCGCGAGATCCCCGGTGAATGCCGGGTCTGTTTCCGCCAGCTTTCGACGAAGCTCAACGGCTTCGCTGTCGGTATGCGACGCATCTTCGACGCGGCCCAGCGTGCGAAAATCTATACCAAGGTTACGCAAGCAATGCGCAAGGTTGGTAGAGATGGTGGAATCTGCTTCCGCAAGCCTCAAGTTGCGGTAAAGATTGGCAGCTTCTTCCTCCTTGCGTACGGCCTCTTCATGACGACCAGTAATGCTGAGGTCCACACCGAGGTCATGGAGTGACTCTGCGAGATCCTTGGTGAATGCCGGGTCTGTTTCCGCCAGCTTTCGACGAAGGTCAACGGCTTCGCTGTCGATATGCGACGCATCTTCGGCGCGTCCCAGCTTGCGAAAATCTATACCAAGGTTACGCAAGCAATGTGCAAGGTTGTTAGAGATGGTGGAATCTGCTTCCGCAAGCTTGCGGTAAAGATCGACAGCTTCTTTCTTCCTGCGTACGGCCTTTTCATGATGACCAGCGATGCTGAGGTCCACACCGAGGTCATGGAGTGACTCTGCGAGATTCTTGGTGAATGCAGGGTCTGTTTCCACCAGCTTTCGACATAGCTCAACGGCTTCGTTATCGACCTGCGACGCGTCTTCGTAGCGGGCTAGCGCACGAAGGTCGAGACCGAGGTTGCTCAAGCAATGCGCAAGGTTAACGGAGAGGGTGAAATCGGTGCCCGCAAGCTTGCGGTAAAGATTGGCAGCTTCCTCTTTCGTGTGCGCGGCCTCTTCGTGACGGCCTATGATGCTGAGATCAACTCCAAGGTCATGGAGGGACTGGGCAAAGTCCTGCATGACGGAGAGGTCCTCCTCCACTAATTTGCGACGCAGCTCCACTGCTTCCCCATCGACTTGTAACGCATCTTGGTAGCGGTCCAACCACCTGAAACTGATGCCCAAGTTGCGAAGTGACTGAGCAAGGTACTTCCTGGCCGTAGGATCCTCCTCAGCCAGCTTACGATAAAGCCGGTTGGCTTCTCCCTCGGCAAGGAGCGCGGCTTCGTAATCACCCAGAAAGCGATGATCTATGCTGAGGTTGGACAAGGACCAACCAACATCTTGGGTAAAGGTAGGGTCCATCTCTGCAAGCTTACGCCGAAGCTCAAAGGCTTCCCTATCGGCGCGCAGGGCTTCTTCGTGACGGCCCAACTGACGGAGATTGAAGCCGAGGTTTGCCAAGGACTGGGCGAGATCGGTGGTGACAGTGGGATCTGTCTCCATGAGCTTGCGTCGCAACTTTACTGCCTCTTCGTATGCGAACACTGCTTCGCCATGGCGGCCCAACTGGCTGTGATCTATCCCGACGCTATGCAGGGAATCCGCAAGGTCCTCGGTGAAGTCGGGGTCGGCCTCGGCCCGCTTTCGGTAAACGTTTACGGCCGCTTCATTCACTGGTAATGCGTCATTGTGGCGATCAACGGCACGCAGGGCGATGCCAAGATTATACAGTGAATTACCCAGCGTGGCTTGGGCAATTGCCCCTCGTTCTCCTTCCGCTCCCTCTGCGATTGAGGTCCTGTGCGCCACCGCTTCCTGGATTGGGCCCACTGCTTCACTCCACAGTTCCAGTCTGTCGCAACACCACGAAATATTTTCAAGGCAATGGGCCAATTTTCCGGTGTTCTTGATACGTGACTTGTCCGTTGCGACTATCTTTCGTCGGAGAATTTCCGCTTTTCGGTAAGTGTCCAACGCCTGGTCCTTCTGTCCTAGGTCGAATAGCAGCCATGCCTCGTGTTCTAGTAGCGCAGCCACATCGCCATCGAAGGTTCCAGGGCGACGGTCCTTCAGCTTTTGGAACAGCGTAACCCCAGCGCGAACTTCGTCTAGCCTGTATTCAGGCGAGCCTGGTTCAATCTTTGAAAGGTAATCTTCTGCCAATCGACCGGAGAGGGCCATGAATGTGAGTCGCTCCATCCAGTAGGATTCGCTACTAGAACTCTCAGCCACAGGTTCATTGTCCGGAACCTCGTCTTTTGCCCAGAGTTTTTTGAGATTTTTGATAGCCTCAGTAGTAAAGGAGGCGTCGAACAGGTCCATTTCTACTTCTTCTCCGAAATCCAGCGCCCAATCGAAATCATCACTCCCAATCATCTTTGCGACAATTGATTTCCACTTGAAACCAGGCTCCCGAAAGGTGGCCTCTGGAACATAATCATCGCTCTTGAAAGCCAGTGATATGTGGATGCGCTGTCCGGGAGCAATGATTCGGCCAGCTCCAAGGTGCGGGGTACTGCAATACATTGTTAGTATACAATGTCATTTAGTTAGCATCCCCTTACGAAGTCAACTCCTTGGGTGTTTGGAAAGATAACCGAATCAAAGGCAAGTACTCCAGAAACTTCCAGAATCCCTTCAGAGAGTTGTGTACATTAGCCGTCCGAAGGTCTTCCAGCTTCCAACGACCACCCTCTTTCTCGGGAAGCAATCGAAGTCCAGCCGCTGCGGCCTCATTTTCCATCCATAGGAGAGGGACCGAGGATAGATCCAGGTTGAGGTTTTCTTTGACGCCTCCACCGCTGGTGGAACAAGTATGTTAGAGGACTCGGAGAATTCATGTGAGAACGCAACGAACATATCTGAATGACTTCCGGCAAACCATACTTCTTTGACATCTATAGCACGACCTTTTTCTCCCGCTGTCGAAGCCGTTGAACTTCCACCATCGACATATTCCGGGAGAAACTTGACGCGCCGTTCATCCAAAGCCAGTGCATGTCGGAAAATACAAATGTGGGCAGCAGACGATGTCAATGGAAGTGGCTTTCCGCGAAAGATCCCGACAGACGAAACAGTATCCCTGCCGGCCGCATGATCTCAACATGAAAGCAATTGGAGTTTGGTATGAATCTCACCAGACACCCACAAAATGGATTCGGACATCCCTGGAAAAAGTTTCCTTAAATTTGACAGCAACGTCTGTGGCGTTTCTAGTGGCTGTGAAGTGTCATCATAGAATGGTAGAAGTGAGCTTGATAATATACTTACGCACTCCCTTATGTCGCTCCAAATAAATTTCGTACGCACTTGTCTTCGCTGTTAATAACCTCGACATTTGGCGGTTCTGAAACCTACAATTGGATAAGGGCCTCGTTCCCAGTATCGACGAGCCCAACCTGGGTTGAATTCAGTGGGGAGCAAAGTTTCAAACTGAATCGGACATACCGCTTCGATCATTCCCGCCAATGTCCGCACTTGGTATGCACCTCGGGAAAAACCTACGTCTCTCAATCAACGACTTCCAGCCAAGAACAGGCGAGTCTCACCGAAGAAGAATATCTTGTCGCGCTTCTGGTATGTCTGTGACAGCCAGTGATACGCCTGCAGAATAATATCCTTGAAGTTCCTTGGGACCTTCGATCAGTAATCCACAGACGAGCGAATGGGACTGACAATGCGAAAGCCAAGTCAAGGTTGTTGTCAATTTTCTGTCGCCAGTACTTCCAAGACGTTTTATTCTGGTACGGCACATACGTCCCAATGCCGCAGTTATAATATTTATTCTGCTTCGCATCGCGGAGGACTCGATTGTGAAGAGCGACGACATTGGTGTTCTGACCAATGTAGGTCAGAATAAATTCGCTGCGTACCAATAATGTAAATAGGCCACTTACATACCACCCGAACTGGTTGGACGTGCCGTCAATTGAGACAACCAAGTTTCTCGATGCCCGCTCCTCCGTCCCGCATTTTCCATCGCAAGGGCTTTTGCACGCGCAGTGGTCTCGGTGAGCACAGGCGCATCTGCAATTGCACTGGACTTCACATGCGCAACCACACTTTCGTGGACGCCGTTCGGGCTCTTCTCCACGGTTTTTTGCTTTGTCGGCCACCTGCTCTTGTTCATTCAGGGCGGACTGTTCGTTCCTTGGTGCAGTTTGCTCCCTAAGAGCATCCTGTGCACTTGTTGCCGCCACTTTGCCGCCGGTCAGCTGCTTTTCGTTCGGGGCGGACTGTTCATTCCGTGGCGCAACTTGAGCATTGACAGCGTCCTTCGCGCTTGTCGCCCCGGCCGTATTGGCTCCACGCTTCTGTCCGTTCAAGGCGGAGCGTTCGTTCGGCGCCGCGGTTTGCGCATCGAGGGTGTCCATTGCGCTGGCAGCCATTATTTCAGCGCTAACCCCTGTGTCGTTCGTGCTAGGCCCGACGGCCTTCGAGTCGGTCCCAGTCTCGTCCGACATTTTGTCGGTAGTAGCGGGGATTCAGATGAAGATCTATGGACAGTGAACAACAGAGTGGGGAGATGATAAGGAGTGGAGAGAGCATTTCGCATTTAAAACAAGTGCTATCGCCGCTGTCACCACTATTGTTAGTAGAGATCACGAGGACCAGCACATGATACCTCATGTAGGGACTCCTTGATTCGTAACCACCACCATCTCCTACTTTCCCACGTTGGAAACTAGCACAGATGGGGGGGCGAAAGGTTATAGGAGGGGCTTAGCAGCCCGGGTAAACTCCCGTTTTGACTACCCCTGTCATTAGCAAGAGCCAGGGCGAGAGCCCACGACTTTGGTCGCAGATGTAACGAGCATCATAGAATTTTACGCTGAAACGGAACTTGTCTGAACGGGTTTTTTTAGAACACTCTGAAGCTGAAGACACTGCCTCACCTCTGTCGCTATTCTACATTGTCCGTCATTTTACATTGTCCGTCACTGGCTCTACCCGGCCTGGTGGCTCTCCGATTTGCTCTGCGCTGCCAATCTAGCCGCCCACGATCTTGAAAAAAGGCGCAGACCCCAGAAAATACCGGCCCGACACCCTGTCCACTGACCTGGTCATGCTACCGCTCAGCTGACTGGTGGTCTAATCTCGGGCTTGCGACACCGAGGAGGGAACACGCGACCTACATGCGCGGGCCGCGCGGCCATCGCCAGCCGCATATCTGCTTCGTAGAGTAGATACCGACGCGTCCACCACTGTCATACCCTTAAAACTTCTAGACAATATGTTTATGTTGACTCGGCTCTACCATCCTGGGAGAAATCTTTTACGAGTACTTTATGTACTTGTTCTTTTCATCAATCAGGAACCAGATTTCTGAGTTGGTGATACATTTATCAGTGTGTCTATCAGAGGTAATGGAATAGTGGCTGTGTCCGTTAGATTTTTCAAGTCTTTTTAACAGCCTAATCTAATGAACTTAATGCTTCCATAATTCATCAGGACAGCGAGTGTTTGAATCTCTCGGCACACATTTTTATTTGAGGGCGCTTTTTTCCACTTCTTGATAAGGCTTTTCTGTTTCATTGCCTTCGTAATATTTTCCTAGGCAGACTGAATATATCTTATGTTTTGCCACTTTAAGGTTGAGCTTGAGTGGTCATGTTGTGGTGACAGACCTGGTATTGGGGCACCCAGGCATTTATTCAAATTTGCTCGAGTTGCAACATACTATAATGTATTACACTACATTACGATGCCATCTCACAAGGGCTAATGCTGGCCTGAGCAGTTAGCTAAGAGGGATATAATGTGTATTGAACCATTAGAAAGGCGCTGGACAACGATCCTGGTAAAGGGTTGACATGAGAAGTCGCTAACAGAGCAATCACAGAAAGTGCCTTACCATCCTGGAAATGGATTGGGGCTACTGCACATCCCTGACTAAGGACGTTGAAACAGTGTAACATAAATGCGCGGCATCTAGGGCTAATTTTGCGATTTCCTATGACCAGTATTTATACAACAGGAAGCAACTAGAACTTCTGTTGATACTAGCAAACCAGCTAGTACACAGACCACTTGATAGGTGATATAAAGGAGAGTCAGAGCGAGCCCTAATGCTGACTGTAGCACGAGGCTGCACTAGTGTGACGCGCTAGCTGCTAGCTGAGTGTACAAACAACCAGGGATTAAACCACTGCCTATACATTCATGAGACATGACCTAGGAGACTCTAGTAGTCCAGAGATGACTTGGGACGGAGCTAGCGAAGGTCTAGCAGACAGATATCTACGATGGAAGTACAGCTAGGGAGCTACACCTTGAGCTAGGAAGCTCGGCGCAGTAAACGGTGCTACTATCTAATCTCTAGATAAGTGACTAGACGGCGCTAGGTGGAATAACCCTACTAGCGACCAGCTAGGGCTTTGACAAAGACATACCATGACATACGAGATGAGGCAGCACGCGGCTAGTGCCCGATCTGGGCAGCTAGGGCGAAGGAATAGCCAGTTGGCTATTGGAACGGAGCTAGGGACGATCGGGCAGCCTGTACCGATGACCGGAGGGTGGATCGATGTTCTGACCAACGAGCTATGACCATTTGATGTCGGTTGCAACACTGCATTGCCTAGATGTAATAGATCGATGCTCTGACGGAGTAGAGATGACCTAGATCACCGGCTACATTGCCGGTTGATCCAGAAGGGGAACTCGGCATAGACGGAGGGCTGAGGATCCATTGATATACCCACGGTTGAACACTAGCCGGTCAGCGAGGCTGACTTGGCGTATAACAAACCAGTCCCAAAACCAAACGGCAGTTGTCTCATTGGCTGACCATATTTCTTATCATCTAATATTGCTTATTGTATTATTCAGCTCGCTTTCACATGTAACTCACACCTAGTAGTATAAAAGGGAGCGCAGGACAGACTAGGGTCTAAGAACATTACACCCCAGACTTTGGACGAAGCTGGTGCTATTGGACTCAGGCTGCTAGTGGAGGTTGATACCGAACTTCACTTGTAGTAGTCTTTATATTGGAATCAATAAACTGTGGACTCTGGAAACATCGAGTGACTAAGTTGAGGATTTCGTGTTGTTGGTCCTAGACCTCCACATATAAAACAAGGGTGTTCTCTTCGAGACCCAACTGCAGTTTGCGCTAGTGACTTTGCCTTCACCCCGACACGATGGAAGCTCTGTTGTAGTGTGTTGGATCGCTTGCTAGGTGGATTGTGTGTTGACTTGAGCCCACTAAGAAGAAGATGGACTAGGTGCCCCCACCTCTAGTTTGGCTATAACTTGTCAGTTACTTCGCCTTCACCCTGATATAGACGGAAGCTCTGTCGTAGTGTGTTGGGTCGCTAGCTGGACACTTGTAGTGAACTAGTGCCAATAAAAGCGGAAAGGTTCCTGTTCTTGGTTAAGGAATAGGTCGGCGGTCAAGGAGAGTCTTGCCGTCTGAGGATTGAAGTCCATTTGTTGTTAGCCTCAGTAGTCTTTGGGGCTGCCCTTAGCGAGGATTTTCACAAACCTACATACTCTGCCCTGGTGTTCTCGACCTAGCGGTCCAGCCATCTTGTATCCACCCCATATAAACACACCCCCGGACCATCCCTAGGTTCTTAGTAGTGTTGTTGTTGGCGGTTGCATATTGCTAGTATGTTGTAGAGTGTGTTGTTGGAAGCCTATAAATCGAACTTGTGTTTGTTCAAACCTGCTGGTCGCATACTATGGCCCAGACCCGAACTCACAAAGAGAAGCACTTAGATCTTTGGAGGTAGATTGGTTGTGGTTGGTTGTTCTGGGTGTTTGTTTGCAATACCTATCAATTAGCTATTCCTAGTCATATAAGAAGTGCACCGTTTCAATGTATTACGAGGGATTATCCTTCTGAACCAGAGGGATTATTTTTGGACATCATCTGATGTCTTCGGGGCTGCCAAGAGGAGGCTGGACCTGGTCGATTGACCGATTGGCTGGGGGGCTATACTCGGGTACTGGGAAGTGGTGGTGGGCAATGCCAATCAGCTTTTCGTGACAATCACGTGCAGACTTTCATAGGAAAGTGTTCCGGTTGACCCACACATCGCGGGCGCGGTATGGCCCCAATTAATCGGATTCTTCTGATTTTTTTTGGTAATTGTACTGATAAGATTCCCTCTGACGTCCTCCCAGGGCCCTGAATTTTTTCTAGTACCAAGCGGTCATATATAAGGCAGTTTTACCTTGACACGGAGCCACAAGCAAAGTTCACTCAAGGTCACTCTTTACATGCAGGAAAACATGACAGAACATGGTAGCAGTTTGATTAAGTAGGAATGACAGTTAATATTCCCTCTAGACGATCGAGAGCTCCTAGGATTGCTGCCAACCTTTCCGCCTTATTGTTCATATGTGACTTCTTTGGCACCTCTTTATCCCCTCCGTGTCAATGAAGTTCGACCTGATCTTTCAGCATCGGGTCGGTCATCTTTCGAATTTCGGTGCGGTTGAGTTGAATTCCTATCTTGATGAGCCGCTCCGTCTCTTTTTGCATCTTCTCCGCCTTCTCCTTGTCCTTTGCCTGCTTATCGTCCACTACCTGTTGCCGGTGGGCGTTGGGCTCTTCACGTCTGGCCTTCTCGACACCGCTCTTGTTGATGCGACGCGCCTCCTGTCGGAGGAACTAGTGATCTACGTCAGCATTCATGTTGTCATCCATGAAACTCTGCATATCATTCCGTTTAAACGTAGCTTGATCCGTGACGTAGCCAAGCAAGATTCAGGCAGACTCGTTCTTCCACCCCTCGATAAGGCGACTCAGCTTCTTCGCATCTGCTGCATGATCGCTGTGCATGGTCTTGACAGTACGTGCAAAGTCATGAATTTCGAAATTGAATTTGGACGCTGACCGAGGGGTGATTGTTTGTACAGCGTAGAGATGGCGTTGATCTGGAATTTGATGTTGGCAAGCTTAGCCTCGCTCGAGTGGGAAATAGTCGAAGTCATGGAGAAGATGCGCATTTTGTACGTGGTGCCTTTGTTAATCATGATGTGGCCGCTCTTGTAGTTCTCTCCGCGGACAGTTGTAGCATCTGTGCTAAGAGCAATACCTGATAATCATGAGTCTCAAAGAAAAAATATGAATAAATGCACATACCATCAGCGTCTGCCATTTCATGAGCCAGCTGAATACGCGCCGCAACACCACCTTCCATCAGCACCCGCTGAACGGTCCTATGACTCATCTTCTTCTTGACTGAGTGGCCAGCCTTCTGTCCGACATATTGAATGATGGAGCCAACCTTCTCCTGCGAACATCCGGCATTCACAAGCTCATGCGCCATTACCCTTGCATCCACTGTGTATGCTCCACCCTTTGTGAGATCCCAGTGCATTGACTTGGATGACTGTAGAGCCTTCTCGTTCTTGAGACGTAATTTGTCACGTGCATAGGAGTGTTGTGATCGAAGGGCTTTCATTTGTAGTGAACGAGTCTTCTGTCAAGATCTTTGGAGCAGGTTCTTCAGCCTCGCTACTTCCGTGTCTGAATGGTCGAGAATTTCGCGTATTCGCAAAAGGATTTGAGTTTCAGATGCTCTGGCACGGTCACGCTCAAAAATTGCCAGTGCTCGCTCCTTTTCTGCGCTCTCGAGCGCAGACAACAGTCCAGTGATTTCCCCCTTCAAATCTCGCTTCGCGGCAGCGTATCGTTGCATAGTATGTCTTTCATTCCGTAAGAGTTGGTAAAGATCGGCATTATTCGTGGTGAGGATAGCGTAGTTATTTTGGACGGAGATCAGGGTGGATTGGGTACGGGAAAGTTGGGTCGTGGTTAATGCAAGCTGTCGTTCCGTTGTGTGCAAACACTTCTGGGTAGCTGATAGAGCCTTCCATGTATTTTTTAGATCTTTTTGTAGTGTATTATTTGTCGGGCGTGAGGTCGGCGGAACATTCTGACAGTTATGACGCCTTGCCGCCTGCGTCTTTGCAAGTTGTTCTCGTTGGGCAAGTGAGTGTTTGGCCGTTGGCTTCTTTTTGTATGAGTTGGTCATGGACAGTTAATGTTAATGTCGTTCTAACCAGCAGATTAGTATTGATAACACAACTGAGCTATGTTGCGCACCTTTCTAGCACCTCTCTAACAGTAAAGTTTCGTGAAATCAGTCGTATTCTATGATATTCGTTGCAGTTTCATTGGAGTAAAGATCATGAAGCAAAGGAGAGTCGGGGGTGGACAGCCAAAGAGCTAAGGAATGTCGGGGATCTGGGCTGCCGTGCACATAACAGAACAAAGTGCTTTTCTGGGTGTTTGGGGACAGGAGTGAGCGGCAGTGACCAGAGCAATTATAGAGTGCAATTATGAGATCCTGTGGGTACAAAGAAGGCAGAGAGCGAAGGGAGAGGATGGATCCAATATGATAAAATAACGTGCAAAAAATGCCTATAGTATCATCAAAGGGTGCACTTCTGACTGTCTTTGCAGCACCTACGAAGGTATGAGTTCCACCGGTTGATTATGAAGGTAGTTTGAGCGAATTAGAGGCACTGGGCCACGAGAGAGAATAGCGCGACTGCTTCGACGCGAAGGGTCACACCTGTGACGATGTGACGAAGGACTTGATAGGCGGTCAAGACTGCAAAAATCCGTTTTCATGCAATACCTAACCAAAAAATATAGTTTCGCAGACAATATCCCCCAAAATTGCTCTCTTCATGCCACCTTCAATCCCGATTTCTCAGAATTCACCATATATACCCAAAAGTCTGCCTATTTTGACCGCCAGCACGGAAACCAAAAAGAATTCTGTAAATATAAATTGAAGGTGGTACACAACCAGGATAAACCCGATAGACACTAGTAGCTCGTGTGTTCCCTGAGCAGTAGGACCAGTTGTACGGCGTCCTCCCTAGGAGGCCGTATGTCGTAGGGCGGGATGCGAGGCGGAACCCGGAACGAGTCAAAGAGGGTGTGATATCCACTCAGGTATACAACCCGGGGCATGGATACAACCCATAGTACGATGTGGTGGAAGCGGGGCAGGGTGGAGACAATGCCTATGTCAAGCCAAGGTAGAAGCCTGAGATTAGACGAGGTAGAATCTACTGTACATGAAGATTCTACCGTGTTTAATAGGCTTCTAATAAATTAAAGTGATTGCGGCCAATTGCGATCAGTTCCTGTACCGTAGCATTAAGGAATGTTAATGCTGATACTCCTGGACTCCTCTGTGTTGGTTTTCGTGGTATCGGTGGACCTAGGAGACCCGACGTTCGGGTTTCCTAGTCCTAAGTGTCATCATATCCAGTGGTTCAAACCCCGATCAGGTTTGCAAACCACTCCTGTACTTCATGCATGCTTCCCTGTCACCTGTGGTGTGTCCGGGGACTAGGATTGCATGGGTTCCTAGTCCCTAACATCTTCTGTATCCCGTGGCACAGAGTCCCTGAGTCTGCGGCCTTTAGAATTTGAGGTCGGGTTTCAACTGTGAGAAGGTCACGTGGTGGCGTCATGGGAGTCCCGTGCCGCTAAGACACGTCTGTATCCATACAGACACATTGTGCAAAAAAGTAGAACCCGGGCGATTCATGACACGCACGCACACATTTGATTTTTTTTGCGTGTTTTATTTGAATATTCTGTGTACGTTTTGGCCACAAAAACCTTTCTGCGAGTGTTGTGCCAGTTTTCGAGCCTGTTTGATCAGTTGACCGATCATGGGAACAAGCTTTCGGCATCGGTCATTGCCCACCACCATGGGAAGTGACAGCTACCACGGTTTTTAGACAAATCACTTAAGAGGGTCAAAGCGGGACCAATTGAAGCGAATGGTTACCAAGGAGAGTAATGGTGGGCTGACAAGGAAGTCGGCTAAAAGTTGACATATCAACAATATCCCATCATGATCTTGCTAAGCAATGTAGATCTTGACTCATTGTTAAGCTCGGCTCGTTGATGTTTCTTATAAATCTCTCTCAATTTTACTAATTGTTTGATATCTGACAGGAGTTCATCGGCTAGCTGCCATACCACTATTCATATACCCTGAACCCTGCCGCATGTTTGTATCTGTCTGGTTTATATTTAGAATCCTGTAAAGTATTTAAGTGGATGGTTATGGGAGGAACACCAGTGAATCTCACCCCACCTGTTGGATGCGAAGTTACTAGACTTCATGCTTAACCGGTTGAGTAGGCATTCATTCGGAGACACCCAGAAGCTATACCAAGTTTCGTTTGTTTTCCCTGTTTGAATATTATCTGTGTTGGATTTGGATCTTTATAAATGGTGTGTCCAGTGAATGCAGCAACTGCAGGAGAATCTCGAGTAGAAGATCCGATAGATGTCACAGATCTTGTAAAATTGGCAGAAACTTTGGCTAGAAGCCAGAGTAGGTCAGCTTCTCTCTCGGTTGGTACAAAAGATGAGATATCTGTCAGGCCTCTCAGTTTTCCAACCACAAAAGTCGAACCTTACGAGGAACGACTAGAGGAAATGAACAGCGCTATCATGCAGTTGAGGAATCAATACGTCTTGAGCCAGAAAGCGAGTGAGCGGCGTCACAATGAGGTTCTCAAATCTCATAGTGAAGTTCTCAAAATGTTGGCACAATTTGCGAAAGACCCACCTCCACACATGAACAATAATCGTTCAAACTACGCATACAACATGCAAGGCCCGAGTCGACCTCAGTATTCGAGAGACCGAGAGCCTACAAAGGATCATGATTGCTATTATTGTGAGGAATCAGGACACTTCTCAAGAGAATGCCCACACAAAATAGAACACATCAACAAGGGTTTGTTAGCATTCACAGATGGTAAACACAAATTGGGTGATGGCAATTATATTCCAATGGGCAACGGGACTCAGAAGCAGAGGGTAGACAATTATTGGAAGAACAAGGGAATCAGCCAGAATTGGGTTGGTATGACTTCGAAGCGTACAAAGAAGTGGGAAGGCCTATGGATTTCCATGAGACGGCTATGGACGAAATTAGAACCTTGAAAGTTCAGCTTGCAAAAGCTAGACAAGTAAATATTCAAACTTCTGTCCCACAGGTGGTTCAACCCACCTATATGGCGCAAACTCAACTAACCGTGGTTATGCCGTTGAACTTTGACTTCAGTCAAGCCTTTCAATCTTGGATGATGAAAAGCATGAGTTTAGGAGAGTTACCTGTTACACAGGATCAGTTTGCAACGACCAGGACCGGGGCTTCGTCCAATCCAAATTTCTGAATGGTCCTAGGGTAGAGGCAAAGGCTCGATTTACGAGACCAGCTAAGCCTCCTGAGGACCATAATGAAGCTAATTTAGCAAACACTAAAAGGGATTGGAGGGCTAGAACAGCTGAGATGACAGAAAAGGAGCGGGATTTGGAGAGAATGTCTGGATTAAACTGAGGCGGGGCCAAGCAGCCTCTGATCTCGTTATCAGACCCACTATGATCAACACGTGAGACCCCCCCCCCCAAATATTTGGCCCCCATCAAACACTTGTTCGAGAGCATTTACCACTCTCTCAGCCAATGCAAACCTTGAAGTACAGTTTTACACACTCTAGATGACCTTCTTTTATGATATAAAAGTTACTAGAAGTTACAAGTCCCAGAACGTGCTCCACTGAGTGAAAGAGGCCTTCCTGCCAAATTGGGATGTAAATCCGGTGATGCCTCAGTTTCAACCAAACTCCTCAGGAATTTTTTTTTGTATCCTCCAACTAACCTCATACATGTCCAAAATGTCTATAGACACTCTCAAACAGATTTATTTGCCCTCCTCGCACTTGCCCGAGGTCGCCATCAATTGGATCACATGTGTTGATGTGTGGGCATGATAACAAGATTGGAGGCCACTTAGGTGGGGCAATCGCGGATACTGTAGAGTTGCCGTATTGCAATGTTCCTCCGGTCCAGTTGGCCTCAGAAGAACCAGCACCTATTCAGGGTGAAGAAGAGGCTGAAATAGAGGAAAGAGCCTACCAAGTTCGAGCTCCAGTACAACGGGATGGGATAGGGAGAAAATCAATCAATCAAATATTAAGTTCTGGAATAACTTTAGAACTCAGAGATTTGGCGAGTGTTTCTCCTGAAGTTTGAGAGACAATTACTTAGACGGGATCTAACGAAATCTCAAAGGCCCATAAAACCCAAACTTGTGAAACAAGTCATGTTCAAAGAGGAACAAGATGTCTTACCCTTCGTCGATGACAAAGTGGAGTTGAAACTGGAGTATGACGCACTCAACCTGAGCAAGTGCCTAAGTTTCATCGGTGTTTGTTATCACAATCACGGATGATGATATCCCTGTGGGTTCAGTAGTACTACTGGACCCCTATGTCCAATATTTGGAAAGTTTGGCTCCTGGTGAAGCACCTAAACAGGTGTATGTCAAACCAAAACAAATATACGTAGCAAGGGATTCAGCCCATCTTTGAGTGGTCTTTCCAAATATAAATACACAAGGCAAAGTAGAGTCTATAATGGATTCAGGATCTCAGATAGTCTCGATTTTGCTGGACCAAACAGTGGAGTCAAGATTAACTTGGGATCCTGATATTCAGATCTACATGCAAAGCGCAAATAGGTTATTGGAAAGATCAGTGGGTCTGGCATGTAATGTTGCCGTGACCCCAATGACTCCAATTTGACTTAACTGGAATAGCACGTCAAGGCTGGTATATATCCTTGGTATTAAATATCATTCAAGTAGAGTTAAGGTGACTACATAACATACTCACAGCACTCTACTAGCCATGGGACAGTTCTTAAGAAATGTATGATTTATTGCTCTGCAAGTCACCGACTTGAGTTGGCGACTTAAAAAATGATAATCAACATATTTCTCAACACCTAGATGCTGGACTCCAAAGTGCTGTGGATATATTATGCACCTATATTGACTCTATTTATCACACATATAACATTGGACTTTGGCTCTGAATTTGTTGCGCTATTCCAGTTAAGTCGATTTAGAGTCATTAGGGTCGCAGCAACATTAGTCTGGCAAAGAACATACCATTCACATTCGGGGGCATAACTGTCTACCTGCAAGCCCATGTTATAAGGGGCCCAGTGTATAAGGTTTTATTGGGGCGACCCTTTGAAGTCTTGACCGAATGCCAGATAAATAACAGTCACAATGAGTCTCAGACAATTACCTTGAAAGATCCTAATACGAGCAAGCGCTGCACGATGATCACCTTTCCGAGAGGAAAGGAATCAGAAGGCAAGCCTAAAGCCTCGGATAAAGAAGAAGAGGAATGCCTAGGGCCGACTGCTGACCCAGATACGGTCAACCAGGGTTTTCACAAAGCTTCGATGAATTAGTGCAGCTGCAAGAACGAGGAGAAGTGGTGTTGAAACTCGGCTTTAATGAGAAGCAGGAAATGGAGATCCTGGGATATTATCTGCCTAAGGACAGGACATTCTCTGAAAATGAGGTTCAGGAAGCCTACCTTAGCGCATCTAAAAGTTCGAAGGATCTAAAGAAAGATAAAAGTGCGACGGCATTGTTTAGAGAATTTCAGGAGCACCCTAAGGACAAGAAAGATGGAAAACCTCAGAGATGTGATATATTTACGTGGAGTCAATCAGAAAGACCGAAGTCAAACTGACAATTGTTCGCGGAAAGCTAGCGCAGATATGGGGGTCCACGAGTCCTGTAGGAAGAGAAGCTCGGATACCATGCATGTGTTCACGCAAGGGGAACCCTGTAGTTGCCAGGAGGAGATTGGATTCGTCAGTGGCGAACCAAAGTGCGCCGAGCGCCAGTGTAGCGAGAGCCGCGCCGGCGCCTGCACCGGCCAGCAGCACGAGCATCAACCCTCGCTTCGAGGTCGACACGACGCAGCCGACGACCAGCATTCAAGTGCGGCTCGCGGATGGGACGAGGTGCGTCTGGTCTTCTTTCGCTTGGTCTCTGTCGCAGTTTCGCGTTGTTCTTACAGCCTTTGCGTTCTGTCTCACGATCTTACGATACCGCCGCTGACGCCCACTCACACACAGACTCATCGCGCGCATGAACGTCACACACACGGTCGGCGAACTAAGGGGCTTCATCGATGCGTGAGTTCTCTTTGTTTTTGCCCCTTGGTTCTTGAGATTGGTTAGCTCTGCGCCCGCCTGTTTGTTTATCGATTTTTGCGCCCACTTCCCCTCCCCCCCCCTCTCCGTCCAGCGCTGACTACTACTTTGCAACTTCGCAGCGCCTGCCCCGCGGGCCGCGCCTGCACCATCGGCACCACCTTCCCCACGCGCGTGCTCGACCCGGCCGAGGACGCGCGCACGGTCAAGGAGGCGGGGCTCAGGGGCGTGGTTGTTGTGCAGAGCTGGGCGTAGCGAGCTTGTGGGGAAGGCGAACGAGAGCGGAAGAGGGAAAGGGAGAAGAGAGAAACAGGAAGAGTGTATTATCGCTGTGTTGTGTTTGTGCTGTGCGTTCACTCGACGCTTTTCTTTTTCTCTCGTTTTCGGATTCTGGTCCAAATGCCGAATCCGGACAAGTTCAAGATCTCACTCGTGCGCGCTACTCGTGCCCGTGGCCTACAACCATGCGTTTCGCTCACGAAGTCGAATGCACGGCACATACATTGTGTCACATTGCCGGGTCCCAAACCCGCAGCCTCACAGGCCTCCGCTCCACGTCAATGCTTTACCACCAACCTCCTTACGCACATTCTCCAATTCAGTGTTTACACAAGTACCTGAATGCGACTCGTGAGCAAACTGAATTTCAATCAGCCAGAGATATACTTACAGGCTAATGAACGTAATACGAGGCAAGGCAAATGTCGGTTTGGAATGAAATTGAATTAAAACCAAATGGAATGCGCTCAGGCGAGTGCGATGTGCGGGAGAAAGGGAATCAAATGGTCGTTGTGATCGCTAGAAGTCGCTATGCGGTCACCTTTGACGCACTCCTCGACTCATCGAGGGTCGCTTCTCGTACACGCACTCAGCTGCGGCTCGCACTGGATCTGCACACGCTCGTCACCTTCAGCTTGCTGGAAGTCCTCTGCGGCTCCGCCGTATGCACGCACCTCGCTCGCGGCTCCTCATGCAGTCGTCCGGGGCGCTATGAGCGCGCTTCTTGTCTGCGGCTCGTCAATTGTCGAGGTTGCCGCTCATCAGACACGGGATGGCGGGTGTGAAACTCCCACGTAAGTTCTGAGAGATTTCAGGCATCCTGTCAGGACGGGATTCGCCTCTGATGTAAATGCATCAATCCTTCGTCCGTTGACAGCGACTCTAGATTTCGGGATCGCCCATCGAAGGAGGAACTTGAAGGCCGATCCCAATATTACCGTACCGAAGCGCAAAGCCCTGCATCGCCGGCTGGCAGCAGTGCCTCCGTGCCGACTGCCTGACGGTGTCATAGTCGCTCCGTGCTATGTCCGACTCACCCTAGGCACCTACGTTTGAGTTATGTAAGGTCCTCTTAGGTTAAAGTGTAGTGGCATAACCTACCTAAGAGGGCCCTGCTCGGTGAAGGTTTCGTGCTTCTTAATTAAATCTAGAAAAATATATCAACATGCTGAAGGCGGCGCTGATGCGCGCGGGGATAAAGTGGCCAAACTGATTGAGCAAAGAGTTAGAGAACATCCCACCGCTTCGACGCGTGGCTAGGACCCAAGAGAAAATATTAGATGACTTCTATCTAAAGATGGTACAAGTGCCTACATCACTGCTGGGAGGACGACGTCGGTGTATTTGGAGATGCGGAGGACCGGCAGAGTATACCAAAAGATAGAGGGTCCTATCGGAAGATGACACTGGTGCACCCGGAGCTGCGGAAGCTAGGTGGATTATACAGGAGGACAGAAGGCATGCAAATGCTCCTGCGCACCGCTGGAACCAAGAGAAAATACTGGAATTGAACGAGATCGACTGACTTTCATGTGAGGTGAAAAATATGACCACATGAAATGAAAGAAACCAACTAGGCACCCGTGCGTCTTGACGAAATCTCATAGGAGCGCTGAGCAGGGTAGAAAATGTGAGAAATATGGTCTGTTTCATATCCAATAAACATAACAAATGCTTTTACCTTTAGTAAGTGAGGGGCCCAGAACTGCATGTAAGTGCCTTGAGTTGTGCGAAGGATTTGGGAAGGTGTTGGAGGAATGCCAGACTCCGAGACTAAGTGGCTGGCTGGTCCAAAATTGATGGAATTCATTGTGCAAGTATAAATGACATTTAGGTTGAGATCAATTTACGGCCTCCAGATCAATATGAAAACAGCTTCGGAAGCGGTGGTTCTGAGGCCAATCAAACATGAGCGGGAGTTGTATCGCTGATAGATCCAGGCCGTCCGTAACGGCAAAAGACCATATCGGGAAATCAGAGGATTCAAGCTGACAGAATGAATGGTCAAAAAGGTCTGGCGACCCGACAAAGGGTCAAAAAGGCGCCGGTCGAGAAGAGTCGCGGAATCACGTCCTGAATTTACGTGCATCGTGTTGATCTACTCCTTGTTCGCGGACGCATATAAACGCCAAATGAGTCCCAGATACCAATCCCCGTACATGTGCTCCCCCACTATGAAAGCCCCTACATCCGAGCAGCTCACCTCCCTTCTCCTCGCAGTTATTGCCCTCATTCCCAACCATGCCATCCGCTACACCGCGCTCGGGATCCTTCTTGCCGCCGCCACACTATGCAAAATCCACCTCCAGTCCCCCTCAATGCAATTATCCCGGCTTGAAGTGTCACTCAATCATACTGACGAATATATCCAAGAGGCGATGGTGGAGGCCCCGCGAAGCTATTCCAAACTTACGGAGCAAATACGGCGTCTCCTCGAGTGAGTCTAATCTCCGGTCTCAATGATGGTTTATTGACCAGCCTTGTGATATACAGGGTCGCAAAAACTGGTTCGCGCATTAAATGTCGTGTCCTGCGCTCAGAAACGAAGGTGTTCAGCTGGAAGGGATTGCGGCCGCTCTCCAAAGACATCGCGGAGGGCTTGACCAGATTCCGGTCGCTCTGCAACGAGATCGGCGAATGCATACGCTGTGTCAAGGACATTCGCACTGCTGTTGAGGTTGGAACTCTTTGCCCATGCCCGTGGACGAAAACTGACACCAAATGATCAACAGCTCATCTTGGAGGCTGAACGCCAGCGCAAGTTGGCCGGTGATCTAATGGAAACGCAGTCGACATTCGCGGTTATATAAACTCAGACGGCGTGCAATACTAATCCGGTACTGGTGAGCAAGCACAATCCAATTCTCGATTAACCACAATTTAACCTGATATTACACAGCATTCAATGTACTCACCTTCACATTGCTTTCTCATCCAATCTGCCTTCTGTCCGCTGCTCTGATACTCGCGCATGCTCCTAGTGTTTTTGTATTTCTCTCCGAATAGACATCCGATTTTCTGTGCACAACATCAGTTAAACCACCCGTACGGGAAACGAGAAAGGCAGCAGTTCCCGAGCCATAACGAAGGGAATGGGGGGAAGGGGGAAAATCATGAAGGAAAGAGAGGAAGGTAGCAGAAATAAATACGAAAGAGTATGAAGTGTATCCCGATTTCAGCGGTGTCGGATAATCTTGAGGCACTGGAAACACCGATTTCGGCCGATCCTTGCCATAGCAATGGGAATTTGTTGCGCCAGCGCCGACAATGTGGCAACTCCAGTTCAGAGAAGTAGCAGGATGGAATTCTACTGCGAGCAGTTTATCATTGCTTTAGTGACAAGTAACGCTATCTGAGCAGGTAAGCCTGACGCGGAAGTACCAAGCGCAAAAACCAACCTATAAAATTGTCACCAACGCTCTAAAACTTCGGCCTTACCGCATTGCACCTCCCGCATCGCCTCATCCTCTCGTCCGCCTCCGTTCTTCAGATGGCTCCCACATGCTTCCAAGTTCCCCAGCTCTCTTGCTCTTGACGCGCACGGTCGGACGCGGTAATGAGAGCGGTGAGGCGGGGAACAAGCGCCTCCCCCGCGCGAAGGGCGACTTCTGCTGCGCGTTTGAGATGTCCAGATTTGCCACGGCGGTGCCTAGAATTAATATCAATCTTCGAACAAACTAAACCGAAGGCAGAAGAAAGACGGATGACCCACCTCCAGCTGTTCAGATCGCCGCCTGCATCGAACAGCACGCATAGTCAGGGTACAGCGCGCACTTGGTCGAGCTCGTGTGAGACTGCGGACGGCCAGATCCTCCCTGCGTCTCCCATCCAAAACCTCACCTTCATCCCATCATACCGCCGTCGAAGTTGCCCATCTCGCCAAAGCTCGCTACGCCCGGCTCTGTACAACAACCATGCCCCCGAGCCCCGCTTCCTTGACCGTGCGGGCATTGGCCGCGGGGTCGAGCGCGCGCATGGGGAAGGTGGTACCGACGGTGTAGGAGCGGCCCGCGGGGCGGGCTGGGAGGAGGGGTGGTTAGTGTTAGACAAAGGAGGGGAAAGATGAGGAGGAGGATGAATGAAAGGGAGGAGGAGCAGACAATAGGACGACGAAGAAATATGCCGGGAAGAAGGGAGGGGCGAAGTACGCAATGCAAGGGACATAAGACGGATGGGGGATGGAATGGTATGTGAGGAACGTGACGGGGGGGGATGCCATCAAACTCCACGGAAACAAAGAATCAAAGGGGAATAAATGAAGCGACGACTCCCACATCGATAAAGCCTCTTACCTTGCCGACCGTGTGTGTGATGTTCAGGCGCGATGACTCTGTGATTGGGTGTTATATCAGCAATCGGGACGAGGAGATAGGAAGATGAAAGAAAATCGTCAAGTCGAGAAGCCCAATTAATAAAACTCCCCAAAGAGCTTGAATCGAAATTTCGCCAAAGAACAAGGAACAAGAACCCAAGAACGCACCTATTCGCCAAGGGCACTTGAATGCTGTTCGTCGGCTGCGTCGTGTCGACCTCTAAGCGCGGGATGCTTGCATTGCGGGCCGGCGCAGGCGGCGCTCCACTGGCGGAAGACATGCTCGGCGCGCTCACCGGCGCCCCTACTTACCACGTCGGAGAACGGCTTAGCGGGCGGAGGCACGTGGTCGTCCTCGGTCCGCTTCGACACCTGCACGTCGACGCGCTGGCCAGGGCGCACGTTGAGGATGGACTGCGGTGCGTGGCCGGCGTGGATTACTGCGAGGACGTCCGCGTTGGCGGGATCGTCGGAGCGCATCAGCGGCCCGTCCCGTGAAACCGTCGCGCCAGAAGCTCAGGCCGGCGGATCGCGAGTCTTCCTATGCGCCGACAAGGACTAACCCTTGCCCCGGACGACTACGGGGATCACAGGGATCACACTACCTGCGCTCGCCTCGTCGTGCTCGTCCTCGCTGTCGTTGCGCCCGCTTCATCGTGGTGGTAAGCGAAAGAGAAAGACGTGCGTCACCGGGCGATGCTGGGGCCCAAACAGACGACAAGAAAGGCGCACAGCCGCAGCTTCGTTTTCAACCAAGCGAGATGATTGATCTCGACATGGCTCGGCATTTTATGCTTTGTTTCCAGCAGACGCTGCATCCCCTGCTCAGCTGCTACCCACCAATTTGAACCGTGATACAGATATTGAGCACCTCTTGGTTCAATGTCTTTGGTGTGTGTATGGGGATTGGCCGCGGAAGATTAGCGAATGCAAATGACTCAGACGTCGTGTGCGCACGTAGTCAGACACACTTATAGACTGGTCATTGAAACCTACCTGGCTACTCGGGGCTCGGCCCATTTCCACGCATGAAGCATATGTTTTTTGGTTACCCTTTACCTCGATGATCCGTGAGTGTTATTTTCCGTGAAGTGCATGCAACATTTGTGGTGATTTCCTTCGAATCGGAGATCCGCGACATCCCTCGAGACTCGAACCTAGTTCTGGACCCTGTGCGCCCCAAATGCCCTACAATTCCTTCAATCCTCCATATCTAAATCAACCCGGCGTGATGTGGGCACACAGACGGACTGTGTCGCATCTATTAAAGAGGTAGCGTATCACTGGCTTTTCGTCTTCTCCTTTCGACTGCCGTCCTGCCATTCGGTGAGTCGGCGGGGGTATTCCCTCATTCGTTATTTTGAGGTTCTCCTCGTAAATTTACAGCTTCACATTTTCAACCACGTTGGAGTTGCGCCGCATCCATTCTATCAATAACTCTCGCTGTTCATCTGCCGGCCCCAAATCTCAACCTCATGACCAACTCCCGGGAACAAACCCAGCAAGAAACTCGGACGTTGTGTGGGGCACAGGGCCGGACTCATTTATAATTTATGATTTCGCTGGCTATTCAGGGTTCGATTCCCCACGTCGGAATGATCATGACGGCCTCTGATTTTTTTTTTTTCACTTTGGAGAGTGGATTTGAATCATCCCACATGCGCTGTTGTTTTCCCTCAACCATGAAGATACTCGGCCTCTATACCGTTTCAACGTTTCAATGTTCCATTTGAACCGCTCGACCTACCTATGTGCATCTTCCACCCTGAACTCGGACTCCCAGGAATGAAGTCGTGTGCGGCACAGGCCGGTTATGATTCCGAGGTCAATTGTATAGCTGTGGGTGTTCGACTCCCTGCGTCTAAATTCACCTTTGGTGTTTTTTGGGTGATCTATGTAGCGATTAATCTTCTAGTGCCCAGCCGGCGAGTGCGTGAACGCGGTGATAGCTTGGTTCTTTTGTTCCCATCCCACAATCAATATTCCCAGTGAAAACGCCGGGCAGCTGAATCGAGCCAGGATCCAGCCGGATCGAGCCAGAAGCTACATATGTTAGGTTCACCGTCGAGCTGTATTGAGCCAAATAAATTCATTCGACCACTATATACATGCGACTATGAACGGCTAGATACTCCCCACTACACCCGCCGCCCTCGCCTCCCTCCGCAGCGCCACAGAGAACGGCTTCACAGCTGTGTCTTGCAGCGGGAATTAGCAAGCCGTTTGAATGGCGACGAGGGAGCCGGTTGTTCTCGCGGCGTGCTCGGTGTGAGTCTCGAATGACCTAGAAGAGAGTGAGTTGCCTGCAGGAGAGAACAATAGCAGGCCACGTACGTGTTCGATGTGTTTCACCTCCACAATGCGCGAGACAACGGATTGGCTTCATCACGGGTGTAAGAGGAAGTACAAAGAAATTGAAAGGTAACGCACTGTGGATTGAATTTTGGAACCAAGGTTGATTAATCAACCTCGGTCGTCGTGTGCGGCACACAGCCCGATCAATGTGACTCTTCCCACAACTCGACGGGCATTCGGGTTTCGACTCCCCGCGTCTGAATGCACGGAATGGAATAAGTCCTTTTTACTTTGGGTTTGATTTTTTCAGTGGGTTCGATTTGAATTGAATTCCTTTTATTCGTTGTTTTGAGGTTATAAACCCGAAACACAACCTCCGCGTTTCAAAACCGTTCAGCTCGCTAGTTAGTCTCTCGTACACAGACACTAAAAACGGTGGAGCCTCGTACCTCGGTGGTTTTTACTCGCCCGCTTCCGAATCAACGGGGATTGAAACGATCTTTTGTTTTGTTTTTCTTTCGTGCGTGGGCTACTATCTTCCCTCCGTTTCGTTCATGCCTCACGATGTGGCGACCGAGTGGGAGGCTACTTACGCTGGCCTCGTTGATTCTTTCTCATTTGAAGCGGAGTCTTCCGATAATGGAGCTCTTGACGTATGATTAAGTGGACCCAACAACTCGATTCGATTTGGCCACTCCCAATTGGTTCTAGACTGTCAGACGAGAGGGTCACGTAGGCAAAACAGAAACCCAAGTTAAACATGAATCGGCGATCAGCGCGCGAAGAGTATAGCTGCATCCCGGCATCATCCGAGCATTTTGTTTCGAACACATGAGCTGTCTGTAATTCGCTTTCATACCTACACGCCACTTGACATGGAATCCGTAATCCTGGCGAGCCTTCGCCAACACTTCCAGGCTACCAGTAACCAGGGAAGGTGCGAATCCATCTCCCCCTGTCTTTCCGCTTTGCTCACCGGCGCAACAGACCTCTTTCTGAGCTTCTGAAAACCAACGAGATCCTCAAGGGCGTCGAATCCTAGCGTCTTCGCACTTTTTTCACTTCAGATTGCATGGAGCCCGGGCGCGACCTCGACGCATACGGAATCTCCCTCGCCAAGGGGGAGCTCGCTTAAGTTAAAGCGGACTTCGTGCGCCGCGTCGCGCGCCACGCGACCATCAGCCCCGAATCGCCCGTGGCCAGGCCCAGCACCATCGAGCCGCTGACGAAGTTCACTCCAGAGGCCGCAGCTGCGCAGGAACTGTACCGCCTGACCTGGGGCCCGACGCGTGTGCCGATCTACTTATGGCCTACTCGGAGTTATGCGGATCATCTACCCCGAGCGCGGCGCGCAGGACTTCGCCGTCGCCCGCTGGCTCATCCAAACTGCCAAAGTCCCCGTCAACGCCCCAGATCTCTCCGGTACTCTCGCTATCTCTCACGTGATCTCGACCAAGCCCGGGCTGGACACCGAGTACGGGCAGCTGCTCTTCGACGCCGGCGGCGATCTGAACAACCAAAACCGCTACGGTGGTGGGCCTCATTTCTTTGTCTTCTCCTTCTCTTTGTTCACGCACTTGGATTGGCCACATCTAGTGATGCTCACGGCTTGGCTTCAAGCCGTGAAGCCACGAAGCCCAAGCCGCGGCTTGACAAGCCAAGCCAAGCCGTATCCACGGCTTCGCACAGGCTTGGGCTTGGGCTTGGGGCGACCGAAGCCCAAGCCCAGGGCTCAAGCCGCGGCTTGGAGGGGGCAATAGGCAGTCGCTGGAAAAGCTTGACGATTATCAAAAAACTTCCAACTCGAATGCTTATATGTTTGCGATGGGTAAGTCTAACCTATTCTGTATTGTTTGACAACAATTTATTACTCTTTAGTGCTTGATCCCACACAGAAACTTTCATACTTCCGAGCGCACTGGCCTGCTGAGCTTCAGGAGTCTGCAATTGAAAATATGGAGGAAACTGTGCGTCCTTCACACTTAATTCGCTCCAGACAAAATCCCACAGTCCACAGTTTAAACAGCGCTATCTTAAGCTTCACGGCGCGTCGTCGGCGGCACCCGTACCTGTAAAAAAGGTCCCCACCGCCAAGCTCCGGTGCTCCGTGGTCCGCGAGGATGACGAGACCACCAATGGCACCAAAACCCATATTAACCCACTCAAACCATAGCTCAGTGAGTATCAGCAATACCTGACAGCTCGCGAAGTGGTGCCTGCTGGTATGGACACGATCCAGTGATGGGGGGTAAGTGTCGAAAATATTTTGATTCAGCCACCTGATAATCTCTAATCTCTCAGATAAATGTCGCTCGTTATCCTGTGTGGGTGTCGCTTGATGTCATCATCGGTCCCCAGTGAGCGCGCATTTTCCTCGGCTGGGAGTAGCAGATGGGGAAAATTGCTGGCAAGCCACGGCTTGAGCCCAAGCCAAGCCAAGCCAAGCCAAGCCAAGCCCTCCTCAACGGCTTGGGCTTGGGCTTGAGGAAAGTGAAGCCAAAGCCCGGGGCTTCCAAGCCCAAGCCGAGGCTTCCAAGCCAAGCCAAGCCGTAACATCACTAGCCACATCATAAGAAGAATTGTGTGAAGGTGGTAGATACTACGGAGGGCTTCTCATTCCTGGGGACCAAGTTCTAGGGCTCGTTCCTCGGGATCGAGTTAAGAGCTTTGTTGGCAACGAGTTTTAGAGGTTAGTTTTCACGCTTTGTACTTTCGCATCAGGCTTTCATAGCGATATATTTTGATGGAATTATTGCTGTTTGCATATTAGTTGGCACAGCCGCATTTTGATCGCATTTCGAGTCGTCCCAGTAAATGATTTTTTTCTCGCTCATTTCTGGGCCGATTTCGCTCAAAGCATATGATGAATTCACTGTTTCGAGAGGCGCATCCGAGGGTACTACTTTTTGTACTGTAATACAAAGTTTTGAAAACCTCAATTTTCAAGAACTACGAGTCGGCACGTGAATTTACAGGACAAGGTGTGAGCCGTTGAACTTCATATAAGACATATCAATTGTACCCCTACTGTCCAGCTAGCCCCTCCTCGATTTTGGGACAAATCGAGAAAGGATTCCATCCACTGCGACACGACGGCGATGACCCATCAAAGCGTGTGGCTTTGTAATATGTAGTGGAGTTCCCCTTCATGACCATCCAAACCCGCCCAAATGCGCAAAGTTTAGCACCCCAACGAGAAGAGAGGTCGGTTGACTCCGAAACAATCCAGAACTTGTGCCAAATCCATTCATGCTGGCTTCCCGAAGTCCGCCGACTCGGTCGTGTCGTTTAAGTCAATTCAACACGTCGTTTGAGTCGATTCAACGCTTAATTCCATAGGCCGGAGTGTGAAATCCACTGTGGATGACAAGGAAGATAAAGAAAGAAGGCTGAGGAAGATTTCGAAACAAGAAATGCAAAATCAAAGTGGCGTACCATGGTCCCTTGATCCTCATTGCCATTCTCGCTCCTCCACCTCTCTTTGTCATATTTGATCATTTTTGCCCTTCTCCTGGCTGGAGTCAAGATAAAATCCTGAATTTTGGGCCTGGGTGCAGGGATGCAACTGCAAATCGAGCCGAATGGTCGCTGGCTTTGACTTTGCTTTGGCCAGTGTTATCGGGATGTAATGACGTTCTCCATGGGTCCCGGCAGCGTCTTTCGACAAATGAGAGAGCCCATGGGCGTATGGGAGGGGTTTCGTTCCTTCCGTTCGACCGTACTGTACTATTATGACCATTTATTCAGGTGACGGGTGACGGAGGGTCGTGAAATGAACTAATTTGCCCCTGGTGACGGACTTTCTGGGCCCAATTAGGCTGAAAAACATCAAAATTTTCACTCCGGCTTTCGCCGGATTACCATAAATGGTAATTTCTATGTGATTGCCAAGAAATGAAGACCTTATCCAGTGAACTTTTGAGGTGACGGGTGACATGCTGTGAACAAATGGTTGTAATAGTACAGTAGTAGAGAAGCGAAGGAAGAAGCGGTGGTGTGTCACCGGATCACCCTGTGATGGCCATGATTTGACGCGCCGCGGCCACCTCATACTGGGTCCGATTCGGCCCAAACTTGGGGGAGGTGTAGATGGGAGATTAATGGACTACTTTCACCTTTCAAGTTGTGCCAAAAGCCCCGGTATTTGTCTTGTAAAATCACCTGCCGAAAGCCGACACAGCAAAATGGGTTTCTCAAAACTATGTTTTAAGCTACAGAAATAGCACATAAAATGCGCCTCTTGAAACAACGATTTTAGCATATGGTTTTATAAGATTTGATTGCGAAATAAATTGAATACAATGAGACATCATGCCCAAAATGGCAGTTGTGCTAATTCATATGCAAACAGTAATAAGGTTAGGGTTAAGAGGGCGGAAGATCGAAAAAAATGGTCCACCCAGCCGAGTGGCCGTGGTGGAACAGGAAAATATTGAGACGGTGCATGCACCTAAGCACATACAAGCCGCAGGCGCACTCTGTATGGACAGGGTCGCCGTGCTATGGAGTGTTCCCACGGCCCACAGACCCAGGGAGGTGAAGGGGCCTGTGCCATCAAGGTAAGTATGAGTTGCACAAATGAGGAGAGCGTGCTTTTATACCGTTGGCAGGCGCACGGACCAGCAGCGCGTACGTATTGTTTGCGCAGGCGTTTGATGAACATTCACGTGTCAGTTCACGCGTTTCGGGTTTTGACTCCAACCACCATGTTCGATTTTTCAATTTTCTCTCCAGCTCGAAGACAACTGACGGTCGGCGCGCTAACTTGGGCTTGACTCTGGAGTAATTCTTCCCGCTCTCTCTCGGTGAAACACTCGGCCCCATGAGTGACTGTTTCTTCCAAATTTTTCTTACACTCAATCCGAAATCGTGCGGCTCCTAGCTTGCCACACTTTTTTCAGCAGACTCAATTGTGTTTGAACCGTAAATCCGGGACGTGTGCTTTGAACTGTCAACCCAGGACGTGTACCTCAATTCATTGGCTCAATTCTCTCTCTAAATCTTCAATCCGAGAATGTGGGGCCACAAGGGTTGGGGGCCCTAATTCACTGGAAAATGGCCCCATATTCTCGGATTAGATAGCTTAGGTCTTCTTCGTTGGATAGGAACTCGTGATACGCTAACTCTCAGCCTGTTTTGAGTCCCGAGAGCCGAATGCGTGTTTTCGTTTTCTTTGCCATTATCTGCTGGACACTTCTGTCAAAAACCCATCGAAATATAGTAATTGGACACCGCGAATGGCTTTAGATACCGTTCTTCAATGACATCGTTCTTCGAGTTCAATACTCATACTAGCTATCACATCTTACGTTAAGTATATAAAATCAGACAGTTTATTCCAGAGACAGAAAAGATTGCATAAATCCAAGAACCAAAACCCTCCATTCTTTGTCAGTGTCCTGATATTCGGCACTGAGTTGGTCGGATTGCAATGGTCATAAATCTCATACCTCAATGAAGAGCATCACATTCGCCTATCAGATCTTTGTTGCGAAAGTCGAAGTTGTGGTCGTTGAAGTTTTCGACCCGGTGATAGTTATAGGAGTAGTGGTAATCGTCGAACCGGTGGTAGATGCTGTCCCAGGGCAGGTGACACCATTATAATAGTATGTGTACGTGAAACAGAGGAAGCCGCATTTACTGTTGAAACGATTGTCAGTGACAGGATTCAAACTTGTATGGTGACAGGAGTTTTACCAGGAGTACTGAGCAACACACGGGCTGCTTTTCGAAACTGTCCACCAGACATCGAGATCTACGTCTGGATTGAGATCAACATCGAGAATGAGGTCAATCTGAACCATAATTAGCGGTGCATGAACTACTTGAAGGTGTACAGACCAGGGTGCCATCAAGAATTGCGTTCTGCGCAAAATTGACGGAAGTAGTTCCAGAAAATGCATAGGCTCCGAATGTGATGGATCCTGTGGTGCCATTGGGACGAATGAAATCGCCTTTTTGACGAGTTTCGATGGCAGAACACGATCCTCGATCGTAAACCGATCCTGAGACGGTCTGGAAAAGGTGAGACTCGATTGAAACAAGATGGAGAAGAGATATACACCAGAGCTGGGTGGCAGCCCGCCTACAGCGTTGAGTTTGGGATAGTTTACGACCGCCATAGTGGCGTTCGAGGTGAACCCAGCGAATGCAGGATTAACCTGGGCAACGCAGACAACAGTGAAAGAGGCAATAAGAAGGATACTGAGTGCTGCGAGGTATTTCATCTTTACAACTTGATTTCACAGGACGACACTCACCCTATATACCACCACGCAAACCCATTTAGGTTAGGATTGATTCAGTGTCTAGCACCAGGAAAGGATTGATAGGATTCGCAAGAGTTCCTGTGGCTGTTGATTTACAGTTGATATCACACGATCCTTCACAGGACCTGGCACAATGCGGAATCTCATATCCACTGATAGTCCTCAACCAATTCATTCCACAGCGAGTCAGACCCATTTGACATGAGTAACTGTTGAATATGATATTGGGGCATAGCTGACAGCAAGGAGTAAGCAAGGGGCCATCTGTCAAGCGCCATCAAAGATGGACCCTCTACAGTACTATATTGAGATTCTAGATGAAATCATTCGAAATCGATTTTATTAAAGAACCGGCAGAGCATGTAAACGCGAATATCGATGCTCACCAGTTTTAGCGCCCTGGGCGCTTAAGAGCATCGGAACTGAACATATCTCAGCCGTCTGCAACTCAGCATAGCGTACAAAGGAGACGTCATCGAGTCTTCCACCTGGACACGCTCGTGAGCACCAGTCGCTCACCGTTTAACACAGCTCAGAAATACGCACCGGCAGTGTACTGGCCGCTGAACCCTAGACTTCAAGTGACTCAGGATCGACCGGAGACTCGCCACACGACCTTAACATAGGAAAGGGGGGGGGCGTCATGCGTTCAGAACAGCCTAAGTAAGCCGCCGCACAGCTAAACTCAGCCCGCGAACAGGCAAACCTAAATGGGATCGGAGATTTGCCTTGAATGGCGGTCAACACTCTAAGTTAGCTGAGTGGTCGAAAAAAATTATGGAGCGCACTTTGCCTATTTGTAATTTATAAATTTGGTTGAGAATACAATTGCCTAGCGGTTGATGCGGGGATTCGCAATGTATATGCGGGAGAACATTGATCATTATGTTGGGTCCTCAAGCCCAGGAATGTCGCATTGGCCGCCAGCGGTCGTGCTTGGCGCATAAAACTGAACCGCCCCCAAGATAACTCAACTGATACCGGACCATAAGCTGCTATATGCGATTGGCAACACGACTCGCCTCCCAGTCCCCCACCTCGTGTACTCGCACCTGCATGCACAACACGTCGGCGGTGCGTCGCTCTTCAACGCCTCGCCCCAGACCATCATTGCGCACGCGGAGACGCTCAGCCTGCTCGCATCGCTGTCCCCATGCGACACGCTGGGCCCGCTGCCGCACGTCATGTTCGAGGATAACTACACCGTGCGCGTGGGTAACCAGACGCTCGAGTATCGTACCATGGCCCCAACCACGCGCCCGGTAACCTCTTCATGTACGCGCCGGGACAACGCGTCGCGCTGCTCATCGACGTCGTCTGCCCTGGCTGGGCGCCCTTCTCAGAGCTCGCGATATCTGCCTTTATTCCTGGATGGACCAGCCACGTTGGCCAGCTTGGCACCAAGCATGATGTCTTGCTGCAGAAGAAATGTGAGTCCCCGATCCCTGTCGATGATCGACATATTCATGTTCACTGCCTATGGATGGCATTGAGGACGTACGCCTCCGCGATCGCCGATCAACGTCGGATTCGATGTGACGGCCGTGATTGGGCCAACCGTCGTAGCAAACCCAGGGAAAGCCTGGGCCAAGTTCAAGGTAGTACTTCCGTGTCACCCTACAGACGTGTGCGGACAACACCACCTCACGCTGACTCACTGTACTCGGCACCGCGGATGTGTTTGCATTCGAGAATGTGTACCGCATGTTCAATGCGCTGCGCGTAGAGTAAGATGTGCTTGGCCCGTTCGGCGTGTCATAGGCGTAGGTGTAAACCCATGCTCATAAAAAACCTGCCATATATTTTTCGAACGATTTACTTACCTTTTGTGTACTCTCGACATGCGTGCGGTAGCTGGAATTGTCATTAGCAGAATAATACGACAAATCTAACTACACTTACAACAACTTTCGTGTGATTGCCTGCTGCCCTTTTCATTGACGCCACTCACCCGGCTCGCGGATCCTGCAATACAATCCATAGGGGTTCCACAAGACGTAATGCATCAGTAAATGTGCAGGTTTGTGGCTGGCGTCTTTGGCGTCTGCGGCATCAGAAAATACTGCGCACGACCGACCAGTACGAGACTCGAGTGACCCTAACCCGGCTTAAGAGCAGATGTCAGATGGACTCCAGACTCTGTCAAGTATCCCAGAAAACATGTGGATGCAATTGTACAAAGAACAAGACCAGCCGAATCCGCAATGGCTTTCAACGAAACTTTCCGGCAGGCGCGCAGGTAATTTCTAATAGGAAAATATCCCATAATCCAGAGGCAACAGGTGTTCTTCAATAGCCGCGATTATAACGCTGGAGGGTCGCAGGAGACTGGAGGGGAGCGGTCATAAATGTACATGTCGATGTCTGCACATCGCGGGGCAGAAGCGAGGAGATCCTTCATCTCATCTTCGGACACAGCGAACGCTGCAGCCTCCTGATTCCCTGCTCTTCTCCTCCGCCTGATACGCAGCGCTCTCGCATGGATGGATCATCGAGTTTTACCGGTCCCAAGGGACTGGATCATTTCAAGGAGCGTAAGAAGGAAATCATCGCGCTCGGGGTGTTCGCCGAGTGTCAAGGTCAGGACGGAGGAAAACAGGCGCTGAATTGCATTACCCAGATCTTTGCATCTTTGCAGACCGCGCGCAAATGGGCATGGTCGCTGTGTAGGAGCTGGATGCGACATGCGGATGCCGTATCTGCTACCTGGTTTTGGAAGGGTGCAATATCAATACGCTTAGTGAAAGATCTATCAGTTCCTCTGCCGATGTCGTCTCTGTTACCTGGTTTTGGAAGGGTCCAATATCATTACGCTCGGCGAAGCATCTATCAGTTCCTCTTCCTCTACCGATGTCGTCGGTCCTTCCCAAATTCATTCACCCAGGTCTATTTGTCGATGAGAATGCTGCTTATAAGGCGGCTCACTGAATATGGAGGGCACGGACAGTCCATTATCCCTAGTTCTGGCCATATATATCCCGTCTGGGTATGGTTCAGGCCGCACAATTGGTAGAAAGTTATGGCATGTCGGATCGGGATCCGAAGGGTGTGAAGATCAACAAGATAGGCCTCGCTTCGCTCCGGCAGCTAAGAAGCTCGTTCAAACCGTGAAGTGAAAACTTTTAGTCATTAAAAAGCATGATACATGATCGCGCGACGTCCACGATAAATACAGAAAGGAATAGATGAGAAAGGAAGGTGTCCTATGAGGGTTCAGGGATGATGCTCGTCGATGTCGGCGGCAAGTGGGGTGGAAAGTGTTGGATGGAAGTTGAAGATGGATTAATCAGAGCCAAGATTTAGATAGAGATTCGAGGAGGAACAATGAGGTAGGGAATTGTCATTGATGATCATGAGTAGCCGCAGTTGAAGAGATGAAGAGATGATGAGAATATAATTTAAGAGCAATGAATTGAGATTTAGGGAATTTGATCTTGATAAGCACCGGCAGCCCATAGCATCAGAGAAACCCAGCCGAGCGTAGCATGAAGTGCAGGAGAGGAAAGGATTGGCGCCTCTCACATGCTTCCAAGTTCCCCAGCTCTCTTGCTCTTGCTGCGCACGGTCGGACACGGTAATGAGAGCGGTGAGGCGGGGAACGAGCGCCTCCCCCACGCGAGGGGCGACTTCTGCTGCGCGTTTGAGATGTCCAGATTTGCCACGGCGGTGCCTGGAATTAATATCAATCTTTGAACAAACTAAACCGAAGGCAGAAAAAAGACGGATAACCCACCTCCGATTGTTCAGATCGCCGCCTGCATCGGACAGCACGCATAGTCAGGGTACAGCGCGCACTTGGTCGAGCTCATGTGAGACTGCGAGCGGCCAGATCCTCCCTTCGTCTCCCATCCAAAACCTCACCTTCATCCCATCATACCGGGGTCGAAGTCGCCCCTCTCCCCAGGGCTCGCTACGCCCAGCTCTGCACAACAACCACGCCCCCGAGCCCTACTTCCTTAACTGTGCGCGCATCAGCGGCGGGGTCGAGCACGCGCATGGGGAAGGTGGTACCGATGGTGTAGGGGCGGGTTGGGAGGGGTGGTTAGTGTTAGACAAAGCAGGGGGAGGATGAGGGAGAGGATGAATGAAAGGGGGGAGGAGCAAACACTAGGACGAAAAAGAAATATGCCGGGAAGAAAAGAAGAGCGAGGTACGCAATGCAAAGGACATAAGACGGATGGGGGATGGAATGGTATGCGAGGAACGTGACGGGAGGGGATGCCATCAAACTCCACATAAATAAGGGACGACTCACACATCGATAAATGTGTGTGATATTCATGTGCGCTATGAGTCTGTGATTAGGTGTTATATCAGCAATTGGGACGAGGAGATAGGAAGATGAAAGAAAATTGTCAACTTGAAGTCGAGAAGCCCAATCAAATAAAACTCCCCAAAGAGCTTGAATCGAAAATTTGCCAAAGAACAAGGAATAAGAACCCAAGAACGCACCTCGTCCCATTCGCCAAGCGCACTTGGATGCTCTTCGTCGGCTGCGTCGTGTCGACCTCTAAGCGTGGGCTGATGCTTACATTGCTGGCCGGCGCAGGCGGCGCTGCACTGGTGGAAGACGTGCTCGGCGCTGGATCGTCGGAGCGCATCAGCGGCCCGTCCCCGACGGTGAAACCGTCGCGCCAGAAGCTCAGGCGGCGGATCGCGAGTTTTTCTACGCGAAATTCAGATGGAATACAATAATTACGACTCCTGGTCTACCGCCTACAACAAATACGGCCGCAAACAACACAATCCCAATCATTATGGGATGGTTGTGACCGCTCGCAAGCGGTTGTGATGTCCGAAATTGTTTGTGGAAAGATCGTGATCCGCACCTGGGCCGAAAGAAGTTTTTTTCCTGATTTGGTGATGGGAAGAAAGAAAAAGAAAGACGAGAGGAGACGCACCCTCCACCTCCTCCCTTGCCCTGGATTACCGAATGTCTCCTTGTACTCGCCATGGCGAAAACGATGAAGCGTTCTACCCAACATGATCACGGCCGCTGTGATTCCAAACCCCATCTTTGCAGCCAATTCCGCGTGAGTCCCTGCTCGCATGCAGTCGCTCAGATGGATGCTACGTCCTTCAGCACCGAAGACCAATCCTGTGCACCAAATCAAGTGAGCGTGGGCTGTCGCTATGTTGTTGGCTGTGGAACGGGGCGTTTCACGATCTTAGTCCAAAATCTTTCGGCGAGCGGGATGTCAGGAGTATTGGCAGGGAGCCCCACACCGGCTGCGATGCTGAAATCCATGTCCTCGGTAGCAGAATGGCGGAAGCGAGAATATGAACCGTAACGCAAATCCATGCATCTGCTCTGAATCACCGGCATCCGCAAGGCGCGGGCACTCTGCATTTGACGTGGCGCGTATCTTTTATCCGTGGATTCACGAGCTTGTCCGGGCTGTCGAGGGAGGTGGGAGTTTACCGCGGAGTAACCCACCCGAAAAAATACTGACGGGACGGCAGAGGGCCTCGACGTCTGGGTCACTGGAGTGGCTCATCGTGGTATCGGAAGAAGGGAGAAAGGGGATCCCGGAATTTGCCGGCGACAGCCGCGTGTTCCGGCGTCTGCCGACGTGCCGGAGCGAGTTGCATTTCACTTTGAAACTCAACCTCAATCTTATCGAAGAAACTAGTCTCGCCTAGTCCTCGTACCCAGCACTCCTGCCAAGAACTAGGACGTCGTGTACGGTTGGCGGGAAGGCCACGGATTAAATGAAATTTCCTTTTCGGGAATAGAGGTTCACAAAACCACCAACACATTTCAGGTTTTCAAAATGTATAGCATAGTAGCATGTATGTATCTCACTCAGAAGGTTAATTCCCAGTGTGTGATATCGTTTGAAGGTAAACACTATCAGAAAAAAACCCGACAACTGACGGTGTCCGTTGGCGGCGGCAGGCAAGTAGAACCTTGACACATTCAGGTAGGAGACCAATTATTCTAGGATCCGATGCATGTCAGCGGTTGTATGGAATATTTTGGAGAATTTGCACCCAGTGCTGGCAACATGGGGCTCATTTCTTGTTGCATCGGGACACGGTCATGTGACTGTGATGCGCGCGGCAAAAGGCGTCATCACCGTTCAATCTGAACACCATTAATAATGATTAATACAGTGGCATTAATGGCCTCGCAGGGATCAATTCATATTGGGGGATACACAAATTCAATAAGTGTTGTATTTGTAGCTACGGAATTAACATCCAAGTCTGCACTTGTGTATTCCTACTCCTTGTTGCTTTCCTCATCATCCGAGTCGAGCTTGTCAAGACCCAAGCCTTCGCATTTGCTGTTACATTCGTGTGTGGTGAGAAAATTCTTGATTCCGTCCTTGCCATGATCACCGGGTCCACTTTTTCTACTGCACCAAGTTCGAATTCGTGTAGAGGTCCAGCCGAGAGGTGTACACTTACCCTTTGGGTGTATGGACCATTGGGTCGAAAATCAAGTTCTTGGGCTCTCTCTTGATTCTGGCCTTCATAGCTGACAGTAGAATCTCAGTTGGGGAATCCAAGAATGAGCAAGAGAACATACTGTGAACGTCACATGAAACCAATGACTTCTGGCTGAAATGGTACACAAAGTGAATGAAGGTATTGACAGTAGCGGTGAGGCGGGTGGGTGCCTTCGACTTGTGATTGAGAGTGCCAGAGAATTTCTGAACGGCACCAACACGCAGAGGTTCAACGAGCCTGGTGACTCCGGTCTCACAGACATCGGCCATGTCAGCCTCAGCAAGATCATCTAGACCCGCCGCAGGGCATGGTTTACTTTCTTCCTCAGTGTGGAGCTCGGTAGCAAGCCAAATATTGGTCACAGCGAGTGCTAGGAACGCATGAGCAAGAGTAATGTAACTCTAGAAACAGAGGGAACTCACATAAGTCGAGGTCAACTTCATTCAGTGCCCCACATTCGTAGAACTTGGTAAGGAAAAGTGGATTTCACTGGTCAAAAGCACTTCCTCCCTGAGAAAGGTCTTGTTGTTCTCCGGGGACACCAGTTCAGCGTCTGAAGACACCTGGAAAAACCGCTTCGTGACAAAATTTTGCGCGCCAACAACTGTATATTGATGATCAGCTTGCAGAGCTTGTCCGACTGCCTGGGTATTCAATCAAGTCAGTGCCATTAACATTTGTTTTCAAGGCCCAGATCACTGACTTGTTACGAAGGAAATCCAAGTTGAAGACGTTGAACAACAAATTTGAAGTTCAAAGTGTCTGTAAACCGCCCCCTCTCCCCGTATGCACTGCCCTAGTCGCCCAGAAGATGTCTGAAGACAATAGTCGCCGTCATGGTCCAACAACAATTCAACACCAAATTGCGAGAGAAACTGGTATATCAATTCTGCGGTCAGTTTTTCATATTCCTGGTGAATCAAGGACTATTTTCATTCCTCACAGCGATATGGTCCGGAGTATAGCACACACAATTGATTCAGAGGTTGCGGAATTGCGTTTCCCGGGAAAGAAAACACTGTTCAAGGTTCGGGGACAACTGAAGGCTGTTGGGCCGATGGAGGAAGTGCATTGTGATGGTCATGAGAAGCTCGGTTCAAAAGCGCTGCGAATGGGTCCAGTGGGTATTCCAATCTATGGATTCCGTGACCATACCGGAAAAATTCTGCACCTAACTGACATACCCAACGACCACGATGAAGACACTATTGGACATGTATATCTTGACTTCGTCGAGAGCACAGGTGGTGAGCAGATTCCTGTTCATTGACATCCTTCAATGGCTCACTGATACTGCAGAAATGCCAGTGCAGCTTACTTTCAACAGTGGCAATGAGACAGGCCTTATGAAAGCACTCCAGCAAGAACTTCGGTGAGCGTTGTTTTGTGCATACATGAATGTAAAACTCATTGACTTTTGCAGTCGCAGGCTCCTGGCAGACGAGTTCATTGAACTGGATTGGCCATCAACTGTCAAGTTGAAAAGCACGGATAATATTCCGATCGAGTCTCTGTGGAGCTATTGGCAGACCTACGCTGGGCGGAATATCAAGGAAATGATCCTCCAAGGGAATGCAAACGGGCTATTTGCCCCTGGGAACCCAAACCATGTGTCAGTGTCCATTGTCTCAATACAATATTCTATTGACACTTACATTCTTGGCAGGAACTTGTTCCAATGGTTGTGGTCCCGCATTGTCCAGCTTTATCTTGATGAGTTCCAGGACCACTGGAATACGACCCCGCGTCGTTCACAGAAGTTCAAGCTGCTGCCAATGGCTGTCGTGCTACAAAGGTGCATGGGGACTCGGAACCCATTTCCCCCGGCCGGGTATTGCAATAGCCGAAGTGCTCGTTTGCCATCAATTCAAGTACCAGATCCCAAAAGGCTCTTTGGTAGTGTCATTCTTCCAAACAACAGCACCCACAATTGAAGTCGGTAATCCAAAGTGCTTGTTCTCAAAAAGGAAATTTCATTTCATCCGTGGCCTTCCCGCCGATTGTAGTCGTGTGCGGCACACAACCAGACTCAATGATAGGAAATTCAATGTGAAGTAACCGGCTCTCGGGGTTCAACTCCCCGCATCTGAATGAGATGTGTTATGGGCGCCAGCCTTTTTTTTTCGTCCTGTTTCCTGTCCCCCTTATGACTTCTCTCTTGCTTTTTTCATTATCTGAACTGGGAGGCCTGCCTCTATCGGTTCACGCTTGCAGTTCCATCCGTGGGAACTGCCGGTTCGAATTATAGTAGCCGTATTGTGCAGTAGTGCGGAATAACCTTGACGCGATTGAAATATCGGTTTCAGCTTCAACGCGTTACAATCTCAGGCTGTCTGGTTCAGCTCAGCTCCGACAATGTGGGAGCTTTCCGTCCCGCAGAAAATAGCCGCGTGGAAGACGGTGGAACTGAACTGCGATTACTCGACTATTACAGTGGGAATATTCTGAGTCCAGACTGGTGCAGCTCACACAGTGTGCGTTTCTGATGTGCCTAAGTACTTACTTCATTTTTCAGGGTTGGCCAATGAAGACATAAAGAGGAATATGCGGACCAGAAGACAATAGGTAGTTCTGCGTAGAACACACTTGTTTTGAGTGTGGGAAGGTCACATATGGGTCCTCCGAGCTGCGTCGTTGGAGGTCCAGATTGAATATGCTTCGATGCCGTAAGCCACCTGAATGCGACGGAACATCAGTGTCATGCATGTGAGCGACTGCGAGTTCTCACGATCTGGTCTGAAGGTGTTTTGGCGTAGATGATAGAATACTGTACAATTTCGTTCGAATCGGCAGTCACGTGTCATGCACCCCCTGTCAATCACGAACTTTGGTTGATGTCACGCATCACTCGGGTCTCTGTCGAACCTCCAAGTGGTCACACAGGCCCCAAATTGCCTATAAAATATAAAAAAAGGCAACAAAGGCAAAATTTCCGGTTCAAGTGCCGAAATTTTCGAGGTGTCACGCAAAAAATCGGCGGCTGCCGAAATGTCGAATAGGTAAAATGGGTCACGCGTCACACCCCCTGTCGATTTGAACGAAATTGTACAGTATTTTGAGCCCAGACTAGTACAGCTCACACAGTGTGCATTTCACTCAGAACAAGAGATCAGCCTGGTATTTGATCATGCAGCATGGCACATCAAAATAGCAAGTCTGCCATCAGAGTCAAACTGGAGCTAGTACGATCTCTCTTTTTCTGCAGCAAAAGAAACAGCGATTCTCTCGTCCTCTGCTGCCTATAGGGGATGGTATTTGATCATCGAGGCCAGTCATGTGGTAAGAACATTTGTTTGCAGCGTTGTGCGAGCGTTAACAAGTCTTTAGAACACGTTGAAACGGTGCACTAGGGTGCGGCCGTGAAATCTAATGGATTGACTAGTGAGAAAAGCGAACTAGTCACTCTACTCAAACCAACCAAAACCAAAACAAATCACTAATCCTAATCCTAATACTCGTGTGTGTGTGTTCGGGGAGGTAGGGTACGTATCACCCGTCAAAAGGGTGTGCAAGGTTGGGATAAGGCTTTGCTTCAGTAGCAACTATGCGGTTTAAGCACGGTTATGCTAGGGTAGCAGGGACTTCACACCAACAGGATATCAAGACTCAAGTAAACTTTAGACTGTTCAGAGCTTTCAGTTTCTTTGTGAGCGGCAGAACCTAGCACTACTGGCAGCTAGCCAAGCAGCAGAAGGTAGGACAGACTATCAACAGACAGACGTTACTTCAATATCAACCAACACTACACGAATGGCGGCGGTTTCAACGAAACGGGGCAGTTACACAGAAGGTGGACGCTGGGCTAAGGCGCGGACAGTTACACTGAAGGCGGCGGTTTCACTTCTACTAGCGCAAACTAGTCTTTAGTCCTGGAGGCCTAAAGCGCTGCTACAGGAGACAAGTTGGTGCAGGTTGAACGGGGCTCTTATATCAATGCAATTGGTAGTCTTTTCAACGTCCCGTATCTCTTAATCTTTTCTGTGCGTCTGCAAATATATCTGATGTCTTGTCACAAATCTAGAGTCTACTATATTGCCTGTATATCTGGGGGATAGTTTACTGGCTAATACAGAGTACACAGCTGGCTTTTATACATTTCAGAGAGAAGTAAAGGAGATAGACAGAATGAATAGGAACAATAAAGGGTGGGAGCCCGAGTAGTGAATGGCCAATGGCGTAGAAGACATTCTCAACCATGGGTATTATGACCTGCTACCGGGGCTAGTCCACATGTATTTCTCTAGCACGCCATAAGATGTGCTTAGTTGTCTTGGTTTCCATCTTTCTGACTGAGCAAGTCAGTCTTTTAGTCATTGCTGACTGGTCAAGTCAGTCTTTTAGTCATTGCTGACTGGTCAAGTCAGTCTTAGTCAAGTTCTATTCAATTTCTCTATCAGTCCCGCACTTCACAAGCTCAGTGGAACTCATAGTAAATATCAAGCAGATTGACAAGATAGTGCAGCGCTACACTGGTGGACCAGTATAGTGACCAGTGCAAATATGGTGCAGCGCCATTCTATAGTGCCAATCCTCATCAATCATATCAGTAAATCCTTGATGCGAGGCCCGCATCTTTCTAATGGTCAGATCTGCCCGAGTAACCACAGTGATGGTTAATTCAGTAACATGTCTTCATCCCAATCTAATCAGTTGGGCTTATACACAAAATGGCGCGGCGCAATATCTCTGCCGGCCCTAATGTGGTTGCACCAATCCTGGCTTCGTATATCTTGTTTTAATAGTCATCAGACTATTCAGAGGCCGTTGAGGCGGCAAGTCAATAATTCTGAGTAGTTCCCTGATGTTTCACCTCCAGCGCATAAGATAATGGCTTACCGCCACCATCTATAGCTCAGTGTAGAATATCATAGTCAGGACGTAACAGCCTTTTAGGCTGCCTTGTCAAGTCTACTCAATCCTTCATAGTTGGTTTGTTACACTGACTTTTGGCCATCAATAGTGTAGCCTACCACCCCAGGGAGGGTGTACGCTCATAATCTAATGCCTCACTTCTGCCTGCTAATAGGTTCAAAATGAAATAAAAACTGGTGTTTTCATGCATGTTTTGGTACATGCCCTATCAACGTTACCCACAAAGAGGTGAGCTAGATCAATTAACCGTTCTTTAAGCAAATGGTCTGTCGGCGGTGCAATTGCCCCATGCAGGTCCAACTCCATTGGTTTTTCCTCTTGTCCTGTCCTGCGGGTGCTGCGCTTATGCCCCATTTGTGTACCCAGCCTGTCCCTGCGGTATTCAATCGCAATGGCTCAGCTGACTATGTTTCCCTCAAACCGCCAGTGGACCGCAGCTCCATGCAGCAAATTTCTCACTGCACTGCTGTTACATCTGTGTAAAATTCTCGTTGCGCCACCTATTTTCTCACCGCGGCCGTACCACTGGAGCATGTATAAAATTCCAGTGTCCCCCAACTTTGCCCACAACTACTTCTTTCCGTTCTCTGTTGGATCAACGGCCCTTCTGGTTGCCTTTCTTGGCTGTCAATCTATTCATTTTGCTACTGCCTCAACCCGGAATTGTGCATGGCTTCGTCAACTGGTGATTATTGTTTGCCTAAGATCATCATTCACTGCAAAATCTGGATGGGTTGCCAGCCAATGTTGTTCCCCTAGTCTCGTCTCGTGCTGCACTTCAAGACCATATAAACTTCTGTGTGGTTTTGTTCAAAGCCGGATAATACCTGTCTCTACCTGGCTCTGTGGTTTTCCATTTCAAGCCTATCCTATGATTTCTTCACTCCTCAGAAAACTCGGATTCTGGCTACATTTCACCACTTACCCCCTCACAGACATTCTCCTGCTGTTCATTCGGGCCGTTTTGCTTGGCCATTCATACAATTTTTGGCCTATTTTTCCATGGCCCATGAGATCCCCCCAACCTTTCATTAAAACACTCGATGCATGGACTGCCCAGTGTTAACCTGTGGATGTTTATTTCCCTCAAACAGGCCGATCACAAGCATTCCTCAGGCCATTTCCCATTCTCATCAGCATTCCGGGTCCCTATACTTCCCTACAGCATTGTATTTACAGCTTGAATGCATATATCTTCTTCTTTTGATCTCCCAGGCCGACGTTGCAACATCGCCGGAGCAAAGCGGTGGCATGTCTTGTATGATATTCTTGATTTGTCCCAATTATGGCTGAGCCCCAATTATATCCAACTGGCCTTTATATCTCCGCAAATCACTTATAGGCTAGACATATCCACCATATAAATTCCTCCTCTGCCATGTCACCCGACTCCCCAGATGTCCAACAGCATGGCCTAGTATGTGTTCCACCCCTCTTCTTTCTTGTCCTTATTTTCCTGGGGAAGCTCTTCCAGATTTGCCACGCTCTACATCAGACTTTTGACATTTCAATTGTGAGGTTGTACAACCCTGAAAAACCTCGGAAAACCTGCAAAAACCTCGCAACCTCACAATGTCAAAACCCTATGTCCCGAATCCACAACCTTGACCGTTCGAGCCCCCATTGGGGCATTATTTCCCCTTTTCTCACAAATCCCTTTGGGGACCAGGTGCATTTAGGGCTCCGAACCGTCCGTAAAATGGAACGGCTGTCGAAAAAACAGCTGATTTTAGGACAAAATATTTGGAAAACGGACGGGTTCGTTTGACCCGTTCCCGTCTGTCTGCCCGTTTTCGACAGGTCCATTATGCCTTGAGGTGGGTGACTAAAGTAAGAGGTGCGTCAATTCATGTGGAAATCTACCTGTCTTGATGCTTTGAATCCTCAGGAACACCTGAGGGAGGCCCGGTGATAAAAGAGACTGAGGTATTGACCAACCCGTTTCTACCTGTTTTTAAAACAGGTAAGGAAATGCCCTCGATGGACAGAACGGAAACTGTTTCGACGGTCTGTCGACCCGTCTCAGACGGGAACGGGTCGGAGCCCTAGGTGCATCGCACTTCTTAAAAAGTTGGCAGACACCCCTTTCACAACTTTGGAGACATTTTTTTTGGCTTCTTTTGCGGTTATGTTGAGGTTATGAGGTTGTCAGCTAATCCGGCAACCTGAAAACCCCGAAGAACCCGCAATCAAAATGTCGAAAGGCTGATGAAGGTGGCACCTTCTTGAGTGAGTGAGTGTTTGACCCTCGCTATCATTGTTTAGTGACCAGCCCTGTGATATGCAGGGTCACCAATATGGCTTCGTGCATTAAATGCCGTATCTTGTGCCCAGACACAAAGTTGTTCAGCTGGAAGAGAATGCAGTCGCTCTCCACAGACATCGGTGACCGCATAACCAGATTCCGGTTACTCTCCAATGAGATCGGTGTATGCATACACTGTGTCAAGGACATCCGCACTGCCATTGAGGTCAGAACTCTTTGCCCATGCCCATGGACAAAACTGATGCCAAATATTTAACAGCTCATCTTGGAGGCCGAACACCAGTCCAAGTTGGCCGGTGATCTAATGACACCACAGTCGGCACCAAGGTGCTATCAGTCAAGCACCATCAAAGATCAACCCCCTGCAGTATGCTGGTGTTTGGCACCATCTTTGATGCCGCTGTCAATTGAAGTTTCTGAGGCTCCGATGTTGCGTTCACTCGAGAGCGAGCCATGAGATTCCTGGGAGGAGAGAACAGGGATGGAGAGCCACTCAACAGACTTTTATCACCTCTGGAGACATTAATCAGCTTCTCCTGTACAAATGTATGTTCTCTATCAAGCTGCCCTAGTTCCGAGCGCTTGCTGCTGTCCTTCTTAAATGAACTTCCACTGCACTCATGTTGTCCAATAATCATCCCGCATTCATTGATTGAAGCAATTTATAGCGCGTTGATAAGCCGTGGAACGGACCATGGGTGAAATAGCAAGGAGTTTGCCAATTCCACCTTAATCACGTAGCGCGCTGCTCCAAAAGGATTAGCATAAGTCCTATATGGCTAATCAGGGCTTGATCCTGCATGAAGACCTTAATCAAGTCCGCCTGGGGTGCATCAACTGGAAAGTTCATACTGGTTGACATCCATGATTAAGGGTTTAACTGCTGAAATTAAGCATTGCTGCTTAATCAAGGCATCACAGGGCCCATAGACAGCATGGACAACATGGGCAATAATAATCATCCTCTCTGATGATCTGGGGCACCACTTTGGGGTTTGGTTAGAGGCGTTCAGGCACTTTTTTGTGCTTGATTTACAAATGGAGCCTTGTGCGGCGGATCAGGTGACCCGGTTTAGCGGTAGCTGGTTATTCCGACTGTGGCTGGACTTCGCTTATCAACTATCCGATTATTGTTGCCATCCTGATTTGGTTACTTGAACCAGGTCAGGACAGTAGCTCGCATATCTCTACAACCACTTGGCGGTTTGGGCTGATTAAGGTACAGGTTTAAAGCCAGCACCTTCCTCTACCTAATACTGAAGGTCCTGAACGGGGGACACGAGGATAGAAGATGGGACTGTCAACACGATTGAACAGGAAACAGTCACGCTGGACACACTCAAGCACTAAGGGGTCACAATACACGAGGATCCTATATATTTACCTACATGTGATTAACTATGGACACCTTACTCATATACCAGCAAGTAGAATAATCATCGTATTGTAAGCATAATTGTACAGAATATAAGGAGGAGGTTTTGGCATAGATAGGCACTGAACTTTCTGTCCCTAAGAGCAGTAGCCTTTACCGGATATTGCTTGATAAACGACGGAGATTTGGGACTTGCCACCCAGGACTGACTTTGTTAAGAAGTTTTGTTTTGTTTGCACAAGTAACTCAATATCAATTGTTGGCTTGGGATTTTGGGATTGGAAACGGTTAAGAAGCTAGAGAGAGCTTGTTAGGAACTGAGAACACAGCACCGCACTACAGTAGCCTCAGAAGGCTTATTATCTGGGATTTGAGAACACGGCACCTTGATTAGGATTTGGGATTGTTGGCTCAAGCTTGTAAAGCTTTTAACTCAATTTTTTGGCTTAGGTGCTCATTTGGCATTGCTCAAAGAGGTCTAATACTCTAAATCAACCTTGCATCTCGGACTCGACCCTTAAACAAGTGTGTTCCTAGCAACCTTTGTTGGATTATCTGTGCTCCTTGAACCTTCTTAAAGCGTTCAAAAGACCCGTACTCGGTGGCACAATCTAAACCATTCAAGGGGAAAGTAATTAGGATCTGGTTAGTAGTTGTGTTTTTGCCTTAATCACATGAGCTCGCATTCTGCTTGTTGGATCTTGATTAAACTAGTACTGCTGTTGTAGACACTGAGCAAGCATTTCAGTGTTTGTGTGTTATATGAGATCACACGTGACCCTGACAGCGGGATCAAAGATAGTGACAAACACCAACATATTGCAGGAAGTTGATCTTTGATAGCGCTTGACTGATAGCACCTTGGTTGGCACTCGCAGCTATATAAACTCAGACGGTGTGCAATACGTCCTTTCTTGTTCCTGAACCATCATCATTGACTTTGGAACACCCTTCGCAGTTACACTACCCAACCCTGCACACTCACAGCAGTGTCCCCAAAGGCTTGGGAGTACTCCGCAGCTGTGCTTTCATTTTCATGCTGTTGTCGTTGCGCGCCATCTCAATTGTCTCTGTTACCACCTCCGATGTCGAAGCTGGCCGCTAGCTCTCTGAGCCTCTCTGTCTGCCTACAGGGCCACAGAGCTTCACAGCAGTCTACCCACCCCTTCCCATCGGGACAGTAACTGCAATAAATTTATTTTCTTTGCATTGGTATTGTCTCGGAACGTCATCCAGAATGCATATGAGACATCCAGCCCTTTCCGTTGGGTGTCAGCCTTTGACGACCTCTTTGAAACTTTCCCTGTGGCCATAGTGAGACACCATCATCGTATTTCCTCCCTCCACACCCTCTGCTGCCTGTCTGTAACCCAATATGGTTGCGCCTTCGTTTTTTTGTGTGAGAAGCTGAGTCAGCATATCCACGTGCAACTGTATGACTGCCAAAAGGAGATTGAAGGTGAATCATTGCAACGTACTCCTCATTGCAGCATTTAAATGTTGGTGGCACCTGTTCTTCCTTCTCCTCTGGATCCGTGTGTCATTCATCTTGGACATCATTTGTTGACCTTGTCCTCATACCCTGGATCTTCTTGGTAAATCTGCACCAATCCAGACACGCATGGCACACGATTCTGGACATTGACCTTGGCAATTGACACCCTGACGAACTTGCAAAAACTAGAATAGTTGCTGGGAGATGCATATGTAAAGCACTCATCTAGTTCAAGTCAATTTCCGTGATCAGCTTGCCTAGCCATTCCAAAATTGTGCCTTGGTTCACATACACCCGGATTACACCTCTACGAGCCCTCACTCTTCTTGTTATCCTCGTCTGAGAAGTGTCTTGCTACCTGGCAGCTGTCTTAAACTTGCAGAAACACGGTTTTAACACAAGCTTCTCTCGCATGCGGCACCATGAAACATTGTGAACATCTGGATACGTTGTTGGCCAATAATGCCCTTATTCCGGAGACACACCTGGAAGCCATTGAAGTTCTGTGTTGTATTCTGTGTGCTGTCTTGGATTCTACGCTGGTAACATGGGGTGTTGAGTTGCTCAAGTGTGGCAAATTTTGGGTTGATGTGCTAACCTGTTTCTTTGCTTCTTCAAGTTTGGCTAGTTCTACCGCGGCGAGTTGGTCCGGAGCACCCGATCATCCACTGCGACCGTGAGCTCGGCCAGAGGGATTTGAGGAGGTCCAGGGGCGATGATGTAAATAGCGTGTACATATCGGGATAATCCCTGGAAACCGGTGTTCCTGAGCGGGACCGTGCCGTGTAATGCTACCTACCTACCTACCTACCTATCCGCCACCGGTGAATAGCGCAATCGTGTTCTCGAGCAACCTCAGTTTAACCTGATATTATTCAGCATCCGACGTACTCACCTTCACATTGCTGTCTCGTCCACTCTGCTTTCTCTCCCGTGCTTTGAGACATACCTAGGCCCCCTAGTTCTTTTGTATTTTTCTCTGTAGACATTCGATTCCCTGTGCACCAATTCAACCATTTGCCTCCGAGAACCAAATTCCGAAGATCTTTCGACCCATGTCCTGTCCCAAGTAGCCCCCACCAATACACTCACCTTACGCCGATTGCAAATGAGCGAGCTGTCTGCATTGCCTACAACCTTAAGATTCCTTCAAAATCCAGTCGCTGCCGGCCATGATTAGACGGACCAAATGGTGGGCATTGGAATGGCGGGAGGGGATCTTGCAAGTGAGGATTGATTCATTTTCCACTGGAGGCCCGAAATGAAGAAAAACCGTGGATTCCAACTTTCGGCGCCGGAAATGAGGACATCGACGTCGGTCCCGCTGAACAGCTTGGCGCACCTTGCTTCCTACTCGGAGGTCGTCCTTCGTCTTCGGCTTGAACGACTGAGATCATTCTATCGGACAAGAGCATCCCTTAACGGATGACTGCATCGTTACAGTTGTACTCTAGCGATGCTCTGTCTGGGACAGTAGGCTCGGTGAGAAAGTACAATGCTCGCACGCGAACTAGCCTTCTCAGGGTGATGTTTATTGAAGTGGGCGGAGGGGGGAGGGAAGGAAGGGAGGGGTATGAGCCTAACTTAGAAAGGAATACGGCAAAAGAAGCAAGGAAGGAACGATCTGGAGGGGATGAACCAAAAAGTAACGTGCGGGAGAGTGTAAGGGGACGACAGGAAAGCAATGAGACGAAAGGAGAATCAATAATACGAAGATGAAGCGCGAAACAAAAAAGAACAAACTAAATTAGCGCGAAGACAAGGACGTGATGGTATGACGAAGAGCTTGTCCCCAGGAAGATCAGATGTGGGGATTCTGCAACGCCCAAAAGTGAAACGCATGAACGTCGGTGATGTGAGGGAAACCGAAAACCCACCTCGTCTCATCCGCGGTTGCTGCGCCATGTCTGTTTCAAAGCATGTCGTGCTCGTGCCCGTGCCTCACTCGCAATCACGCCTAAACCTGAGCTCATAGCCAGCAAAAGGAGAAATATACAGCACGTAAGTCGACCGAGGGCGTACGTACCCGCGCTCGTGATTATACTGGCACCCAGCCTCCTCCCTGCGACGCGCTGGTGGCGCCAGATGAAGAATATCGAGCAATGTGGCTAGCGATGTTAGTGTTAGTACAAGATAATCCGATTGAGAAACCAGAGGCCCGTGGTAGATGGGTGGAAAGGGAGAACAGAGGGGAAGGGGGGGAAAAGTCGGAAGCAGGAAGGTGGAAGGTGGAAGGCGGAGACAAGCAGGGACGGAGGGGCGACGCGAACACACCCAGTATGTACTTGCCACGAGGGCATCTACTACAGGTTGACGGCACCGTCTTAGCGCATGAGCGACTGTCGCGTCAGAGGGTGAGCAGTAGGCGGATGGCGAGTTCGTCTGTGTGGGCCGCCACATACAGCCATTATTGACATGAGTTCCGAAGCAAAAGGATGAACGGGCGCACTCTCCACCTCCTCCCTTGCCCCAGGCACCTACGCGCTCGGGCCCTCTTCTTGCACCTTCCTCAGTAGATCCCGCACTGGATCGACGCCAGGCCCACTGCTGTCCCGGCGTCCGGGGTTCTGCACTGCAGCACCGAGATGCCACTGCGTCAGGTATGACCTCGAATCAGCGCGATTACGGGAATCACACGACCTGCGCTCGCTGCCAGCGAAATAGGTCTCCTCGTCACTGTCGTTGTGCCCGCTTATCGTGTTGGTAAGGGAAGGAGAAAGACGTGCGTCACACCGGGCGATGCCGGGGCCCAAATAGGCGACAATAAAGGTGCACAGCCGCAGCGTCCTTTCCAACCGTGGTTCAATTTCTTTGGAGTCGGTATGGGGATTGGCCCTAGAAAATTGTAAACAACTCGGACGTCATGTGCGGCATATAGTCAGACACACTGATGGACTGGTCTTTCAAGCCTACCTGGCTACTCGGGGTTCGGCTGCCCGCGCCCCATTTCCGCATATGAAGCATATGTTTTTTGGTTACCCCTTGCCTCAATGATCTTCAGGTTTTCTTTTCCTTAAATTGCATGCAAAATCTACAGTAGTTATGGTGATTTCCTTCGAATCGGAGCTGCGCAACATCCGTCGAGAGACCTAGTTCTGGTCCCTGCGGCACCCCGAATCCTCTGCAATTCCTTCAATCCTCTATATCTTGTTTTTTCTGCTCGGTATGACCAACTTGGCTTTCCTAAAGATCAACCCGGCGTCGTGTGGGCACACAGCCGGACTGTGTCACATCTATTAAAGAGGTAGCGTATCACTGGCTTCTCGGGGTTCGATTCACCGCGTAAGTGATAACCAAATGTGGTGGTCTTTTTCCTCGGCCTGACCGTTGCAGGGTGCTCTTCTCCTTTTGTCTGTCGTCCTACTGCTCTGTGAGTTGGCGGGGGTATTCCCTCATTCGTTGTTTTGAGGTTCTCCTTGCAAATTTACAGCTTCACATTTCAACTACGTTGGAGTTGCGTAGCATCCATTCTATCAATAGCTCTCGTTGTTCATCTACCGGCCCCAAATCTCAACCTCATGATGAACTCCCGGAAACAAACCCAGTAAAAAACTCGGACGTTATGTGCGGCACAGAACTGGACTCATTGATAATCTATTATATCGCTGGCTATTCGGGGTTCGGCTCCCCGCGTCCGAATAAAGTTAGTTACTTTTTCACCTTGAAGAGCGACCTTGAATCCCCCCCACATGCACTGTTTTTTTTCCCCCAACCATGAAGATACTTGGCCTCTATACCGCTTCAACAATGTTCCATTTGCTCCGCTCGACCTAGATACCGATGTGCATCCTCCACCCCAAACTTACTCCCGTCACGGACTCCCAGGAACGAAGCTACCCAAGAGCTCGGACGTCATGTGCGGCACAGGCCAGTTATGAATCCGAGGTGAATTTTATAGCTGGCTATTGAGGGGTTCGACTCCCTGCATCTGAATTCACCTTTGGTGTGTTTTTTGGGTGAACCATGTTGCGATCAATCTCCTCGGTTCAACTTCTCTCTGTCGAACAGCGACGAGGACATTGCTTGGCAGATGCGCGCGGTTGCAGTCCCGTCTGTGGAGAGAGTACCGGAGAGATCTGGCGCGTTCACGGGGACTTTGGCGGTTTGGATGAGCCAGCGGGCGACGGCGAAGTGCTGCGTAGTGATGTTCCAGGCTTGGCTTCAAGCCGTGAAGCCGCGAAGCCCAAGCCGCAGCTTGACAAGCCAAGCCAAGCCAAATCCACGGCTTCGGGCAGGCTTGGGCTTGGGCTTGGGGTGGCCGAAGCCCAAGCCAAGGGCTCAAGCCGTGGCTTGGAGGGGGCAAAATGATGGCACAACTCTGGTGTTAAAATGTGTCAAACTGACCTTGCACAAGTCCTGAGGGAAAATTAAAAATTCTGTGCCGGACACTCTGTGTAGATTTACATTACAAGTTCATTGCAATTTTTTTCAGAAAAAAAGACCCGGAATTGGGTGTGTTATGCGGGGCCAAAGAATCACATCAAACAGTGATCAAACATGTTCATAGGGCATTACGAAGGCAGGGGGGCCCAAAATAAAAATTGGGTCCAGAACACTCTGTGTAAGATGACTGGAACAGTCTCTCACCAAATGTCAGGCAAAAATGTTACCTGGGGAAAATTACTGGCAAGCCGCGGCCTAAGCCCAAGCCAAGCCAAGCCAAGCCCTCCGGGACGGCTTGGGCTTGGGCTTGAGGAAAGTGAAGCCAAAGCCCGGGGCTTCCAAGCCCAAGCCGGGGCTTCCAAGCCAAGCCAAGCCGTAACATCACTAGTGCTGCGTGCCGCGCTCGGGGTAGATGATCCGCATGACTCCGAGTAGGCCATAGATCAGCACACACGTCGGGCCCCGGGTCAGGCCGTACAATTCCTGCGCAGCTGCGGCTTCTTGAGTGAGGCTCGGTGGTGCTGGGCCCGGCCACCGATGACTCGGGGCTGATGGTCGCGTGGCGTACGACACGGCGCGCAAAGTCCGCTTTAACTTGAGCGAGCTCCCCCCTTGGCGAGGGAAACAGAAAAGATCGCTTCAATCCCTATTGTTGGAAATGGGATCGTCGCGCGCCGCGTCGCCCGGTTACCTTACCTACCCCCCCTATCCGTCGCACAGCTTTGTCCTTATATTCGGCCTGTATTCCCGTATTTCTGTAGCCTTTTGTATCCCCCGCGCTCGTGTTCCCACGCCTCGAATACATCTTCCTGTGGCTCACCGTTGCGTGCGACTTCGACTTTCACACCTATTGCTTTGACTCTCACTGTAAGAATTAATTCTCTATGCCCCCTGTATGCGTATGAATATTCCCTGATTTATCCAGTGCCTTCTAGCTGCGGTAGAAAGGAAAGAATGCATGGCAGCACAGCCACGCAATTGCGTAATCAGTCGGTGTTTTCCTGAGAGGGACGTGATTGCTATAAGACTACTTGTTCCTCGTTCATTGGCGGAACTTCAATTCAAGCTCTTCAGGGAGTTTTATTTGATTGGGCTTCTCGACTTGACAATTTTCTTTCATCTTCCTACATATCTCCTCGTGACGTCGTCCCAATTGCTGATATAACACTCAATCACAGACTCATTGATCGTGTGCATGAACATCACACACATTGTCACACACGATCGGCAAAGTAAGGGGCTTTATCGATGTGTGAGTCGTCGTTTCATTTTGTCCCCCTCGATCCCTTGTTTCCGTGGAGTTTGATGGCCCACCACGTTCCTCGCATACCATTCCATCCACCATCCGTCTTATGTCTTTTGCATTGCGTACTTCGCTCCTCCGTTCTTCCCGGCAAATTTCTTCGTCGTCCCATTTTGGCTGCTCCTCCTCCCTTTCATTTATCCTCCTCCTCATCCTTCCCCCCCTTCGTCTAACACTAACCACCCCTCCTCCTAGCCTGCTCCGCGGGCCGCCCTACACCATCGGTACCACCTTCCTCATGCGTGTGCTCGACCCGCTGCCAACGCGCGCACGGTCAAGGAAGCGGGGCCCGGGGGCGTGGTGGTTGTGCAGAGTTGGGCGTAGCGAGCTTCGGCGAGAGGGGCGACTTCGACGCCGGTATGATGGGATGAAGGTGAGGTTTTGGATGGGAGACTAAGGGAGGACCTGGCCGTCCGTAGTCTCACACGAAATCGACCAAGTGCGCGCTGTTCGATGCAGGCGGCGATCTGAACAACCGGAGGTGGGTTATGCGTCGTTCTTCTGCCTTCGGTTTGGTTTGTTCAAAGATTGATATTTATTCCAAACACCGCCGTGGCAAATCTGGACACCTTGAACGTGCAGCAGAAGTCGCCCTTCATACGGGGGAGGCGCTCGTTCCCCGCCTCACCGCTCTCTACCGCGTCCGACCGTGTGCATCAAGAGTAAGAGAGCTGGGGAATTTGGAAGCATGTTGGAGCCGTCTGAAGAACGGAGGCGGACGAGAGGATAAGGTGATGCGGGAGGTGTAGTGCGGTAAGGCCGAAGTTTTAGAGCGTTGGTGACTTTATAGGTTTGGCTTTTGCGCTTGGTACTTCCGCGTCAGGCTTACCTGCTCAGATAGCGTTACTTGTCGACTATTACAGTAATAATAAACTGCTCGCAGGAGAATTCCATCCTGCTACTTCTCTATGAAAACTTGAAGTTGTCACATTGTCGGCGCTGGCGCAAAAAATTCCCATTGCTATTGCAAGGATCGGCCGAAATCGGTGTTTCCAGCACCTCAAGATTATCTGCCACTGCTGAGGTCAGGATACACTTCATACTTTATCGTATTTATTTCTGCTACCTTCATGCTTTCCCCCCTCCATTCCCTTCGTTATGGCTCGGCAACTGCTGCCTTTCTCGTTTCTAGTATGGGCGGTTTAACTGATGTTGTGCACAGAAAATCAGATGTCTATTCGGAGAGAAATACAAAAATAATAGGAGCATGGGCGAGTATCAAAGCAGCGGACAGAAGGCAGATTGGATGAGAAAGCAATGTGAAGGTGGGTACATTGAATGCTGTGTAATATCAGGTTAAATTGTGGTTAATTGAGAATTGGATTGCGCTTGCTCACCACCGTATATTTAACGAAACGACGAGATTTTGTGGGTATATGTTTGTCCTATCTCCTTTAGTCTATCCCCAGTGGGCCTCCTCTCGACGACAAAGGCTTACAACCGGCGAAGCAGTGGTCTGCGGACTGCGAGAAGCTCTTGGAGTCATTGGCATTGGCCTGCGCAGCATTCTGCGGACTGCGGTAAGCCGTTGAAGTCATTGCCGGCCGCGCGTTGATTTGCCGAGGTCTTTATATTCATCCTTGGATGTCCGAGTCTGCTCCAAGTCTGTTCGCAAGATTACCTTTCTCCTCCCATTCACTTCGCAATGACTGTACCCAATGTTCTGGGATTTTTCCAGCTGAAATCTGGACGATGTTTTCAACTGTCAAGGGTTCTTCCACTATCTAGCATTTGCATATTCATTTCATTCACATCCCTGAGCCGGAGCGGAGCGCAGGCATATCTTGTAGTATTACGCCGTCGGAGTTTATATAACCGCGAATGTCGACCGCGTTTCCATTAGATCACCAGCCAACTTGCGCTGGCGTTCAGCCTCCAAGATGAGCTATTGATCATTTGGCGTCAGTTTTCGTCCACGGGCATGGGCAAAGAGTTCCAACCTCAACAGCAGTGCGAATGTCCTTGACACAGTGTATGCATTCGCCGATCTCGTTGCAGAGCGACCGGAATCTGGTCATGCGTTTCGCGATGTCTTTGGAGAGCGACCCCAATCCCTTCCAGTTGAATGCCTTCGTTTCTGAGCGCAGGACCTGACATTTAATGCGCGAACCAGTTTTTGCGACCCTGCATATCACAAGGCTGGTCAATAAACTATGATTGAGACCGGAGATTGAGACTTACTTGAGGAGACGCCGAATTTGCTCCATGAGTTTGGAATCAAGGGGCTTCACTTTCGCGAAAATCCGCACACACCTTCCATTTTTTTTTTCAGAGCCCCGAGGCCCCCCCCTCCCCCCCCGCGGGAATATATGACTATATATGGTAACTGCACGTGATGTTCAGCCACGCAAACGGTGTTGAACCGGTGATATCTGGGCCTCGGAGGCATGTATTTGCCTTGTGGTATGTCCTAGAGACCTTTCTTGCATGTTTCTGCTTTATTCAGATGAAAACAGGTATCTTCATTTCGTCTCTATTCCATTGTTTGGAATAGCTTCGCGGGACCTCTACCACCGCCTCTTGGATATATTCCTCAGTGTGATTGAGTGACACTTCAAGCCGAGCGTCCGCGAACAAGGAGTAGATCAACACGATGCACGTAAATTCAGGACGTGATTCCGCGCCTCTTCTCGACCGGCGCCTTTTTTGTTCGTTTCTCGGGTCGCCAGACCTTTTGACCATTCATTCTGTCAGCTTGAGCCCTCTGATTTCCCGATGTGGTCTTTTGCCGTTACGGACGGCCTGGATTTATCAGCGATATAACTCCCGCTCATATTGATTGGCCTCAAAACCACCGCTTCCGGAGCTGTTTTCATATTGATCTGGAGGCCGTAAATTGATCTCAACCTAAATGTCATTTATACTTGCTTCAACACCCTAATTGGAGGATAAACGCTCAGCGCCAACACGCCTGTTCATCTGCCGTTATCACTGCCGCTGGCTTGGCGACTCGGACAGTCGTGGGAGATGGAGTTTACGATGTGCGAAGCGTCATGATGCCCTCAGCCTCTCTGGATGCTACTCTGGCTAAAAACGGTATTCGACACTTTATAGCCATGATGGTTATGTCACGGATTGGCGGCCAAGGCGCGGGCACTCTGCATTTGACATGGCACGTATCTTTTATTCATGGATTCACAAGCTTGTCCGGGCTGTCGAGGGGAGGTGGGAGTTTCCCGCGGAGCAAACCACCAGAAAAAATACTGACGAGACGGCAGAGGGCCTCGACGTCTGGGTCACTGGAGTGGCTCAGCGTGGTATCGGAAGAAGGGAGTAAGGGGATTCCGGAATCTGCCGACGACGGCCGCGTGCTCCGGCGTCTGCTGACGTGCCGGAGCGAGTTGCATTTCGTTTTATAACTCAACCTCAATCCTATCGAAGAAACTAGTCTCGCCTAGTCTCTCGCACACAACACTCCTGCCAAGAACTAGGACGTCGTGTGCGGCACACAACTAGGCTCAATGATAGGAAATTCAATATGACGTAACTGGCTCTCGGGCTTCGACTCCTCGCGTGTGAATGAGAATTGTCATAGACGCCAGGCTTTTTTCGTCCTTTTTTCTGTCCATCGGGAGGGAGGCCCTTGTGTCTTCTCTCTCGATTTTTTCATTCTCTGAACTGGGAGCACTGCCTCCATCGGTTTCACGCTTGCAGTTCCATCCGTGGGGGCTGCCGGTGAAGGTCGAATTATAGTAGCCGTATTGTGCAGCAGTGCCGAATACCCTTGACGCGATTGAAATATCGGTTTCAGCTTCAACGCGTTACAATCTCAGGCTGTCTGGTTCAGCTCAGCTCCGACAATGTGGGAGCTTTCCGTCCCGCAGAAAAATAGCAGCGTAGAACTGAACTGAGATTACTTGGCTATTGCGGTGGGAATATTCTGAGCCCAGACTGGTGCAGCTCACACAGTGTGTGTCTCTGATGTGCCTAAGTACTTACTTTATTTTTAGGGTTGGCCAATGAAGACGTAAAGAGGGAAATGCGGACCGGAAGACAATAGGTAGTTCTGCGTAGAACACGCTTGTTTTGAGTGTGTGTGGGGAGGTCACATATGGGTCCCCCGAGCTGCGTCGTGGAGGTCCAGGTTGAATATGCTTCGATGCCGTCAGCCACCCGAACGCGACGGCGTAAAGAGGGAAATGCGGACCGGAAGACAGTAGATAGTTCCGCGTAGAACACGCTTGTTTTGAGTGTGGGAAGGTCGGCGTAAAGAGGGAATACGGACCGGAAGACAATAGGTAGTTCTGCCTAGAACACGCTTGTGTTGAGTGTGGGAAGGTCACATATGGGTCCCCCGAGCTGTGTCGTTGGAGGTCCAGGTTGAATATGCTTCGGTGCCGTCAGCCACCCGAACGCGACGGAACATCTGTGTCATGCATGTGAGCGACTGCGAGTTCTCACGATCTGTCCTGAAGGCGTGTTGGCGTAGATGATAGAATATTCTGAGCCCAGACTGGTGCAGCTCACACAGTGTGCGTTTCACTCCGAACAAGAGATCACCCCGCTTCTTCTTATTGCTTGGTGACTTCTACTGGCTGTGGTTGCTGTCCCGAAGATCTACAGCCTTCGGGGCGAGCTCGTCGACGGGAGAGCAATTACGCCGTAGCGCAGTATATTCTAAAGGCCGGTGTACTGTTGTCACGGACATCCGCACTGCTGTTGAGGTTCGAGCTCCGTACCTATGCCATGGACGAGAACTGATGTGAAGGATTCCATAGCTCATCTTGGACGCCGAACGCCAGCGCAAGTTGGCCAGTGATCTAATGGAACCACAGTCGGCCCTCGCGGTTATATAAACTCAGACGGCTATCACGCACTGGTGAGCAAGCACAATCCTGTTCTCGAGCAACCTCAGTTTAACCTGATATTATCCAGCATCCGACGCACCTACCTTCTCATCGCTGTCTCGTCCACTCTGCTTTCTCTCCCATGCTTTGAGACATACCTGTGCCTCTAGTTCTTTTGTATTTCTCTCTGTAGACATCCCATTCTCTGTGCACCAGTTTGACCATGTGCCTCCGAGAACCAAATTCCGAAGATCTTTCGACCCATGTCCTGTCCCAAGTAGCCCACACCGATACACTCACATTACGCCGATTGCAAATGAGCGAGCTGTCTGCATTGCCTACGACCTTAAGATTCCTTCAAAATCTAGTCCCTGCCGGCCATGATTAGACGGACCAAATGGTGGGCATTGGAATGGCGGGAGGGGATCTTGCAAGTGAGGATTAATTCATTTTTCCCTAGTTGTCCGAAATGAAGAAAAACCGTGGATTCCAAATTTCGGCGCTGGAAATGAGGACTTCGACGTCGGTCCCGCTGAACAGCTGACGCACCTTGCTTCCTACTCGGAGGTCGTCCTTTGTCTTCGGCTTGAATGACTGAGATCATTCTATCGGACAAGAGCATCCCTTAACGGATGATCGCATCGTTACAGTTGTACTCTAGCGATGTGGGATGTGAACCTAACTTAGAAAGGAATACGGCAAAAGAAGCAAGGAAGGAGCGATATGGAGGGGATGAACCAAAAATTAACGCGTGGGAGAGTGTGTAAGGGGACGACAGGAAAGCAATGGGACAAAGGGAGAATCAATAATACGAAGGTGAATGCGAAACAAAAAAGAACAAATCAAATTAGCGCGAAAACAAGGACGTGATGGTATGACGAAGAGCATGTCCCCAGGAAGATCAGATGTGGGGATTCCGCAACGCCCAAAAGTGAAACGCATGAACGTCGGTGGTGCGAGGAGAACCGAAACCCACCTCGTCTCATCCGCGGTCGTCAGCCGTGCCCGTGCCTCACTCGCAATCACGCCTAAACCTGAACTCGTAGCCAGAAAAAGGAGAACTATACAGCGCGTAAGTCGAACGAGGGCGTACGTACCCGCACTCGTGCTTATACTGGCACCCAGCCTCCTCCCTCCCCGCGACGCGCTGGCGGCGGCAGATGAAGAGTATGGTGTTAGTACAAGATATGATGCAATACAATCCAATTGAGGAGAACCCAGAGGCCCGTAGTACATGGGTAGAAAGGGAGAGCAGAGGAGAAGGGGGTGGAAAGGGCGGAAGCAGGAAGGTGGAAGGTGGAAGGCGGAGACAGGCAGGGACGGAGGGGTGACGCGAACGCACCCAGTATGTACTTGCCGCGAGGGCATCTACTACACGTTGACGGCACCGTCTTAGCGCATGAGCGACTGTCGCGTCAGAGGGTGAGTTCAACGCCAGGCCCACCGCCGCGCTTACCTCCGGGGTTCTGTACCGAGATGCCACTGCGCCCGGTTATGCCCTCGAATCGGCGCAATCACGGGAATCACACGACCTGCGCTCGCCGCCGGTGAAATAAGTCTCCTCGTCGCTGTTGTTGTGCCCGCTCATCGTGTTGGTAAGGGAAGGAGAAAGACGCGCGTCACACCGGGCGATGCCGGGGCCCAAACAGACGACAATAAAGGTGCACAGCCGCAGCGTCCTTTCCAATCATGGTTCAATTTCTTTGAGGTCGGTATGGGGATTGGCCCTAGAAAATTGTAAACAACTCGGACGTCATGTGCGGCACATAGTCGGATACACTGATGGACTGTCTTTTCAAGCCTACCTGGTTACTCGGGGTTCGGCTGCTTGCGCCTCATTTCTAGTCTCTTGCACTGACTTCCCACTCGCAACCTCGTTCTGAAGTCTGTTAGTTACCGCGCCTTGATTACCGTTGCTGAGGGTTATTATGTAAGCGTTCCGTTTTGGGAACTCACGTGCTTTGCCCAGGACGCGTCTGTTCGCGTTCTTGACGCGTTTCTTGCAGGTTCTGGCCATATTACGCGATTTTTATTGTGTTTGATTTGAATTTATTCCACCACACCAGAGACGTACTTTATAAGAGCCGTCAACACGAAGATGTGTATGCTCGGCATTATTTGATAGGTTGATGCCCCAACTCGGACAGACAGAGAGCATCAAGGGTTATTTCTTCAAGCAACAAAGTTTTATGTACCTGAGAGTGCTTTGCACCAAGTTTTACGCGTCTCCGTGGTTCAAAACGCGTCCTTTGAAGTGTCGCGCGTCATCAATTTGATCCCAAAACGGAAAGCTTACATAATAACCCTCAGCAACGGTAATCAAGGCGCGGTAACTAACAGACTACCTCATTTCCGCGTATGAAGCATATGTTTTTTGGTTACCCCTTGCCCCGATGATCTTCGGGTTTTCTTTTCTTTGAATTACATGCAAATTTACAGTACCAGTGGAGATTTCCTTCGAATCGGAGATGCGCGACATCCGTCGAGACTCAGACCTAGTTCTGGTTCCTGCGGCACCCCAAATGCTCTGCAATTCCTTTCATCCTCATATCTTGCCTTTTCTGCTCGGTATCATCGACTTGCCTTCCCTAAAAATAAACCCGGTGTCGTGTGGGCACACAGCCGGACTGTGTCATATCTATTAAAGAGGCAGCGTATCACTGGCTTCTCGGGGTTCGACTCCCCGCGTAAGTGATAACCAAATGTGGTGGTCTTTTTCCTCGGCTTGACCGTTTCAGAGTGCTCTTATCCTTTCTTCTGTCGTCCTGCCGTTCTGTGAGCTGGCGGGGGTATTCCCTCATTCGTTGTTTTGAGGCTCTCTTCATAAATATACAGCTTCACTTTTTCGACCACGTTGGAGTTGCGCAGCGTCCATTCTATCAATAACTCTCGCCGTTCATCTACCATCCCCAAATCTCAACCTCATGATCAACTCCCGTGAACAGACCCAGCAAGAAACTCGGACGTTGTGTGCGGCACAGGGCCGGACTCATTGAGAATGTATTATGTAGCTGGCTTTTCGGGGTTCGACTCCCCCAGTCTGAATGATCATGAAGGTACTTCCTTTGATTCTTTTCCACTTTGGAGAGTGGCTTTGAATCACCCCACATGCGCTGTTGTTTTCCCCCAACCATGAAGATACTTGGCCTCTATACCGCTTCAACAATGTTCCACTTGGACCGCTCGACCCACCGATGTGCATCTTCCACCCCGAACTTACTCGCGTCACGGACTCCCAGGAACGAAGCTACCCAAGAGCTCGGACTTCGTGTGCGGCACAGGCCAGTTATGAATCCGAGGTGAATTGTATAGCTGGCTATTGAGGGGTTCGACTCCCTGCATCTGAATTCGCCTTTGGTGTGTTTTTTGGGTGATCCATGTTGCGATCAACCTCCTCGGTTCAACTTCTCTCTGTCGAACAGCGACGAGGACATTGCTTGGCAGATGCGCGCGGTTGCAGTCCCGTCTGTGGAGAGAGTACCGGAGAGATCTGGTGCGTTCACGGGGACTTTGGCGGTTTGGATAAGCCAGCGGGCGACGGCGAAGTGCTGCGCGCCGCGCTCGGGGTAGATGATCCGCATGACTCCGAGTAGGCCATAGATCGGCACACACGTCGGGCCCCGGGTCAGGCCGTACAATTCCTGCGCAGCTGCGGCTTCGTGAGTGAGGCTCGGTGGTGCTGGGCCCGGCCACCGGCGACTCGGGGCTGATGGTCGCGTGGCGTGCGACACGGCGCGCGAAGTCCGCTTCTGAGGGAGCTCCCCCCTTGGCGAGGGAAAAAGAAAAGATCGCTTCAATCCCCTATTGCTTGACTCTCACTTTAAGAATTCATTCTCTATGCCCCCTGTATGCGTATGAATATTCCCTGATTCATCCAGTGCCTTCTAGCTGCGGTAGAAAGGAAAGAACACATGGCAGCACAGCCACGCAATTGCGTAATCAGTCGGTGTCTTCCTGAGAGGGGCGTGATTGCTATAAGACTACTTGTTCCTTGATCATTGGCGGAATTTCGATTCAAGCTCTTCGGGGAGTTTTATTTGATTGGGCTTCTCGACTTGGCAATTTTCTTTCATCTCCCTACATATCTCCTCGTCCCAATTGCTGATATAACGCCCAATCACAGACTCATCGTGCGCATGAACATCACACACACGGTCGGCAAGGTAAGGGGCTTTATCGATGTGTGAGTCGTCGTTTCATTTTTCCCCCCTCGATCCCTTGTTTCCGTGGAGTTTGATGGCATCCCCCCCACCACGTTCCTCGCATACCATTCCATCCCCCATCCGTCTTATGTCTTTTACATTGCGTACTTCGCTCCTCCGTTCTTCCCGGCAAATTTCTTCGTCGTCCCATTTCGGCTGCTCCTCCTCCCTTTCATTTATCCCCCTCCTCATCCTTCCCCCCTTTCGTCTAACACTAACCACCCCTCCTCCTAGCCCGCTCCGCGGGCCGCCCTACACCATCGGTACCACCTTCCTCATGCGTGTGCTCGACCCGCTGCCAACGCGCGCACGGTCAAGGAAGCGGGGCCCGGGGGCGTGGTGGTTGTGCAGAGTTGGGCATAGCGAGCTTCGGCGAGAGGGGCGACTTCGACGCCGGTATGATGGGATAAAGGTGAGGTTTTGGATGGGAGACGAAGGGAAGATCTGGCCGTCCGCAGTCTCACACGAACTCGACCAAGTGCGCGCTGTTCGATGCAGGCGGCGATCTGAACATCCGGAGGTGGGTTACGCGTCGTTCCTCTACCTTCGGTTTGGTTTGTTCAAAGATTGATATGAATTCCAGGCACCGCCGTCGGAAATCTGGACACTTTGAACGTGCAGCAGAAGTCGCCCTTCACACGGGGGAGGCGCTCGTTCCCCGCCTCACCGCGCTCTACCGCGTCCGACCGTGCGCGTCAAGAGTAAGAGAGCTGGGGAATTTGGAAGCATGTGGGAGCCGTCTGAAGAACGGAGGCGGACGAGAGGATAAGGTGATGCGGGAGGTGTAGTGCGGTAAGGTCGAAGTTTTAGAGCGTTGGTTCGGCTTTTGCGCTTAGTACTTCCGCGTCAGGCTTACCTGCTCAGATAGCGTTACTTGTCGACTACTACAGTAATAATAAACTGCGCGCAGGAGAATTTCATCCTGCTACTTCTCTATGAACTTGAAGTTGCCACATTTTCGCCGCTGGCGCAAAAGATTCCCATTGCTGTTGCAAGGATCGGCCGAAATCGGTGTTTCCAGCGCCTCAAGATTATCCGACACTGCTGAGATCGGGATACACTTCATATTTTTTCGTATTTATTTCTGCTACCTTCTTCTCTTTCCTTCATGCTTTCCTCCCTTCCCTCCATTCCCTTCGTTATGGCTCGGCAACTGCTGCCTTTCTCGTTTCCCGTACGGGTGGTTTAACTGATGTTGTGCACAGAAAATCGGATGTCTATTCGGAGAGAAATACAAAAATAATAGGAGCGTGGGCGAGTATCAAAGCAGCGGACAGAAGGCAGATTGGACGAGAAAGCAATGTGAGGGTGAGTCCATTGAATGCTGTGTAATATCAGGTTAAATTGTGGTTAATCGAGAATTGGATTGCGCTTGCTCACCAGTACCGGATAGTATTGCACGCCGTCGGAGTTTATATAATCGCGAATGTCGACTGCGTTTCCATTAGATCACCGGCCAGCTTGCGCTGACGTTCAGCCTCCAAGATGAGCTATTGATCATTTGGCGTCAGTTTTCGTCCACGGGCATGGGTAAAGAGTTCCAACCTCAACAGCAGTGCGAATGTCCTTGACACAGCGTATGCATTCGCCGATCTCGTTGCAGAGCGACCGGAATCTGGTCATGCGTTCCGCGATATCTTGGGAGAGCGACCGCAATCCCTTCCAGTTGAACGCCTTCGTTTCTGAGCGCAGGACACGACATTTAATGTGCGAACCAGTTTTTGCGACCCTGCATATCACAAGGCTAGTCAATAAACCATCATTGAGACCGGAGATTGAGACTCACTCGAGGAGACGCCGCATTTGCTCCGTGAGTTTGGAATAGCTTCGCGGGACCTCTACCATCGTCTCTTGGATATATTCCTCAGTGTGATTGAGTGACACTTCAAGCCGAGATAATTGCATTGAGGGGGACTGGAGGTGGATTTTGCATAGTGTGGCGGCGGCAAGAAGGAGCCCGAGGGCAATGTAGCGGATGGCGTGGTTGGGAATGAGGGCAATAACCGCGAGAAGGGAAGTGAGCTGCTCGGATGTAGGGGCTTTCATAGTGGGGGAGCACATGTGCGGGGATGGGTATCTGGAACTCATCTGGTGTTTATATACGTCCGCGAAAAAGGAGTAGATCAACACGATGCACGTAAATTCAGGACGTGATTCCGCGACTCTTCTCGACCGGCGCCTTTTTGTTCGTTTCTCGGGTCGCCAGACCTTTTTGACCATTCATTCTGTCAGCTTGAACCCTCTGATTCCCCGATATGGTCTTTTGCCGTTACGGACGGCCTGGATCTATCAGCGATATAACTCCCGCTCATATTGATTGGCCTCAAAACCACCGCTTCCGGAGCTGTTTTCATATTGATCTGGAGGCCGTAAATTGATCTCAACCTAAATGTCATTTATACTTGCATCAACGCCCCAATGGGAGGATAAAAACTCAGCGCCAACACGCCTATTCATCTGCCGTTATCACTGCCGCTGGCTTGGCGACTCGGACAGTCGTGGGAGATGGAGGTTACGACGTACGAAGTGTCATGATGCCCTCAGCCTCTCTGGATGCTACTCTGGCTAAAAGACGCTTTATAGCGATGATGGTTATGTCACGGATTGGCGGCCAAGGCGCGGGCACTCTGCATTTGACATGGTGCGTATTTTGTATCCATGGATTCACGAGCTTGTCCGGGCTGTCGAGGGGAGGTGAGAGTTTCCCGCGGAGCAAACCACCCGAAAAAATACTGACGAGACGGCAGAGGGCCTCGACATCTGGGTCACTGGAGTGGCTCAGCGTGGTATCGGAAGAAGGGAGTAAGGGGATCCCGGAATTTGCCGACGACGGCCGCGTGTTCCGGCGTCTGCTGACGTGCCGGAGCGAGTTGCATTTCGTTTTGTAACTCGACCTCAATCTTATCGAAGAAACTAGTCTCGCCTAGTCTCTCGCACACAACACTCCTGCCAAGAATTAGGACATCGTGTGCGGCACACAACTAGACTCAATGATAGGAAATTCAATATGACGTAACTGGCTCTCGGGCTTCGACTCCTCGCGTCTGAATGAGAATTGTCGTAGACGCCAGCCTTTTTTCGTCCTTTTTTCTGTCCATCGGGAGGGGCGCCCTTATGTATTCTCTCACGATTTTTTCATTCTCTGAACTGGGAGGACTGCCTCCATCGGTTTCACGCTTGCAGTTCCATCCGTGGGGGCTGTCGGTGAAGGTCGAATTATAGTAGCCGTATTGTGCAGCAGTGCCGAATGCACTTGACGCGATTGAAATATCGGTTTCAGCTTCAACGCGTTACAACCTCAGGCTGTCTGGTTCAGTTCAGCTCCGACAATGTGGGAGCTTTCCGTCCCGCAGAAAAATAGCAGTGTGGAACTGAACTGCGATTACTTGGCTATTTCAGTGGGAATATTCTGAGCCCAGACTGGTGCAGCTCACACAGTGTGCGTCTCTAATGTGCCTAAGTACTTACTTCATTTTTCAGGGTTGGCCAATGAAGACGTAAAGAGGGATATGCGGACCGGAAGACAATAGGTAGTTCTGCGTAGAACACGCTTGTTTCGAGTGTGGGGAGGTCACATATGGGTCCCCCGAGCTGCGTCGTGGAGGTCCAGGTTGAATATGCTTCGATGCCGCCAGCCACCCGAACATGACGGCGTAAAGAGGGAAATGCGGACCGGAAGACAGTAGGTAGTTCTGCGTAGAACACGCTTGTTTCGAGTGTGGGAAGGTCGGCGTAAAGAGGGAATACGGACCGGAAGACAATAGGTAGTTCTGCCTAGAACACGCTTGTTTTGAGTGTGGGAAGGTCACATATGGGTCCCCCGAGCTGTGTCGTTGGAGGTCCAGGTTGAATATGCTTCGGTGCCGTCAGCCACCCGAACGCGACGGAACATCAGCGTCATGCATGTGAGCGCCTGCGAGTTCTCACGATCTGTCCTGAAGGCGTTTTGGCGTAGATGATAGAACATTCTGAGCCCAGACTGGTGCAGCTCACACAGTGTGCGTTTCACTCAGAACAAGAGATCACCCCGCTTCTGCTTATTGCTTGGTGACTTCTACTGGCTGTGGTTGCTGTCCCGAAGATCTACAGCCTTCGGGGCGAGCTCGTCGACGGGAGAGCAATTACGCCGTAGCGCAGTATATTCTAAAGGCCGGTGTACTGTACGCTACAACTCGGCACGTTTCGAAAGAGGACATAGCTGAGCTATTAATTTATCCTGAGTCTTATCTCCGATATTTGATCATGCAGCATGGTGCATCAAAATAGAAATCTGCCATCAGAGTCAAACTGGAGCTAGTACGATCTCTCTTTTTCTGCAGCAAAGGAAACAACGATTCTCTGGTGTTCTGCTGCCTATAGGGGCTGATATTCAGGCATCGAGGCCAGTCGTGTGGTGAGAACGTTTGTTTGCAGCGTTGCGCGAGTGTTAACAAATCTTTAGAACAAGTTACCCACAAAGACGCGACCCTAGATCCATCTGATATTCTTGATTCGTCCCGATTACGGCCGAGCCCCAATTATATCCAACCGGCCTTTATATCCCTTCCCAAATCACTCATAAGCTAGACATGTCCACCATAGAAATTCTTCTTCCACCACGTTACTCGACTCCCCAGATGTCCAGCGCCACCATCATTCAATTGAGTCCGTCGGGCGAAGTTCACCCGAGTCGTTCGACCAAACCGAAGATCTGTGTTTGATTGCTGATGCGGGAATTCGAGAGCTGTACATCCATTTACTTATAGATTTCCCAGCGCCTACGAAAGGACATATAAGCACCTGGGGGAGTTCCGGATACCCTCCCATGTGCTCCCTCACCATGAAAAATTCCACGTCCGAGCAACTCACTCCCCTTCTCCTTGCGCTTATTGCCCTCATTCCCAGCCACGGCGTCCGCTACACCGCGCTCGGGCTCCTTCTTGCTGCCGCCACACTATGCAAAATCCACCTCCAGTCTCACTCAATACAATTATCCCGGCTTGAAGTGGCACTCAATCACACCGAGGAATATATTCAAGAAGCGACGGTAGAGGCCCCCCAAAGCTATTCCAAACTCAGTGACCAAAGGCGGCGCCTTATTGAGTGAGTTTTCGACCTCGAATCGCTGTCATCGTCTAGTGACCAGCGTGTGGTTATGCAGAGTTGCCAAAACTGCTTCGCGCATTAAATGCCGTATCCTGCGCTCACAAACGAAGGCGCTCAGCCGGAAGGGATTGCGGTCGCTTTTCAAAGCCATCGCGGAACGCATGACCAGATTCCGGTCGCTCTCCAACGAGATTGGCGGATGCATACGCTGTGTCACGGACATCCGCACTGCTGTTGAGGTTCGAGCTCCGTACCTATGCCATGGACGAGAACTGATGTGAAGGATTCCATAGCTCATCTTGGACGCCGAACGCCAGCGCAAGTTGGCCAGTGATCTAATGGAACCACAGTCGGCCCTCGCGGTTATATAAACTCAGACGGCTATCACGCACTGGTGAGCAAGCACAATCCTGTTCTCGAGCAACCTCAGTTTAACCTGATATTATCCAGCATCCGACGCACCCACCTTCTCATCGCTGTCTCGTCCACTCTGCTTTCTCTCCCATGCTTTGAGACATACCTGTGCCTCTAGTTCTTTTGTATTTCTCTCTGTAGACATCCGATTCCCTGTGTACCAGTTCAACCATTTGCCCCCGAGAACCAACTTCCGAAGAGCTTTCGACCCATGTCCTGTCCCAAGTAGCCCCCACCGATACACTCACATTACGCCGATTGCAAATGAACGAGCTGTCTGTATTGCCTACGACCTTAAAATTCCTTCAAAATCCAGTCGCTGCCGGCCATGATTAGACGGACCAAATAGTGGGCATTGGAATGGCGGGAGGGGATCTTGCAAGTGAGGATTGATTCATTTTCCACTGGTGGCCCGAAATGAAGAAAAACCGTGGATTCCAACTTTCGGCGCTGGAAATGAGGACCTCGACGTCGGTCCCGCGGAACAGCTGGCGCACCTTGCTTCCTACTTGGGGGTCGTCCTTTGTCTTCGGCTTGAATGACTGAGATCATTCTATCGGACAAGAGCATCCCTTAACGGATGACCGCATCGTTACAGTTGTACTCTAGCGATGCTCTGTCTGGGACGGTAGGCTCGGTGAAAAAGTACAACGCTCGCGCGCGAACTGGCCTTCTCAGGGCGATTCTTATTGAAGTTGGCGAAGAGGGAAAGGAGGGAGGGGAGGAGCATAACCAGAAATAAATGCAAAGGGGGAACCTAACTTGGAAAGGAATACGGCACAAGAAGCAAGGAACGATATGGAGGGGATGAACCAAAAAGTAACGCGCGGGAGAGTGTAAGGGGACGACAGGAAAGCAATGAGACGAAAGGAGAGTCAATAATACGAATGTGAAGCGCGAAACAAAATAGAACAAACTAAATTAGCCTGAGAACAAGGACGTAATGGTATGACGAAGAGCATGTCCTCAGTATCAGACGTGGGGATTCCGCAACGCCCCAAAGTGAAACGCCGATGGTGCGAGGAGAACCGAAAACCCACCTCGTCTCATTCACGGTCGTCAGCTGCGCCGTGTCTGTTTCAAAGCATGTCGTGCCCGTACCTCACTCGCAATCACGCCTAAACCCGATCTCACAGTTAGTATAAGCAGAAATATACAGTGCGCAAGTCGAACGAGGGCGTACGTACCCGCACTCGTGCTTATACTGGCACCGAGCCTCCTCCCTCCCTGCGACGCGCTGGCGGCGGCAGATGAAGAGTCGAGCAATGTGGCTAGCGATATTGGTGTTAGTACGACATATGATGCAATAAAATCCAATTGAAGAGAAACCAGAGGTCCGTGGTAGATGGGTTGAAAGGGAGAGCAGAGGGGAAGGGGGTGGAAAGGGCGGAAGCAAGAAGATGGAAGCTGGAAGGTGAGACAGGCAGGGACGGAGGGGCGACGCGAGCGCACCCAGCATGTACTTGCCGCGAGGGCATCCACTGACACGTTGACGGGACAGTCTTAGCGTATGAGCGACTGTCGCGTCAGAGGGTGAGTAGTAGGCGGATGGCCAGTTCGTCTGTGTGGGCCACATACGGCCATTATTAGCATGAGTTCCGAAACAAAGGGATAAACGGGCACACCCTCCACCTCCTCCCTTGCCTCAGGCACATACGCGCTCCGGCTGCCCTCCCCGCCGAGCGTGTGCCCCCCACCGTTAAAGAGCTCCGATCGCGCCAGCGGGGTCCTCTTCTTGCGCCTTCCTCAGTAGATCCCGCACTACTAGGCTTGTACTAGGCCCACCGCCGCGCCCGCGTCCGGGGTTCTGCACCGAGATGCCAGTGCGCCCAGTTATGACCTCGAATCAGCGAGATTACGGGAATCATACGACCTGCGCTCGCCGCCGGCGAAATAAGTCTCCTCGTTGCTGTCGTTGTGCCCGCTCATTGTGTTGGTAAGCGAAAGAGAAAGACGTTCGACACACCGGGCGATGCCGGGGTCCAAATAAACAACAATAAAGGCGCGTGGGACAGCCGCAGCGTCGTTCCAACCATGGTTCAATTTCTTTGTGGTCGGTATGGGGATTGGCCGTAGACGATTGTAAACAACTCGGACGTCATGTGCGGCACATGGTCAGACACACTGATGGACTGGTCTTTCAAGCCTACCTGGCTACTCGGGGTTCGGCTGCCCGCGTCCCATTTCCGCGTATGAAGCATATGTTTTTCGGTTACCCCTTGCCTCGATGATCCTCGGCTTTTCTTTTCCTTAAAGTGCATGCAAAATTAACAGTACCAGTGGTGATTTCCTTCGAATCGGAGATGCGCGGCATCCGTTGAGACTCAGACCTAGTTCTGGTCCTTGCGGCGCCCCCAATGCTCTGCAATTCCTTCAATCCTCCATATACCTTGCCTTTTCTGCTCGGTCTGATCGACTTGCCCTCCCTGAAAATCAACCCGGCGTGATGTGGGCACACAGCCGGATTGCGTCACATCTATTAAAGAGGTAGCATATCACTGGCTTCTCGGGGTTCGACTCCCCGCGTCCGAATCATAACCAAATGCGGTGGTGTTTTTCCTCGGCTTGATCGTTGCAGGGTGCTCTGGTGAGAGGGTAAAGAAGAAGTGCCCACAATAGGCGCTCGCTTGGCCGCGGCCGCATCACATCCCCTGTCGCCGTCGCATGACATGGAACCAAAACCGTCTCGCCTACGTATACCGTACACGGCACCGACACATCAAAAAAAAAAAAAGTCGAAATGTGACCACTATCTTACTATAATCGGACTTACAGCTATTTGCGGTACATAAGGCGCGGACTGTTTTTTTTTTTTTGTAACATTTTGCTTAGAACACTCACCATGACCTCAATTCTGGTCAGAATCCTTCGGGAGTAGGTGCGTTCGACTCGCACTTAAAATCCGCAGGGGATCGAGTACCGGCTTTTTTGATGTAATTATGTAATGAAATTTCTCCCAATAGATCGTAGTTTCCATTAGAACAGCTGCTCCACAATGAATACTGGGCCAATTGACTTAGTTCTTGGATATGTTATGTATCAAAACTAGTGCCAGGGGATGGTATATCTTTTTTGGGTGTTATCCCAACTCATTGTGATTTGGCACTCACTCTACCAAACACCATATTTGTATACTAACATAAGTATAACCTACCATGCAGATTTGAGTGGATTTATATCTGTAAACCTGATAGTCCCCTGGTAATAGTTCTGATACATGACATATCCAAGATTTAAGTCAATTGGCCCAGTATTCATTGTGGTGCAGCTGTTCTAATGAAAACTACGATTTTTCGGGATAAATTTCATTACAGAATTACATCAAAAAAGCCGGTACTCGATCCCCTGCGGATCTTCTGTGCGAGTCGAATGCGCCTACTCCCGAAGGATTCTGACCAGAATTGAGGTCATGGTGAGTGTTCTAAGCAAAATGTTGCAAAAAAAAAGAAAACGGACCGCGCCTTATGTACCGCAAATAGCTGTAAGCTTGAAAATGCACTAGTTCTTGAAAATGAGTTTGCTTTCTATCAGTTCTAGTTCGATCGTCTTCGTCAGTAGCGGAATTTGAGCCGACAGGTCAGAATATAAAAAAAGTTTGAGGAAAATTCATCCAGTAATGAGCAAGAATCAGGCCCGAGACAAAAGAACCCTGATGGGAGCGGCAAAAGTCTACGGGATATCGTTTACAGCCAACCAAATTTCATGAGACTTGGGAGAGACAGCTATGTGACCTCAATAGACATACTACACAAATTTATGGGCTTAAATTCGACTCGGAACAACCGCTACAGGTGATTCTAACCACCATGTGACAAAATGTCACGAAGACGATCGAACGAGAACTGATAGAAAGCGAACTCATTTTCAAGAATTAGTGCATTTTCAAGCTCAAGTACACCAAATACCTACCCTTTCCATAATTCTTCGACCTCAGCAACGGGCTCCAGCGCCTGGGCAAAAACGACAGTTTTTGATCACAACACGGGAAACACCACAATCAAAGTGTCAATTGGCTGTGCTTGCGTGGTAGGTAGTATTACACGGCACGCGTGGATCTCTGAATGCCCGATGTGTAAGATCCACGCAAACACTCCGCTGTGCGAAATATGTCCGAGTGCCCAGCGCCTACCAAAGGACATATAGGCACCTGGAGGAGATATTGTGTGGATTTTGCGCTGCCTGATGCGCGGGATCCACGCAAACACTCTGATGCGCAAGATCCACGCAATATCTCCGAGTGCCTAATGCGCGAGATCCACGCAAACACTGCGCTGTGCGGAATATGTCCGAGTGCCCAGCGCCTACGAAAGGACATATAGACACCCGGAGGAGTCCTAGATACCCATCCCCCTATGCGCTCCCCCACCATGAAATCTTCCACATCCAAGCAACTCACTCCTCTTCTCCTTGCGCTTATTGCCCTCATTCCCAGCCACCGCGTCCGCTACACCGCGCTCGGGCTCCTTCTTGCCGCCGCCACACTATGCAAAATCCACCTCCAGTCCCCCTCAGTGCAATTATCCCGGCTTGAAGTGGCACTCAATCGCACTGAGGAATATATTCAAGAGGCGACGGTAGAGGCCCCCCAAATCTATTCCAAACACAGCGACCGAAGGCGGCGCCTTCTCGAGTGAGTTTTCGACCTCGAATCGCTGTCATCGTCTAGTGACCAGCTTTTTGGTTATACAGAGTCGCCAAGACTGCTTCGCGCATTAAATGCCGTATCCTGCGCTCACAAACGAAGGCGCTCAGCTGGAAGGGATTGCGGTCGCTCTCCAAAGACATCGCGGAACGCATGACCAGATTCCGGGCGCTCTGCAACGAGATCGGCGAATGCATACACTGTGTCAAGGACATTCGCACTGCTGTTGAGGTTGGAACTCTTTGTCCATGCCCGTGGACGAAAACTGACACCAAATGATCAATAGCTCATCTTGGAGGCTGAACGTCAGCGCAAGTTGGCCGGTGATCTAATGAAAACGCAGTCGACATTCGGAATTATATGAACTCAGACGGCGTGCAATACTATCCGGTACTGGTGAGCAAGTGCAATCTAGTTCTCGATTAACCACAATGTAACCTGATATTACACAGCATTCAATGTACTCTCACCTTCACATTGCTTTCTCGTCCAATCTGCTTTCTTTCCGCTGCTTTGATACTCGCCTATGCTCCTAGTGTTTTTGTATTTCTTTCCGAATAGACATCCGGTTTTCTGTGCCCAACATCAGTTAAACCACCCGTACGGGCAACGAGAAAGGCAGCAGTTCCTGAGCTATAACGAAGGGAATGAGGGGAAGGGGGAAAGCATGAAGGAAAGAGAGGAAGTTAGCAGAATTAAATACGAAATAGTATCAAGTGTATCCCGACCTCAGCAGTGTCAGATAATCTTGAGGCGCTGGAAACATCGATTTCGGCCGATCCTTGCAATAGCAATGGGAATTTGTTGCGCCACCGCCGATAATGTGGCAACTCCATGTTCGCAGAGAAGTAGCAGGATGGAATTCTACCGCGAGCAGTTTATTATTGCTGTAGTAGTCGACAACGCTATCTGAGCAGGTAGGCCTGACGCGGAAGTACCAAGTGCAAAAGCGCACTTGGTCGATTTCGTGTGAGACTGCGGGCGGCCAGATCCTCCCTTCGTCTCCCATCCAAAACCTCACCTTCATCCCGTCATTACGGCGTCGAAGTCACCCATCTCACCAAAGCTCGCTACACCCAGCTCTGCACAACAACCACGCCCGAGCCCCGCTTCCTTGCCACGGCGGCGGGGTCGAGCATGCGCATGGGGAAGGTGGTACCGATGGTGCAGGGCGGCCCGCGGGGCGGGCTGGGAGGAGGGGTGGTTAGTGTTAGACGAAGGAGAGGAAGAATGAGGAGGATAAATGAAAGCGAAGAGGAGCAGACAAAATGGGACGACGAAGAAATATGCCGGGAAGAACGGAGGAGCGAAGTACGAAATGCAAAGGACATAAGACGGATGGGGGATGGAATGGTATGCGAGGAACGTGACGGGAGGGGATGCCATCAAACTCCACAGAAACAAAGAATCAAAAGGAAAAAAGGGAAAAGACGACTCAGACATCGATAAAGCCCTTACCTTGCCGACCGTGTGTGTGATGTTCATGCGCGCGATGAGTCTGTGATTGAGTGTTATATCAGCAATCGGGACGAGGAGAGAGGAAGATGAAGAAAAATCGTCAAGTCGAGAAGCCCAATCAAATAAAACTCCCTAAAGAGCTTGAATCGAAATTCCGCCAAAGAACAAGGAACAAGAGTCCAAGAACGCACCTCGTCCCATTCGCCAAGCGCACTTGGATGCTCTTTGTCGGATGCGTCGTGTCGATCTCTAAGCGCGGGTTGATGTTTACATTGCTGGCCGGCGCAGGCGGCGCTGCACTGGTGGAAGACGTGCTCGGCGCGCTCACCGGCGCCCCCAGCCGGTTCCCCGCGTCGGAGAACGGCTTCGCGAGTCTTTCTATGCGCCGACAATGACTAACCCTCACCCCGGACGACTACGGGGATCACAGGGATCACACTACCTGCGCTCGCCTCGTCGTGCTCGTCTTCGCTGTCGTTGTGCCCGCTTCATCGTGGTGGTGGTAAGCGAAAGAGAAAGACGTGCGTCACCGGGCGATGCCGGGGCCCAAACAGACGACAAGAAAGGCGCACAGCCACAGCGTCGTTTTCAACCCGGCGAGATGATCGATCTCGGCATGGCTCGGCATTTTATGCTTTGTTTCCAGCAGACGCTGCATCCCCCTGCTCAGCTGCTACCCGTCAATTTGAACCGTGATACAGAGATTGAGCACCTCTTGGTTCAATTTCTTTGGGGTGGGTATGGGGATTGGCCGCGGAAGATTAGCGAATGCAAATGACTCGGACGTCGTGTGCGCACGTAGTCAGACACACTTATAGACTGGTCTTTGAAGCCTACCTGGCTACTCGGGGTTCGGCCCATTTCCGCGTATGAATCATAGGTTTTTTGGTTACCCCTTGCCTCGATGATCCTTGAGTTTTCTTTTCCTTGATGTGCATGCAAAATTTACAGTACTAGCGGTGATTTCCTTTGAATCGGAGATCCGCGACATCCCTCGAGACTCGGACCCAGTTCTGTACCCTGCGGCGCCCCAAATGCTCTTTTCTGCTCGGTATGATCGACTTGCCTTCCCTAAAAATCAACCCGGCGTGGTGTGGGCACACAGCCGGACTGTGTTACATCTATTAAAAAGGTAGCGTATCACTGGCTTCTCGGGGTTCGATTCCCCGCGTCTGAATGATCCTGACGGTACTTCCTTTGATTTTTTTTTCACTTTGGAGAGTGGCTTTGAATCATCCCACATGCGCTGTTGTTTTCCCCCACCCATGAAGATACTCGGCCTCTATTCCGCTTCAACGATGTTCCATTTGGATCGCTCGACCTACCTATGTACATCTTTCACCTCGAACTTAATCCCGTCACGGACTCCGAGGAACGAAGCTACCAAGAGCTCGGACGTCGTGTACGGCACAGGCCAGTTAATATATCGCTGGCTACTGGGGGTTCGACTCCCTTTGACTCCCTGCGTCTGAATTCTCCTTTGGCGTGTTTTTCTTGGTGATCTTCACGTTGTGATTAATATCCTAGTGCCCAGCCGGCGAGTGCTTGAACGCGGTGATATTTTGGCTCTTCTGCTCTCACCCCACAATCAACCTCGGGTGTCGTGCACAGTACACAGCTAGACTCTGGTGCGTGGGTATCTGGCTTCCATAATGTCAGGATGCCCTCTGGTGCAGCGGTGAGGATATTCATGCGTTGCTTCGTTTCGAGTTTCTGATTTCAAATCACAGCGGCCTGCACATTTTTCAACCACGCTCCGGTGGCACAGAGTCCATCCTATTCATTTAGGTGTATCTACTAGCCTCGGAACTTACACTCACCTGCGGGGAACAATCGTATCAAACAACTCGGACATCATGTGCGGCACACAGCCCGATCAATGTGACCCCTTCCAACAACTCTCTCGGCTATTCGGGCTTCGACTCCCCCATTCAGCTCGCTGATCAGTCTCTCGTAGACAGACATTAAAAACGGTTGAACCTCGTACCTCGGTAGTTTGTACTCGCTAGTCGGGGTTCGACTCCCCGCGTCCAAATCAGCGGGGATTGAAACGATCTTTTCTTTTGTTTCTCTTTCGTGCGTGGGCTAGTATTTTCCCTCTCTTTCGTCCATGCCTCACAATGTGGCGGCCAATTTGGAGGCTACTTACGCTTGCCTCGTTGCTTCTTTCTCATTTGAAGTGGAGGCTTCCGATAACGGAGCTCTTGAAGTGTGATTAAGTGGACCCAACAACTCGATTCGATTCGGCCACCCTCAATGGGTTCTAGACTGTCAGGCGAGAGGGACGCGTACGCAAAACAGAAACCCGAGTTGAACATGAATCGGCAATCAGCACGCGAAGAGCACAGGTGCATCCCGGCATCCGAATCCGAGCATTTTGTTTCGAACACGTGAGCTGTCTATAATTCTCTTTCAATGTGTCACAAGATTAGTACCCGTGCCTTCGGCACGGAATCACTCCCATGGACAGTCAGACACGGCTTGGTCCCACTTCCATACAGGCATGCTAGAGTCCGAGCCCTCGGGGTTCGGAGAGCACGTGAAGTTCATGTGACTTCACGTGGTACCCCGTGATTTTCTGTCAATTTCCCGTGACTTCGTGTTTTCAAGTACTGTTGTATTTCGTTCAATTCGTAAGGCGGTTTGGGGTGTGACACCATCGTACGAATTGACCCTTTCGTAACCGGTCCCCCTTAGGGAATTTGATCCGCCGGCAACGCTCGGCTAAGCTCGGCTAGCTCGGCTAAGCCCAAAATTGCCTCTGTACTGGGTGACTTACGAAAATTTTCGTAGATTTTTGGCCGTGTGATGCGTGACCATACGAATTGAACGAAATACTACAGTATAGGATACCTACACGCCGTGCCACTCGACATGGAATACACAATCTAGGCGAGCCTCCGCCAACACATCCAGGCTACCAGTAACCAGGGAAGGTGCGAATCCATCTCCCCTTGTCTTTCCGCTTTGCTCATCGGCGCAACAGACCTCTTTCCGAGCTTCTGAAAACCAACGAGATCCTCAAGGGTGTCGAATCCCAGCGTCTCCGCACTTTTTTCACTTCAGAATGCATGGAGCCTGGGCACGACCTGGACGAATACGGGATCTCGCTCGTCAAGGGGGAGCTCGCCCAAGTCAAAGCAGACTTCGTGCACCACGCGACCATCAGCCCCGAATCATCCGTGGCCGGGCCCAGCATCACCGAGCCGCCGGCGAAGCTCACTCCCAAGACCGCAGCTGCGCAGGATCTGTACAGCATGACCTGGGGCCCGACGCGTGTGCCGATCTATGGGCTGCTTGGGCTCATGCGGATCATCTACCCCGAGCGCGGCTCATTGAAACCGCCAAGGTCCCCGTCAACGCGCCAGATCTCTCCAGGATGCTCGCGGTGTCGCACGCGATTTCCACTAAGCCCGCGCTGGACACTGAGTATGCGCAGCTGCTCTTCGATGGGGGCAGCGATCTGAACAACCGGAATCGCTACGATGGTGGGTATCATTTTCTATTCCATTGTTATTTCTTTGTTGAACATCCATCTCTTCACTGTCAGCCACCGCCGCACATGAAATCACCTTGATCTGGACCCCAAAGGACCCCGCAGTCGTCCTCCGTGCAACCGAAGCCCTCAAATGTTTCCTCGCGCATGGCGGGAGCGTCGACATTGGCGGGAGCGTCGACATCGCCGATAGCGACAGCATGGCCGTGCGCTACATGGCCACGCGTCAGAAGAGCCTTATCGTTGGCCTCGCCGCGCTCATTGCTGTGTCCAACCAGGAGCGCAAGAAAGCTGGAGATGGGGGTGGGAGCTGCTGTGTGCTGTGCGCTGTGCGGAAAAGAGGATGACGAGGCGATGAAAAAGTGCGGGAGGTGCAAGGTGGCAAGGTACTGCGACCCGGCGGTGCGCGGGTGCCAGAAGGTGGATTGGCCGCAGCATAGAAAGAGCTGTGTCAAGGTTGTGAATCCAGCGGAGTTCTCGCTCCTTGGGACCAAGTTGTAGAGGTCGCTGGGGACGGGTTTTGGCAGAGATTTATTGGGAACTGGTTCAAAGGTTCGTTTCGCGTCTCGCACTTCGTACCCGGCCGACCGGATTGGATAGAGAGAGGGTTATTTTGGTAGACTACCACTGGAATATTAATAATAACTTGGAGAACAACTGTACTGCTGTCGCTGACGGTTAATCGAGGAGACGCTGAGGTTTTCATCTCTCCTTACCGGGTTGATTATCCACTTGACTCTCCTTGATTAACCTAGCAGTGTTATTTGCTGGCAGTGCGACGGGTACGGTCGGCGGGAAGGCCACGGATGAAATGAAATTTCCTTTTTGAGAACAAGCACTTTGGATTACCGACTTCAATTGTGGGTGCTGTTGTTCGGAAGAATGACACTACCAAAGAGCCTTTTGGGATCTGGTACTTGAATCGATGGCAAACGAGTGCTTCGGCTATTGCATTACCTGGCCGGGGAAAATGGGTTCCGAGTCCCCGTGCGCCTTTGTAGCACGGCGTCATGTCAGCTCCAAATTCAGACCAGTGATGTCATTTCTCTAGATTTGAGTGCACGTTGTCTAGCAAAATGAAATAATCAGTTCAGGCGTTTAAACTAGGTGCGTGTGACAGTGATTTGAACAATTGATCCTGAAAATCACCGAAGAACATCTGATGCAGCTGTTGTGATTCGGCTTCCTGTCTTGTGTCGCTCTGCGCTCTCTGACGCCTGAGTCTCCTGCTTCCACGAGGCAATGTTCCCGCAAAATTCAATGTACCCGAAATCTCAAAGCATTAAAGACGCCGCTGCAGAATCAGGTCAAATATTTCATTCAACACGCTACATTATGCGCTTTCGATAACTTCAATTAATTTCCCAAAAGTCGCCCAGCCTGTTGTATAATGGAGCCCCGGGGATCCAATATACTCGTAGGCGTCCCCTACGAGTTGATCAAACGCCTGGGGAACCCACTCCATTACCTCCGTGCGAGTTTTATTGAGGTGTGTAGCACGTAGCTCTTCGACAAGCTCTGCAGGAACTGTTGTCCCACGGTGTAGCATATCATACCGCTCTGGATAAAAGAAAATCATCTCAGGTGCAGCCATTGGCAGCAGCTTGAACTTCTGTGAACGACGCGGGGTCGTATTCCAGTGGTCCTGGAACTCATCAAGATGAAGCTGGATGATGCGGGACCACAACCATTGGAACAAGTTCCTGCCAAGAATGTAAGTGCCGATAGAATATTGTGTCGAGACCATGGGCACTGACACATGGTTTGGGTTCTCAGGGGCAAATAGCCCGTTTCCTGGAATAATTAGCCTTCTACCTGGATGTGTCAAGGTTGTACTTGCCTGCCGCCGCTAATGGACACCATCAGTTGTCGGATTTTTTTCTGATAGTGTTTACCTTCAAACGATATCACACACCGGGAAATAGCCTTCTGAATGAGATACATACATGCTACTATGCTATACATTTTGAAAACCTGAAATGTGTTGGTGGTTTTGTGAACCTCTGTTCCCGAAAAGGAATTTTCATTTCATCCGTGGCCTTCCCGCCAACCGTAGACGGGTTGGTATGAGCCCGGCGGGAATAATGAATCGTAAGCGTCCATCCTCTCTTTGAGACTGCGATGTAAGTCATTGACGGGCCACCCACGTTTTCTACACCGCTGAATCATCGTCCACTTGGAATCTTGCCACGGTCTTTGGGGCAACCGGCATGTGATCATTGCGGTGGTAAGTTTTGCCTTGGACTTCAATTTTCCGGCCGGTTGGCCAGTGGTTGGGTTTTTTTCTTCCCTATCTGGCCGTTAACCAGAACGAAGGCCCTCTGTATCATGTGCATGAATTCCCAGCTTTTATTCTGTTCGTTCGCCGTGGATGCAATCTGCTCACTCCAAACCTTGACCTGAACTCCTACTCGGACGTGGTGTGAGGCACACAGCCATATTTTGTGACATTCTGGGTAGATGTAGCTGGATAGTCGGGGCTCGGCTCCCCGCGTTCGGATGGTGAAATAGTCATCGTGTTTTTGTACCCTATCCTCCTTTCTTCCCCTCATCGACCATTTGTTCGTTCGGGCACTCCGTGCCTGACGTTTCACCCATGTTCAAATCTTATCAGCTTCGTCGAGTTGCCAGTGTATTTCCGGTTCACACTCGTCTTCAGGTCCCTGGGCTCATACTTGCGCGAAATTCGGATGCCGCGCGCGGCACACAACTAGATTCAATCAAGAGTTCCCCTGTGTTCGATGTCGCTGATGCTTTGGGGTTGGACTGATCTAGTCAACTCGGAATTCGTCATCAGCATTTCCCCGTGTTCGAGCTGGAGACGTTATTTTGTCTCGTTGTTCAACGCTTGGATGGTCTTAGGGAGAACTCGAACGCCGTACACACCGCACAGCCAGACTCCGTTTCACGGTACTCAGCCTCCAACGTTGGCAATGGGGGGTTTGACTCCCCAGGTCCGCATACACATTATGTGCGTTTCCATCTTTTGTTCCTTAGCGTGACTTTTCCTTGGGTTTAGGAATCGTATTGGCTCGTTTGCCATGCATGTTCTCCCATTTCTCCGAGCGTGTTTCACCTGGCATGTTGGATTTCCATCCGGCATTCCATTCTATTCCTTCTGCATCAACTTCGAGTCGTAAATCGTGTCAAGATCCGTGCAAATACCAAGGACAACACTCGAACGTTGTATGCAGTACACATTCAAGTATGCGGGGTTTGCCTCCCCGCGTCTGAATTTAAAAAAATCACGGCCCCCTTCAAGCATGTTGAGTTTCCAGCTCTCACCACCATTGCATCCTGTGCATCTGACCTATTCGTCCTGGATATCGTTCTCAGTATTCATCCGTGAAAAGACTAGGGAAAGCGCTCGGACGTCGCGTACGAAGTATGAGGTTGAGGCTGGGTCGAGGCACTATGAGGAAAGAAAATTCTTGCGAGTCCTCGCGACCTGAATCACGCAGGGCAGGAGTTTAATTTTCTCCGGTCTCAAAGTCAAGATCAGAATGGAAAAAACCCTGGGTCCACTAATATTTGCTTTAAAATGGCCTCCAAAGTCAGAAATAGGAATAAAGGAAGATCGAAATATACCCTGCACGGAATTTTCCGAACCGAGCCGAACGTATCCAAAGCCTTTGGAATTGGGTCGCGTTTCCTCCACCTTCATACTCACTGTTTGCGTAGATGATATTTCCCATAATTCAGGATAGTCGTCTCCGCCGTATGCTAAAAGAAGTTCTGGCCAGGTCCTCGAGCAAGGGAGGATCTCTCACATAGTCCCGATATTGAGGTAGGTGGTCCCGTTCATGGCTTCCCCGGCTGAAGCCATGAATACTATTTCGGACTGGGAACCTGGCCAGCTTAGAGGTTTTGGCCTCTTAGTAGCCATGGTGAGCGACCTTCCCAGTGACTATGAGCTTGAGATGACGGGCGCACATCCTGCGAACAATTTGAGCCCACTTCAGCCCATCTTCGCCAAGTTTTGAGTTCATGGCGAATTTATTTCTGTCGGAGGTCCCCAAAAGGCAATGGACACGGAACCTGGCCACCCGCATAAATTCGGTGTTGCCGGCTAAGTTGGTGGCCTTGCAGTGTATAATATTGTTAAATGGTCAGAAGCAATCTATTTTAGATACTAAAACAGTACATTGGACCTATGAAAATGGTGGGGCCAACTGCTTCCAATGAGAGGTATGAGTGTTGGGATCCCTGCTGTCAATCAAACGAGGCCCATGCGCCAGCGAGAGGATGGATTGAGCCAAAATAAGTTGCTGGTAGGTTCATAAGAAGTTGATAGACATACTTCGACCCGCCATTACACTGTTGCTTCATGCTCCAGAGAACCCGGCATTTAGATTTTGATACCACCACAAATAGGGTGACTATTGAGTACTGGACGCATTGAGGGAGGTATGAGGCAAGTAAAATTCTGGGATATGCTCAATATTGAAGCTTTACCTATCAAGGTGAACCATGCGAAGTGCCGGACTCGGATCGTCAAAGGCTCGGTTGATATAAAAGTTGTCGGGTTGTGGCCTTCGCGCTCAGATGGTAATCATTTACGGGAATTCAAGATTGAATGAGGGAAAATATAGAGCTCATTCTATGCCTCAAAAGAAGCCTGCAATCAGGGGAAGAGAACGAGCCCCCAAAGTCGTGAATTGAAGAAGAGTTGGTGGAGAAAGGAGCGGGATGGCTGCTCGGAGATAAGAAATTGATGCTCTCACCCTGCGGCCTGACATTAACCGAGCCACCGCGTAACAACAATCCATCACTGTCGGCCGAAAATTGGCATGGACGGGCGACATAGGTTGTATTCCAACCCCCAAGTACAAAAAAGGCAGATATCCCAGTGTACAGGGTTATAATTGACAAGTGGCCAGGTTCTTAGTCTGGCCAGGTAGGCAGTCCGTTATAGTAGGTAAAGGCTAAAAAAGAGTAAACAGCGAGGGGAAGGCAGCGGCGGCGCGGATGGCATGCAGACGAGTGGACATGGTGCTCTGTTTTCAAAGTGGGGCAACTGACCGCAGTCCACGCGAAATGTGCCTCGATGGGGGTGTTACTGTACCAAATGCCCGGGCGTTCGGATGACAGTTCTGCATCTTTCGGACCGTCATCCGAACGTCTGGGTCACCGAGTGTCGAAACAGGCTTATAATCATATTTCCGATCAAGTCGCTGGGCAGCCGTCAGAAGTATAACATGCGAACTTGCGAGCACACATTTGTTATAGTGTCTGTCTACGAGAGACTACGTCAGAAGGCCGGGTCGCAAATGTCCCGTCAGACGGCCGGGTCGCAAAACGGCCATTTTTTTTTTAACGGGTAAAAACGGAGTCTTGGCAAGCTCGCTTCGGCTAAAACTTCCCAGTGTTAAGGCCGTAAATTGAGTTGGCCGGACCGTAAGAGCATGACAAGTTCAAGGCCTTAGATCATCAAACTTCCCACGGTTTTAAATACAGCTGTTATTACCTTATCCCAGACTCATCCTCTGAATCGATATCTATCGCATCATCGTAGGGAGCTTCGTCACTGAGCTGCATCTTCCGCGCTTCCATCAACTTCTCTATGTCCATCACTCGCGCAGACGGTTTACGGGCGCGAGGCGTCATATTCTTCTTCTCCCCTCCCGAAGTGCGTAGCTGGTAGCGTGGGCAGTGATGGAAAGTGTGAAAATTTATAACGGTGTACGTGAGGACTTAAGGCTTTGTAAAGGGTAGCAAGATTCGGCCAAAACTTTTAAGGCCTTTACCCTTGGGGCGAACACTGAGTTTAACCCGCTGACGTCGGTGCGGGTAATGGGAACCAAATAGGTGTCAAAGTTCCTTTACTCTGCGGACCATGGCGTCGGTGCGGGTCTGAACTTGGGCCTGGACTCTGGAAACCAAATAGCAGTGTCAAAGTTCCGGTATTCCGCGGGCCCTCGCAGCGCTTAAATAGCCCCCGCGTCGCTTCTACCAGAAGATAAGAAAACCACCCAGTCCCCTGATAGCCCATGGTCAAGCTAGGCGCCCACGACTACGTCCAGACCCTGCGGGGCCAAACGCTCAGGCTTCCGAACCTCGACCTTCCCATGAAAAACTGGCCCAAAGGCGTGAGCCCGCACTACGAGGACCTGCGTGACGTACAGCATATCGAGCTGAAGAAGTATGTACCCTCTTCATCCTCTGCGCGTTGAGTTCAGAGGTTTCCACTTGCTGACGCCGTCACAGGATCATGGGCGGCGAAGGCCTGGCATACGACGTCAGAGTGTCGACGGATTGTCCGTATCTTGCGGCTACATGGTACCCAGATGCACGTTGGGACGGGCTGCGACTGGCGTCGCAAGTTGCCACCTTTGTGGGTTCAAGGATATCTCCTCCCTCAAAGCCTTTGCTAACCGTGATGTTCCTGCAGCTGTTTTTGTTCGATGACGGTGGATCTCGTTCACCGATCCCTGAGCCGTTTAGCCTAACTGAAACTACTGTTAGACACCGACAACCCCCAACTGACTGATCTAGTCCACAATCTGGATGCCGCCAAGAAGTACAGAGAAGATGGTAGAAAGCTGTTCGAACGCTATCTCGCAGATGAGCCCCTTCTGAACGGGTCGACGCAATCTCCCCTTTCGCCTACCTTGATGAGCATCGTTCCCATCGGAGAGACTGTTGCATTCAGAATGACCGGGGAGCAGCGCGCGGCAGTGCTCGCTGAGGTGAACAAATACATCGACGCCTGTGAGGCCGAACAGCTCTCCGAGTTGAGTGGAAGGGCCCCGACTATTGACGAGTACCTCAAATGTAGGATGCCTGCGAGTGCCACAGGGTTTTTGCTGGCCTGTTTGGAGTACGTATACGAGTTTTCGTGGGTTTTGAACCGGGACTGATTGCGCTGCAGGTACATCGTTGGTATCGACCTCGGCGATACTATTCGCAACGATGAATATGTGAGGGAGATTTTTGACGCGACAGTGTGCATCGGCGCGGTAAGTGTTCTTCTCATAAATCAATTACTTGGAAATTTGCCTTCTCCAGCCCTAAATCCCGAATCAGTCACACGTTGCTGATGCGGACTACTTACAGATCATGAATGACCTGTTCTCACTGAAAAAAGAGCTGCGGTACCCATTCTACAACAATGCCGTCGCGGTCCTCTACCACGAGCACCAGGACCTGCAGACAGCTGTCGACGAGACGTACAGGATCATTCTCCGCAGCATCGGGAAACTCGAAGCCGCGGCCACACTTGCGCTGGAGCGGTATCCCGCGCGCCGAGAGGACCTCACGAAGTGGATCGACGGATGCAAGAGCATGTGCACAGGAAACATCGCGTGGAGCTTGCAAATTGCACGCTATGCCCTCCAAGTCCCGAATCTCGACGGCACCACAGAAATCATCATTTGACCTCGCTTTTGGTGCCAGGATAAATTTTTGAACTCGGAGTATTAGTTTTAGAGGATCGTGTTTGCATATTCGCACATGTATGGCTGTTACCCCCTGCTATTCGAAATAAACGCTGCGTTCGATGGGACTGACATTCTGAGAACAACCGCTTCAAACTCGGTATCCATTCTTGTTTCAAACGAGACCTTTTATAGACCTTCGCCCGAGCCCAGTGTCCACTCTCAGGATCCTGGAATATCCCTTTGGACCTTAGCCCCCGTGCCGGCGGCGGACAAAAATCGGTCAGTTTGGCCTCCAATCCTAGGTTCCAACCGTAGGTGGGCTTCGAGGGTACATAACCACTGTCAAAGATGTAGAGCCTATCAATATATTATACAAGAGCGCCACCTGTGATCTGAGACAAAACGCTTCAGTTCCGCTTCTACCGGATCTACTGAAACTCCGATCATTCTTGTCATGCAGGCTTTGTCAGCCAACAATGCCACCACACGGCTTGCAAATGGGCGCCGCCGCCTCTCCAGTCTTTGCGACGCTAATGCGGGCGCGTTACATCCGGAATGACCTTATGCCCTCCGTTCATGGTTGGAACGTCATCGTGGCCGCCGTTGACGGGGGGAGGGTCGCGCTCAAGCCTCAGTGCGATTAAGTTGTTGTTCCCTCGGCCCACCTCATTCCTTCCCGGCCGTCAATGCGCAAAATTCTTCCGTGCTGACCACCGTACGCACCGCTCTCACAGACAGAGATATCATGGCCCTGGGTGCGTTTTCATGCGGTGTGCCTCACTAGGACACGATGAGCTAATGCGAAAGTAATCCGGACCGCCCTTCGCCGTTATCGATGCCGCTCTTCATTGGCCACCGCCTCTCTCCTCGCACTGACACATTTCCTGCTGCGACGCATCCCGGCATCCCCTGGGCCTCTTCTCCTGGGACGCAACGGCCTCGCCGAGGACCTGACCCCACTCGACAGAAATGCCATCCGCCGGCTATTCATCCGAGTAGTACTACCCTGAAATGTCCGCAAACTAGAACGGCGAACCTCTGCGTCTGGCCCCGCTCCAAATCTTGTCCTCCCTTTGCCTTCATCCGATCCCAAGATACGAATACGTTCCCATAATCAATACCTTCCACTCATTTACGACCCGCCCATTCATCCGGCCGTCTTAGTACGCAAAATTCGCACTCTTCGCCTCCTGCCTTCCTCGATAGCGACTCCTGCGCATCAAATCGTCGCCCCTGGCGGAGAGATGGACATAACTGCGTCTCCCTGCCGTACCTATCTCTTCTCGCATTAATATTCTCCTTGCTCGCCCGCCCTCATCCCTTCTTAGCACTCAATCATCTTCCATTGCGGGCCAAGCTCGCTCAACCGCGCAGTCCTCACTCCACTCAGAAGAGCCGGGGGCGGATTTTGGAGGTCTCCATGCGCCGCTCTTCGTGAGCTCCTTTGTGCTGTCTGATGTCCATTTCCACATGGACCCGATATCATGAACACGGACTACAGCTACCGTCACATTCTGCGGCGCCGATCGGATTGGATGACCGCAGCCCGCCTCCTCCATATTCATCGCCCGCGTCTTGAAATATACTCATCCCGCTTCTCGAAAAATGCAATTCCATTGGGGATGTTTGCTCGCCCGCTCGCCCACGTCTTCCCCGCCTCCACCTCCTCAAACAAAACGCCCCTCCTGGCCGTCGTCATATTTATGTCTGTTCCCGCGCCACGCCCAATTCGAAACTGCGCGTAATTTGACGTATTGCAGATTTAGCGTTTGGTGAGTCTGACAACATATTTCTCTATTCCTATCCCCACTATGTATCTGGATGGGTTTCCCCCAATGGCTGATTGATATTGGTGCAATCGAAGGATGTTCTCTCTTCTTCTGCTTCACCTGGATGGCGCAGCACGTCCGCACCCAATCCACCTGCCCCTCGACGCAAAGCAGTTCCCCGCGCTGGCGACTGCAAAGCGCGCTGAGGCGGCGTGTGGCTCGCTCGGGCCCGCGTAGTCGTACCACATGACACAGACCCCGAGGATCTCGACGGCGACGATTTTGGAGATGGCGACCAAGAGCTACTCTTCGACCCACCATCGCGCTACGCGCTTGTGACCACTCCTTTGACCGCGCGCGCGGGCACTCACCTGGTGATCTTACTCTGGGTTGGGCTCATGGCTTCAACACATCCCAGAACCTTCGCACCGCGCGATCGCAGATGCCGCCACCGATGCCCAACCGCTTCTACCCTCTACACTTCTCCCCATCGTCTTGTCTGTCTCTGCCACCGACCGCCTATCCTCACCATTGTCTCACGCTCGTCTCATTCTTTTGAATACTTCATTCTCGTTCGCCGCGCTTTTACTTCCGCCGTTTATGCTACCAGGAACCTCAACCTTCTCTTCGTCTGCTTTGCTTGGCCTACAACACACTGTCACATGCAGAACTCCCGCTCGTTGAAGTTTGAGAAATAAGAATGAAGATGGCTTTGAAAATGAACCGAATAAAAAAAAATGGTGATTATTGCCATTGCAAGGGCAAAGTGTGTATATACTGCAACCACTTTCGAAGATTCATAGACACGTTGTTGCGTAATCAACGAATACGAAGTCAAGTTGAAGGGCTAGTAGCAATCTGAAAGACGCCCCACTCTCAATGCAAAAATATGGCAGATATGCTGTACAATACACTTCAGAGCACCTGTGTGAAGGGCGAAGCAAATACGCAATCCTAGCCAACAGGGAAAAGAGGATTCTCACCTTCTCCCGGCCCGCCAAAACACCATTCGGCTTGTACGCAAAAAATACACCTAGGTTGAATAACAGATGCGAGGCCATTGGAAACACAATCACCCACTTGCTGATTCTCTGAGACGACACAGGTTCACACTCGACACATGATTTCAGTTAAACTTCGAGTACTCTATCATAGTAAACGGCTGAAATTGAACGAATGATTCTCAAAGTACACTCAGATATATTGTATCCGTCTGTCCCTACTCGTCTAACACGCCCCTCTGTTCCAAAAACTGGTATGCCCACATCGCGCCTCCCTCTGCGGCTGCCGCGCTCTTTTCAGACTCAACATATTTCCTCACATAAACATCACAGCCCATGAAGCCACAGCGCAAAATCATGGGGGATGCTACACGAGAACGGAAGTCCTGCATCACCGTTTTAACGACTCGATCAATGACGGTGTCCTCCGATGAAATGAGACATCCTCTCTGCACGTTACGGAGGGAGTCTGGGTCCGCAGAATCTATTGTCAGGCGCTGTAGATGGGGCAGAAGGTCGACTGTCCTCAAAAGAAGGTGCTGTGGGTACTATCAGCATACACGGTACTAAGTAAAAGTAATTAACCGACCGCGGCATCGACGGGCTCGTCAGGATTCATACTGACATAGAGGCTTCTCACGTTGTGCAATGCAGAGAGTGCATCGACGTTGTGTGTTCCGAAACTCCAGCGGCACTCATAGCCCGCCGGGCAAGTCAACTCCAGTAGCGATTTGGCGTGTCTGGGAAGAACGGTCGTGAAAAAAGTGTCGGCAAGATCGTCAGCTTGAATCCGACTTCGCCCGCTCAATCCCCAGAAGTTCAATTTCTCCACCCCAGAGTAAGAGGCGAGATAGGCAAAGAGGTCGGGTGTGACGTTGCCTGTGCTGATGTCCGTGAGATGGATTTGCAAGTGGGGGTTGCCATGCAGCATAGTCCAGACCCTTGCATCCCCACTGCCCCCGGAGAGGTGTAAAGAGGTCAGGCTATGGTTCTGTGCGACAATCGACGGAATCTTCCGCACGAACGGGGGACTCCATGTACGAAGCGTGAATATTCAGCCTCTTCAGACCCGATAAACGACCCAGCGAAAGCTCGGTAGTCTCGTATACCCCTAATCGAAGATCATCGAGAAGAGGTAGATTGTTCAGGAAGTCGCAGAGGGCATTCACTTGCCATACAGGATCTTTGTACGACTCCCATCTGCTCAGTACAATATCAGCATTGTATGTACAATATCGATAAAAGATCCTTACTTGACGGTTCGAATATTGCTCAGAGACCCTAGTACTGAAGCAAGTAGCTCCTGCATCATGGTGTCTGAACGTTGTAATCCGGCCCCCCTCCATTTTTTCGCCGATTTGATGTCAAGTCTCTGAGCATACCGGGACCACCCCGTCTGCCCGGTCGCGAGAGCTTCGAGGAAGCCACGTCCCATGTCGATGCGCAGTTCTTCTTTTAGCAAGACCAGGGACGAAAAAAATAGGGGTTCAATTGCAGCGCCAACGCTCCTGCATATTTGCCGGAGACTCATGTGGTCCGGCCTAGCGAGCTACGAGCATGGTCTGAACGCGACACATAATCCAGTGCAGGTCACGAACCTGGTCCCCGATCTCTTGTAATAGTTCCACCGAAAGATCAAGGAGCATTGGGGCGATGCCTGACTGGGGGTCTTGCCTTGAGAGTGTGAGTAGAAGGTAAGTAGAGAAGAGCGGCACCGCCTCACGACTGTCGGACAACGTCTCGATGTTGGTATCGATGGAAGCTCTCCCACGCCTGCGATTGGTTGGTGGTTACATCAGTACAAATTCATTCGACAGAGGTTCCTTCGAAAATTCGCTCAAATTTGTTGCTCTCCTGCTTTATAATTCCGGACAATGAATCCCGCAAAGCCTGAATCTAGGACTGTAACCCATCAATTTTGGACGAGCCAGCTACTTAGTCTCGGAGTCTGGCACTCCTCCAACACCTTTCGTTCAAATCCTTCGCACAACTCAAGGCACTTACATGCAGTTCTGGCTCCCTCAATTGCTAAAGGTAAACTCATTTGTCGTGTTTACTGGACATGAAACAGATCATATTTCTCACCCTTACTACCCCGCTCAGCACTCCGTCAAGGCAAGTCAATTTCTAATCGGTTTGTGCGTGGAATCTATGAAGCCAACTTACCTGCAGTATCTATGGGACCCTCAAAGATGTTGGTTCAGCTCCTATGAGATTTTGCTAAGAAGTAACGCAGATGGCCCACGTTAAACCTCACAGGTTGAAAACCATTAACCATGTTAAGTTGTTAAACGGTTTGGTTAAACCACACTCTGACAAGTGAACTGTTAACTATGTTAATCGGTTTAACCGTACGGTTTGCCTTTGATTTGGAACAGTATTCATATGTGCTCAAGCCGTTAAACGGTTTGGTTAAACCACACTCTTACAAGTGAACTGTTAACTATGTTAATCGGTTTAACCGTACAGTTTCCCTTTGATTTGGAACAGTATTCATATGTGCTCAAGCTGTTAAACGGTTTGGTTAAACCACACTCTTACAAGTGAACTGTTAACTATATTAATCGGTTTAACCATACAGTTTGCCTTTGATTTGGAACAGTATTCATATGTGCTCAAGCTGTTAAACGGTTTTGTTAAACCACACTCTTACAAGTGAACTGTTAACTATGTTAATCAGTTTAACCGTACAGTTTCCCTTTGATTTGGAACAGTATTCATGTTCTCAGCAATACCTCATAGAGGTATGGTTAAACCATGTTCAGCCGTAATAGTTTAACGAACTTAACCACCTCTTCACCCAACCAAACATTACCAAATGTAGATATATAAGAAGCTCGATCTAGTTAAATTGCCCACTTTTAAGTAATTGTTCAACCAACAGTTTAATCCAATGATTTAACGGGGTTAAACCGTTCAGTTTAATCGCTATGTTGAACAGGTTAAACCAGGTTAAAATGTTCTGTCTAATCACCATGTTCATCAACGCTGAAACTTTGATGAGCGGATACATAATATTTGCCAAAAATTCACGTACCTTTGACTTATTCCTCGCGGCCTTCAAAACAACTTCTGCCGACTTTTGGGTGCGTTCCTTTCGTGCTTCCTGTAAACACCTAAGCTCTGAGAATCGGTACAATGCAAAGGTCTACCTGTGGTGACTTCCGAAGTCTGCGACCTCTTCCCAGTGTATCATCAGTTGCTGTTTCGACTGAATCCAATGCAGCCGCCGCCGCATTGCGCTTTTTACCCTTGACCTTAGCTGGTGGCGCAGTAGGAGCATCAACTGGCGAGGGCGACTGGGGAGGACCCAGCAGAGGCGATGGAGGTGTGACTGGGGTAGATAACCGTGGAGGAACTGGCAGAGACGCTGGAGGATGGACTGGGGTAGGTAACCGAGGTGGAGCCTGTGGGGGCGACGGAGGAAGGACTGGTGGAGGTGACCGAGGTGGGACTGGGGTATGTGACCGAGTTGGGGCTCTCAGGGACTCTCGCTGCGGTGATGGGATGCTGTACACCTGAATTGGAATTGCAGCGGGATCCAAGATATCCCATGCTCCAGAGATGGATATCGAGTTGTCGGAGGAGGAAGAGATCTCTGATCGGCCAAAGTCAAAACGCAGTCGTCCGGCCCCTGAAGGTATGTCTTTTTACATGAGCTCTGGCACAAACTAAGTTCGATCCTTTGATCAGGTGGCGTACAGATGACGAAACAGGCTAAAAGTCAGTCGGGTGGCTTCATAGAAATGCATAACTCAATGTCCGACTATAGGAGCACCAGCGCAAAAGCGGAAAGAGAAGGAGCCAGATTTCTCTCCTAACCCTGCGAACAAGAACAGCTGGCTTTGGGAACTACAACGATCGAGCAATATGAGTGAGGCCGAAATGGTGGAATGGGAGTCAGAAGGCAAATATCCTTATTATTGCTCAATCAGTATGCTAATCTTCATTTTCAGGCGATTGGGTGCAGTGGGCCCGATGATAAGCAGGCTATCTGGCCTTGCCTGGAATCTCGCTAATGTTGGGATTCCTGTGCATTACCAAGTTAGATGTACATCTCCAGGATTAACATGAGTCCCGAATGGTTAATCAGGCACATCCTGCATGAGGGCTTAATCAGCCCGCCCGAGAGCACATTAATCAGAACCTCCCATACTGATTAAGGCTCGACTCAACGGGTTTAATAATGGAGTCCTTATAATCACTCGATTAAGGCTCTGTGGGGCCAACAAATATCAGGGAACCTAAATATCCACTCTGAATAACCAGTGTCTATAGGCAGAGATAGAACTGTGGGTTTGATCCACTTTGTTGTGGTTGATTTGGCCTATTCTGGAGACGTGTCTGGACACATGTTAATCGCCGATCAATGTTGCTACCCCAATATGGGTTCTTGACTCAGGCAAGGCTTCATCGGTGTATATCTCAACAACTACTGGGCGGTTCGGGGAGATTAGGGTATCTACTGAAAGCTGGTACCCAACGCTCCTTGAATCTGAAGGTGTTAATCAGGGGACTTTAACCATTAAACTGGTTCAACTCTGTTACCGTCCCAATTTGGGTTCCTGGCTTGATCAGGAATTGACAAGGTTATATCTTGGGAACCACTTGGCGGATTAGGGAGTTCTGGGTGTCTACAGAAATGGGAGACTCGGCGCTTTCTGAATCCAATGGTCCGAAGGGCAGGACAACACTATTTGGCTTGGAAGTTCAGTCGAGTCAGACAACTGATCGGAAACAAGGAGTTAAATGGCAGATCTTTAGCTTACTCAGGTAGTGTAATTAGAGTAGTGTAAGCGTAAATGTACAGTATATAAGGAGGGCAGTTCTAGCATGGACGGAGGACTGCAGTGGTGGTGGCGCAGGTGTTAGATCCTAGTCTCATAAAAGAGACTTGGATCTAGTGCTTGTGGCACTGACATTGGGGTGGCACAGGAGCTAGGTCCTGGTCTCAATTAAGAGACTTGGATCTAGGGTTTGTGTTACAATGGGTAGTCCGTGCTTGTGATCCTGGACTGGTTCTATTAAGAGCTTTGCTTCGTTTGCACAATGTGATTAATATGTCTTGCCTTTGGTGGAAGTAAAACACATAATTTGGGATCGTGATTAAGATGTGTGAAGGGATTTGGAATTTGGATTGAGAATATGGCACCACTACAGCAGCCTTGGAAGGCTTATTATTTGGGATTATGGGATACAGTCGAAAGGGACCTTAAACAATCAGCAGCCTTGGAAGGCTTATATTTGGGATTGAGTTTGGATTGGTGTTGGATTGATGCACTCGGTTGGCTATGCCAAGAGAGGGTCTTAATCAGACCACAACAGTCTTGCATGCCATTAGTCAAGTGCTCTCGTTCTGAGCGCTTGATTAAGGGCTTCAACCAGTCAAAATGATGTATCTGTGTCCCTTTTCTACTCCTTCACAATCTTGTAAAGAAGTCTAAAATGCATGAATACTCGTCGGTACGTCTAAGCTTGTGCAACCGGGGGAACAAGGATGTGGATTTCGGTCAGTGGTTGTGGCTTGTACTGCTGCATTCCACTTGTCGGTCCATGTTATCAGCAGTACTCCAGCTGTAGACGGATCGAGGCAAAGCCTTTCACCGAGCAGAGGCAGAGATGGATCGATTTCAAGAACAAATGGAGATCAAACTCACCGAGTTCCTCCGCTGCTTGACCATTTTCCAATTCAACGAGCGTGCATGGATTCAAATGAGCAAAAACCCTGATTTGGGTCCTGGCTTTGCGGAATGGGGGAACTGCGCAGATGTGGAAGCAGTTATCGGACCAGTGTCAGACACATCTTACCATGGCAGGGTATAATTTTGCGCTTGAGCCGGATTTTAACCTTGTCAGTTACGTCGAGAGGGAGCGCGAAAACCACGACAATTTGCTGCGGGAACATGGGATAGGTGATTCTTTTCTGCATTACACAACTATACCAGACTTACAGGAATCCAGTACCCCGGGATTAATGTGCAGAAGCCCGGATTTTTTCGGCCTCAAGGAGTGAGGCAATTGAGAGTACTTAAAAACATTGCAATATTGTATTTGGTTAAACCGACTGGTGGTTTGAGCCAGTTGAAATATGTGGTTTAATCGCCCTGGATTAATGGTGGCTTCAAACCGGTTATAGCAGTTGGTTAAATACACGGGTTACTAGCTTTGTTTAACAGGGCCCTGACATCGTGTTAGCACTGCCTACAGCCCCAGTATTCATGGCAAATTCACGGTTTAACCAACTGTTTATCGGCTTAACATAGTTAATGGTTATAAACCTGGAGGTTTAACCTAGCTCATCTGGATCTCGGCTAAGACGCACGGGTGCCAAGTTGGTTTCTTTCCTTTTATGTGGTTATATTTTCTACCTTACATGAAAGTCGGTCTATCTTATTCAATTCCTAGTATTTTCTCTTGGTCCCAGCAGTGCGCAGTGGCGTTAGGATGCCTTCTGTCCTCCTGTACAATCCACCTGGTCTCTGCAGCTCCGGGTGCACCAGTGTCGTCTTCGGCTAGGACCCTCTATCTTTCGGTATACTCTGGCTGTCCTCCGCATCTCCAAATACACCGACGTCGTCATCCAGGCAGTGATGTAGACACTTGTATCATCTTAGATAGAAGTCATCCAATATTTTCTCCTGGGTCCTAGCCACACGTAGCAGCGGTAGGACATTCTCTAACTCTTTGCCGAATGGGTTTGGCCACTGTTACAGTATCCCCGCGCGCTGTTAGAGTACGAGCGGCTGGCGGTGTGATGACAGCTGCCACGCAGTGAGGGCGACTAAGAGGAGAGCGCCTTCACAGCTAAGAGAACCGTTGTATTCGAGGTTCTTCTCGATAGGGAATACCTATCGAGGGAGCTACTACTTATACAAGATGTGCGGGCCGCAGGACTAAGCAAAGGTGACTACTCGGTAAACTATCCGAGGCCGTTTAACCGGCCGAGGTGCCGAATATGTACTAAGAAGCATATAGAAGGAAGCAGGCACATGGGTCACGGTACAATAATATCCGATTTCATAAATGGTTCGTATCAATCGCGTAAGGTATCTACGGGCAACGCCGAGCTCTGAGGACACGTTCAACACGCGCATCAGCGCCGCCTTCAGCTTGTTGATGTAGAGTAATGTTTATGATACTCATGCACCGCTAATTATGATTCAGATTGATCTCATTCTCGATATTGATCTCAATCCAGACGTAGAGTCTCAATGTCTGGTGGACAGTTTCGAAAAGCAGCCCGTGTGTTGCTCAGTACTCCTGGTAAAACACTTGTCACCATACAAGTTTGAATCCTGTCACTGACAATCGTTTCAACAGTAAATGCGGCTTCCTCTGTTTCACGTACACGTACTATTATAATGGTGTCACCTGCCCTGGGACGGCATCTACCCCCGGTTCGACGACTACCACCACTCCTACAACTATCACCAGGTCGAAAACTTCAACAACCACAACTTCGACTTTCGCAACAAAGGTCTGATACGGCGAATGTGATGCTCTTCATTGAGGTATGAGGTTTATGACCATTGTTGCAATCCGACCAACTCAATGCCGAATATCAGGACACTGACAAAGAATGGAGGGTTCTTGTTCTTGGATTATGCAATCTTTCTTGTCTCTGGAATAAACTGTCTGATCTTTTATACTTAACTAAAGATGTGATAGCTAGTATGAGTATTGAACTCGAAGAAAGACGTCATTGAAGAGCGGTATCTAAAGCCGTTCGCGGTGTCCAATTGCTATATTTCGATGGGTTTTCCACAGAAGTGTCCACCAGATAACAGCAAAGAAAACGAGGGACGAAAACACACATTCGGCTTTCGAGACTCAGGTTCAGAGCTAGCGTATCACGAGTTCCTATTCAACGATGAAGACCTAAGCTATCTAATCCGAGAATATGGGACCATTTTCCAGTGAATTAGGACCCCCAACCCCTTGTGGCCCCATATTCTCGGATTGGAGATTTAGGGAGAGAATTGAGCCAATCAATTGAAGGTACACGTCCTGGGTTGACAGTTCAAATCATACGTCCCGGATTTACAGTTCAAACATAATTGAGTCTGCTGAAAAGTGTGGCAAGCTAGGAGCCGCACAATTGAGAGTAAGAAAAATTTGGAAGAAACAGTCGCTCATGGCCGAGTGTTTCACCGAGAGAGAGAGGGAAGAATTACTCCAGAGTCAAGTCCAAGTTAGCGCGCCGACTGTCAGTTGTCTTCGAGCTGGAGAGAAAATTGAAAAATCGAACATGGTGGTTGGAGTCAGAACCCGAGACGCGTGAACTGACACGTGAATGTTCATCAAACACCTGCGCAAACAATATGTACGCGCTGCTGGTCCGTGCGCCTGCCAACGGTATAAAAGCCCGCTCTTCTCGTTTGCGCAACTCATACTTACCTTGATGGCACAGGCCCCTTCACCTCCCTGGGTCTGTGGGCCGTGGGAACACTCCATAGCACGGCGACCCTGTCCATACAGAGTGCGCCTGCGGCTTGTATGTGCTTAGGTGCATGCATCGTCTCAATATTTTCCTGTTCCAACATGGCCACTGGGCTGGGTGGACCATTTTTTTTCGATCCACAGCGCTCCTAACCCTAACCTTAATTCCATCAAATATATATATATCGCTTTGACCGACCCTATTTGTGTGAATTTTCCGAAGAATGGGTTCCCGAGCATCTGTTTACAAAGTACAGTCCTGTCCGGCTTCGCATTAATGGATATTGAGATATTTGGACAGATCTTTGAGCAGCGTGAACATCTGAACCAAGATCGCTCCACGATGTCAGGGTATTAATCTCCGATCAAGAAGGGAAGCGGGAAAAGGTAACCGTGCCGAACTATAGGTGCTTCCCCCGTTGGCGCCCTGGGGAAATGCTATGTCTCCTGTGACTCACCTGGGTGGGGTCAAATATGGGGATGTTGGGAATCTTCCCTAATACCCATCCCGACCGCGCTCCGAAAATATATAAAGGCTCATTCCTCTCCATGAAATGTCCCACATCACAACTTGGTCACCACTGACATGGGATCCTTGATCGAACTGCTGCTGTTACTTGTGACTCTCTGGACTGCTCGATGGCTCTGGGTCCTTCTATCCGCCCGGAGAATTCTACATAATATCCCAGGACCCCCGTCGCCTTCCTTCTTGACAGGTAAGTCCCACGGATTATCGTCTCTGGTTTGGCTCATGGTTGTGACAGGAAACTTCCTGGAAATATACGCTTTGAATGCCTGGGGTTTTCACCATAGTCTTGCTGAGAAATGTGCATTCATTTTCTACTTCGCATCACATCATATCCGTTCAGTACCTCACTCATATCCCAGATGGAGGCGTCTTCCGATTCGACGGCCTGCTCGGGGTACGGCATGCTTAGTTCTACATATTATTTCCTCAGTCTAGGTCCACAGGAGAAACAACTATACGTCTTCGATCCCAAATCCTTATATCAAATTCTGGTCAAAGTGTGTTCCTACAAACGGTCGCGACCTGAACTTGGTTTACATCGTGACAATTTTCAGGACCAGGACATCTTCGAGGAGGCCGACAGCAATTTATACGGCAGCTTGGTCCTTTTCGGTGAGGGAATTCTGGCAACCTCAGGTGCGTTGTATATATCGTCGTGCTTCACGCATCTCCCGAGACATCCAACCATAGGCGAGCAACACAAAAAACAACGCAAAATGCTCAATCCGGCGTTCTCGGCCGCCCACCTTCGACAAATGGGTGCGTTCTTCTGTTAATCCCGATTGAGCTGGGAATAGTACTCACTGGAACTTCCAACAAAGTCCCCATCTTCTTCGATGTTGGGAAAAGGGTCAGTCGTTCCATAGTTCCATGAGACTCCCCGTTCCGGATCCTGATGATTCGCAAGCTCCAATCCGCAATCCAGTCTCGCGTTCAGGATGGTCCTAAAGAGGTATGTAGAACACATCGACTCACCCTGTCCCGAATGAATGAGCTTCGTCCACAGATCGATATCCTGGTATGTCCCACTCGGAAACTCGACTCGCCCGTTAAACAACTACCCAGCTATGGATGACGCGGACCGCGCTGGAACTCATCGGTCAGGCTGGACTGGGTCACTCCTTTGACTCTCTCGATACCGACGAAATTCCGTCGTACATAACATCCGTCAAACAATTACAGTGAGCGCCACCCCACATCCCATTTTACTGTGTGCCGAGATGTTTCAAGGGTAACGGTGCATAAGATGGCGCTGGGTATGAAATACATTCTCCCATGGGTGACAAAGCTTGGGACACCAAACTTTCGGCGGTTGATCGTCAACATCTTCCCATGGCAGACTTTGCATGAGGGCCGCGATATAGCCGACACACTGTATGCAACTGCTGTCCAGATATATCATCTCAAGAAAACAGTGCTCATTGATGAAGGGGGCTCTTCCCCGATTGCCGGCCAGGGCAAGGATATTGCCAGCATTCTCTGTATGGTGCTATTGCGACTCTAAAATGCATGCTTACGAAGATACTCCGTAGTGAAAGCTAACAGCAACGCCTCCTCGAACGAGCGCCTCTCGGAAGACGAAATCATAGGCCAGGCAAGTCAAGTCATCTTCAACCATGTATGGTACTGACCTCCAATCATAAGTTGAAGTAAGAGCCGAGTTTTCTGAGCTGCTCCTGTAATTTCATCTCTCGTAGCACCCTGATATTCGCAGCAACCGACAGTGAGCTGCCATTTCCCACAATTCATCTACAGCGACTGACCCTAACGTTCCAGCGACCTCGTCCGCTCTTTCCCGCACCCTGCATATTCTGGCCCAACATCCAGACGCACAAGAGAAACTTCGACGAGAGATACGGTCCGCTCAACAATCACCAGTCGATATCTCGTACGACCAACTCAACTCGATGGAGTATCTGGACGCAATCTGCCGAGAAACCCTCCGCCTGTACGTCAGGAGTTCTGTGGAAGTCTTGCTTGCTGATACTGCCCTGCCATAGGTACCCTCCGGTGTCTTTCATTCGAAGAATGTGAGTATAATACTATGCGGTGGGCTAGGTGCTCACCCTGCTCCCAACCACGCACCAGGACGAAAAAGGACGTTGGATTAACGACCTCGACCCCAATCACTACCCTCGACGGGTCCACCGCCACCGAGATTCCTGTTCCAGCGCGGACAGAGGTCATTGTCTCCATCCTTGCCTCAAACCGCAACCCAGCTATCTGGGGATCCGACGTACTCGAGTGGAAGCCCGAGCGCTGGTTATCGCCGTTGCCGAAAAGCGTCACCGAGGCGCATCTTCCGGGGATTTACTCCCACTTGTGAGACGACGCAGTTTTAAACCTGTGACTGCACGGACTGACATAGGGACATCCCAGAATGACTTTTGCCGCGGGAGGTAGATCTTGCATGTCAGCATTTATTCACTCCTCCCTTCGGCGGAATGGCCTCACTGATAGCCATTACTTTGCAGTGGATTCAAGTTTTCGCAACTGGAGATGAGTAAGTTGACGTCCGACCAACTCGTGCCACCATTGATTAGTCGTCTCTCTCAGAGGTCGTGCTCTGTCTTCTGATTGAGCGGTTCAACTTCTCTCTGTCGAACAGCGACGAGGCCATTGCTTGGCAGATGAGCGCGCTTGCAGTCCCGTCTGTGGACGGGAAAGAGAAGCTCCCGCTGAAGGTTGAATTAGCCAAGTAGGCGTACCTTTTCATTTTGAAGAACGCTTGACATTCCAAACGTGTACACGTCCACGCATCTTTTGGTGCCTTGAGCTGGAATTTTCAAGTGGCCTTGCTTGTGAATGAAAGAAGAAATCCGCGCTCGAAACATTCCAAACAGTACTGCGGGGGAAAGCGCAGCATGCGTATGCGCGCGCTTGGAAAAATAATTCAGGGTCGGCGTCCGAGAATTCATACCAGTCACTCGGATTTGAGACTGGAAAATCTCATGAGCAATGATTCAAATCGTCGGCTGGACGCTTACGATCAATTGCTCCCGCCTGTCTCTGTCGAAAGAATTGAGTGGCCGATCGTCGAGTTGCTTGAACCCAGAGAGTTGCTGAAAATCGAGAATTTTCAGGGAGAATCGAATGGGCACGAAGAGACCGGTGCTGGGAATCGTCTCTGATTAAGCGTGTGTAATATCGGGTTCAAGAGCGGCGACGATCGACGATCTGTCCTTCACGATGGTTACTGATTTCAGTGACACAGCAGCGGCGCAGTTTCTCTGGGATTTATTATTGAAGTGGTGTTTAATCTACAAAGTAACGCTCTCTCTATCTGAGGTAAGCCTCATGCGAAAGTACGAAGCGTGAAAGCCAACCTCTAAAACTCGTTGCCAATAAAGCTCTCAACTCGAACCCGAGGAATGAGCCCTAGAACTTGGTCCCAAGGAACGAGAACTCCGCCGGACCCACCACCTTCACACAGTTCTTCTTATGCTGCGGCCAATCCACCCTCTGGCACCCGCGCACCGCCGGGTCGCAGTACCTTGCCACCTTGCACCTCCCGCACCTTTTCATCGTCTCGTCCGCCTCCCTTCCGCACAGCGCACAGCAGCTCCCACCCCCACCCCCAGCTTTCTTGCGCTCGCGGTCGGAGGCGGCGATGAGCGCGGCGAGGCCAGGGACAAGGCTCTTCTGGCGCGTGGCCATGTAGCGCACGGCCATGCCGTCGCTGTCGGCGATGTCGACGCTCCCGCCGTGCGCGAGGAACCATTTGAGGGCTTCGTTTGCGCGGAGGACGACTGCGGGGTCCTTTGGGGTCCAGATCAGGGTGATTTCGTGCGCGGCGGTGGCTGACAGTGGAGGGATGAATGCTCAACAAAGAAATAACGATAGAATAGAAAATGATGCCCACCACCGTAGCGATTCCGGTTGTTCAAATCGCCGCCCGAGTCGAAGAGCAGCTGCGCGTACTCAGTGTCTAGCGCAGGCTTGGTGGAGATCGCGTGCGATACCGCGAGCGTCCCGGAGAGATCTGGCGCGTTGACGGGGACCTTGGCGGTTCCGATGAGCCAATGCGCGACGGCGAGGTGCATCGCGCCGCGCTCAGGGTAAATGATCCGCATGAGCCCAAGCAGCCCATAGATCGGCACACACGTCGGGCCCCAGGTCAGGCCGTACAATTCCTGCGCAGCTGCGGCCTCGGGAGTGAGCTTCACCGGCGGCTCGGTGATGCTGGGCCCGGCCACGGGCGACTCGGGGCTGATGGCCGCGTGGCGCGCGACGCGGCGCGCGAAGTCCGCTTTAACTTGAGTGAGCTCCCCCTTGGCGAGGGAGATCCCGTACGCGTCGAGGTCGCGTCCAGGCTCCATGCACTCTGAGGTGCAAAAGGTACGGAGACGCTGGGATTCGACGCCCTTGAGAATCTCGTTGGTTTTCAGAAGTTCGGAAAGAGGTCTGTTGCGGTGAGCAACGCGGAAAAAGACAAGGAGATAGATTTGCACCTTCCCTGGTGGCTGGTAGTCTGGATGTGTTGGCGGAGGCGTGTTTGTGTTGCGGAATCCATGTCGAGTGGCGCGGGGTTAAGGTATGAAAGAGAATTGCAAAAAGCTCACGTGTTCAACATAAAACGCTCGGATGATGCCGGGATGTGGCTGTGCTCTTTCTTGCCACTACAATCATGATCCTGCGGTCGCTTGGCTGGCTTGTATTCTCACCCCAACCAACTCTCCAAGTGAGAGTGTCCGGACGCTGGACTCCCAATCATTCCCAATGGATCTTGGCATCTGGGCTTAGCCCGTTGGATTACTTAAATCTCACGGACCGTCCCGAGTCTCCTGGGGTCCCCGTAAGCAATCGGCAGGGCTGACGAACCCGATGAACATCTGCGGGTGTGCAATCAGCATCAATGCCGCTGATACATCTCCCTCCATTATATAAATCCACTGAATGCATGATGGTTCTGTCTTGATCCTGGTTACCTGCGCGACCCTCAAAACTCTTTATATACGGGCGATTATCATCAACCAGGGTCCCAACTTCATAGCGAACACAAAACATGATCAACACTCCTTTGCTCGGCGCCACTCTCCTTCTTTCTTTCGTCTTTCTTCGTCTGCTGGGGCGCAATCGGGCGAAGCTGCCACGTGTCGGGCGCGCGGGCCCCATTGGATACGTCTGGACCGTCCTGCGGTCAGTGCTCGACAGCGATGGCTTGGTAACCGAGGGCTGGGAAAGATTCGACGGGAAACCGTTCATTCTTCCCTCAATGACGGGCGAATGGATCGTTCTCGGCCCTGAATTCGTCGACCTCCTGCGCAAGTCGGATGATTCCGTGGTGGGCACAGGCCATTTCATGTTCGAAACTGAGCCTCACCGGACGGCTATCCATTTATTAGATCAACGCTCCAAAACGCAACGTGGAGGTCGGGTCCCCCACTCAATGCCCTTTGCCTTTCGTAACTCTGATCTCCTTCCCGCAGCTCTTCCAGCCTGCCATAATGTTCGGCGATATCGTTTCAAACCCCTACCACGTCGGCGCCCTTATCCGGTCGGACCTCACTAAATCCCTGCGCTCGCTCGTGCCCGAAATCCTCGAAGAAGCACAGCTCGCCATCCCGGATGTGCTCAACATCCCGGGCACAGAGGAGTCTATCGCAGTTCCTCTATTCGACACGATGGTGCGCCTCCTCGCGCGCGTGAGCAACCGCGCGATGATCGGCGCGCCGGGGTGTCGCGACGAACAATTCCTCCAGCGACAAGTTAGTGTGGCAGCGCAGGCGATCCCAATGGCGCAGGTGCTTAATTGGTTTCCGCAGTTTTCAAAGCGGTGTGTATCATACATATTTCCGAATGAAATCAGCGCCCTTAGCTAAGATATTGCAGGGCGGTGTGGAAGCTGTTCTCCGTTCTCGCGGGTAGCAAGGACGAATGCGTGAGGCTGCTCACGCCGTATGTGCAATCGCGGATAGACTACGCGCAGCAGGTGGGTTCGGACACCCTCTGTTCCTCCCTCTTTTTTCAGAATCCTTACCTCGCTCTACTCTAACTTCGATTTCTACTCCTTTCGTCCAGGATAACCCAAGCACAATCACAGACCTCCTCCTTCGCTACGCGCCTGAAGAAGACCTCACCGACGCACGGCGCCTCGCCATCCGGGTGGTGCACCTCAACATGGCCTCCATCCACACTTCGTGCGTTCTTCGCTTGTTCCCGTCTTCCCTCTTCCTCTCCTCTCCCGCGATCTTCTCTAAATTACTGATCGCTGATCGATTCATCAACAGCTCAATATTCACATCCCACGCCCTATTCGAGCTCGCGCGCCTCCCACCCGCCCAGCTCGCGCTCATTCGCGCGGACATCGAACAGGCCATCGACTCCGAGGGCGGGGTGTGCAACAAGGTGGCGGTGGGCAAATTCTTCCTGCTCGATTCGCTGCTGAAGGAGGTGGGGAGATATCACTCGCTTTTTGCTGGTGCGCGCGCCTCTCTTTACTCTTCATTTCTTCCTTCGCCTCTCTTTCCCTTTCTTTTCCCGCTTCTACTCGTGTGTCGGGTTCGATTATCCGCTTACTTACTTGTTTAATTTGTCAGTGGGCCCCTCGCGCGTCGTCCTCCACGAAACCATCCTCGCGAACGGCACCATCATCCCGCGGGGGAGCGTCGTCTCCCTCGCGCCGAAACCGCTGCACTTCAACCCCAAAGTGTATCCAGATCCAATGACATTCGACCCGTTCCGCTTCGCCAAGCTGCGCCACGAGGGAAAGCTCGACGGTGCAAAACTCGACCCGGCTTCCGACGTCCGAAACGCGTTCACAAGCCTGAGCAACGACTACATCGTGTTCGGCGTCGGGATGCACGCGTGCCCGGGGCGGTTTTTGTACGTTGCCTCCTTCCCTCCCTCTCACTCGCTTTCTCTTCTCTTTCCTCGCCTTCTCTTCCCCTACTCATAACAGACTGATGAACTGATACTGATGAACGTCACAGCGCCGCCCTCAAAATCAAGATCATCCTCGCCGAAATCTTGATGAACTACGACCTGTCGTTCCCCGCGGGGGAGTCAAACACGCCGAAGCCCTTCGCGTTCAATGTGTTTACAATGCCGAATCCGAGTGCGCGGTTGGTGTTTAGGAAAAGGAAGGTGTGATGGGCGGGAGGGAGGGAGGCGGGTGTTCCCCGGGGGTATCCAATTCTGTCCGGCGTCTGTCCGGCATACTAACTTCCCTTGTCTTATTCACGCTGTTTTAGCCATCAGTTATGATTATCTGTAGATGTCGTAACAGCTGTGGCCAGAACCGAGACCGAGTCGACTGTGAGTCTCGACGGATATTAGTGTACACACTCCATATATCCATATCCTTTGAAGCGGTTAAGACCCTCAGCTGACTGCGGAACCAATCCCGTTTGCTGAGCTCTGGACTAACAAAGCTGTATTCCCAGACCAACGCGCGATTATAATAAGTAGAGGGTGGTCCAACCAGGCCGACTAAATTACCACCATGCCCCCAAGTTCCCCGTTACCCACCGAGTCAGGCTGCCGAACCACAGTTGATATCGCGGCAGGGACATTATTACAAGGCCTTCCGTGTCTGCGTTGTACTCTCATCGTAGGCTCGAATCCAGCCTGTCTATGAAAGCAAGCTTGTCGATAGACAGGCTGGTCGATCTGAGTTTGAATGACAAATGCAAATTAGTTACCAAAAAAGGCTATTGAATTACTCACTCATTTCTTCACCAACTCGCAATTTTCTTGGATAGAAATGCTCACGCATCCTCGATAAATCCGTTGCAGGTCATCCGAAGTCAAACTTTGAGATTTTGAGAGTGCTAGATCAACATTTGCATCCTTTGTTGTTGCTTGTGTCTGACGTCACCCACTCGGTAACCGCGGTCCGGAATAGCCTTTTTTGGTAAGATTTTTGCATTGGTAATTCAAACTCAGATCGACTGGTCTACTCTCATCGGCTTGACCTGTTTGATCGTCGTCGTTTTCCTTGTTCGACTGCTTTCGCCCACCAGACTTTGCGGAACGATGAAGAACTCGCTCAACGTCGCCGACGTGTCTATCACGGATCAGTCCTTGCTGGAAAGCTGAACCCGTCGTTCCAGCTGGAGATTGGCGAAAGCCTCCGAAGGTACGTATTCAACACGTCTGTTGATTTTGGTCTGTATGTTGATTTTCTTCCCCGCTTACAGCCGGCAATGCAGAGTTTCGCATGTCGAAGAACGGCGGGTCCGAAACTCTCTTCGTCCCTGATGTACAATATTGGACACGTGTACGGGTCATTCTTTCGTGATCATAGGGTGCATATGGGATATCCAGATACTCAAAAATCGAATCAAGGTTCGCATACTTCAGTCAACTCAACCTTTGCAATAAATGTTAATGAACAATGCACAGATGCTTCAGGAGTCTCACCTCCGAGAGCTTTTGGGCGACTCCGAGAATGGTTCTGAGAATGCTAATCCTTTGACGACGCTGACAATGCGACATACTCGTTCGGTGATGTGCAACTGTTGAATATTGAACGGCCGGCTTTTGTATCCGTACATCAAAGTATGTACATAGATTCTCGCGTAGACCGAGTGGCCTCAAATCGCGGAAATCCCAGGCGGAAAATTTCCCACTGGATTGGAACTGCCACACCAGGTGCACATCTCGAGAGCTTAAATTGCGTGTGATGGCTAGAAAGCCTCAATAAAACAGCGCGGTGAAGCAACTTGTTCCGTGTTAAAATTTGAAAGGATGTAATCAAATCCAAACTCGTTTGGACTGAGTCGTATCACCCATGCATCTAGTGGGCTGTTTATTAGTCTTATCACTCCAATTTTCGAATCCCGACTGCCCCTTGGCCGAATTCTTGAAAATCAGCTCGCTTTCTATCAGTTCTGGTCTGATCGTCTTCCTAAGTAGCGGAATTTGAGCCGACAGGTCCTGCCTTTCAGAATATAAAGAGTTTGAGGAAAATCCATCCAGTAATGGGCAAGAATCAGGCCCGAGACAAAAAAAACCTTGATGGGAGCGGCAAAAAGTACGGGATATAGTTTACAGCCAGCCAAATTTCATGAGACTTGGAAGCGACAATTATATCAACTCAATAGACATACTATACAGATCTCTGGGGTCAAATTCGACTCGGGATGACTGCTACAGGTGATTCTAACCACCACGTAGTCCCCGAGAATGTGTCGCGCTCATTTTGACTTTCGCCTGCTGAACTCGTCCCGCCTCAAATTTGACTCCGGAAATTTTGTGTACGACGTATTTTTAGGCTTCCCCGATGTATCTTCGAACTTTCACAGAAACTAGTTCCCTGTAAAATATATCCCGCCAACTTTCGCCGCTCCCATCAGTGATTTTTTGTCTTGGGCCTGATTCTTGCCCATTACTGGATGTTTTTTCCTCAAAATGTTTTCATATTCTGAAGGGTAGGAGCTACCGGCTCAAATTCCGCTACTTACCAAGACAATCAGACGAGAACTGATAGAAAGCGAACTAATTTTCAAGAACGAGTGCATTTTCAAGCACAAGTCCAATTATAGTACAAGTTGAGCCTTCGCTTCGAACAGGTCAGCTTCGTCCCCAAGCTCTCCCTTCCAAGCTGAGAAAGATTAATATTAAATGCGAGATAATGAGTGTCAATTGTAGCTGGAGATAACGTGAGTAATAAAAGGAGGGGATTATTAACTGATTCTACGTAGATAGAAATAAGATTGCCACGTTGCGTCTATTAAAAGGGTAAATATCCCCCTACCTGGGCGAACAACCCCGTCTAGGGCGCGGGGAACTCGAGCCCGGTTTGACTCGGGTCGTCGAGCAGCGTAAGCACATGTGGGGCGAGCATCTTCCGCTCTTTTTCCTCCAGCCGGTCCTCCATCAGCTCGACGACCTTTCCCTTATCTATCCTCTTCACCCACTTATACCCATCTTTTGGTTCAGCAGGGTTGACGAGCTCGAGCCGGAACCCCTCCATTGCCTTGCAGTCGTACTTGTCGGACAGCTTGTCAGACCGCACCATGCTCGGAGTCTCCTTATCTGCCTTCTCCTTGAGCCCCATCGTCTCCGTCTCCACGACCGGCCCGCGATTCTTTCTGTGCTCCGCTAGCATCCGCGCCCGGAGGAGCCGCAGCCGCACGCTCGCATGCACAGACTCCTTCTGCGGACCCCCTGTGTTCGGCGCAACCGCGACGTTCTGCGTTTCGAAATACTGTCCCGGCCGGCGGATCACCTGCCCGTTCAAGCGGAACTCGACCGTGTAACTGTCGTGCAGCGGCTGCGCGCCCCACCACGGCCGCCCGCCCTTGACTCGGAGCTCTTCCCAAAGGCGGCTATCGTTGAACGCGAGGAGGGGGGTGCACTGGCGGATCATCCACAGCAGCGAGAGGTCAGACGAGTCGAACGGCTGCGCGTCCTTGTACGAGCCGCCGACGTCCGAGTGCGCACCAGGAAACCAGCACTGCTTTAGGTTCGTCTTCTTAGGGTCCGCTGTGGACCAGAGCGTGGGCGAGAATGCGGCGCGCTTCTCATCAAGCGCGAGCGCGTGGAACGCGTTCTCGACGTCTGAAGTCCGGTGAGTGGGCAGGGAAGGGATAGAGCGGATCGGGACGCACTTGTGCAGGTTTCCGCGTCGTGGGGATCGGTTTCGTTATCCCAGGCGAGGGCCGAGGTGATTGTTGACTTGATACCGCGAGCCCTCTCGCTTTTGGGAAAGCCCAAGCTCTTAACAGTGTCCCATACCTACGACAATAACCATTAATTGATGGATTTCACCAAGGCCCGAACAGAGATTGACTCACGCCGACGACCTTGATCTTGATTTCTTCGCCGGGGACGCCCCAGCCGGGCTGGAGCGTTTTCTTCGGATGGTCTTTTACATTGCGTTTGGTATAATCGTTGTAGATGATATGGAACTCGCCGAGGTTGCTGCGGTCGATTATGCCCATAGTTTGAATGAGACCGGAGAGGGCGCGCGCGGTGAATGCGCCGCGGGAAAATCCGAAGATGAAAATCTCTGTTGGTCGAAAGATGAGCCAAGTGATGCACCGGTGACGAAGACAACCAGACCATCTCCGGGTATCCAATTCATACATAACCAGACATAGGCTTCACAGACGTTCTCGTTCAGCCCTACGCCGAAAACACCTGCGCTACGTTGAGCACGAGTACAAGATAAATACTTGCACACGCACCGCTCCAGGTCTCCCCAAGCGACGTGAGGGCACCGGTTGCAACTCCGTTCTATAGTACCAGCTTCAGTTCCCAGAGTCTTTGCACATGAAGCGCCCGTACCTGGTAGAATGTGATCTGATCTATCTCCTTTCCATTCACAGTGTCGGCGTAAGCAACTACGCGGCACAGACGCGTCACATTGGACGGGGGGACCCAATCCTTGTCGGCCCCTTCTGCACCATGCCCAGTGTTCTTCGGGGATTGACTGGCGACTGGGGCATCGGTCTGCTGGCCAGTCCCGTCGCCTGGAAACATGCCAGTGGGTCAGCAACAGAATCTGGCGGAAGGGAAGGAGCGCACAGAATATGAGGAGCCGCTTGTATGTGCCAGCGGCGTGGCGGAGATTCGCGCGCTCAGCCGACTCGGACTTGATGGGCAGCTTGAGGACTGTCTGAAGGCCAACCATTGGGATCGTTGAAGCAAAGCAGAGGAGGGGAGGATAGAAATGAAGGTGGGCAAGAGGAATATTTAAGCTTTGCAGCACAACCAGTTCCTGGCCCAAGGGGGCAAACAGGCCGTGATCTGTCAACGTAGTGGCAGGGGCAAAGCAGCGAGAGGCATGACAGAGAAAATTTTCCTGTCGTATTTATGTTCCTGGCTTAGATTGGCTGAAGTCTGATTGCGGTTGAAGAAATTCGTATCATGCAACCCGAATGTCGCTGAACTGGTTTGAACCGCGCAAGCTAAGCTCTGGATTGCATGCACGATTTGGTCATAAATATTTTCGGTCCAAGCAAAACACAGGATAAGTACATAGTCCAGATGCGACAGCGCGGCACACGGCACATCACGTTGATCAGTCATGCATCATATTGAAAGTGCGGCAGGAAGCGGCATTTTAAATGCCGATCAAAATTTGCATCAAAGGACACCCGTGCTATTAGCGCAAGCGCAGGCCGTGTGCCGTGAACATACTCACCGCTTCCCACCGGCGCCGGTTTTGCACCGACTTGCACCGATAATTTGACGCTAGGCACCATGACACCAGGGTCAGGAGAAATGCCGTGACTCTCGGTACAATGAACCACTGCGTTGAACCAGCTTCTAGGACGGTCGAATTCTAGACGCGACCAGAGGCGATGTCTATGCGTGCCGTGGAGGCGTCTACTTGCCCGATCCCCTCGGACGAACTGCGTGCTACACTGCGCTACAGCGCCGATGAAGTCTAATCAATAAACCCTAACCCGATCTCTTCTCAACACTTTCGGCTTTATCCGACAGCTACAGCTCTGCCACAAAACCACACGGCCTAGGGTCGATGCTAGTCCTAGGCGCTACACGCTGCAACCTAGGCGCTACACGCTTCACCCTAGGCGCGAAATGCCGCACCCTACACGCTACAAGCCACAACTGGCCGCAACAGACGCTACACCGTTTGAAGCTCGCTTTCAGTTCTCCCGGCAACCACCGGCCCATCCTCTACAACGCATCCTGACGCACAGCACAACGCAGCCCCTTTCTCCCGATTATCTCCGACACGCTGCCGCCCTCCCGTCCCTCCCGACGCGCCCCGCCGCCGCGTCTACGCGACGCGTTTGTTTGTGCCTGTGTGGTGCCACCCTCGCTTGCCGACGTCACATTTTTCATGTTTCATTGATGAGTCCGCTGCCGCCGCCCGTCATTCGCGCCTCTAACCCGCCTCCCGCTCATCCAGCAACGCCACCCGCACCCGCACCCGTACGCGCCTTCCCCCCGCCATCGCCGTCGCTTCCCTTTGCTCCCTCTGTTGCTCCCTCTTTTCACAGAATCCTTACCTGCCACTCTAACTTCGATTGTTATTCCTTTCGTCCAGGACAACCCAAGCACAATTACAGACCTCCTCCTCCGCTACGCGCCCGAAGAAGACCTCACCGAAGCGCGGCGCCTCGCCATCCGGGCTGTGCACCTGAACATGGCCTCCATCCACACTTCGTGCGTTCTTCGTTTGTTCCCGTCTTCCCTCTTCCCCTCTCCCGCGATCTCCTCTAAATTACTGATCGCTAATCAATAATCAATTCATCAACAGCTCAATATTCACAACCCACGCCCTCTTCGAGCTCGCGCGCCTCCCACCCGCCCAGCCCGCGCTCATCCGCGCCGAGATCGAACAGGCCATCGGCTCCGAGGGCGGGATGTGCAACAAGATGGCGGTGGGCAAATTCTTCCTGCTCGATTCGTTGCTGAAGGAGGTGGGGCGCTTTTTGCTGGTGCGCGCGCCTCTATTTACTCTTCATTTCTTCCTTCGCCTCTCTTGTCCTTCCTTTTCCCGCTCCCTGTCAGTGGGCTCCTCGCGCATTGTCCTCCGCGAACGGCGCCGTCCTCCCGCGGGGGAGCGTCGTCTCCCTCGCGCCGAAACCGCTGCACCTCAACCCCAAGTGTATCCTGATCCCACGACTTTCGACCTGTTCCGCTTTGCCAAGCCGCGCCACGAGGGAAAGCTCGACGGTGAGCAACGACTACATTGTGTTCGGCGTCGGGATGCTCGCGTGCCCGGGGCGGTTTTTGTATGCTGCCCCCCCTTCCCTCCCTCTCACTCGCTTCTTCCTCCCTTCCTCGCCTTCACTTGCCCTATTCATAACAGACTGATGAACGTCACAGCGCCGCCCTCAAAATCAAGATCATCCTCGCCGAAATCCTGGTGAACTACGACGTGTCCTTCCCCGCGGGGGAGTCCACGACGCCGAAGCCTTTTGCGTTCAATGTGTTTACAATGCCGAACCCGAGTGCGCGGTTGGTGTTTAGGAAACAGAAGGTGTGATGGGCGGGCAGGAGGGATGCGGGGGTATCCAAGTCTGTCCGGCGTCTGTCCGGCATGCTAACTTGCCTTGTCTTATTCGCGCTGTGTTAGCTATCAGTTATAATTAGAGACCTTGCGCAAAAGCCGCACAAGCCGCATACGGCTTTTGGGCATTGCGCAAAATCTCCTGGATTTGGAAGTGTTTTCTTTGGGTCCTGGTGAGTTACATAGCCTCCTCTGTCCCTGGAAAATTGCATTTTATGCACAGTAGTGATTACAAGTGGAGTGCATGGCCGAGGGATGCAGTTTTTCCAGCCATCATGGAAGCTCCACGGAAACTTCCCACACTTTTCGTGTCCTGCATGCAGAAATTGAGGTGCAGACATTTTTTTCTGCATCCCCAGTGCATGTACTTGGGCACACCAATCCTCCCAACAACTCAGTTCTTGTTGAACCTCAACCTTGGTTTCCGCATGCGGGTTTGCGCAACACCAAAAAGCCGCATGCGGCTCATGCGGCTTTTGCGCAAGCTCTCTATTATCTGTAGATGTCGCCTAATCACCGCCATAACAGCTGTGGCTAGAACCGAGACCGAGTCGACTGTGAGTCTCGACGGATATTAGTGTGCACACTCCATATATCCATATCCTTTGAAGCGGTTAAGACTCAGCTGACGACGGAATCAATCCAGTTTGCTAGGCTCTGGACCAACAAAGCTGTATGGCCAGATTATCGCGCGATTATAATAGACGGAGGCCGATCCAACCAGGCCGACTAAATTACCACCATGCTCCCAAGTTCCCTGTTACCCACCGAATAAGACTGCCGAACCACAGTTGATATCGCGGCAGGGACATTATTACAAGGCCTTCCGTGTCTGCGTTGTACTCTCATTGGCTTGACCTGTTTGATCGTCGTTGTTTTCCTTGTTTGACTACTTTCGCCCACCAGACTTTGTGGAACAATGAAGAACTCGCTCAACGTCGCCGAACGAGTCTATCACGGATCAGTCCTTGCTGAAATGCTGGGGCCGTCGTTCCAGCTGGAGCTTGGGGAAAGCCTTCGAAGGTACATATTAGAGACGTTGCGCAAAGCTGCATGCGGCTTTTTTTGTGCGCAAACTCATCACATGCGGCTTTTTTTTTCTTTGCTCTGGTGGTCAAAAGAGGCTATTTGAGAGTCCCAGTGATGCTCCGGAGCAAAAAACGGATATTCTCGTGTGCAGCTTTGAAAGCCGCATGCAGCTTTTGCGCAACGTCCCTATTCAACACGTCTGTTGATTTTGGTCTGTATGTTGATTTTCTTCCTCGCTTACAGCCTGCAATGCGGAGTCTCGCATGTCGAAGAACAGCGGGTCCGAAACTCCCTTCGTCCCTGGTGTAAAATATTGGACACATGTACGGGTCATTCTTTCGTGATCATAGGGTGCATATGGGATATCCAGATACTCAAAAATCGAATCGAGGTTCGTGTACTTCAGTCAATTCAACCTTTGCAATAACTGTTAATGAAAAATGCACAGATGCTCAGGAGTCTCACCTCCGAGAGCTTTTGGGCGACTCCGAGAATGGTTCTGAGAATGCTAATCCTTTGACGACGCTGACAATGCGACATACTCGTCCGGTGATGTGCAACTGTTGAATATTACATCGCCGGCTTTTGTATTCGTTCATCAAAGTACATGGATTCTTGCATAGACCGAGTGGCCTCAAATCGCGGAAATCCCAGGCGGATATTTTCTCGCTGGATTGGAAATGCCACACGAGATGCACATCCAAATTCACTGCGCCAAACGAAGGCGGTACTAGTCACTGCATTCAGCCCCCCTCGGCCCATGCTGCGTCCGAGGCGCCTCGGCTCAGCTCGGTGGACCCAAGGTTGGCAGAGTCTGCCGAGCTGCACCTACCTAGTTAGAAATTCGTAAATTCTTCGCAATACCTCAGAGTTGCTTCAAAGATTGTGTGATATGATTCTATAACACTATACTTTGTTGTCGGCCACAAATTGGCGCTTGCAGGTAGACAATTGCTGAGATCTAGGCGCTACAGGGCGCTACCGTAATGATCTCACCTACGGCTTCTCCCGTCAATATCAACTTACGGTATCGCAGCGCTAGGTTCGCTGAGGCACTCAGGATGCACGGGGTACATTTTTACAGCATGTATCAACACAATCTTTAGCTTTCCTACATCCCCCGACGCCTTCTCATTTGGCCTCGAATATATCTTGGTTGGCTCAAACTCCCGCCTGACCTGATTTCCCACACCCTCTGGAACGCGAAAATGCGCCTGCGGCCGAAAAAAAACCGCTTTTTTTATTATTTCCCCCTCCGAAAATAAGGTAAATCAAGGCTCTGAGCGTAAATTTCATAAGGTAAATCAGTGGATTTTGAGTGAAAAAGCGGAGGAAGCTCCAAGGGAGTGTCCGCGGGCCTGCGGCAGACTCCGTCACGACGCCTCGGCTAAGCACGACATCTGGCGGTGCAGCTCGGCAAGCTGCGCCGATCAACGGCCTGAATGCAGTGAGTGTCAACCTGAGCTCAAAACTCTAGCAAGTAATCCTGAGCTGTGTTCCATTTAACACTTGGCACATTAGGGGTGCTCAATTCTTAGCTCGCCCGTCCCGTCTCGTCGAATAATCAATTAATATTTGCTCAGAACAAACAAACTTCAAACTCCGTCACGTTGCAAGGCAACCTCTCGCTGTTTCCTACCTCTAACATGCTGCTCGAGCCGTGAAAATGATCAATAAATTCCCATATAAGTTCCTGGGCCAAAGATCTGCCCAGAGAAAATTACATGACATCTGTTAACAAGCCGAAAACATCGGGAAGACAAATGGAGTGCAACTTGATGAGATTATTTTTTCTTTGCCCGTGATGGATCCCATACCGTCTATAACACATTTTAGCTCTGCGGCACTACTCAAATTCGGTGAATGTGGGGGAGAGGGCCGGTCGGTGGGCCACCAGAAATGCTCAGGCTTAGCGGAGTTTGAAATTTGCTTGTTCCGAGCAAATATTAATTGATTATTCGACGAGATGGGACGGGCGAGTTAAGAATTGAGCACCCCTATTCCCATTCCCAAGTTTCAAATTAATTCCTGACAAAACAGTCTTGCGGGCCGGGTAGTCGACCTTTTTCTTCTTAAGTCTCCGTTACCCACCTGATCTTGGCGACGTTCTTAACGTAGAGGCCACCGCTTCCTTTGACATTCGTGAACTTTGAGTTGTAGTTCCACTGTGCGCGGTGAGTGTGATGAGACTGTGGAGCGTCGCACTAGGATTGGCCTTCCCGAGCTTTGTGTGGAAGGTATGTTTTAGCCCCACCCACCAGTTCGGGACAGACCAGTACACCCCGCCTTATGAATGAATAGCGGTCGGTTCCTCGAAAAGCATTGAATTAGGTTGCTCGCAAGATAAGACCACTTATAAAACTATCTACATTAAAAGGCAATGAATGATTGACTGATCATTTGGAGGGAGCAACGAGTGAATGAACGTTGAATTATTTTCAAGCACTGATTTTTAGTTCTCGCGAAATAAAAAATGCTGGCCCGAACCAAACGGGTGCCCTGATGTAATTAGGGAGGAATCTGTTTTATTAGGTGCATGGGGGCGGGCCCCACCATCGCATCTGGTAGACGCTTGAGTGGCAACTCACCTTGAGAGCGAAATGGACAGGGGAGAATAAAATCAGGCAGTAGACGATTTCCCGAGCTCTGTGCCGGATTGAAGTAACAGGAGGCTTGAAGTCAGAAAATCAGATGGAGATTAATTCCGGCGGGGTATAGCAGAATGTGGGAATCCATCGTGTTTGCTTCAAGAATGAAGGAAGCGAGGGAGTCGTTCACAAAAAGACCAGCAGAGGAAGCCTACGAATTTTGACAAGGACAGCGTGTGTCGGGGTCTATCCACGCGAAATCAAATGGTTGATATTTTGATTCTGGTGTTCGGCAAGCGATAATTCTTAAACTACTGATGGAGGCAACCGGCGGATGATAGCCAGGGACAAAACCTCTGCAGGGAAATTACGAATTGACGGCAGTGGTTGGAACGTCGCGGATTCACGTGAGGAGACGGCAGCTGGTATGAAAATAGATCTGCCTGAATGTTTGAATGGCGCTGCTCCGAGATGAACGTCGGTGTCGTAATCGAACAGACTCAGTGCGAGGGTTAATTGAGCAAAGACGGGAACGAATAACACGGACTTTATGCTTCTTGAAGTGATGATTTAGCACATTGAAGACCAAAGACGAAAGCCAAGACTGAGCGAGTGCAAAGAATTCCCGAGCGAAGCCATCTCGGTGAAAATTAGGGAAATCAACGCGAGCTCAATTTTAAACATATCGGAACGGTCCAACGTTTCAGAGGTAGTAATGAAGAGGTAATGATACCCTCGAGATATCAGAAAATTCATAATATGGGAAGGTACCCGGTGCACTTGCATGACACGTTGAACGTTCTGGAAGATAGAATATTTTAGTGCGCGAGGGGCAAGGCGGAACGAGCGGAGGGAGAGCATGAGGGAGGGCGGACGTACGCGCCATGGCTCGTTTACGCGACGGTAAACCCTGCGCGCCGTTCGATCAAACACGCCCCGGATACCGTCCAAAGGCCTGTACTTCAACTCAGCCTTGCAAAACGCTTGAATCTTCCCCGATTAACGATACTTCTGCATATAACCGTCGTCCTCATATTTGGAATTTATCTGTGCTACCCAAAAACATGAAAGCAACAAAGAACGCCAGATATTCATAAGCACATCTGTCCGACGAATCAGGGCGACATTATGAGTCCCGATACTTGGTCCATATCAGGACGATCCGAAGGTTTATGCGCCCAGCAAGCTTCGACAGTAGCCCATAGCCAGTCGGACATTGCCCGAGTTCTATCAGGAGGACCAGAATTTGAAGGTCGAGGAGGGCGCTTTTGTTCCAGAGTCTGAAATAGCACCGCAACGTCTGGTTGAATGCTCGGGAATGGCTGTTCTCCCGTGTATATCTGTTGAGGTAGAATTAGCTGAAGAACACCAAGGCAGTCAGGAATATAACCTCTATACACAGACATGCAAAGGCATAAACATCGCTGGCTTTTGTACGTTTTTTAGACTCGAGTCGAGGGTCGTACAGCTCCGGTGCCATCCACCTAAAGGAACCGGCTTGTGTAGTTGAAGTCGTGCCAAGGGTAGCATCAGTCACAATGGCCAGTCCGAAGTCAGCTAGTTGAGCATGTTCCCCATCGTCTATCAGTACGTTTCCCTGCAAAGTACGTGGGTCAGAAGTCAATCTTTGCGCAACATAAAATTCATTTCACCCCGCGTAGATCGCCATGGACAATATTTTGCACATGTAGGTAAGCTAAACCTTGCGCAGTTTCAAAGAGCTAAGTCACACTCAGTGACGTTTAGGTACAGTCATGAGGTGTTCCTCACAAGTTGGTCAACCCGCCTGTCGGGAAGCGTGCCATTCCGATTTTTCACAAAGCCGTTCATGGTACCATTGCGCATATATGGTGTTACGATGCAGGGTGGATAACCCTCAAAGGATTTCTCGTCGAGACCAAAAAATGGTAAAACATAAATATGTTTGAGATGGACCCAAGTGAGAACTTCCTGCAACAGGCTCTGTCGATTCAATAAGCTGGGATTGAAAGTAATGAAATGGCAGGCATACTTTTGAAAATTTTGACATCTCGTTCGGCTCTGGCTGATACACTTGCAAGCGTTTCAGGGCAATATCCTGCCCTTTGTATCTCCCAAGAAAAATATCTGCAAACCCTCCTCGACCAATCTGTCGATTTGTGTCTACGGAATCTAATTCCAGGAATAGGGTTGGAGGAAAATCTTTGGTGGCAGCACACAGGTTTTTCAGTAACCGGCGTGCTGGAAGGAGGAATGGAGCGTCGTCACTCGCCATAATACACTGCGCATGCATAAATATGTTAAATTATCATTTAGTTCGCCGATGAGACATGCTACCTTGTGCAATGCATCCATGAAACCGGTAGCTTCCTCATCAACAAGGTGTAAAATATCCTCTTTTCGTGAGTGAATCACCTCGCGGAATAGATGCGAGATGACCTGGTCGTCGTCGCGAAAGACCTTCTGATTCTGAAAGCCCTCATTGTAGCCGAAGTCTTGTAACAACTTGCAGGCCAAAAGAATCAGTGAGAATGTTAGAGCGATGTGTAAAAGTTATCTCATACCACTATGACATCGGTGCGGAATTTAGCACTATACGCAAGACTACAGATATCGTTGTGCTTGCTCATCCACTTGACTCGTTCCTGCAGACGATCCAAAAAGCTGTACTGAATTTAGGCTCTGCCGGGACTAAAGAGAGGCGTGTGTAACCAAGTACCTGATTTTCCAATCGTTTGAAGATGACCGAATAATGTTCTCTGCTAGTTCTACGAAATGCTGGAGTCGAAGGAGTTGATCAGGCGATACCGATTTGGAACGGGGAAAACCAAACAAACCATGCCAACTTTCAACATCGATCTATCAATCAGCATCTGTCGGAGTTCCAGCTGCATTAGTCGTTGCATCACTTCCTCATGAGTAGCGGACTGGTTTCCTATGAGTTAATCGTTGCTTAAAATCTTAAGCAAATATCTCACCGCCACTGAAGCGTGATCAGGGCTAAAGTTAGACAGTCAAGGCTGGCAATTCGTGGTGAGATAGAGAGGGCTCACGAGCTAGAAGGGATATTTATATTGGACTTCGGGTGGGCCTGAGCAGTATGTTCATGCAGCAACGAAACCTGCGAGAAGGGCGCGGCTTCGCAGCCTTGAGCGCCACACTTGAAAGTCGGTTGTTTGGGCGGGGGTCTCGATGGCGAAGAGTCAAGGTTTACAATTCATGGTGAGAGATAGAGAGGGCTCACGAGCCAGATGGGGTATTATTATTGGATTTCGGGTGGGCCTGGGCAGTATGCTCATGCAGCAATGAGACCTGCAAAAAGGGCGCGGCTTTGCAGCCTAGAGCGCCACACTTGAAATTCGGTTGTTTGGGCGGGGGTCTCGATGGCGAAGAGTCAAGGTTTACAATGCATGGTGAGAGATAGAGAGGGCTCACGAGCCAGATGGGGTATTATTATTGGACTTCGGGTGGGCCTGGGCAGTATGCTCATGCAGCAATGAGACCTGCAAAAAGGGCGCGGCTTTGCAGCCTAGAGCGCCACACTTGAAAGTCGGTTGTTTGGGCAGAGGTCTGGATGGCGGGGAGTCAAGGTTTACAATTTATGGTGGGAGACAGAGAGGGCTCACGGGCCAGACGAGGTATTATTATTGGACTTCGGGTGGGCCTGGGCAGTATGCTCATGCAGCAATGAAACCTGTGAAAAGGGTGTGGCTTTGCAGCCTAGAGCGCCACACTTGAAATTCGGTTGTTTGGGCAGGGATCTGGATGGCGGGCAGTCAAGGTTTACAATTTATGGTGAGAGACAGAGAGGGCTCACGAGTCAGACGAGGTATTATTATTGGACTTCGGGTGGGCCTGGGCAGTATGCTCATGCAGCAATGAAACCTGCAAAAAGGGTGTGGCTTTGCAGCCTAGAGCGCCACACTTGAAATTCGGTTGTTTGGGCAGAGGTCTGGATGGCGGGTAGTCAAGGTTTACAATTCATGGTGAGAGGTAGAGAGGGCTCACGAGCCAGACGGGGTATTATTATTGGATTTCGGGTGGGCCTGGGCAGTATGCTCATGCAGCAACGAAACCTGCGAGAAGGGCGTGGCTTCGCAGCCTTGAGCGCCACACTTGAAAGTTGGTTGTTTGGGCAGGGGTCTGGATGGCGAGGAGTCAAGGTTTACAATTTATGGCAAGAGATAGAGTGGGCTCACGAGCTAGACGGGGTATTATTATTGGACTTCGGGTGGGCGTGGGCAGTATGCTCATGCAGCAATGAAACCTGCGAAAAGGGTGTGGCTTTGCAGCCTAGAGCGCCACACTTGAAATTCGGTTGTTTGGGCAGGGATCTGGATGGCGGGGAGTCAAGGTTTACAATTTATGGTGAGAGACAGAGGGCTCACGAGACAGACAAGGTATTACTATTGGACTTCGGGTGGGCGTGGGCAGTATGCTCATGCAACAACGAAACCTGCGAGAAGGGCGCGGCTTTGCAGCCTTGTACGCCACACTTGAAAGTCGGTTGTTTTGGCGGCATTGACCTGCACAGATAACGGTGACAGTATGAGAGCACAATGGGAAAGGGAGATATGTGGGCGCCATTTGTCTGTCCTTGTCGTTCGAAATCGATGCACACAGCATCGCGTCTATTTTCGTGATTGCTGTCAACATGCTGTGGCGCCTCTATCCAAGGTCTGTGTTTCCTTCTCCTTCGTCAAATTAATCTTGATAGCCGCTTACAGCTGTTTGACAGCTCCCTCGCCCCATCTTCGCCTCTCCGGCACAGAGCAAATACCTCGTATATTAAGCAGATGCCTCCAATCGGTATGCGTACATTTACCATCATCTCAATTTGTCATTTTTTTCCCAGCCGCCACCTCTGCTACAGCCTTGGCTCCGACCTCACCGAATCCGGTTTGCTTTCCTCCCATGCTTATTTTCTAGAAAACCACCCCAATCACAATTTAGCTCTGGCCCGCTCAGCTTCTGACTCACCGCTCCATTCACGTGGCCTACTTTCCGGCGCTCAAGGGCCACTCTAAAGAGGCCCGCTGCCCAACTTTCCTTTGCTCTTTCCCCCAGATGCCTTGGATCATATTGTTTACCCTCTTCATACGGTCAATCCCATCCCATTCCATTATCTCGCGTGCCTCAAGACTGTTGTCCTCACATTTATTTTCTCAGAATCGGTGCTTCACTTTGAGCCGCAGCACTACACATTAGACTGTTGACACTCGGCTGTAGCCATGTGAATTGCACCGTAAATTAGGGCTTCAACCCGTCGCCGTTTTTGACGGGTCGACGGACGGGACGGGCGGGTAAGACCCGCCCGTCTGGGCCCTCGAGGCAGCGCCAGGACGGGACGGGTACGGGACGGGTTAACCCGTCGACGGGGTACCCGTTCCCACCCGTTTAACGGGTTTGACGGGTCACTCTTCCTAGATGGAAATATGCATCAAATTTAAATGAATTTCGTCCAATTTCCGGAAATTGAGGTGCCCGCCACAAGCACCTGGATGGTATTGCCAGGACTTGCCGATATTCGATCTGCGATCAAATTCCGATTAACCGAGCGATTAACCGTTCATAAACACTTGTCTGGTCTTATATCAGGGCACTTGAGATATTTTATGATACTTTAGAGGTCCTTGTAAGTTCCAAGTTTGGTCTCAGACTCTCGATAATTCACTAAACTTACTTGCACAAATAGTCCTCCAGCACCCGTCAAAATCGCCGTTACGAACAGGACGGGTAGGACCTGCCCGTCTTGGGGCCCTCAGCTACCCTCTGACAGGACGGGTATACCCGTCCCGTTGAGAAAACGGCTGTTTTTTTGACGGCTGTCCCGTTTAACGGACAGGTTGAAGCCCTACCGTAAATCCACGACTCCAGCCATCCGTTGGCTAGGAAAACTCCACTTGGCCTGGCACTTATGATGTTGACGGGAGCAAATAGATGGATCATTGGTTGTTGATGCGACCCAATTGTTTCGATATTTAGTGAATACCCGAGCCACGGCGGGATGCCTGCCATGATGGTTCCATCACGTTCCGTTTTGTTCCCGGCTTGCCGGTTCCCCACGCTGATTTATTTGTGCATGTTATCTTCTCATCATTGCCGATCTGCGTTCTGCCCACACTGCTTGGCTACCTGCACCCGCCCCCAATTTACACGCCCTGCCTCCGCTCCTGCGGTACTGGCATAATGGCACACACCACTTCTTGTCCCCGTGCGACCAGCCTTTTCCGCCGCTCCCCGCATGTCACGGGCGCAGTTTTGCATATGCTGTGCCACGCACCCCGTTCGCGTTGCCTTTGCACACTCCCCACACCTCCACATACATCACTGCGGCTATGCATTTCTGTACACACATAATATGCTCCCCTTTTACTTTTGTGGACCCAAATGTATTATTGTAGTTCTTAAAATCAACTCCTTTTGATTCATCTTTTGATTTGTACTTTAGCCTACAGATGAAATAAGGAGCCAATATAATGTAGAAGAAGGTAAATGCAGTGCCATCGGGTCGGTCATCATTTTTAGGGACTTGGCATACTTGCGAATGCTTGTCGCGAACTGATGTTCGGACTTACAAGTGCTTAAAATATAATTGAGCCATAGGGCAAGGGCTAGGGCTAGGAAAAATCCAGGAATATTCCTGAGAGCTTCCATAGGATATGTCTTCTTGAATTAAACTAATAACACTGGCAACTCGAGTCGTTAGCAATATATAGATAGCCATTGGTCCAAATTGTGTGACACGTTCATTACGGTTAAGAAACATTTACAGCAATTGGCATTACCTAAGGCGCAGATTGAAAAAGTTCTGTTTTGTGATGTTTTGGAAGAATTCCCGATATCTCGACGAGTTCTGCACTGATTCACATGAAACCTAGGTAGAAGTACTCAGCTAATTCATACCGAATTAGTGATAGAAAGAAATTTGCAAAAATGATGTATATTCTGCAACATTGGTTTAATGGGCCATTTTGTGGATGAATGCAGTTTACAAGCATCTTGACACATCCAAATGATGTGGATTTCTGTCAGGTAAAGCTTTAATACATCCTGAAACTTGTAATAGAGTCGTAATCCTCAAAAGTTCAATCTATCATGCTTGTAAACACATCAGGACAATGAGCAATACACCGCAATCAGGAAATATTGTGAAATTTGAATCCATTGCTGAGGTCTTTGCAAATCTGAATCTATTACAACTTGCAGAATGTATCAGAGCCTTACCTGACAAAGGTCAACATCATTTGGATGTGCCTAGATGCTTGTAAACTGCATTCATCCACAAAATGGCCCGTTAAACCGGTGTTGCGGAATATATATCATTTTTGCAAATTTCTTTCTATCACTAATTCAGCATGAATTAGCTGAGTATTTCTATCTAGGTTTCATGTGAATCAGTGCAGAACTCGTCGAGATATCGGGAATTCTTCCAAAACATCACAAAACAGAACTTTTCCAATCCGTGCCTTAGGTACTACCAATTGCTGTAACTACCCCACTTTTTGAGCTCATTGAGTCAACAATCATCCTAGAAGGTTAAATACCCCAGATCTTTTGATCATATAAGGTTCATATGACCTTACTGTTCACTCTATGCAATACTAGTATTATATTTGAGCCTTCCATGCCCTGAAAACCATCAAAAGAGTGTTTCTGAGTGAAGAATAAACCTTTTCCGATCATCCCAAAATTTATATGGGTGTGTAGGCATGATTATGGCGTCCATAAATATGAATTGAAAAGCCACAAATGCGTCCCATTGCAACAAAATAAGCCTGGTGATCAAACCCCAGAAAGGCCTGAATCATTGTACAGGACTTTGCTCAACTCCCAATTCATTTTTTTAGTTCCTGTAAAGAGAATACATTCTTACTCAAAGAAGACGTAATGAAATATTGCTGTGACAGAAAGGTAATCATTATTTCTACTACAGGTAGCAATTGGGCAAAATCTCGACGAGAAAAAATGGTCATGTTCTAATTTCTCTTCCATAGTCTTGCTATCTGCAAGATTTATGCAGAGATTGCTTCTCCATGTGTCCACAATTCGCGAAATCATCGAGTTTTCAGGGGATCATTCCAAATTGGGCATGTCGATCATGTCAATCAGTGGCTGTACTGCTCATCCCAGCCCTCACCATCTCACGCGCAGGAGGCTTTTCAAGCCTAGTCCTCAGACATAGCACACCGTTCGCACTGCAATATTCAAGCCCGACCCTGCCTGTCCCATTCCTACTGCATAGTGCAGAAGTCATGAGCTCGAGCTGCAACCGAACCGAAATAGATCCAGCCAATTTGATTATATTTCGCTTCATTATCCAGTAAACTGTATCATACATATGCGCTGCATATCCTACAATATTTTTGCAATTTTTGAAGCAAATTTCGGCATTGTGGTTGTCATTGTCGCCAACGACGTCGGGAACATCTGATCGTCACTGATTGCGGCATCAAGATGTTTGGATCGCATCCATCAAATGGATCCATGGCGGCACTCTAGCCGACCCATAAACCCGAGCGGGGCAAGGACATGCACCGCCTGCTCACCAAAAGGGGAAGAGGAGAAGGCTATTGGGAACAGTGCTAGCCGTGGATGGCTAGAGAGTGGATTTACAGTCCAATTTCCCTGGCTAGTGTCGTGACGTGAGACGAATGGCTAATGATACAGGTGTCACTTTCGGAGGAGCTTTGATAGGCTGTGCATCATGACGTGTTGTCCCTTTTGAGGAGACCTCATAGCTGTGGATTGCATGCTCAACCACCGCTCAAAAGCGGGATCTCTGCGTGACATTGCTTCCTTCCTTTCCCATCATCACCCCTGTTGTTCTTCTCCCTCCATATCGTGTCCCTGATCGGCAGATCAAGACAAGATCCAACACAGCTTGCTTCAATGTTGCTGTGCCCAATTGCCATCGAGCGCTATTCACACCACTCCACGCAGTGCTCACGGCTGTCTGGGCCCACCTCAAAACTAACCAGGATGAACGAAAACATGTAACATTCAATCTGCTCAAGGTTTACCACTTGAAAGATCAAAACATTCAACTACACGACACTGCGCACTTCTGTGTCAAATTGCAAACCAATCCCTGCCCCAGCTTCATCCTCACACTTCCACAAATCGACGGAAGGTCCACTCAAAACTTTCTATAACCTTTCTGCCACCATCACTCCATCTGACGGATCTCCTTCTCAAGACCTACGTGTGCGAGCCTAGACTACGCAATATTCACTTGAGTGGCAAAATTCTACTAGAAATTAAAGCCTGGAAATTGAATACACATCAATCCTGGGCATTATATCAAGGCATCTAGGGCCCCGGATGGAGATGAGAAGCCTCCAAGATGTGCGACTCCTCAACCTCAAGATGTACCGACCACTGTAACTGAATTCTGCACGGTTCACGACGGCGGTCTGCAGACTACAACTAATTATTTCTCTGTGACCCACCTGTGTTCACGTTCTGTTTGCAGGCCCCCCATACAACCCAGCTCGTCGACCTTTCAATTCTCACTTTCTTGGGGAGGAATGAACGCAAATGGGAGTTGGATGTGCTACACAGAACCGGTTTGTATCTGTGGGACCTGCTTCTGGGATCCTCACATACCCATCCTCAGATCGATTTGTGGTCAGTAAATTGAGCTTAGCGTAGTGCTCAGAATATTCAACATGCAAAAACATTTGTACGTGGCGCCTAACCCATACATGGGTTCGCATGGCTAATCAGGACTGTAAGTGCTGTGGAGGGGTCGTATGGCCAGCATGTGAAAATTCATCCACACGCTGGTTTCGACTTTACAGTAGTTTTATTTTTATCATCCGTTACAGCATTGTTTGTAACGTAAATACTACCAACACACCAGGTTTTGACCACAAACCACCAACGTCGCGACCAGTGCAAGGCCAAGCGCCTAGAGGTAGCACTGAGCTCCTTGACCCCTACTCTTGTAGCGCCGGAAATGGGCAGTCTAGCCGCCAGAAACACCCAAACCATGCCTTACGATGCCACCTTCTATTCACGGCATTTTCGCACCTCCTTACTCTCTTTTCACACTGTTTTCGTACTCTACAGCCTGCGACCTGAATCTATATTCTTTCCCAGTCGTTCGCTCTACCGCTACCCGGATCACCGACCCAAAACAAGAACCTACCGGCCAGGAAAATCCCTCTTCCACAGTGCATGAGATGCCACGGCCTAGCACTACAGTTACATTGCTAATCTCTTGCACTGACTTTCCACTTGCAACCTCGTTCTGAAGTCTGTCAGTTACTGCACCTTGATTACCGTTACCCGCCCTTATTATGTAATTTTCTATTTTGGGAACTCACGTGTTTGTGTTCCGGATGCGTCAAATTGTGTTGTTGACGTGTTTTTCAAAGGTTTCTGTCTTGGAACAGCGTTAATTGTTGTTTTGTGCTATAATACACCATCATGGAAAAAGGACCCCATGGGAGGGTGTCAACACCCAATTGTGCACCTGGAGCTGCTTTTGATGCCAACTCATGCACAACTGACCAGACAGCAATATTCAGACAGCTCTTGAACCTATTATAGACCTGAGAATGTGTTCCCAAGAAATTTGTCACGCCTTGACGTCTGAAAACACGCCCTTCCAAGTCTTGTGCAGTTTTAATTAGATCCGGGAAAGGAAAGCTTACATAATAAGGGCGGGTAATGGTAATCATGGCGTGGTAACTAACAGACTATTACATTCCTGTTGTAAAGGTAAGCAAGCTACTGTCACAGCATCATTTGTCTCTTCGTTGATGTCGGCACTGTATTTTTCAATGCCCTCCATTCCATGATGCTCCAATTTCTAACACTTTGACAGCAGCTAAATTTTTGTGTGGCACCCTCAAAATTTCGACACTCTCACGAAAATTTTCGTCTTTCTGTGGTTTTCAGGAAGTTGTGAAGTCTGTGTGACAGCTTGGAGGTTCGACAGAGGCTCAGGTGATGCATGACCGCTGAAACGGTGACTATGGGGCTAGCGGTGAAATAACCACAAACCAAACCTTGTAAATGGATACGCGGTTCGATAATGTGACTACAACAACTCAACACTAAAGTCCTCGTGCAAGTTCAGGGTTCCAATCCAGTATAGATTGTGGCAACTTGAATTCTAGTTCTCTTTGTGAAGCAAGACTTTATAGGTCTACAAGTCGTATAGAATAAAACTGCTCAAATCTGTTCTAGGCGCAATTGCGGATAGACAGACAAGATTTTATGTTCGGCGGTTTTTTATGATGTGGGTCTAGGTTCGGAGATAGTACTCTGATGCGTAACACAAGTGATTCTTTATGAATCCCGATTCCAATAGTATCCGCAATTGCTAATCCTTGTGAGATTACAACCAATTGTCAAGTCTGATCCGTTTCCTTATATTCCACGTGTCCATTCCATTTATCCAATATGTCCATGCACTGTTTATAAAGATCCAAAATCCAACACAGATAATATTCAAACAGGGAAAACAAATGAAACTTGGTATAGCTTCTGGGTGTCTCCAAATGAATGCCTACTCAACCGGTTAAGCGTGAAGTCTAGTAACTTCGCGTCCAACAGGTGGGGTGAGATTCACTGGTGTTCCTCCCATAACCATCCACTTAAATACATTACAGGATTCTAATTATAAACGAGACAGATACAAACGTGCAAGAGGGTCCAGGGTATATGACTAGTAGTATGGTAGCTAGCCGACGAACTCCTGTCAGATATCAAGCAATTAGTAAAATTGAAAGAGATTTGTAAGAAACTTCAGCAAGCCGAGCTTAATGATGAGTCATGATCTACATCGCTTAGAAAGATCATGATGGGATATTGCTGATATGTCAAACTTTAGCCGACCTCCTTGTCAGCGCTCTGTTACCCTCCTTGGTAACCCTCTGCTTAATTGGCCCCGCTTTGAACCATTTCAAGTGATTTGTCTGAAAATCATGATAGCCATCGCTTCCCAGTACCTGAGTATGGTTTCTTAGTCAATTGGTAGATCGACCAGGTCCAGCGTTCTCTTGGCAGTTCTGAAGACATCAGATGATGCCCAACAATGATCCTTCTGGCTCAGAAGGATATTCCCTCGTAAACACACTTAGTCAGGGATGTGCAGTAGCCCCAATCCGTTTCCAGGATGGTAAGGCACTTTCCGTGATTGCTCCATTAGTGACTTCCCACGTCAATCCTTTACCAGGACCATTGTCTAGCACCTTTCTAATGGTTTGAGACACATTATATCCCTTTTAGCTAACTGCTCAGGCCAGCATTAGCCCTTGTGAGATGATGTCATAATGTAATGAAGTACATTATAGCATGTTGCAACTCAAGCAGATTTGAATAAATGCCTGGGTGCCCCAATACCAGGTCTGTCACCGCAACGAAAATTTGTCCTCAACAGGGGGTGCGTGACATGTGACTGTCAATTTGAATGAAAAACCCCAGTAGTCTGTTAGTCACTCTCTTTTTATAATTATGGGTGTCCGAAGCCTTTTTAAACTCCGCCATCAACTCTAACCTTTTTCGTCAAGCTCTCTGTTTCCACTCATGCCGTGCCTGCCATGGCTGCGTAAAATCCAATTATCACTCAATGTGTACAGCCTCGGCAAGTCCGCCATCTTGAATGCTCAGTCCCTGAGTTAAATTTATTTTGATTAGATTTTTCAGGCACAATCCATCTCTGTTACAGTTCAAGTTCACACCACAGGAAGGGGATGCGAGGCCACAAAGCAGCTGAGCAGCCACTTGTTCTATCTCGGGTCATGTACTATGTCTGTGGGAAAGGGGCAAAAATTTGAAACACATTTTTTCAAGTTGCAAAAAAGGGGGAAAAAGGAGAAAAGAGAGAGAGAGATTTGGAGATATACCTGGATTCTTTGTACCCACCAAATCCAAGCTCAAAAGTCAATGTTGGGAGCAAAATATTGTTCAGAAATCCTAATTCAATTGTCGATGCTGTTGTTCCACCAATGATCAATGTTTTCAAGACTGGTCTCTCTCGGAGTTAAGCATCCTATCAGCAGCCAGTGGTTTTCAAGGTGTTAACATTGCTCTCTTGTACGTTGCGGCATTTGCTGTCAGGAATATTGTCCAGCTGACAATATTCATAATGTTGGGGTGCGCAGCTTTCTCCTTATTCTTATGTTGCTCCTTCCTCCTTCCTTCCTCTCCTCTCATATTCCAATGATAATATTTCCCTCCACCGGCAGTTCTCCAAGTTCTGGCTCAATTCTGGACCTCTCTACACAAGAATCACAGTGTGCTCATAACCCCCAAAATTCTATGGCAACTTAACGAGTGGTGAATAGTCAGTACATCCTCTTTGCATCCTCTTGCCCTTTTCTTCATCTTCCTTTCCTTTCCTTTCCCAACCCGAATCATGCTGCAGCACAGCTGATGCCATGCTGTGCTGGTCATCCTTACCCTACACCCAAACCCACGCACACCAGTCCGGATTCGCACGGTGGCTGCAACCTCACTGCCAAATGATGCCAACGGTGTGCAGCTGCAGCCACACATCCGACTTCACGTGCTGTGAGTTGCACACTGTGCTGGTTGTGCTGTGCTTGCACTAGTCTGTGCATGCCGGGGAAAAGCGAATCAATGCTGTGGAGTCAAGTGCTTATGGTGTTGCCATGTCCACTGTGTGGCCACCCGAATGGCTGGCAGTGCAGCCACTTTGTCCCATGCGGTGGACCCTACACACATGTGAATTGTATGTGTGTCGACTTGTTCTGCTCCTTTCTGTGCGGCATCGCCCGTGTGGTTGCCGGGCAGGCACCAACTTGCACAACATTTCATGTCACACAAGGTGCACTGCATGCGAGCTGTTCACAGTGATAGTGATGCCTGACCAGCCTGAGGTGCACATACGTCATTCTCATATACTTAATGTAGGTATGTTTCATCTTTTTCTCCTTCCTCTTATTATTGTTGCTGCTAATCTTTACTTCTTATATAGGTACAAGGTATGTTGTTAGTTTGCTCTGGCTTGTATAGGCATGGTGAGTTCACTCATTGATAACCATATCACCCTCTTTATAAAAATTAACCTGTTCTGTTGTGGTAGTGCATTCAAGCGGTTTCGGCCATTGAGGGCAAATTTAGTCATCTGTTTGCACATGTTGTAGTTAGATTCGGGCTTGCTTCATCCCTTGCATTGACACTGCGGGATCATCTCTCGACCAGCAACAGTGGATCTGACCATCCTACCACACTGTCTGTCCAAAGCCTTTTGAAACTCCGCTATCGGCGCTCTGGCACCACCTGCCAGAAGCTCTCCTAAAGTCTTCAAGGTAATTTTATCTATTTTATTCACTGCTCACCCTTAGGACGAAATGCTGGGGTGCAAAGCACCCCAGCGCACTCTTATATTACTGCATAAATTCGTAAGTTTGAAAACCGGTCCATGACTCCATTATAAATTGAATAAAATTCTGATACATGTATTATCCAAATGAGTTGTCTCATCTGCAGATGAATCGCCGGTTGTGCATTAGAGAGTTTGTGCAGATCCACCTGGGTGGCTACCAAGGCATGTGGAGCGGGGTGGCTCCAGCTCCAGGTGGCTTTTCTAGGTGACTTGTCCCACTGTGACCCTGGGTTCCTTTCAATTGTTTTCTTCCTCAATGCTGTTGTCCTTAGTCCCCTTGTCATCATTGCTGTCTCCTTCTCCTCTGGAGGGCCAGGAGATGCTAAATTCTCCTTTGCCAGGCTTATATGTGTGCATTCCTGCCTGTTCTTGCCTGTCAAGCATTTTTGCATGTCTTTCACAAAAGGATATGAACCTGAGGGATCTATTCACACCAACAGAGCCAACAGTGATGTCATTTGAAAAGCCACCTGGCTACAATGGAGCCACCCTGCTCCACATGGCTTGGAAGCCACCTAGGTTGCTACAGGTGGCTATCACAAACTCTCTATTACTAAAAATGAAATAGAAGGAGCTTAACTTAAGTTAATGCCGGTCTGAACTACGGTGGGACTCAAGTCCCGCCAAACTTAAGTTCGGTCCTGCATGCAGTCCACCTGTACATGCGAGGACCACACCCCTGGGAACTTAATTCCCGTACCTAAGTCCTGCAACACTTAAGTCCCCAAGTACTTAAGTCCTGTCCAAACAGGAAAAACAAATCCACCCAAGGGATTTGAACATCAGACCTCCCAATTTTTCACCAGCGTAAGGTAAAGGTATTAACTACCAGACTGGGAAAGGTATAAAGTCTTGTGCACATGGATACACTATTAGCCTTGTGATGGCCTAAACCTTCTCCTCTTTCTTTATTTTGTCTCTTCAGGTCCTGTAGCCAGGAAAGTCATAGTCTTATAGCAATCATGCCCCATAGATGATTCAGAGATCTATATTAAAAAAGATGATGAAAGATGACTGGAAATGACAAGTGAGTTAATACCTCGCTTGCCGACGTCACACTTTTCATGTTTCATTGACGAGTCCACTGCCGCCGCCCGTCATTTGAGCCTCTACCCCGCATCCCGCTCATCCAGCAACGCCACCCGCACCCGCGCGCACCTTCCCTCCGCCATCACCGTCGCTCCTCTTTGCTCCCTCTGTTGCTCCCTCTTTTCACAGAGTCCTTACCTGTTCCACTCTAACTTCGATTTTTATTCCTTTCATCCAGGACAACCCAAGCACAATTGCAGACCTCCTCCTCTGCTACGCGCCCGAAGAAGACCTCACTGGCACATGGCAACTTGCCATCCGGGTGGTGCACCTGAACATGGCCTCCATCCACACTTTGTGCATTCTTTGTTTGTTCCTGTCTTCCCTGTTCCTCTCCTCTCCTGGAGTAATATGCCCAGAGGTAACAAGTTTGCTGGCGGCCACCGCTGGCCACCAGTGGCTACTGGCAGACGCTGCCGTACAGTGTTTGTCGCTGTAGCACATTGAGTTGACCAGTAATCATCGACCACCGCTAGACCTCGCCTCCATCTACCACTGGTTTCCGGTGGACCTCACCATATACTGCTGGAGGACGGTAAGTGCATGTTTCACCTCCATGCGGGACAGTCTTCGCAATATCCGCCAATCACCAGCAGAATACACCGGACCAACCTACCTGTTCCAGCCCCTGAGTTCCAGTGGTTTTCACCAGAACTCGCTGTAGACTGCTGGAAATTGCTGGACGCTGCGCATTTTGTGTTTCAGGTACCACGTGGAATGCAGTCATTGGCTCGATAACAAGCCGGCTTTATACTGAGCCTTATCACTACGAGTTTTTCTTCATCTTCTGTGCTTCCTGCCATGCCAGCATCTCCCAACAATTCCCTTCAGCTTTCTGAGCGTCCTCTCGAGAAGAAACTTGTCTCTGAACTCCTGGATATTGCCAAAGCCATGAATATCAACACCGCTAAGCTCCACAAGAGGGTTGACGAGAAGAATGGGACTGGGACTCACCGACTTCCTTTTTCGGTAAGCGAGTCCCATTCTTGATCCCATCAACAATGGGACTCGGCTAAAACTAGGCAAGAATGGGACTCGGCTAGCCCGGCAAATCCGCCTGCCTGTCAATCTGTGACCCCTCCGCATCAAAATCAGGTGCATGAGGCGGCATGGGCAGGCAAGGGATTGATTGGTCAACGTAAATACATCAATACAACGGGTAATCCCTGGAAACCGGTGTTCGTTATTCAGACCGTGCCACGTATGTCGGAGTTTTCATATTAAGAGTGATTATATATGCCGATCAGGCCCTGAAAATGGTTACAGCTGTTTACACAATTCCGTGAACACGTGTTTTTTCTCACGGAATTATGCAAACAGATTGCGGCATTCTGAGGGTTTGTACTGTCGGCACCCGGTGCCAATGTCCGTGCCAACCAAATGATCTCCCATTTAGGTAGGTAGGATTGTGGTGATGTTAACCACGCGGATCAAGCACCTCCCCTGTGCGGGCATGAGGAAACCTTGAGGGGGGCATGAGGTGGGTGCCATTTAATCCATTGCCACCTCTTGTCCCTTCCCCTTGTCCCTTCCTCTCATCCCTCATGTTCAACACCGCCATTGACCTCCCTCAGGGGGAAATCAAAGCTTGCAGAAAATTTGTAAGTTTATTTTGTCCCCAGGGATATTTGGGATACTCATTTTTTGCCAGGCAGTTCCGTCTGCGCTCAGTGATCTGGCACATAATCCCTTTTTTTCTATAGAAGAGGCACCTTCTTGGATCACCTCCCATGGCTACCAGCTCTTTCTCACACACTACGACTTGGAAACTGCTACCTCCTGGGATCTTGATGATGCATCAACCAAACAGTTGAAGGGATATCGCAGCTATGTGAATCACTTAATTTCCTTTCTAATTTCAAAACAAATTGACCCAATAACTTGTAGATGGTTAGCGAGTACTACCGGGATCTCCCCTTCTTCAGCCTTGAAAATACCGAGGCGTGGATCAGTCTCATCCCAGTCCGGGCATTTATGGGTCGAGAACATGACACCTGTGAATAATATCGCAGCCAGAATTCCACTCTGGCTAGTTCTCGGGCACCTTCTCGGTCTCAATCAAGGGCCAGTAGTCGTGTCTCAATGTGCCTATCCTCTCGCACTGGTTCATCGATATCTTTTACCTCTGACGTGCTTTCATGCCCTCCGAGTTCGATGTCTATGGCCAGGGATGATGCTTCAGACAATAACGGACTGCCAGACAATCCAACAGTGCCAGATTCAGGTCCTCATTCTAGGTCAACATCGCCAGCTTCTCTCCCTACTCGTTTCATTCCCTTTCAATGTCCCTCTTCACCTGTCCTTGCTATTCAGCCCAAGTCGAAAAAGAGCAGCGGGAAGGCCAAAGCCAAGCTACAGCAACTCAAAATCACCCGCGAGTTAAGTGTGGACGCAATTGAAGATATAGTCGTTCAGTCGACATGGACTGTTCCCCGAGAGTCCATTGCATACAGAGTTGATTGTTCTCACTGCATGGATCTGCTTGCTACAAAAACTGGGAAGATTTTATCTCTTGATGCATTCATCCAATTACAAGTGTGTCAAATGTAGCTCTACCCAGTCTGCACATATTCATATATTCCCTAGGACCAGGAGTCCTGGCATGGCTCCACCGGAAAGAAAAAAGGTGATACCTGGGTTTCCGATCTAGGTCCAAATCCTACAGAGCCCATTCACTGCCGCTCTTGCCACTTCATTTGCAATGGAGTAAATGTTTGTGAATTTGTCAATCCAGAGCTGTTTGCGAGGTGTGAACGATACAAGCTGGACATGGAGGCAATGCGAGAGCTTTGGAACCATGAACTGGATGCAAACGAGAAAGAAGCGGCCTCAGTCTGGGGAATCATGTCACAGTGCATGAAATGTTGTTCAGGAGGCTTGAGATGCCATGGAAGAAAAGGCATTGCAAAGCGAATGGGGGCTTCAATGGACCGTAATTGATGCTGAACTCCTCACATTAAAGCAGGGTCCACTAGCCGGCATCCGGATTAATGGCTGGCGCCCGGGGACTGGACAAGAGCCCACGAATTCAAGTTCAACTACTCCTATTGTGCTTGGAGATCAACCTCTTTCTGAAGGTACATCAATTGAGCTCAACTTGATTGAGTATTGACCTTGAGATACTGAACCATAGGTGATGGGGATCCCTACTTTGAAATCTCAGAAGTGCAACCAGTGTCCATGCCTGAAGGTATGTTCAGAAGGTTTGTCTGAACTGCATTTGAGTTCAATTCTATGAATCAAAGGAAGCAAGTCCAACTTTGGCCTGCACAATCCATCATGTGAGTAACAGTTGATTGAAAGACTCAATCTGATACAGTTGTAGCCACCAATTCAATGGTGGTGGCCTCTGAGGCAACTGGTATGGTGAACCAGATGGACCTTCTTCCCTTGTTCGGTGGTAAGTGAGAACAGCAATCACTATATATAAAATACCAACTGCTCATAGACTCAATCCTGAACCTTCCGCTGGCTTCTGGCCAATATCTGCAAGACAGTTCAATGGACTTGGACCTTTGATTGAGCTCAAACCCCCCGGAGTTTGATCCCCATGTTCTGGACGAGTTTATGGCCAGTTTTGACCCTCTCAGTGCCATTTATCCAGACCCTGGCCCTGCCCCCCTTTTAGAGGGTTATAATGCCAATACAGCAAACACATGGAATGTTGTTGCTGATACAGCCTTGGCAGCTGATGATGATCAGCTTGAATATATTGGGCCTGCACACCATGTATGTCTCTAACTATACAATTACAGATATTCAGATACTGAATTTTCTTGGAATCTCGATAGGGCATCCCAAGAACTACCTCCCCTCCCCTCCTCGAGTGATGCTTTCACCCTTGCCTTCCGAACCCGAAGAACCAATCCCAAATGCTGAGGGCTCAGATCAAATGATTCCCCCACGGAACATTGATCTGAGCTTCAGCGAACACAATATCCTTGTTGGGAAACGTCAACGCACCAAGTCCATCCATACTGCCAATGCAGCAGAGGCAAGGCCAACCAAAAAGGGATTGCGGTGAGCTAACAGTCGGTACAAATCCCTTCCAAGCCTGCTGATCCGGCATCATTTTCATAGAAACTGAGGATTTGATTAAAAGGGCTGGGGTACGAGCAGCATTCAACTTCTGTGCAGCAACATCAAAGTTACGCTTTTCGGTTCAGTAACTCAATTTGCAAGATCAGCGGGTGACGGAATTCAACTTCCTCTATTCAATTACTATAGCAGCTGATGAATTTAACTACTATACTTTCTTCAATTTTACTGTATATATTTCCACTGTATGTAAATATTCCATAGCCCATGTAGTATGGAATATTTACATACAGTGGAAATATATACAGTACAATTGAAGAAAGTATAGTAGTTAAATTCATCAGCTGCTATAGTAATTGAATAGAGGAAGTTCCGGTTGGAAAGTACCAAGGTTCCTGAAATGGGAACTGTGCAGATGTTCGTTATAGTAGGGTAACCAATGATTTTCAAGAACCACTCGGTGCGGTTGTCCGAATCCCATGCTGTCGTATGTAAGCAAGTTCAATGTCTATATGATTTTCTAGCTAGTAATTAACTGAGGAGTATTTTAAGACAGGGGAAAGACTTCAATTGAGATTTCTACAATAAAATAAGGGAATGAACTGGATTTTCTGGCACCAATGTGTAGACATCTCTTCTGCACCCCCATTTTTTTGCGATTTTCCGGGCATTTTTGAGGGCGGAACGGGCGAGTTGGGCAGGAAGGACGGCAGTTTTGATGGCATTTATGGGAAGTGTCGGGAGGGAGTGCCTAGCGATGGCAGCGACAGGGGAATGATGGGACAGCGGGGCAGTATAGGTGTGTCAAAGATGCCGAATATTGCCAGGTATCGGCATCGGATCATTAGGCGTCTCATGAACCTCATCCCCTTGGGTGGGCTGCGTGACGGCGGGTCACTGTGTGATTGGCGGTGTCAGAGGAACTGATGGCGGCGGTTTCCCCAGTCCTATTTTTTCAGCGAGTCCCATTGTTGATGGGATCAAGAATGGGACTCGCTTATCGAAAAAGGAAGTGGGTGAGTCCCAGTCCCATTCTTCTAGTATATACTCGCTCCACAAGCCCGACATTTTGAAAGCAATCAAAGTGCACATTCAAACTCATCTGGGACTCGCAGATGATCCCCATCTTCTCCCTCTTGTCGGACATCGTACGGCTCCAAAGGCGTTGGGAAAGACTAGCGCTGGCAAGGCGACCGAGAGTCCTCCAAGCCCAAGGAGCCGGCAACTGGGTATAATTCATCTTCGTCCACCTGATGCTCTTCTGAGGTTCTCTTGTCTGCAGCGCTAACAGAGCTCTCCTTGAGCACAAGGTCAAGACCGACCCGCCTGCTCAGTACAAAATGCTCTCGCCAGGTGGGCCCAAAGGCGACGAGATTGCGGAGCCGGCGGATACAGAGGACGGTGAGTTACATGGTATTTGATCTCACTTCGTTCCTAACCAGTCTAATACGTTCCAGTTTCGGGTTCGAGTGATTCCGGCAGTCCTCCGCAGTCGAGGGACCACTCGCCCGAACCCGACCAGAAAGCCGAGAAAGGGGAACAAAAGCATGAATTGTCCGGTGAGCCTAATGTAACACAATCTTTGAACCCAGATAGCTCAACCGTTTGTTCCAGCGGTTATTCAAGTCAATTTTTTGGATCAAACGAACCACAGTATTGCTCATCGTCAAGTATTTGTGGATGAGTTTCCCGTTGTTGTTTCTACAGCGGTTAACGGCACCAAGAAATACACGACACTCCTGTCGGACCTCCTTCCAGCTGCGATTGAAAATGACTCGCCAATTAAAGGTATGTGATTGCGCCCAGAAAAGACTGTCCTAAAATTTGTCGTTTCTAGAGCGGGGCGGGCGCCTTTATCGTCCTAACATACGCGACGAGCCGACGGCTCCCCACCATATAGGCAAGATTGATGCTCTTCTGGCAAAGAGTTCGCGCGCGCTGCTCGCACGACAGATGAACGAATATAACCTTGTTCCTTTGAATGACGGGAGCTTCGCTTGTGATGCCCTCTGGGAGCAGTCGCGTATCGCCAACGTGTCGCAGTCTCCAGAGGCGACGGATCTCGAAGGGACACAGGTATGTTTGGTTTCGACTCTACATCTTCGTCAATAACTGAAGATAGTTGGATAGATTGCGGCTGCGTCGCAGCCCGATGAGATCAAGGCGCGTCTTGATTCCCCTCAGTAATAATGATCCTAATTCTTCCCTTTCCAGGCGACCGCTGTGCCCTTGCAGTTCACTGGCGCCGGATCGGATGTGCTATTGGATATAGCGAATAGCCGTGCACAGTTTAATCCAATGCACGAGCACGCACTTCCCGGCTTCCGTGCGGACTTTGTAAACTTTCTTCACGCCCAGGTAAAGACGGCGGTCCCCAATATGCCTGATCAAGGGCAGGATTGTGGCCGCTGCAAGTTTGCGGGTGAATCTCTCGATCGCTATCTGCTACAGCAGGCCGCTTTCGACTTCTTTGCTGGCTGGGGCCGAACGGCAGGAGGGTTCATCGTTCCCCGAGGTTCATGCATCAATCTCTCGAATACTCGAGACTCTCTCAAACACTTGATGAATATTCATAATTCTGCACCCTTGGGGGTTTTCTGGGGGGAGGATCACGAATATCGACATCCCGGAGGTCATGGGTTACTTGCTGCGCGACAATGGGACGCGTTTCGCTTCCCCGTGATGGGATCAATCTGGCGGTTTCAAAAGATGGGTCTCGCTCTCCGCCAGAACAGCAGCAATTCACACAGAGCTTTGTGCCACGGGGTAGCCAGGATACCATACAGTCGATACACACAAAAATCCCTAATGGTTTTGCACACTATTGCGTCTTGAATGGCGAAATCGCTTGAGCATTTCGCTTCACCGTTAACTACTGTATTACTCATATTCACAACCCACGCCCTATTCGAACTCGCGCGCCTCCCACCCGCCCAGCTCGCGCTCATCTGCACCGAGATCGAACAGGCCACCGGCTCCGAGGGGGGGGGGTGTGCAACAAAGGGGCGGTGGGCAAATTCTTCCTGCTCGATTCGTTGCTGAAGGAGGTGGGGAGATATCACTCGCTTTTTGCTGGTGCGCGCGCCTCTCTTTACTCTTCATTTCTTCCTTCGCCTCTCTTTCCCTTCCTTTTCCCGCTCCCTGTCAGTGGGCTCCTCGCGCGTCGTCCTCCACAAGACCGCCCTCGCGCACGGCGCCGTCATCCCGCGGGGTAGCGTCTCCCTCGCGCCGAAACCGCTGCACCACCTCAACCCCAAAGTGTATCCAGATCCCATGACTTTCGACCCGTTCCGCTTCGCCAAGTCGCGCCACGAGGGAAAGCTCGACGATGCAACGCTCGACCCTGCTTCCGACGTCCGAAACGCGTTCACGAGCCTGAGCAACGACTACATCGTATTCGGCGTCGGGATGAACGCGTGCCCGGGGCGATTTTTGTATGTTGCCCGCCTTGATTACTTCGTTGGTCTGGATTTTTCTGGGTTTCGTTTGAGTTACTTTGATTGTATGGGCTCCTCGATAATTTGTCAAAAAAATCAATTCTGTCCGGCATCTGTCCTAGACCCCATTTGCTTCGTTTTTTTCACGCTGTCTTGGCCAGCATTTAATAAATAGAGAGTTCGTGATGCAGCCATTGCAGCCATCCGGTGCATTAATGGCTCCCACAATCCATCCGCGGGGATTTTTGGCGGGCGGAGCCTGAGCCATCAGGGGAAGTCAGAGTATGGAATTCCGAGTCGATTCTGTGGTCGATTCTGATTTCGATTCTGGTCCACTTCGGAGTCCGGCATCGAGCCGCAGTCGGTTTTCGTTGGGACCGAGAATCGAAATCATCGATTCTGGAGTCGATTCTGATGTTGTTCCTCCTCCGGACGATTCTGTTTCGATTCTCGGTCGATTCTGGTATCAGAATCGGTTCAGAATCGATTTCAGAATTGCCTCGGAATCAACCCTGAATTGACACTCTGACTTCCCCAGAATCGAAATCAGAATCGACCACAGAATCGACTCGGAATTTCGTGCTCTGACTTCCCCTATTAGAGTATAAATGTCACCTAATCACCGCCATAATATGCTGTCATTAAGACTAGACCCGAGACCGAGTGCGAGTCTCGACGGAGTATCCAGACTAAAGTATACTCCACATATCCTTTGCAGCGGATTGGCTGCAGAAACGTCGGTCGCTTCGATTGGATGGGCGCCTCGGGGGATCTAGCAACTGTACATCCGTCCTGCCAAGGAATCTAATTGGCTACCGGTCTAAGACCCTCAGCTGACTGCGGAACCAATCCCGTTTGCTGGGCTCTGGACTAACAAAGCTGTATGCCTACACTAACGCGCGACTATAATAAATAGTGGTTGGTCCAACCAGGCCGACTCAATTACCACCATGCCCCCAAGTTCTCCCTTAACCACCGAATCGGACTGCGAAAACACATCGGATATCGCGGCAGGGACGCTACTACAAGACCTTCCGTGTCTGCGTTGTACTCTCATCGGCTTGGCCTGTTTGATCGTCACCATTTTCCTTGTTCGTGTGCTTTCTCCCACCAGGCTTTGCGGAACGATGAAGAATTCACTCAACATCGTTGAACGAGTCTATCACGGATCAGTTCTTGATGGGATGCTTAACCCATCGTGCCAGCCGTAGATTGGGGAAAACCTTCGAGAGTAAGTGCGCACTGACACGACATTCGTTGAGTCTGCTCCGGCCGTTCCGTATGCTGATTTAATTTTTTTCTGTCTACAGTCTGCAATGCAGAGTTTCGCATGTCGAAGAACGGCGGGTCCGAAACAACCTTCGGCCCTGGTGTACGATATGGGACATGTGTACCGGTCATTCCTTCTTAATCATAAGGTGCATATGGAACATCCAGATACTCAAAAATCGGATCGAGGTTCACGCACTTCAGTCAACTCGACCTTTGCAATAAATATTAACAGAAAATGCACAGATGCTCCAGGAGTCGCACCTCCGAGAGCTATTAGGCGACTCCGAGAACGGTTCTGAGAATACGAATCCTTTGACGACGCTGGCAATGCGACATACTCGTTCGGTGATGTGCAACTGTTAAATACTGAACGGCCGGCTTTGTTGTATTCGTACATCAAAGTACATGGATTCTTCCAAAGCCCGAGTGGCCTCAAATCGCGGAAATCCCAGGCGGACATTTTCTCACTGAATTGGGACTGCCGCACCAGATGTACATCTTGGCACAAAGAGGTTATGTCGCATGCGACGGCTGGAAAAACTCGATGCAACAGCCCGGTGAGGAAACTTGTGCCGCGTTAAAATCTGAAACGATGCAATCCAAACTCGATTGGACTGAGTCGTATGGCCCAAGCATCTGGCGTGCTGTTTATTAGTCTCACCCCTCCGATTTTCGAATACCGACTGCCCTTTGGGCGAATTTGATGTTCCGCACAATCACCTTTCCGCCAACAAGACATGCCTGCGCTCCGCTCCGGCGCGCAGGTTGAAAATGAACTAAACCACAAAGTGTTGATTTCAGATAGGCATACACTTAAAGAAATGAATATATACTCGTTGAATTTCCTACGAGGAACCACAGGAGCTAGTGAGATAATAGGCAACTGAATTCAAGGATGCCGAACAAAAGTTCAAGTATCATTCACCAAAATTCGAATTCGGACTTGAAAACCCAAATGGACCCCCTCGAGCGCGCACCTGAGTTTCAGAAAAAAAATCCACACAGTTCGGAGCAACTCAGGATGGTGGAGGGCTCGTACAAATTGTCTGTGAGTTGCACTCGAATCGGAAGGGGTTCAAAGCAGACTTACGTGCTGTGCAGCGAGAGATTGAGGGGACACCTTGACATGAGATTCACTCAACCTGCGGAGGAGGCGTCGATTCCAACTCTGGACAGAGATGAATTAATAAAAAAACAGGAATGAAAAAGAGAGCAGATACAGACAGGCACGGTGTAAACTGATTCTTCGACCTTGAACAATGAGTAGGGAAATGAAGGAAGCAAACAAGCAATGCTTATCTCCAGCCAGAAGTCCGCGGCCATGGAAGTGGGCACGAATTGCGACAAGCGAGAACGACCTGCCCCAAGGAAATGAACCAAGTTTTAAAACTGAAAAACCAATATGGCCGTAGGTGTTCCGGCGGAAATCAATGATGAAAGAAAAGAAAAAAGACTTACCTCGCTCCTTCACATGATTCGGACGCTGAGATCGTTAGGGTACATGAAATACAGTGTCGCTGGGAGTATGAGGAAACAGAATCCGCTGAAGGGTCAAGTGCTTGAATTTCATTCGATTCTTGGGTGCATCGGGATACAACCGGCGAGATGGGGAGATCTTGAGACCCCATAGCGCAAGCCTCTGAGATTAGTCTGAAGAGCGAGATTCAAATACTTTATTAGCTCAACTTAAGTTATAAGGTGAAATGACCGGCAAGAGATCTTAAGTCATTACTCATAGGACTTAAGTAAGGGATAGAACTTAAGTAAGTGATAGAGAACTTGAGTCATGAATGCAAAAACAAAGCCCTTATCGAGATTCGAACACAAGACCTTCGGGAGCTCAACAGAGAAAGAGAAGGGAAGGCTTTAACCACTTCACCAGAAAGACCATACACCAATGCAACAATCAGAGTGCCATTAGACCATTATTCTTCTATTGTCTACTATGGAGAGTAAGTACTGTGTGTATTAACTCACTTGTCATTTCCAGCCATCTTTCATCATGTTTTATATACATATTAATTTATTGAAACAGATCAATTTTTGAATCATCTATGGATAGTGGTTTGGCCACAGAGGCAAAATAACAAAAGCAGAGAAGGTATGAAACCAATAGAAGGCTAATATGATGCCAATAGAAGGCTAATATGATTGTATCTGGGTGATTAAGCTCTATGTCCTTCATGGTGTAGTGGTTAACTCCTTTATACAAATGGTTGTGGTGAAACCCTGAAGGTCTTGTGTTTGAACCAGTTCTGGGGAATTCTTTTTGGTGTCTGAACAGAACTTAAGTGGTGCAGGACTTAAGTTCAGCGCGGAAGCACTTAAGTAGGCCCGCCGGTCTTTTCACCCGGAACTTAAGTCATCCTCATCCTATTTCATAGATCGAGCCTAGTATTGAATATTCTGTTTTGAACTCGACAGGATAGCACGATGTTGGTATTGAGATAATAAGCAAGTAGTGCAGCATGATCGTGAGCTTGATACTAAGATCTTCAAGGTGAGCAATCTTGCGGATTCGTGAGTTTTGGGTTTTCTAGTGGGTTGATTTTGGCCTTGACGTCGTTGCAGCGCATACAGAGTGAGAGCCATATACTGGAGAGCGGAAACAATGAGGGGGGAAAGGGAAGGAAGCGGAGCCAGGCTGCTCTTTTGAGTCCGCTTTGAACACTGAATGAAGGACACTATTATGGCGTGGAGGGGCGTCATACCAGACCGCCCATGTAACATCTAGACGAACGCGAATTGTCTTGATGAACTTGGGTTGAACCAAGGTTGAACTCTCCGTTGAACCAAGCTAGGCCCTTGGAGGAAACACATTTAAATGGGGAGATAAACAATGAACCTCGAGCGATACCACTCATAGAAGGTATGCGGCTATGAGGAAAGTATTATGTTGAGGATTTTAACAGCTTCGAAAATTAGCGCATGGCAGTGACATGTGAAAATAAACATGTACACACTGATACAAGGCATCTGCTCAAAACACGAGATATTACGCTCAAGCATGGGTTCATTACTTCGCATCAAGAAATGAATTCACAGGCCTCGCAATCAACAAAAGAGGGTACTGGGCCGCTTTGAGTAGCCACTTGTTAACGATAAACTACTCTGATATCCACAAGAGTATTTAAACCTCCATCATCGTCACATAGTGAATTTCTTTCTTTCTTTAGGGCAGCTTGTAATTCTTCCGCCTCTCTGATGTGACCCATACGACGGTAGGTCCAGGCTAGATTCTGCATACACAGCAATGTCATTGGATGGCTATAACCAAGCAGATTCCTTTGTTTCTACAATAGTTCGACTTCAAGTATTTCCGTGGCTGTGAATTTTTCCAACTTGTAGGTCATTACAAGATTGCCTATAGCAAGTAATGTGAGTGGATGGTTTTCTCCCAAAACCTTCCGTCTTTTTTCAAGGACACTAACTTCAAGCTCTTCTGCATCCCTGAATTGCCTAAGGTCGCGGTATGAGAGTGCTAGCTCTCCCATGGTATTCAGTGTGCCCGGATGGTCTTTTCCAAGGATGTTACCTCGCTTCTCCAGAACCTCAACTTGAAGGTTCTTTGCATCCACTACTCTACCCAGAGCATGATATGTCAATGCCAGCTCATTCTGTGCACGAATAGAGTCTGGATGTTGTGCCCCAAGTTGGTTTGTGCGTTCTGACAATACCCGCACATCCAGCTCATATGCCTCTGTTTTTCGGCCCTGTGCTCAGTAGATCGATGCTATATTTCCTAGATGATGCAGAGTAAGCTGATTGGTTTCACCCAATATCTTCCTACTCTCGTCCACTACGAGAAGCTGAATTTCTTCTGCTTCCTTCAGTTGACCAAGGTTATAATATGACCATGCAAGAGTGTTCATCTCTCTCAGGGTCTCGGGGTGGCTATCCCCAAGAACACTTTTACTTTTTTCAACTAGCACAGCCTGGAGTTCAGCTGCCTTCGTCATTTCCCCCAGCATTTGAAGGGTGTGTCCCAGTCTGCCCTCAGTGATCAATGTATGTGGGTGGCAATCACCAAGTAGACCCCTTTGTTTATCTGCCACCAAAGTTAAAAGGTCGTTGGCATCTACAACGTGGCCTGGCAAAAGGGTTGACAGCGCCAAATTGCTCATGTTGGATAATGTGTCGGGATGATCATTACCGAGAAGCCTCTCTTGTTTGGGCACAACCAGCATTTGCAGTTCTTTTGCTGATTGAAGTTTGCCGCGGCTTTGGCGAGTGAATGCCAGACTGCCCATGCAACGCAGAGTGTCCACATTGTCGAGACCTAGTAAGTGTTTTCGCTTCTCAAGCACAAACAGCTGCAATTCTTCCGCCTCTTCGTGGTTTCGGAGATTTTGAAATGTTAATGCTAGACTTTCCATACACTGTAGCGTGTCTGCGTGATCTTTACCGAGGTGATTTTTGAACTTCTCAAATGCTATGATCTGAAGCTCTTTTGCTTTTCTTGCTTGTCCACAATAATGATAGATTTCTCCATACTCCAGGGCGAAATCTGGTGTCATATTGGTATCCCCTTGGAGGAGTGAATCAACATGCGGCAGTAATTGTATACTGGACAGGTGTTTTTGGTCCTCTGGTAGTTGGGCAGCTGACATGCCAACTAAAGCCAGAGCTGAAGCATGCATATAACTCAGATCAACAATGGTGCTCTGACTCCAACTATGAACAAGGGGATGGATGGAAAATAATCCCGTTTCTGAATCAAAATTGATGAGAGAATAAGCCCTGAGCTGGTTGGTAACTTCTATGAACCTGATTGAATCCCAGTCACCACCAGGGGTCAAAAAATGTGCAAGGAAGCCAAGCGGCTTTTTTAGTTCTTCCCTAGATGGACCCAGTGTTCGGACTTTATAGGTGGATGCATTGCTAAATATCTTCTCAGAGATGTTCTTGTGGTGCAAGAAGGAACAAATCTGTAAGAGAGTCACTGCAGGGGAAGTAAGCTGGCCAAAGCTAAGCTGCCATGTAGTGTACACTGTTGACCCATAATTGTCATGTGACTGAGCAGGTTTTTCACTGAGCAGTCTGGTTCTATGTATTTTGTACAAGGCCAGGTAACTATTGAGTGCTCCTGATTTCGAAATGAATGCACCGGCTTGAATGATTGCCAGGGGAAGATAGGAGAGTTCCTGGAACTTCATTAGGTTTTTAAAAAACAAGATCTTGAGACCATCAACCAACCTTCACAATATCTAGAGCAATCCTTCTGTTCTTTGCTGTATCTTCCTTGGCAGCAGTTTTTAACAAAAGCTCTGCACTCTCTGATTCTTCCATGTCTGATACCAGGAAATCTGCTCCAGCATATACTTGTAATCCTGGATTTCGAGATGTAATAAGGAGATTTCCATGGTTGCAGAGGGGGAAATAGCTGTTCAAATCTATTCTTGGATCATCTGCGTTATCAAAGAAAAGGAGCCAGTTATCATGTTTGCGGCAAAGCCATTGCAGTGTGACCTGGGAAGCTTCTCCAATATTTCTGGACACAGCAATATCCTTTAGCCCAGACTCGATGGTGTCCAAAGTGGTACTGTCAATAAGGAAAACCTCTGAAAAGCTAGTTGGACGGGGATTGGGCATAAAACTTGATGTTGATAACCAAGGACTCACAGGGTTGACTGTTGGATGAATTTCAAAGCTATCTGTGTCTTCCCAGAGCCACCGAGCCCATGCAAGAGGAATATTTCTTGATTTGTGTCTGCACCTCGAACAAAATAATCGTGCATCATACGGAGTATGTTCTGTCGGCCAACAAAAGTCCTAGAAGGGGGAGGGCAGGACCTAATTTGCTCAACAGACTTGGGTCCAGAAAAGGCTGGAAAATATAGACTCAGATCCACCCTCTTCCAGGAAAGAGGCAATACCTGGTGATACACAATTCAAGACCTTCTGGACCTGGAAGTTTGTATCTATCATTGCCGCAAGCTGGACTCCCTGTCAGGTTTCAATTCACACCCAAGTGGAACATACGTGCTATGAAGTTCAACCGCAATTCCCGGATTCTGTTCCGATATTTACAGATTTCATCTGCTGTACTGTTTAATTTGAGCATTGCCTGAAAGCGATCTCGGAATCTGTTTGACCCCCTCTGCAATAGTGTTACCACTTCAAGCACATCCTGCAGAGAGCTAGACAAATAAATAGTAATCCCCTGTATAAGATGTCGAAGACACACTGTTCAAGTTCCCGGCACAAGTCTTGCAACCTGAGCGCTGCAGTCTTCCCTTGAGAAGAAATCTGAGCGCTGACTGTCTTGATGATTTCCACCGTGCATTCGCAAAGTTCCTTCAGGTCATCTCGATTTTTCTTCAGCTTCTATACAATAAAATCAGTCAGTTGAAGGCCGGATAATGCACATTCGAACCTCGACCGTCTCCAGAAGAATCACAACCATCCTAAAGAGACCATCCACATAGGGAAACGGAAGACAATCCACCCCAGCGGATATTGCTTTGGCAGCCAAGAGGGAGTTTGACACCCAGTTTGTGTCAGGGTCGGCTCTGGTACCGGTGGAGGGGGAGACCGATTGCGCAGGAGGGGAATTGGGGTCGCGGAGATTGCTTCTCATGGGTGTAGGAAAGCGAAATGTGGAAGACTATGACTGGTAGCTAATTAGAGTGTTCTTCATTCTTTGCCAACTGCTTCGTCGTGATGGGCGCGCCGCGGCCGTTGAACACGTCAAATTCTCCAACTTCTCTTTCTTACAGGCGCTTCGATTCGGTCACCGGAGAACTCTTCCTCCCAATCGGCCAGTAGAATCGAATTCTGTGCATGTACTTTCCCATCTGCTCCCTCGCCATCTATCAACTGGGAAAGCCGAAACCACTACCACACATTCCGCACAACAAACTTCATTGGTTCGCGGGCGACTACCCGTTCGTTGCGCGGATGAGGAGGGAGAAGTCAGGTTTTTCCTATGCTTTCGATGACATCGCAATACGCCTTGGACCCGTTTCTCAGGTGTGTAAGCGGAGCGTCATCCAAATCGTCCGCAGTTATATTCTTTCCAGCTGGTTCTTGGACTTGGAGCATCGTGGGTTGGTAAAGTCTTCGGCCCCGGAAATGTGGTCGTCGTTGTCGCCGTCAGTCGTTCTCCACCGTTTCTGGACTATATAAACTCTCATTGATCCGGGGTAGGATGCGCAAGAGGCGCAGGACATTCTTATCAATCGAAGTGCCGAGTTTGATCGCTCAAGACGGACCTCTCTCCTGTAAGTTTACCAATTTCTAGGTTCCTTAAGGTGCGGCACTGATTTTATCAAGGTTTGAAGGCACCCTCCGTCAGGGAATGCTCGGTCTCCCAACGGGGGAGCAGTTCAAACAGCATAAGCGATAGTGAGTTTCCAGAGTCGCCCCAGTGCTCTCGCCCTAAGGTCCCGCAGTCTCGGAATAGCTATGACAAGCCCTTACCTGGCCCGAATGACCCCTCGAATGGTTGAACATGTGCAAGAATTGGTCGAAGTCTGGGCTATTGGGGCCAGTCAGCTGCGAACGGGATCCTCTGGGGACGTCGCGATCAACGCTATCGAGGACCTCAGACTCCTCACCGTGGATATCATTGCTTCGATCACGTTCGGTACATCGCTTGATGGCACCAGGGCGCTTTTGAATTACCTCGAGGCCACTCCCTCTGCAGGACCTTCTTCTCGCTTAGAAGTCCCTCAGTTCGTCCTTGATCTCGAAGTCTTGCTGCACACGATTGCGGACGGCGCGATGTTCCCAGTACCCGGCCTCCTTCCATGGTGGACGCGAACCTTGAATCGCAAATGGCGCAGCGCTATTGGCAGAGTACACGCTGGCTTGAGAACAAGACTGCAGACTGCTCGCGCACAGTACGCTTCGGAAACCAGAGACTCAGAAAGACCTGCCGCTCATAAAGCTGAGAATTTGCTCGATATAATTCTGGAGCGCGAGAGGAAAGACGAGTATAAGGGGGTCATGGCGCTCACGGAGTCGGAAATCATCGACGAGCTGACGACTTTTGTCTTGGGTGGAGCCGAAAGTACGTCTCAATCCTACGTACCAGACTGTCTAGCTGATCTGTGTCGTATTCGAATTTCAGCCACCCCAACCACCATGCAATGGGCACTCAAGATCTTGTGCAAGCACCCAAAAGTCCAACGCAAGCTGTACTCGGAGCTCGTGGAAAAACTCCCTGCGATCACCACGCGCGCGCCGACGTACGCCGAAATCTCGGACGAAGCAAATCTACCATACTTGTCTGCAGTGTTATACGAAGTGCTACGATGCGCGAGAACTATAGCTGTTGTCACACGCGTCGCGACCCGCGACACGGTGGTGCTGGGGTACCCCGTTCCGAAAGGGACGGAGGTGTTGTTTCCGATTGGAATGATGCGGCAGCTAGAGAGCGACGCGTCTAAGGATGTCACGGATAGTCTGGAATCTGCTCGCAGCCCTTCCAGCAAGAGTGGGCGGAAGACTGGATATTGGTCTGGGTCAAACGTCCATTTGTTCAACCCCGACCGGTGGTTGAGGCGGGATGGATCATTCGACGCGAACGCGGGACCTTGGCTGCCCTTCTCGACCGGTTTTAGAGGCTGCTTTGGAACGAAGTTGGCGGTGAGTATCTTGTGGGTATCACCTATCGCACGCACTAAATTTAATCTGTCCCAGCTGATCGAATTGCGCATCTTCTTGGCAATTGTTCAGGTTAATTTCTTCTTCGATGCGCTGCCGGAGGAGCTCAACACGTGGCAGTCGCATGAGAGACTTACGAGGCACCCCATTCAGTGCTACATCCGACCGATTCCTTGGGATAAGATGGAGAACAACTAAACATATCTCACCGATGTGGAAATTTCGGCGTGCCACTGCGCCATGACAGATCGGCCATTCTTTCCGACATATCACCAATATACCTACTCTAATACACAGCTCCCAAAATATTTTAGTTGTCTTGTATATCGTCTAGAAGGGAATATACTCTCTGTCCAGAATGAGCCCATGACCATGATGGTGCACACTGCTGCTCTGACCCTTAAGGCGTCGCCCAAATATTAAGATAATCAAAAGGTCAATCCTACCCCTGGCATTCCAAATTTCGGCCCACCAAAAAGCGCCGATTCAGCGCAAAACCGAATTGTGAACGATGGCCTTGACCGGCATTTGTACTGGAGATTTTCCCGGGGGAGCAAAGGAGAATCTCAGGACAGTTGATAGGAAATTTAGGGGTGAAGTTAGGGGTTGGCTGGAGATGCGGCATACCTTGCGGGCTTTCGATACTACACTAAATCGAGCCGGAGATTTTGCTTCTTGCATCGGCAAATGCGGGTCAGGGAAGCCTGGAACAGGGAAACGACGTTAATGCAATCGTATAAAGACGCGACACGAGAGGCCGTTACTTAGAGCAGGCACGACATGGAGAGATGACCGAGATTGCAAAATTGAAACGAGTACCCACAGGGCCGGTCTCTTTGAGTCGGCGGAGTGGCCAGAAGAATGCAGCTCGAACCCTAAACACCAGTCGAGGGACAATGTTTGATTACCGAGGTACTGAATGTTAATTCCAACGTCGAGGGTAGTTGATTGAATATCTGGAAAAGCCGATACAGTGCGCAACCAGATCTAACCATTCGGTCATCAACACAACTGTTTCGTGCCAATAGAGCAACAGCAAGTGTACTCATTGAATCCAAAGTGAGTGCAATAACTTCGGGCCGCTGCAATAAGCAAGATTGGACCAGCCAATGAAGATACCGAGCTGCGCAAGAGAAGACTGGGGGCAGCCCACCCCGTTCACGGTCACAGATGGTGAGTGAGTTCGAAATGAATAACAGGATCCCAACCAATTTCCGTACAACGCTCTTTCCTCGGTACCTGCTATTTGTGATGATTTGTCTATTCGTCAGGAAAATATTCGAATCGAATACTAATGCAGGACGCATTCGATTGTAAAGTCAATTGCAATGTCCACCTGCTCGCGGGTAGACGGCCATCACAGACTGTCGGGCGATTTGACTTGGAGGAGCAGTAGGGGCATGTCGTTGTAGAAGACCGTGAACTCTACGGAAGAGTCTGGCGGGTTTCGCCGCGGATATGCGCCAGGTGAGACTAGAAAATTCGTGTCGGCGGGAAAGAGGTGGTACAACAGTTTTTTCAAAAAACTGTTGTACCAAATCGACATAGGCTGGTATTCTTATTATACATCTTGACTGATCCCTCCTGTGGATGGGTTGGAGTTTGGGCCGTCTTTTGCAGCCACCGATAGATATCCAGGCTCGATTGAACCTTGGCACGTCGGAGAAATAACAAAGAAAGACAAACAACCAGTCGAACGCGTCCGTCCCGAATCGAACGGGGCTCCTCTGCCTGCCACTCTCGGCTTGGCTCTCATTCCATCAGACACACGGCATGTGCTTAGGCTGCAGACGCTGGACTGTATTGCACTTGGTGTGCCCTTGGGGAAGTCAAAGTTGAGAATCGATGTTGATTCTGACATCGATTCAGCTGCCGATGGCCCGATTCTGGCATCGATTCTTGATCAAGAATCGACGCCAGAATCGATGTTTTCCAGAATCGGTGTAGAATCGGTGTTTCGACTCCAGAGTCGAAACACGGCGAGAATCGATTCGGAATCGAAATCGGTCACCTGCTCTGAACCTTTCCATCTCCCTTCCACACAGCAACAATTCATGTGATCATCCGACCTCTGAGTGAGTTAGAGTCAGAGCAGTAATTTTGCGTATTCTACTCATTTGTCGTGCTTGCTCATGGCTAAGCCCATCGTTGCAGTGCCCAATTTTTGTGGACTTTAATTTCTCACTGCACGAAAGTTGATCCAGGGTGGAAAGCCCATTCAAGACCCAGGTTGTTAGAGAACTATGTATTAACCTCAAGCTCCAAACAAGCATGGGACCAAGATATGAAGAGAAGCTGAAGAATCATACCAGAATCTATTCTCAAGTTGCACTCGGAATCAGGGGTGGTCAAAGTTCATGTCGATTCTTGTGTGATTCTGTTTCAGGAATCGGACTAGAATCCACCCCAGAATCGGTGTCAGAATCGATGTTGATTCTCAACTTTGACTTCCCCTATTGATACTAATCCCCGTTCAGCTCGTTGAATCTTGCTAAGCTTAACGCGGCGCAGAACGCTCGAAGATATTCATCAATTCATACCGTACACTCGGTCAGTAATAATCCTCGCCATTCTAGATCTACCTACAATGTCACCGTCCGCCTCGGGTTTAACTGAAGGTGGTGTTGCAAAATGTATGTCTTTCTCGATCCTGAGGCGCAGCCCGCTAAGTAGTCATCTCAGGACGGAAGTAGGAGGGCTTGGGCTCGCACACGTGCCTGCTCGAACTCGAACTCCATCCACCGTGGCTCGCTCCGTTTAATTCGTAAACAGCAATCGCCGTTTCGGGACATCAGCTTCAGCTTCGACCCGTCTCAAGTCGGACGTGGATGATGATGCGTCCTCGTCTCCATCCACAGCAAGGTCCAAAATACACTAATCTCATTAGGTTTCAACACATCTATCTACTGATTATCGAGGATCTAGGCAAAACAAATAAAACAAATGCACAACAAGAGAGCGTGTCCGTGTCCGAACGTGTCCGTTGACTCGGGGAAAGTAAGTACAAGTCCATCTGATACGAATCGTCCTTTGGTGTCCGAGGTCGAAGCAGTACTACAATACAGCAAGTACAAGTCCGTCTGGGGCGAGTCCGAGTCCGAGTCCGAGTCCGAGTCCAAACGTCAGCGCGCACGCGTGATCTCGAAGAGTCGCGGGGATGCGCGCGCACGCGAGCACGGAAGGAAGGAAGGAACGAAGCAAGGAGCGCTCTCCCCTCTCAAAGGAAAGCTCAATCAGATCAGCCCCGCACGCCCACGCGCCCTGCAACCCCGCGCAGCGTGCGCATAAGCGATGCGCGGCGCGAGGGCTTCGCACTCGCGCTCTTCCCGCCGCCCTCTGCCACCACCACACCCAATTCGGACGGAGACGAGATCGGTGCAGCCGGTGCGGACGGGGAAGCGGGAGCTGGGGAAGACAGCGCCGGGGAGCCGGGCGACGCAGCCGAACTCGACGCCGCGCGCGCGTGCCCGCCCGCGTCCTGAGCGCCCGACTTGTCCCCGCGCCGCCGGAGGCGCAGGGAGGTGTAGCGCTTCATCGCGCTGCCGAGGCCGCGCCCGGTCACTGGGGGCCCGCCACTCGAGCCCGGAGAAACGGAGTTGGTGGAGCCCTCTGCACCCTCTGCAATCGCCCCCGCCTCCGCCCCGGCCGAGCGCGCGACAGAGAACGACCGCCGGAAGGGTGACAGCGCGCTGCCCGCCTTCGTCACCGCCGGGCGCGCGCCGAAGGTGGAGGGGGAGTATGTTATGGAGGGGCGCGGGTTGTCCGTGCCCGTGCTGGAAGTGGAAGTGGGCGCGGAGGCGGGGGACGTTTGGCGCGCGAGGGGTTTTGGGGACGAGATGGGGAGGGGGGAAGGGGAAGAGGATGAGGAGGGGACGGAGGAGGGCGCGGTGCTTGTGCTGAGGGCCGAGGTGCCGCCGGATGAGTTAGACGATGCCAAAGTAGAGGGCGACGCGTTCGCGGGCGGCTGGACGGGTAGAGGAAGGGGGAGGGGCAGAGAGTTTGAGGGGGCGTCAGCGGCAGGTTCGGCGCCATGGGCAGGTTCAACTACTTTTGTGGGGCCCCGTGCAACGTCGGCAGGGTCGGCAGTGCTCGACGACGCAGTGGCATTCGACTCTGCCACGGCTGCCGCAGCCGCAGCGCCGAAATAGTCGCCCTCCGCCGACGTGGACTTTGTCGGCTGCCGCCCGCTGCTCGCGCGCGACGCGAACGTGTGCCCGCCGGGCGTGGGGAAGTCACCCGGTGTCGGGGCGGACGAATCAGAGTCTGCGTCGAGGTGCAGTGCGATGCCTGGTGTGTGGCCGATGGAGCTTTGTCGCGGTCGTGCGGGGGAAGCAGAGGAGGAAGAGGTGGAGGTTGATGCGTTGGTAGCTGGGGAAAAGTCAGTGAGAGCACGAGTGGGGGAGCGCGGAGTCAGGCCGAAATGCAGGCCGAAGTTATCGGGGAATTCGATCCAGCGACTTCTCGCCTCAACAGAAGGCACACGAACGAACAGAACTTGAGAACCACGTACGCAAAAACGACGCGAGCAGCCCCCGTTTCTTCTTCGGCGCCGTTGAACGATCCCATTGGTTGTTCGCAAAGACGACGCTGTTGCGGGGGTAGCCACCCGGCAGCTCTGGGCCGGGTGTCGACGGCATGGAGGCCAGCGCCGGGGGTTTGGGTGGGCGCGCGGTGGGGTTGAGGGCGGAGGTCATGAGGACGAATCGGGGAAAAAGTTGGAACTTGGCGGAAGGAAGGACAGGGAAGAGTGATGGGTGCCTGGTGTGGGGCCCATCTACTTATACGCAAGCAAAAGATAGCCGCGCAACTCCAACGTTCCAGGCCGCCCGTGGGCGGGCCCGCATGCTTTCCTGGGAAAATAGTGACGTCGGGAGGGTGCTATTTTTAACCTTCGCGTGGTGACGCGCGCGGAGAATACCGGTATCAGTTCCCACGCAAACTCGGCCGTTGGACTTTCGATAAACTTCGACTTGCGCACTGCATATGCAGGAAGCTCGGGAAGCATACACGCTGCAAGAAAAGATACTAATTGGGTTTGGTAGGCGGATATCCGATATGGATTGAACCGTATCTCTTCAACCCACCTCCTCACCCACTGCGCCACGGGCGGCCAAAGGGTCGGGGCAAGAATCTGGGTGCAGATTCTGTGCAGGACTATATTGCAAAATGAGGGAGATTGTGTTTGAGCGATGTATACAAGCCGCGCTAGCGCAGCAGGGACCGTACAAAATACCAACAAGGTTTGTTTGTTCACGCCATCGAGAGGATTCGAACCTCCTTATCCCTCGAAGTCGGAGGGCGGACGACCACTGCAGTCTACAACAGCTTGGAAATGTATACGTATACGAATGAGGGAGGCGTTCACTTGGAGCAAGTTTGATTTCTCCTTGGGTCAGAAAATTAATTCAAAATTCACGCGGCCAAAAGATCGATTTCTGTATTGCTCGGAACACACAAGTGTCCAGCGGAGATAAGCTCCAAAAGCAATTCTGACCACGCGCACGAACGAGAGAAGGAGTAGAGATGTCGCGCAAAACAAAATACTCAATGTTAATCTACGCCGGTGGGAGGAGTCGAACCTCTGGCTTCCCTCGAACTCATCCGTCAACGGGTAAATTCGAAGCCAGAAAGGCGGCCACCGCGGTCTACCACGGCTTGAAATTGAGTGTACGAGGCCTGCATAGACACTGCGGTTGGCAGGGAATCGATGCTTCACATATATTGCACCTCGGCCCCTCCTGTCTTATCCTGCCCATGCACTCTATCTTCGCCCATGCACGGCACGCCTTCCCGTCCTGTTACATCCATCGAATTGAAAAAAAAAAAAAACATTTTTTCTGCAACCGGATGCTGTCGGGAGGAATCGAACCTCTGGTATGCCGTATATTTTTGCCTATGATGTGCGCGCGACCGGCACGGTCCACGACAGCTGAATATACGAGGGTAATATGTGGTTGGGTGGGCTTTACAGTTACACAACATCGTGGGTTTGATTCGTGCGCATTTCGACGCGCAGGGCCAGAGCATCGCTCACGATCAAAAAAAACCGGGGGCGTGAAGATCTAGATACACCCGTCTCCCCCTGGTCGAGCACTCCTGGTAATTACAGTGTGAAGGCCGCCACGGTCCACGACAGCTGGATATACTTATGCAGGTGAGATGCGGATACAGCGGCGATTGGGATGCCTGGACGTGCTGAAAAAACATTTCTTCTGCGACCGAATGCTGTCGGGAGGAGTTGAATCTCCAGTTCCCCCCGACCTCGTTCGCCTCAAAGGATTGTGCGGGTGACTGCCACGGTTCACGTTGAACAAAACAAAAAATCCAGACGTTGCATTCGTATGCCGTCCAGGAGTTGGGCCTCGGCTTCTTTCTTCGCAGTTTCTGCGAGGCGACTCTGGCTATGGTCTACAATGGCTTCTTTTTCTGACGTTGAGCTAGCGTACAATGCATGCAGAACCTTGAAATCGAAAAACTTGCGCGACGATAATTTTTCAATTCTCGTAGCTGTACTGAGTGCTCATATTTGTCGGCAATCGCGGTATCATGCATCAGCTTAGGTTGAAGGGACATCTAGAGAAGAAGTCACAAGAAAAACGGAGCATAGGATCACATATTTACTCCCTGGTTGAAGGGCTAGAATTATGCTGGAATGCGTCCTCAGCACTTGGGAGGACCAGAACCAGCACTAACCGGGATACGGAGTCGACTTACGCCCACGGAATCGGTCCCGAAGGGGGGATAATAATCAGATGTTGTCGGGAGGGCTTGACCCTCGAAACCCTCTTGCACACAACTCAAAGAAAAATAAAACTCTAAGCTACCAGTTTTTCACACGGAAAACCAATCTAGAACGGCAGCCACATCGAAGAACACATCACGGGGAGTATGGCGCCTGCAGCACATAGTGTCCGTCCCTCGTTGATTCGCATTGAATCCGGGGGGCGAATATGCTATGCGAGAATCAGGTAGGATCTTTGTTTCCGGTCCGTTCAGGTACAACCGAGAGTCAGTTGGGAATGCGGAAGACAAAAATGAGAAAATGGAAGTAACGATTTCTGAGGGCGTCCGTCTTTCGGGTTAACGAATATCAACAGGTACGTCTTCAAGTTCCGTGGCGCGCTGTTTTCCGAGAACCTGGTTCTCAACTGAATCAGACCGTCAAAAACAAATTTACAACCTCTCATCTTTCATTGCGCCGCGAACTTGCCGCGAACGTGTGCGCACAAATCCGGGTGATCTGAATTTGTTCCGATCCTGACCCGCATGACTCGGCAATCACGAACCGCTGATACTTGTCGACGATACTGAGCGACGGTCAGATCTCGAAAGGCTCCGGAGTACAAGTGGAAATTACTACCTTGTGTGTTCGAGTTTCAGGGTAGATCTTCCGCGGCGTGTCTTCATTATTATGCGCTTATCACGGAATAAAACTGCAGCCGACCAAGACGCCGTGAAATTGAATGCGACGGAGCCCGAAGGCTATCTACCGGTGACATATTTCGAAGTACGTTTTCCGCTTCTTTTAGGCACTGGGCATGAGCGGGTCCCAGAAAATTTTCTTGCACTAGGCAGGGGTTCTGACAGTATCCCGCTGTGTCCATTCTCTGGAATTCGTACAAATCCACTGAAACGATAAAATGAGTGGTCAAGAGGGGGACGGCGTGGTTGCGCTATTTCTAAATTTAGGGTCGCTTCGCCGTGTCCGTCCAGATGATGATCAGTCTTGATTCCGGCTAAGTTTGCCATTTGTGCACTGCATTCAAATTAGCTCGGATATATATATCACGGGAGCGCTGGATACCTTACACACCCACACACCCACAATGCCCCCGAGCCGCTCCACTACGGGCAACATTCTGGAGTACACGGTAGTGGCGGCGAACGCACTTCGGGATGTTACAACTCAAATCCCCTTCATCAACAGGGTCGCCACACTCACGTTGGCAATCATTCCTATGGTTCAGGTATGGAAGTTTAATCGAGACTCGCAGCTTATAGACTGAAGGGAAAACCAGAACACCAAGTTTCAAAAAGATAGATGCATCCGGATCATAGAGGACATTCATCAGTTGCTCTGTGTCCTGATGGACCACTCAATGTACTCACCGGATATTCAATCTCCCAGGATGCTCAATGTGATAGCCCAGTGTGCTCTGTGAGTCTGATTATTCCATAGCCACTGTCCCGCCTCAAGTTCAGCAGGACTCTCCAAAAGATTGAATCGTGTTTAAGAGCACAGCAAGAGCTTGGAACAATTAGGCGGCTGTTCAAGCAAAATGAACTCGTCATTCAATTGAACAGTTGTGAGACCGAGTTGAAGGCAGCTCTGGAGGATTTTACGGTCAGTTATCTTGCTCAAACAATGACACAAATCCAACCTCCGATTTGATAGACTGGACAAGGGCTTGAGCTGGCTTCTGCAATTGTTGAATTCCATATTGACACCGAAAGGCGCCATCGGGAGCTTCTCGAACTCATTTCAACCCAGAGAGGCTCCCTCGACAGTCGTTCCTCAGTGGGAACATTCTACAATATTTTGGTACTAGTCTGACACAACACTCTAGATTGGAAGAAGCTCCTTTCATACCAGGTGAACCCTTTTCCTCAAACCAGTGAATCCACTCTCACCTTCTGATGTTCCAGCTCCGGCTCATTCTCACTGCTGCCCGGAGCCCCAAAAATATTCAATGGACGAGAGTCCGAGCTTCAAGAGCTAGTGGATACTCTTCTTGCAGATCATGCCCGAGTTGCAATATTGGGCCCAGGCGGAATGGGGAAGACAACTTTAGCGATGGCGGCTCTTCACAACGAGAAAGTAATCACAAAATACACCGACCGCCACTTTGTCCCATGTGACTCTGCTCACACAAATATTTCCCTGGTGGCGGCAATTGGCTCTAGCCTTGGCCTTGAGGCTACTCGGGGATCAGCAGGACATGTTATTCACCATCTCACCATCTCGCCACCCTGCCTACTTGTCCTGGATAATTTTGAAACCCCATGGGAACCTGTGGACGGTCGGGCGAAGGTTGAGGAATTCCTTTCCTTGCTGACCGCTATCAGCCATGTTGCCCTTCTTGTGCGACTTCTTCTCGTAAAATCATTCTCCTTGCTAACAATCTCTCTCCAGATCACTATGCGTGGTGCTGAGAGGCCGGGGAAAGTGAAATGGACTCGCCCATTCCTGCAGCCCTTGATTCCACTGACTCCAATGGCTGCTCGCCAGACATTCGCTGAAATTACGGATGAAAGCCACGATGATTTCGAAGTTGACCAGCTTTTGGAAATAACAGACAATATTCCTCTTGCAATTCAGCTAGTTGCAACCGTTGCATCCTCCGAAGGTTGCCAGCTCACTTTGGAGCGGTGGAACCTCGAAAAAACTGCTCTTCTATCTGCGGGATATGATAAACGATCAAACCTGGAAATTTCAATCATGCTCTCCCTGTCAAGTCCCCGCTTGCTATCTTTGCCTCGTGCAGTGGATCTACTCAGCCTGATGTCACTCCTGTCAGATGGAATTTCTGACATGGACTTGGAACAAAGCAAGCCCCCAATTGCTGACATTTTGAAGTGTAAAACGACATTGGTCCGCACCTCGCTTGCCTATATTGATCATGCTGGACGATTGAAAGTGTTGGCTCCAATTCGGGAATACATCCGCAATGTGGCACCACCTTCACCGGATTTGGTGCGGCCCTTTCGAAAATACCTCAATGATCTTCTCAAGCTCTGGGCGACTTGGCTGAGTGGCTCCCCACTTGCAGTTAGCAGCTTCTCAACTGTTCTCAAATCTGGGTAATCTTCACAATCTGCTGCTCTATGGATTGGACAGCGATCCTGTAGACCTGGAGGGGACCATGGAGGGCATTATTCTGCTCAGCCGCCTGAATGTGAAGCTGAACCGTGGTACCACACCACTCATGCTGTATTTGCGGGAAAGGCTGGGTGAGATCAACAACCATCGGCTTCAAGGAGAGTTTATCACCGAAACATTTCGGGCAAGATTCTTTTATGCGATCTCAAACCCGGACGAGCAATTGAACGAGGGTGTTGAGCATTTTCGTATAATCAAAGATGTTGAGGGTGAAGGTCAGTCTTTTTGCCCATTGTGAAACCCATCATTGATAACTGTGCCCTAAGCCCAACTCTATAATGCGGCAGGACCATATTATCTTGACTATGTCTGTGATCACCAGAAAGCACAGAGTTTTCATAGCCTTGCCCTCTCTCTGGGTTCACAGTGTGATTCTCCCGGGGTCCAAATTATAGCAATGAATGGCCTCGGCATGATAGAATACCTTCACGGGAATTGGTTAGAAGCTCTACGATTGGCTCGTGAAACACATAGGATTGCAGTGGCCACTGGAAATGTGATGGGCGAGCTGAATGGCATTGCATCCCAAGCCCGGTGTTACATGGCACTTGGTGACTTCAAGCACACATTAGAGTTGGTGAAGCACGGGAAAGAGCTGGTGGTTTGGGCGGGTATACAGGGTGGAGATAATGAGAGTGTGTTGACAAATGTCGAGTCTGACGTATACCAGTTCAAGACAGAGTATGCTGAGGCACGGCATATCCTTGAGGCTATCCTAAAACAAACCTCCGCTGTGCTCTCTCCTGTCATTCATGCCTATACTCTTGTCAACATTGTATCCCTGAATTTCATGACCGGAAACTGCACAGATATTGTGTCTCAGAACCTTCGGACTGCAGCAGCTGCGTTTAAACATGCACACTACCCACGGGGCATTTCCCTTTGCGAGGTTCTATATGCAGACGAGAGACTTCATAAAGGGGACACAAGAGGTGCACGTGCTGAGTACATGCGAGCATTTGCTGATGCATATGGGCCCGATGGCGAGATTGCATGCTACTGTCTTGTAAGACTGGCAGATTCCTCCGTTCATTCTGGCCCTGAAGACTTTGAGGATATTGAGCGATGGGCAACAGTGTTCCTTGCATTTGCGATGCGCGCAGCATCACGTAGCATGCTTACAGTACACCAAGCATTGCGGTGCCTCGGGGATGTTCTTGTACAGCGGGGAATGAGCAACGAGGCACTGAGTATTTTGACAGTTGCACTTGAGGGGTTCACATGGATGGATGTGCATCAGAGTAGGGCTGAATGCATGCGGACAATGGGTCAAGTCTATTTCGGACGCGGTGAACTTTCCGAGGCACGCACCCTGTGGAAGGAGGCCAGACCACTTTTTGAGAGGTCATTGCAAACGAAAGCTGTTGCAAACATTGATCATAGGTTGGCGGAGCTGGAAAGACATTATGAAGCAAACCGGGAACAAGGTTTTGACCTTTCTGTACCTCTGCAGCTTTCGACTGTCGAGGAGACTCCAGTGCATGAAGAGGGAGAAGTTGAGGCGGGTGTAGAAACAAATACTGCTCAAGCTGTTGGGTTGTAAAAATTTATTAGCGGTTCAGTTCTTTAGTTCTTCATATTTATTTGTTTGGATGAATCTACAGTGCCCCATATACCATACCCTTGACATAAGAGTTTCAATAGTATATTTGTCAATTCGCCAGGGAACAGGATTCATTGTTGAGTTCCACCATGTGAATCTAATGAGATTATGAGAGTAGGAATTGAAACATTTTTCTGTGTGATTCGGGTCCATGGTAGTTTGTCTTTCTCCTTGCGTGTTAAGATGGTATACAGTGCCTACAACACATGGTGTGCGGCGCGTCAGGAGGGTGTTTTTTTTCGGCGACTAAAGATCCGGAACACGCAGGGCGATATGTAGTCGCGCGGCAGCAGACACTGGACGCACAAAATCCAAATCGTCCTGGAAGAAGTCAGTCCAAACGCTATCGTCCATCGGAGAACGAAAAAGAGAGAATACAGCGTCCGAGCACATGGTGTGCATCTGTCCCGATTTCGTGAAAGTCGACGTTCGAGCGGAAGACCCCGTTCAATTCGGGGCGGACGCATAACTATCTGAAACTTGCATTTTTTTCTCTTCCTTCTTTGGCACCGGGGTGGAATCGGGCCATGCGCCTCGACGGTTGAAGACGGAGTGTGGAAGTAAACAGTCGATATCTCGCGGGCCGAGGAACGTCAATACCGAGCTTACCCAAACTTAGAACGAAACAGAAAGTATACAGTGTCCGTAGCACATGGTGTGCATCTGCCGCAATTAACGCGTGGACAGATGTCAATATGCAGGCAGAAGACTCCCGTTCGATTCGGGACGGGCGCGTAGGTGCAAACAGTGCGGCAAAGTAATGTTTTTGTGGCTCGTCCCGGTAAAAGCTAGCTGTTTGGACGGCGGAAGATTGGGTGCAGAGAAAGCGAGGATGTGGTTGCGCGGCTGGAAAATCTGCCCAATGTGCAATTCATCTACAGAGGGAATCGGCCCGAAATGTCAGCGTGTATCGTGAATAGAACAAAGAGGATAGAGCGTCCGAGCACATGGGTGCGTCTGCGGAATTTAAGCGACTACTTACTCATTTCTTGCAGAAGATCTTCGGGGCGGGTGCATTGCGCATGGGCTTCATTTTTTTCCCCTCCGGCCTGCCGAGGTGGAGTCGAGGTTGTGCATTGGGGTTGACCGATGACACGAAGGATTCCGTATGTTGTACCTGGTCAACCATCGGATGGCTGGAGTATACTCAGACGCGCGCGTGATCACGGACTAGCTGCGATACAAATTGCTCTCCCCGAAGAGCCGCTAAGCGAATTCAATACAGCAATGCTTGTCGGTTCGGTGGGACGGACTCGGAGGAGGGTATTTTTGAACCAAGCGCGCGAGCCCGAGCACGGATCGTATCTGTAGATTAATTGCCCAACGGATGGGGATTGATGAGTTAATTCCGGCTCCTGCATTCATGGAGGGACATACCGGGAGAGAGTAAAGCGCCAGTAGCACACGGTGTGCGTCTGCTGAAACTTCTACACGGGTCTGCATAGTTTCCAGGCAGTGATCCCCGTTCAATTCAGGGCAGGCGCATACACTGCATTTTGACAAGGGCTGGACCCACCTTAGCCGAGGTACCCAAGGTTTTAGCCGAGACACCTCGGGAAAGTCGGCATACCTCGGCTAAGATGGGTCCAGAACCTGTCAAAATGAGTTGGGGAAATAGTTTTTTTCGAAGCTTCTTGGGCGATAATGAGTTGTGCGCCGTATTTTGGGTCCATTGAGCCATGACTCGACGAGCAGCGAGACTCGAGAGTGGGACAGGCGACCCCAGGTACAGGGCACGCACGAGACGATGAAGTTTGAAACCAACCCAGTGAAGCGAGATCTCGATACCCCTGAGCGGAGGCTTTGGCGCTCGGTGATGAAAGGAAAGATGAGCGATGGCAGCGTGGCACTGTAATACGGGATGTTCCGTATCAGCACGTCATGATGAATTTCTCCTCCTGGCGACGACGTCACTTCAAGACTTGGAGTCGCGCAATATAAAACCACACGCACCCACCTCATGGCTCCCAACATCCCTGCTTCGCTTCCTCTTCCCACCTACTTCGCCCACCGCCAACTCCGACTTTCTCCGACATGTCGACCGCCACCGCTCGCCCGCCGAAAGCCCCGCCGTTGAACACCATGCCCTCGACGCCGGGTCCCGAGGTTCCCGGAGGCTACCCGCGCAACAGTGTCGTCTTTGAAGGCAACCAATGGGACCGCCCAGCAGCGGAGCCGCAGACGGGCCTGCTCACCAAGGCGAAGAACTTTCTCCCTGCGCCAACGACATATCTCCCGCCCGCTGTGGCGTCGTATTTCCGTGCGTGTCTTTCTTTTCAGTGTTGTGTTCCTCCATCCTCCATCCTTTCCCTTTTGGCTTTCATTATCTATCCCTGCATAGCTGATGCTTTGTTCCTGCAGCCACACACGCCGACGCGTCTTCCACCGCCTCATCCACGCCGACTGGCTCGCCCGCACACACCCCCGGCGGCGCTATGTACACCGACAGCAGCGCGGCGAGCAACTTCAGCTCGCGCGCCTACGCGGGTACGGCCTCGTCGCGCGGGACGCTGACGCCGACGCCAACGCCGAGCGAATTGAACGGCGCTTCCGATCCCCACTCTACCTCCAACTCCACCTCTGCTCCGAATGATGACGCCGACGCCGCCCTGGCCCCGACCGCCGATGCCAAGCCCGCCACCTCCGCTGCACCCGTCACCGCGCGCCCCGACCCAGGTGTCGTCCCCCTCCCCTCCGTTGTGCCCTTCTCCAGCGTCCTCGCCTCCAACGGGCGCTCTCCCCCGCTCGCCTCCCCCGCCTCGACCTCAGTCCCGCCCACGCCCCCGCCGAAGGCCGACTTGTCCCCTATCGTTGGTTCGCCCGTGTCCCCCCTTTCCAACAACACAAACTCAGCCTCGGATTCCTCCACCTCGACAACCCCGTCGGCGTACTCAACCGCTAGCACGGCCTCCACCTCTCCCTCACCCTCCTCCCCACAGACGAAGCAAGCGACGTTCGTCCTCTCCCCGATGCCGCCGCCGCCGCACAACAACGCGGGCTTCTCCGCGAGCGTGAAGCGGTTCGCGAGCCTCCGGCGCCGAGACGGGGATGCGAAGGGCGCGCCGCCGAGTGCGTTTGGTGGCGTCAGTGCGGGTGCGGGGCATGCGCGGGGCGCGAGTCTCGACAGCGCAGTGCCCGCCCCGGCTTCGCCGACCAACGTTGCGGCGGCACCCAAGCCGACGCGCCGTGCGTCTTTCCTGCGCACGCTGCGCGAGGTTGCGGGGAAGGTGCGGCATCCGCACGGGCACGGGCACGAGGACGGGCAGTAGGCGGTAGTTGCGCTGCATCGAACGAACCCCCGCGCGAGGTGGGATGTTGCGAGGGGCGCTCGTGAAAACCGAACCTGTTCGGACTTGGACTAGGCTTGGACTTTTATACCTGTACTTGTATTGTACGCAAAAACTCGGACCACGACGGGTATCTACACGCTCTGGATATGCTGTACCCTAATATAATAACATTAATTCATGCACTCGGTTGTGACTGAGAGCTGCATGCACAAAAAGAGCAGCGGTACAGCACGCCGTCGGGAGGAGTCGAACCCCCGGCTCCCTCTGATTATCGCGTCTCTAAAGAAGCATAGCGTGAGGGCAACCTCCGCGGTCAACGACGGCTTGGGCGGGATAGTTTCTAGAGGAATGAGTGGGATGGATTGGGTTGGGATTCCTTGCGAAGATGGACTGAACAAGCAGGATGAGTCGTAGAATGAAACTAAACTAAACGAGTCCTATTCAAGTTAAACATCTACGAAAAGTCTGATGCGGGTCGAGAAATCTTCGCGCGCTTACTGCTCCATGAATCAACGAATGTACTATAACAGAGCAAAAGAATAAAAGTTTGGGCCTCAGATTTAGAAGCAATGCCGTCGAGAGAAGTCGAACTTCCGGCTCCCTCTGATCTTGGTAACGATTCACGAAGAGATGAGGGCAACCTCCACGGTCAACGACGGCTTGAATACTAATTGCAGATCGAGGGATAGGTGGGATGGAATTAGTGTTGCCGCGACTTGTTAAGTCGGAAGTCGACTTGTGGTAACTTCTGACTTGACTTGACTTGACTTGGTGGGCTCAAGTCACTTGAAGTCACTTAAGTCGACTCAAGTCGATTGAGTTTCACCAATATTAACTCACGAGGTTGGACAGCACTTGATTTTTACAATACTAGCTGTAAGTAGCAGTCAAACTGTGGCAAGATACAAATTCAACTACTCGTTGTTCTCCTCTGGCATTTCAGTAAATATGATCCCATCTGCTGAGTTGCAACTGTCAACAATCTCGCGCCAAATAACATTCCTGTCTTTCTCGTCTGTGTCAGCGAGAGTTCGAAGCCAGTCTTCATCGTCGTCTGCAACAGGGCAGGTGGTGTCTCCTGTGCAGTATTTCTCTGATGAGATCGAGGAGGCATTTGCCTTTGCTGTTTCGTCTGGTGAAATTTAAAGAATCTGCCTGGGAAGAATATACAAGTACCGATACATTTGCTGAGCATGCCAGTCTCGGCATTAATCTAGGTTGAGTGTCAGGAACTTGATAGCAATTTTAGCTGGGAGGAAAGACACCGAATTGGTTTGTGAACAGCCGCTTGCAGGTTGGACATGAATTGAGATATTGATACATTTGATGGTCCACGCAGTTTGTGATTCAAAAGTCGGGTTGTTTTCAGTCGAAATTGGAATCTCCAAACTTCTTTACTCACTGTGACTCAGTGCTGACAAAGGAAAGCATGATTATTGGTGAATTCCTGGGAACTTGATAAGTTGATATGAAGAAGTTTGCTCATAAATGAAATCAATCAGAGACTGTTGTTCCTACAACAGATTCTTGCTCTCAGAGAATTTGCAGTCAGTCCCACAGACCTTTGTTGCCACACGGTGAGCTTGATTTTCGTAGATTCTTTGCCCATGCATGTGGAGTCGCTGTGAAACCTCAAGAAGTTCATGCCAAAATGAGTATGATTACCAGCGACCATAAAGTGGTGTGCAATAGTGTTAGCAAGTGCTCTTGAACCATTCAGATGCTTCGAGACAACGTAGTAGGTTACAGTCTGTTCATTTAATCAGCACAACTGATCTGGCTGTGAAGGACTCTACAAGATTCTTTGCACGCATGCCTCAAACTATCCCCCTGAAGCGGTGGCTGCAGATGACGGGCGGGGTCATAGATATGCAGTGCCCATCTTACAGGCTTATTCGGATCTTCGCTGCTGCACATCCAAACTTCCTCAATGATATCTCTATTATCCACCATCACAGAATCATTTTATTTGTGATTAAAAAATTGGTTACTAACCTGGAAGTAAGTCTCTGGTTCAATCAGCTAAAGAGAGTGTTGGACCTGAATTAATCAAATAGGGAGTCCTCAATCTACTCTACCACCATTTGTTTCAACGGGCACCTCACGAAGTGGCAATCTTTGCCTCATTGCTAGAGGTTGGATCTCCTGCCCGCTGATCACTTGGGCCAGTGAATTTTAGCTGTGACGGTTGGGATACTTGGCACCTCTCATTGCCCATGGACTTTGATTTGGACGAGCTCCCAGAGCTGATTGATTTCGATATGTAGTTGTCCATCGGTTGTTGAAACAGAGTTGCACATCAGTGACACACAATTGTTCCGCTTGTGAATGATTGATCGGCTAAGGGAACCGGTGGACCGAGCACAGCCACTGGGGCCAGCATTCACTTTACAATCATTTTTTGATCGTAAAGCAACTTTGGGTCAATTAAATAGGACTGGCTGGGAGAGTTTGTCCCAGAGAGCTGGATCTGCCTGCTCAATATCCAGGCCCTGCAGTTTGGCAATCAAACCTCCCTGGAGGTGAATTTTGGCGCCTTTCTTCAAACATCCCAAATATCGTCCAAATCCTGTGTCTAATAGACCAAAAGATCCCTAGGCATTTGCCCGAAAATGCCCTGCCCTAAAAAATGTCTTGCTGGCCGGGTTCTTCAATGTCGATGTGATTTTGGGTCCTATATCGGTGAAAAACGCATTTTTGACCTCAAACACTACATCCAATGAACTGGATGATCCCTAGGCATTTACCCGAGAACACCCTGTCCTCCAAAACATCTTCGCTGGCCGGGTTCTTCAATGTCAATGTGATTTTGGGCCCTATATCGGTGAAAAACGCATTTTTAACCTCAAACACTCACTACTACTTCAAATATTGTCCAAATCCTGCATCTAATCGACCAAATGATCCCTAAGCATGTACCCGAGAATGCCCTGGCCTCCGAAATGTCTTCGTTAGCCGGGTTCTTCAATGTCGATGTGATTTCGGGTCCTATATTGATGAGAAACACATTTTTGACCTCAAACACTCACTACTACCTTGGAGTCCTCCAATCTCATCCAATCCCTGCGTCTGATGGACCAAGCGATTCCCAAGACTTTATGCAAGCACTCCCTGCCCTCAGAAATGTCCTCGCCGGCCGGGTTCTTCGACGTTGATCTGACTTCTGGGCCTATATGGCTGAAAATCGCATTCTTGTCCTCAAACAGGCACCGCTACCTCAAATGTCATCCAATCCCTGTGTATAATGGACCCGCAAATCACAATGCATGTATCCAAGTGCATTCTGGCCTCCAAAATGGCTTCACCTGCTGGGCTCCTTGATGTCAACGTGATTTCTGGGCGTATATCAGCAAAAAATCGCATTTCTGACCTCAAACAGTCACTACTACCCTGAATTTCAACCAATCCCGTCCTCTAATGGACCATATAATCCCCGAGCATGTATGCAAGAACTCCCTGGCCTCCAAAATTTTCTCGCTGGTCGGGTGCTTCGACGTCAACCTGACTTCTGGGTGTACATAGGTGAAAATCGCATTTTTGCCCTCAGACACTTACTACTACCTCAAATATTGTCCAATCCCTGTGTCTAATGGCCCATAAAATCCTTCAGGATGTAATCGTGGACTGCCCACCCTCTTGAGTTTCTCCACTAGCTTTGGAATAGTGCTTCAGCTGGGGAATTCATAGAGTAATACGCAAATGATGTTTTTAACGATCACAATGAATCAAGGTTCCTCCACCCAACTTTGACCTCTTCCACCTTTTCCAGACATGTAAACTGATGGCCTCAGACATAAATTGTGCCATGGTCCATAATCTGGCAGCATAGGGAGGATTTTTGGCTGGAATCTTGTTTTGGCTGGTAACGATTACACTCTTGTCTTTCCAAAATTCTGTCTGTATAGAACATCTTATAATCAGTTCTTAAATGAATCCCAGGGCCAAAATTGCAGACAAAGCTGGTGGTTGAGCTTATAAAATGCACCGGTCAGCACTTTACCATCAAATTATGATGGTAAAGTGCCGACCGGTGTACACAGCCACAATTTGGCAGCACCTGTCACTATCTATTACCGCTGTCACCTTTTGCTTCTGCCTTGTCAATGGCTAGCTCAGCTGTGACCCAGATTGAGGCCCTTCTGGTTCAACTACAAGACCTCGACCTCCAGCACACTCCTCCACAACTTGGAGCGGCGGCTGAGGCAGCCAAGGCCCATTTAGACCGACACAAGAATGCGCTGCTATAGGCTCCTACTGAGACGCAGCCAACTGCCTTGGGCAAGTAATCTACCACAAATATGGATGTTAATTAAGTATTCCGCCCCAGAGATATTCCCGGACAACAATGGTGTATCACATATTCCAGACAATTTAGATTAGCTGTAGGGCTGTTACAAGGCTCTTTTGAGGCTTTTGAAGATTCTCAGATCCGAAATCCGACTTAAGTCTACTCAAGTGACTCCAAGTCGACTTGCACTGACTTGCAAGTCAAGTCAAGTCTCAGTTCCGACTTGACTTGACCTGACTCAAGTCTTGTCAGCCAAGTCGACTTAAGGACAGCCAAGTCTAAGTCGCGGCAGCACTAGATGGAATGGGTTAAATGCCGAGTTGGAGTGCTGGACTGTGCAGTGATATTATTAATGTAGGACAAGTGAGATGCAATATGAACAAGTGAAGAATGGTCGAACCGCCCTGGTCCAAGTGAGGCCAATAAAGAAGGGTCTTGTTCTCGAATAAGACAGCAGAAAGCAGCAGTGGGTGTGGGTGTGGATGGTGGCGGCGGCTTCGGCGCCGCAGGGATGGTTAACAAAGTTACTTGGAAAAACTAACTTGGCCTTACAAAACTAACTTTACTTTACTTGTGGCAGACAAGTAAAGTAAAGTAAGCAAAAGTAACATCGGATGGCCCAAGTTACTTTGTCTGATGGCACAAGTTACTTTGTCTGATCAAGTTGATCCAACTTGGCGGGGCAAGTTACTTGAAGTTATTTGAAGTTACTCAAAGTAATTTTGATTAAATTTGTCTGCATAACGAACTGCTGGCTTCAGTGATTTGATATTAAGATCCTGTAAATGACCCCAAGCTGTCTCGAACCAGATTGTATCCATTAACTCATGACAGAGTCTTTCCGTTGACCCCTGCTGTTGAAACGTTTCAGTATCCCTGGAGAAGGGTGCCAAACAATTGACATACGGGGATGACTGACAGCTCGCTGTGAATCGACTGCCTGTCGGCTGTGGGGAATCGGGGTGGAGAATTAAGAGTCTCCCCCTGTTGTCGGTCTTAAAATCAGTCTGTCTCAGAGTTTGGTCAGTAAGCTCTTTCAGCGACTCGGATGGGCCATCGCTGGACTTATTTGTTTGCCACATATGATGTGCTTTAAAGTGCAGCCATGGGATTAGTTGTCCTCATTTTGATCAAGTCATTTATTAACATTGCAGTGCCGAATGCACTGTGGCTAGCAACGGTCAGAGGATTGAACCGCCTCCGGTCGCCAGTCCATTACTAATTAGATTAATTAGATATGGTTTCTCTTCTTATGGACTAATGCCTTATATTGCGCCAGGTCAATGAACACCACGACATTGCATCTAATCTTTTTGCTAATTTTGGGCTGTCATTTGACACCATCCCTTAGAGTCTATGGTTCAACTACAAGTTGGGTGGGAAGGAGTTGGGTAAGCGCATTTCCCCTCCTTTTGTTCCTGCTAAAAATGAGGGAGTTTCGTCTGTACAATCTCTGAGTCTGATATGGGCCCATTTCACGGCCTACCACGAGTAATAATCATAATAACAATAAAAGAAGATTTTTTGACACTGCCCTGAACTCTCCTGTCACTTCACATCGTTTCGTAGAACCACACAAAAATTGGATATTAAGGTCACAAAATACCAATCTGATGAGATTCTGGTGCGAACGATGGACTTTCGTGAACATCGTTGCGCTGTGCAACACAGGGGAAAGGGAAAATCAGGGCGAGACAAGCCTAGGCCGTCTAGAATCTCTTTTTTCTTTTTTCTTTTTAAATGTTTTTTCGACGGTAGACTTAATGTGGGTCGCGGACCGTCCGGTGATCCACGCGATCCACGCCTTTGATCACTCCTCGGCGGTTTGGGATGTTCAACTGTTCAACTGGGGAACTGATCACGTTTCTGCTGTTAGTACCTTTGTGGCCGTGCTTACACCGTTATTCAATCGCTCTATTGTGTCCCAGGTTGCCAAGTACACACATCAAGTCTTTCAAATCTTTGAGGAGGTACCGCATGTATGGCCAGTGGATGGATATTAGGTGAGTAGTAACAACTCAGTGAACTCTTATATTTATAGCTGCACTTCGCGGGCTCGAGATAGACAGCCTTAAAAGCGGCTCAATAGTCGGAGGCAAGTGAATTGTGGTGTAGTAGTAGTATATCTGTAAAGGCCGGATGTACTGTTGCTACAACTTGGCGTTTCGAAAGGGGACCTAGCCGAGCAATTGATTATTCTGAGTCTTATCTGTGAAGTTCGATTCTCAAAATCAACAAGTCTGCACCTAGTTGTTGTTTGGGATTCGCTCTTCATTTTTTGGTGTTATTTTGTTCTCGAAAAGTGACCAGGTGGCCATCCTCTTACTGCAGATGATCCACGGCTGACGGGAGTCATCTGTACCTAGTCTCTCATAGACGCTACAACAAGTATGCTTGTACCTCGCATGTTGTTATCTGTACCTGTCAGAAGATTTTCCTGTGCATGTGGCTTACACGAAACATTCAGCCGTTTCTTTGTTGAACTTTCCGTTGAACTTTTCGTCAACAATCGGCGTCCAGATACAAGTGATTCGCTTCCGAATGTTTCCTTCTTCCCAACCACCACCACGGCACCACCGATGTCAAGTCCTTTCCCGGCGTTCTTCCACGCAGACATTCTGGATTCGCTATGAACAGTAGATCGACTCTCGAGCTTCCGCGATCAAGTCTCACTACAGGTGAGCCGGTCTGTCACTCATAAAATCGGTATACCCCAAGTATACCCACGAACTCCCGCCACCATGAGAAGTACTGTACCAGCTGATTCAGATCAAGCGTTGTTAAAAGTTGGCCCTGGCTCCAGGCCGCGCATCTGTACGTGCCTGGGCTTCCGTCTGGAGAACATCGTATCAAGGATGTCGTGTACGGTCGGAACTTCTGTTGTCCATCCAGGCGATTCGAGTAAGATTACCACAGTTCTGGCGGCGCATCTGACCTTCTATTCTCTCGATTCTGATATGAAACCTGCTCGATGTTCTACCCAGACATAGGTTGGTAACGGAGGTTACTGTAACTCACTCCGCCTGTACATTCCCGACGATTCTCCTGCTCAGTAGGTTCGCTTCTTCTCGGGATTGAGATGCCCGCATTGGCCTCGGTGCTGAAAAATGTGGTAACTCTTCAGAAATTCTCAAACATGCGTTCAGAGGGTGGAGAATCGACAACGTGCCAAAAATCGTTGCGTGGGCACCACAAATTCATATCTCTCTCTACCCAATGTTTGGACCTCAGATCTCACTCTCACGATCGCAATCACCACTGATGAGCACATAAACCACGAAATTCTATTAAATATGGAAATAATGAGCCTTCCTATCACGGCGCAGGTCTCCAACGTTTCAACCGGTGCGGATGCAGAGGATGCGGACGGAAGAGAAGCCCGCGAGCGATCTAGTAGTGCAGGCGGATGAACGCCAGTGAGCATCATTCTGAACTTCCACAAGTACTATGTATCCACTCACGTGTAGCACCCATTCACAACAGGAATACCCGTGAAGTTGCCATTGATGCCGTTGCAGTTGGCTTTTTCGTCCCAAAACAATGAGAATCTCATGGTATAAACATTGGATTGGAAGATGCACTCACAGGTAGCGAACACGTCCATCTGGCAGCTCGTCTGCGTTCCAACGGTGATATTGAGGGAGACGACGCCGGGCGTTGCCTGGCAGAACGCATCCTCGGGGACGCCGGACCAGGTCGCGAGGGGGGTGCCGTAGCAGCCGCTCGTCTGGCTGTAGGAGCCGGGGCTCGGGATCTTCGTGCCGTAAGAGGACACAATGGGAGTGACCTGGGTGGCGAGTGCGGCGCTGGCGGCTGTGAGGAGGAAAGTGAAGAGCTTCATGACTGAGGGGATAAAGGACGAGATCTCTGCAGCCACGTCATATAGGGCGGGTGCCGGCATTGGCAGAAATGACGATTGCTCAAGCTGGCTTCCTGAAACTTCTGAGTCAATGTTAACATAATTTATCTTTTCCGCTATAGGGATGGATTATGGTTCGATCCAAAGACCCGCGGGCATGGTGGGTGAGGGTTGATGATCCTTTCCTGCGTGACAGCGGAGGGAAAAAACGAAGAAGAAGCAGTACGCCATCTTTCCCGAGTCATCCTTTCTTTTTTTTTCTCCTGCTGGTTTGTTTGCACGCGGAGTGCGTTGGGCATATTGGCTGAACGGCCTCGACCGACGCAAATGAAGTTCCATTTTTGTTCCGGACAGTTTACTCACCTACACAGGAACGTCGACGTTGTTGTCGATGTGCCTCGCTACAGAACATTCCCAGGGTTGAAGTTCTTTTCCTTCTTTTTCATTCCTGCTTTCACATCGATGACAGCATGACAGACGACCCGGATGAATAACGAAGTGGATCGAATGACATCATTAAGTAACGAGGTCAGGGACACCCATCGAAAATACGCGGTGGAAACTCGACTCGGAGCTATTGAGGAGAAGGATGTACTGTATATGTCCACAGTTTTGCAACTAACTTGATTTCCTGGATAACTCGATGCGCGATCGATTCTCTATAATTCCTGCCATTATTATGCTCAACTGTACCTCGTCTCGGGGCGTCCGCAGCCAGCGCTGCTTACGTGCAACCGGAGGATTCCTGCGGCAAAACTTATCACACACAGGGACCAGAGCCCTCAATCAGGTTGGCCACATGACCCAGCCATCAACGTACAGGGCACTGAACACCTTCGAAATCGATATATTACCCACACGGCCCGTGTCGGTTCTTTGTCACAGGATCGGAACGCGAGGATTCGGACCTTACTTGCACCATGCTGGATTGAGCTCTGCCAAAGTCTTGAATGTTCGCTTGACTAGACTCTGTATGCGGCGGCAAGCACGATAAATGGATAAACCTATGTCGGCTCGTAGCTCCAGTCTGGTGTTTTTCCGGCTTGGCTTGGCCGGGAAGCCATGGCTTTGGCTTGGCTTCGTCTGACTTAGGGAATCCCAAGCCAAGGGCAAGCCAAGCCAAGCCAGGACCACTGGCTTAAGCCATGGCTTGGATGGAAAGAATTCTCAGGACCATTTCGAATGTTCCTGCCTATCAGAGCGCATGTAAGTAGCCACACTTCCTTTGTAAGTTCAAATAATCTGCAGAACTTGAGTTAACAGTCATAATTCCCGTATCTCAACTTGTCGAATCAACGCCGATCCGAAAATCGCCTTCCCAATTGAGACAGAAGGTCGCAACAAATGTGCAATTCTCTCGGAATGCTCGATAATTAGTGAGTATTAGACCATATGTGTGCCCTAAAAAATTCAACGTTCAGAGTATTGTTTTGGAGAACATATTCGCGGATATCAATTTAAGCCAGAGGGTTGGCTTGCCCGGGCTTGGCGAAACCATGGCTTGGCTGGCCTGGCTTCTGGCTTGAAGCCGGGCCCAGCAAAACACTACTCCAGTCAGGTACCATGTCAGAACTTCTGTCAAGAAGTCTCTGTAGACAGATGCCAGAATTTCGTACGTTCGTACCTCGACTGAAAGCACCTTCAAGTTGCCTATCCTGGAGGTTAGGTATGTATGGATTTTGTATAAAAGTCTCTCGCCCCTCCCTAGTCTCAATCCAATCGACTTACCAAGACATCTCTGGCCATGAAACCATCTACTTCATTAGTTGCTTTGCTTTCTCTTGCATCTGCCGCGGCAGCGACGGCTATACCCGGTTCGTATGCTTGCCCTCGCTGTTCCCAATAGCTACTTACCCGTCGCGATTCAAGCCCGAGGCGTATCTTCATGCATAGCGCAAGACCGGGTGCTTGTTAAAACTCACAATGTCAGCGCCGCTGGCCACGAAATCCAGGTTTCGACAAAGGCATGCTCCGCCGACGTCCTTATTTCTCGCGCTGTCGAAAAGAGGCAGGTTTTCAACTCGTGCGCTGCCATTGGTAGGTTTGATCCGGGTATCCATGCGATGGCGGTGACTGAGCAGGATTGTAGAAAACACGCTGTTCCAATGTGTGACCAACCAAGGAGCAGGGCCGCTTTTCGCTGACTGTACTGCTCTCTCTTCTGCGATCGTCGCAGTCTTCGAGCAAGCAGGCGGTGGATATTTATTTTGTTCGCCATGCATGCGTGTTCCTGAATTTCATTATTTAAACTAGACCCCCCGCTATTCACGGTATCGCCCCAGTTCGTACAAGAGTTCTCCCTCGGGACGTGCTTGTATGCGTGGATCAACCAGAACCCTGTGGGAGGGGCCACTTTGCAGTGCTCCTACAGCTATGTGGTACGGATCTTTCTGTGCTTCTTCATCAGAGACGTACATTGATTAATGCCGGTGTTAGACTAGCTTCCTCGCTTTTCATCTGGATGAGAGTTGTATACTTGCGGGCGACACCGGCGGGTTCAGCATTGTGAGCAACTTGAACCCCCAGCTTGACCCCGCGTCTTTGGACTGGAACTTTGAGTGCGTCTGTTATCTTTCATGAAGGATATTACACTAATCATGTGATCTGAGTGTAGAGTTCTCCACTCGTGAATTTGTTGTCTCTTATTGATACTGGGGTATCGGGATACTTGCCTCAAAGGAAAATGAGGTCATGTGTGATGTTGCTTGGTTTCGTGAGCGAAAGAACTCACAAAGTGTGGGTAGCACTGCTCCAACAAGAGGTGCAAGTTCGCCTGAATAGAACTTGAGAAAGAAAATTGTACCCTAGCAGCGTTCGGGTTCAAACCGTTACATTGCCAATGTGAAGACGGTTCGAACCATGCATAGTTTAGCAGCTATTAGAGGAGAAGGAGGGTTCAAACTGAAATGGTTCGAACCATTTTTTCCATTTGAACCATTTTTTCCCGGTTTGAACCATTTTTTCCGTTTGAACTGTTTTTTCCTGGTTTGAAATGTTTTTTCTGTTCAAACCATTTTTTCCCAGTTTGAACTGTTTTTTCTGTTTGAATTGTTTTTTTGTTCAAACTGTTTTTACCATTTGAACTGTTTTTCCCAATTTGAACTGTTTGAACTGTTTTTTCTATTCAAACTGCTCTTTCTGTCAAACCATTAATTCCTGGTTGAAACTGTTTTTGTTGGGGCATTTCAGTACAAACCATTTTTTTCATCCAAATTGCTTTTTTCCCACTTTGAACCATGTTTTGCTAAAGCATTTTGTTTTCAACCATTTTTTGTTTTTGAGAGCTTCATCTTGCTCATTTGAAGCACTTATCAGAGACAGAAGTCAGTTTTTAGTAGCTCAAAATATAAATTGGCTTGCAGTGCAATGAGGATGTAAATCAGCTGCATCAACTGGGGATGGCAGTAGAAGTGAGGGTCATGTTGGAAAGACGCAAGCTGACACATACACAGACACATATGTGGACATGTTGTGTATGGAGACACACAGCCCATTGGTATGGTGTTGCATGGTTTCAGCTGGACTGAAACTATTTATCTCTTGGTCTTCATTGTCCTGCATAGTTTATTTGTTCCATTGTTCTCAGGGTATAAAAACCCTACATACTTCCAGTGACTTTCTTGCTTCCCCCCCACTCTTTTGGATTCTATATTCTCACAGGTTATCAGATATTTCCTGGCTGAACTCTTCGGGCCAGTGACAATCCCCTTGATCATCTACAATGACAACCAGTCTGCTATCTCATACATGATAGAAAAAACAGAAAAAACAGTTCTAATTGGGAAAAACAGTTCAAACGAAAAAAAAAATGGTTCAAATAGAAAAAATGGTTCAAACCAGGAAAAAATGGTTCAAACAGAAAAAACAGTTCAAACAGAAAAAACAGTTCAAACTGGGAAAAAATGGTTCAAATGGAAGAAAATGGTTCAAACCAGGAAAAAATGGTTTGAACGGAAAAACAGTTCAAACTGCCACAAAATGGTTTGAACAGAAAAAATGGTTCGAGCGGAAAAAACGGTTTGAACTGGGACCAAATGGTTCAAACGGAAAAAACAGTTTGAACCGGGAAAAAATGGTTCAAACCGTTTTAATTGGTTCGAACCATTTCAGTTTGAACCATCCTTCTCCTCTAATAGCTGCCAGACTATGCATGGTTCAAACCAAACAGTTCGAACTGTCTTCACATTGGCAATGTAACGGTTCGAACTGGAACACTGCGGTTGCTGGAGAATTAGAGAGAACTCAGAGACGAGGCAGAATACAGATAGCTCCCACGAACCAGCCCATACCGTCGTCTCGGCCAGCGCCAGCTTCCCGACCGCGCCCCCACCTGTATCCTATGTTGACCTTACCAGCGCTGGCGCCGTCCCCGAGGTACCGCCCCCAGTCTCCGCTACCCAGAACGCCGGCGTTGATATCGGCCCTATCGGCTGGAGCAAGGATATTTCGGGCCAGGTTCGCGGCCTCATCGCCCGCATGAAGCACGGTAACACCATCGACGCCGAGGCCGTGAAGGCGCTCTATGCCAAGCGCTTCCCCAAGAACAACAAGTTCGTCACCGCATTCTTCCCCACTAATGTCGCTGCAATCCAATTTATCAACGCGTGGGAGGTGGCGCCGCCGCCGGGATATGAGAAGACCCCTGTCTCGTTCGCGTCGGGAAACTAGCGGGGGCAGGAAGCTTAGCTCAAAAGCACGGACAGTTACATACACGTATTCCTACTCTTCGCGCACCCCAAAATGTTGTAGATAGTCACGAAAATAACCTCCCATAAAATGCTGGAATATTGACGGCGATCTACCAATTAAGCTTGCCTGCCCGCCATTCTGCAAAGACATTTCTGATCACAATATCTAATGCAAGGAACTCATCTCAGACCCGACCAACACGAAACGCTCATACCTGACGGCGTTCAGATGTGGGCAAAGTCACGGAAGTACCTCAATTCCTTCAAAGATCCCTGGGGTGGCGTGCTTAGTTTGGTGGACGACCGCATCCACACTACTGTCCGCGACGACCTCTCGGGACCAGATCTTATGGTACTAGAGCTTGAAGATGAAGACTTCTTTGTCGTGAACGGCTATACAGTCACGGCGAAAATTGATGCACCACTTTTGGCGGTGATGGCATGCCAAACTGGTGCATCAATTTCCGCCGTGACTGTATTTACCCTGAGCAAGCTCCCTGGCATGGATGGGCCGATTATGACCCTTGGCTCAATATACGTCTTGATGGTTGGAGACGGAATGTGGAAGTGAACTGTCGATATATCGCAGGCCGAGCAACGTCAATACCGAGCTTACCCAAACTTTAGCTCAGCCCATATACACCGGTCAGAAAATGGTGGCTCCTATTGAGGAACGAAACAGAAAGTATACAGTGTCTGTAGCACATGGTGTGCATCTGCCGCAATTAACGCATGGACTGATGACAATATGCAGGCAGAAGACTCCCGTTTGATTCGGGACGGGCGCATAGATGGCGAACGATGCAGCAAAGTAATTTTTTTGTGGTTCGTCCAGGTAAAAGCTAGCTGTTTGGACAGTGGAAGATTGGGTGCAGAGAAAGCGAGGATGTGGTTGCACGGCTGGAAAATCTGCCCAATGTCCAACTCATCTACAGAGGGAATCGGCCCGAAATGTGAGCATGTATCGAGAATAGAACTAAGAGGATACAGCGTCCGAGTACATGGGTGTGCCTGCGGAATTTAAGCGGCTCGTACTCATTTGTTGCAGAAGATCTCCGTTTTATTCGGGGCGGGTGCATTGCGCATGGGCTTCATTTTTTTTTGCGGGGGTGGAGTCGAGGTTGCGCATTGGGAGTAAAGGTTAACAAATAACACGAAGGATTCCGTGCGTTGTACCAGGTCAGCTATCGGATGGCTGGAGTATACTCAGACGCGGACGTAATCACGTACTGGCTGCGATATAAATTGCTCTCCCTGAAGAGCCGCTAAGCGAATTCAATACAGCAATGCTTGTCGGTTCGGGACGAACGGACTCGGAGGAGGGTATTTTTGAACCAAGCGCGCGAGCGCGAGCACGGATCGTATGTGTAGATTAAATGCCCAGCGGATAAGGATTCATGAATTGATGTCGGCTCCTTGGAGGGACACACCAGGGAGAGTAAAGCGCCTGCAGCACACGGTGTGTCTGCTGAAACTTCTACACAGTTTGCGCTCCTGGTGGTGAAAGGAAAGATGAGCGATGGCAGTGTGGTATTGTCATCGGGATGTTCCGTATCAGCACGTGCATGTTGGAAAATGGAGTTGTTGAAAGCCAGTCAAGTCAAAAGTAGACATGGTGGGACTGTTCAATGTTGATTCTTTGTCAAATACAGGATTGCAACATAGCTCTGCCTACACGCGATGATACTTGCTTATGACCCACCCACTTTGAATATCCTTGCTTATAACTGATGATCTCCTCAATTGAGCTGCTTATCAGCACTGGCAAACCCCATCAGCATCAGTCATCAGCTATAGGCAAAACCCAGGTTTTGGGACACCGTCGAGAGGAGTCGAACCTCCAGCTCCCTCTGATCTTGGAAACGATTCACGAAGAGATGAGGGCAACGTCCACGGTCAACGATGGCTTGAATGCTAATTGCAGGTCGAGGGATAGGTGGGACGGAATGGGTTAAACGCTGAGTTGGAGTGCTGGACTGTGCAGTGGTATCAATAATGTAGGACGAGTGAGACCCAATATGAACAAGCAAAGAATGGCTGTCCCGCCCTGGTCCAAGTGAGGCCAATAAAGAAGGGTCTTGTTCTTCGGGTACGTTCCTCAAATAAAACAGCAGAGAGCAGTAGTAGGTGTGGGTGTGGATGGCGGTGGCGGCTTCAGCGCTGCGGGCATGTCCAGGCCGCAAGCCCATGGGCGAGCCCATCGGACTCACTTACTGCTGTGGGTTGCTTTGCAGGAAGAGTGGGTCCGGATGGATGAGGGGTATATTGCACATCTGTATGAATCAATGCCCAGACGCGTCCACGCATTATACGAGGCAAACGGTGGTACCTCGCTACTAATGAGTTTTGTTTAAATATATCTCTGTATCACGCGGCATTAACTGTTTTTCTCGATGACTTGATTTCAGTTGGTTACAAACCGCCTCTGCCGGCTTTCCAAATTGTGAAAGCGCTGGTCGGCAGGGTTTCGGCAAGGCAAAACCTGCCGTGATGTGCCGAACGAGAGTTTGAAACCTGGCCTCAGATTCTAAAGCCGTAGACTCAGGGAGTCTGCACCACGGGATACAGAAGACGTTAGGGACTAGGAACCCGTATAGACAGATCCTAGTCCCCAGATGCACCACAGATGACACAGAAATGTACACAAAGTACATGACCGGTTGCAAACCGGTTGGGGTTTGAACCACTACGATGACACTCAGGATTAGGAAACCCGTACATCAGGTCTCCTGAGTCCTCCAACACCACGGAAACAGACACAGAGGAGTCTAGGAGTATCAGTATTAACACTCCTTAATGCTGCTGTACAGGAACTGATCACAATTGACCGTGATCACTTTAATTAGACAGGTTGCGCAAAAGCTGTACAAGCCGCATGCCACTTTTGTGTATCGTGCAAAGCCGCAGAGAAACTGACACATCTAAGGGCCTAGAACTGTATAAATTTTCTTAGTACAATTCAAGTGTTTCAGAGCCTCTGGGGTATGCAGAGTCAGCAAGGAATCGACAAACAGCAGATCAAAGCATCACTTGTCAACCGCTTGTCGCCACCACGTATTTGATGTCATAAATTTTGGCCCTAAAAGTGCGGCTCTCCCACTCTCGGCCCACCAAAATCAAACAATATTGTGGATACAGAAGTGCCAGGTACTGACTGTGAGGTTGTAAGTCAGATAGTCTACTCACCTCACTCAAAACAGGAAAAAGCCACACGACTTTGCACAAGTGCCAAAAGCCCTCAGTAGAATCTCCATGTACAGTAGATTCTACCTCGTCTAATCTCAGGCTTCTACCTTGGCTTGACATAGGCATTGTCTCCACCCTGCCCTGCTTCCACATTGTACTACGGGTTGTATCCACGCCCCAGGTTTATACCTGAGTGGATATCACACCCTCTTTGACTCATTCTGGGTTCTGCCTCACATCCTGACCTATGAAATATGGCCTCCTAGAGAGGACACCATACGGTTGGTCCTACTGCTCAGGGAACACACGAGCTACTAGTGTCTATCGGGTTTCTCCTGATTTGGGGTTCTCGCCTGGTTACTCACTGTTTAGCTGACCCAGAGGCCGTTGCTGACATGGTGCACCCAAGAGACTAGCAAGACATGGCAGGTTGCTGTGGTTACTGATGGTGGCAGCAAGGTCCCAAGGGCGAGGGAGATGCCAGGTGCCTCATTGCGCACTTCGTGCAGGAGCTCTCTCTTGTAGGGGCGAGGTGCTGGAAAGGGATGCTCTCACAACGGCGAGGTGCTGCTTCTTTGAGGCCAGCAGTGGGGAGCTGGCAAGAGGTAGTGGCAAGGGTGGGCAGGCATGGACGCTCGTGGATGCAGCTAAAAACAGCGGCATTTGTTTGGCGCGTGCCTCAGCTCGGCTTCAGGTTTAGAGCTCCACTGGGAAGCTGTCGGCAGGGGGCGATGCCCTTCCCAAAAAGGGTCAGGGGTGGAGGCGGTTTGTCTCGAGTGCCCGACTTCTCAAACTTCCAAAATAGGCAAGTCCCGCATAAATTGTGCAATATCTCCACTGAGCAGGACCTGCTGCAATGGAGAATTTGTACTGTGAGACTGAACATGTTGAGCTACATTTCTCTCTCTTAAAGTCCTCTGGGAGATTGCACCCATCAAGTGCAATTCTTGAATTTCGATCAAAGAAGCCATGTGACATTCCTTTTGCCGAGTTAGTGTAAATCAAACCTTGCAGTTTGGACTCAACCCTTAAGCAGGTGTGTTCCTTGCAACCTTTCTTCAGATTATCTGTGCTCCTTGGACCTTCTTAAAGTGTCCAAACGACTGGTACTCAGCAGCAGTCTAAACCATTCAAGAGGAAAGTAGTTAAGATTTGGTTAGTAGTTGTGTTTTTGTCTTAATCAAGCAAAGGTGCATTCTGCTCGTTGGGTCTTGATTAAACTAGTACTGCTGTTGTACATAGACACTGAGCAAGCATTTCACTGTCAGTCAGAAATAATCCACACAATGAATGTGCACTGTGGTATTGATTCAAACCCTGGATACCTTGGCTGTGGGTGAAATTGAGGTTCCGGTTGGATGATATTGCAGAGCCACATGTTGAGGTGCCAACTCAATTGCGCCCGGCCGAGCACTTAACCAATGGCGATGGCATCGTTGATGTTGGGGACGCTTTTGGTTTATTGGTTCCCAATACACGACAGCATAGTTACATTGAGGGAAACAGTACAGTATAGGTACCAGACTAATCAGACATCTTGGGGGGCCATTTGTATCGGCCTAACTGCTTTCTTTGATTTAACAAATGCCAGTGCTGGGTGTCATGGTGTACTTGAAAATGGAACTGGTGAGCTGGTCTGAACCACTGATCTGGTATGGAATCAGTGTCAATACTCGTTGTTTCGAAGACATTCTCGCACATGGGTACAGATTTGAGCGACTGTATTAAGCGCAGTTACGCAGTCAGAATACGGTGGGATCCTGGGGACGGAGGACCCAGTGTTCGCAACATAGAAATTGCCTGTGCCGTGGATCAGCTGCACCAATACAGGTATACCTGCAATGGAAACACACAACGTCCGATCCCAGGGCGATTGTAGCAGCGGCCGTAGGACAGCCCAGACAGAATCTGCAGGCCACAGAAAGACATGATGAGTATGGATTGCGACACCGGAGGGATGGGCAAGGATACCGCAGGCAGGGCCGTACAGAATGTCGGAATAAAGGCCGCACAGCTAAAACTGGACCCCGTAGTGGCACAAGTGAGTGTCCCCAAGACAGGAGTCACAATTGCGGCAGCGATGACGACGATGTTGCTGAGCTGCGAGTCTCTGGGTGAATATAGTGCAATAAAGAGAGGTCAAATTCATTCACCTTGGAGAACATGGTTGATGCTGATTCGACTAAGACTGGATCTAGAATGGATTGAGTTCAGAACTCTCGAAGTAGGACATTATATACTTTCACCGTGTGAGGATCGTTCCTTCGTTCCGGCTTAATGGGCTGGTGTATGTAGAAGTCGCATTTCTGACCGCAAATAACTTGGCATAATCCGATCGCTGAGAGTAGTTTCACCAAACTCGCTATCTCCGAATCTTGGCTGCAGTTTACTTGAAATAGTGGGAGCTTGAGCTCGTTATGTTCTTGGCCGCCACTGGTGCTCCCATTTCACCGACAACACGGATTTCGAGTATCGTACTGGCGTTGAAAAGGTATGATTAGGTCTTCATTCAGCTAGTGTTGTCCGAGATGTGGTTGTAGTTTACTTGGAATAGTAGGAGCCTGAGCCGAACTCGCCATTTCTTGGCCGCCACTCGGGCTCGTGTTTCAGAAATTGTCGGGTGTTCTGTGAAATAATGCGGGTGCAGAGCCTCGCACTGGCCTTGAGAAGATGGTATGATCAGATCTTTATCCCGCCAATGTTGTAAGGTGCTACACACGGTACATGACACCAAATGTCTTGGGTCTACAAATATGGTAATGTTGTGGTTCAGTTCTTGGAGATATTGTACGATTCAGGGTTCATGAAGAAAATCTGAGTACTCCGGGAGCAGGAAACCAGTAATTTACTTGCTAATTGACATGGCGGACACACGGGCTCCCCTGAATCAAACCACGAATCCTGAGAGCTTTCGCCCCAAATCTGTACCAGTGTCCTCTGGTTGAAACCAGTCCCGAATGAGGATAGATTTATTTGATAGGAATTTGAAGGTCAAAAGAGATGGACTCAGGTCAGAAGGATAATCCGAGCGATAACCAGTATCAGCCGTGAATACATATCCCTTTCTTACTTCATTCTATATATGGCAGCACCCCAGACGTTTGTCTTGCATCTGTCGAGTCCAAGTTACGAGAAAATGCACTGTAGCATCCATTGCGAAAACCCACAGAACACTCTAGAGCATGAGGATAGTACCCCAGAATTCTTTACAAGCTTAGCGCTCAATAGGCACGGTTCAACGGGCCCTGCAAGCTGAAGTGATTAGAATCGCAGCAACTTCTGAACTTCGGAAGCTTAAGTTGCCCTGTTTCGCACTGAGTTTTTGGTCTTCGCTTCTGCACTGTGCCATATCTCCAACTAAGGCACAAACATAGGAGATTGATTGAGTCTGGGTTGGAATGTGTCTGTGATTGAATAAATTTGAAATGCAGAGTTTTCTGGATATTGCCTGGACCATATCGGCGGCGCCCTCAAGAACAGATGAGGGAAAGTGGTAACAGAGTTCCGCGATGCGGTCGATTCAAGCGGCCAGAGCGGGAGCTGAGCAGAAAATCAGTTGTGTCACGACGAAGCGTTGAGTTGAGTTTGATTGCAAGCAAATTGCAATGATTGTGAACGAAGCGTAGAAAAAACACGAGGAGATTGAGTAAAATACAGTGAGCAAGTGAAGGATCCGCTCTATCTTCTGGAAATTGAAGTCGGCTTGGAGAGTGAGTGAATGGAACGAAGACCAAAATGAGAAAACATAAATCGTTTTTTTTTTTTTTTTTTTCATGCCGTCGGGAGGAATCGAACCTCCACGTTCCCCGGGAACTGCACATCATGTTAGAGCGACCCCGCGGTCCCCGACAGCTTGAATACCCTAGTACATTGAAGGGTAGGTGAGTTGGAGGTTGGGTCGGGTGGGTTCGATCTCGTTCACTCTCCAGCCCATCGTCGATTCGTAGCTACGATTCAATCCAACCGGCGACGACCCGCTGCAGTTTCAGTTTCGAGCGCGTGGCCGTCGCTGTTGGGAAGCGGAACCGAGAAAAAGGAGAAAAACAGACAAAAGTGCGGTTTCTTTATGAATGCCGTCGGGCGGAGTCGAACCTCCGCTTCCCTCTTGTAGTTTTGCGAAATCAACCACATAGTATGAGAGCGACGTCGACCACCACAGTTAACAACGACTTGAATACAGTAGTACATCGAAGGACAAGGGGCTGAGTTGGATTGAATGCGCCGGGCGAGCTTCATCTCCCGTTCATTCTTCATTAAGCTTCATTCTCTAACCCATCCTACGATTCAATCCGCAAGATGAAGCCGCAGTTGGCCAGTTTCGAGCGCATTGCCGACGCTCTTGCTCTGAACTCCAACCGGAGTGAATAAATCGACGATAAACCAAGGACACAACGAGATAAAAAACCTCTTCCTTGCTGATGCCGTCCCTCCTGTACGACCATCTCGTATAATACCTCAGAGGGTAATACGACAGCTTGGGTAGCATAGTATGTCGTAGGACAGTTGGGTTAGACGTTGAATGTGCGGGTTGAGTTGGACGATGGGGAGGATGATGAGACCCAGAATGCAACGAGATTGATATTGATCTCGAGTCCAACATCGATAAGTCAAAAGTTGTGGTTTCGACTGGGCGAATTAATAAACCCGAGCAAAAGAAGATGCATTTTCCGATCGATATCGTCGGGAGGAGTCGAACATCTACGTTCCTCAGATACTTGGAAAGACATCTCTAATGATGTGACGGCGACCACCACTGTCGATGACGACTTAAATACCGTAGTACATCGAAGGACAGGTGGATTGGTCTGGATTGAAATGTGCCAGGTGGGTTCGATCTCTCGTTGATTCTTCAGCTCATCCTACGATTCAATCCGCAATATCAGGCGGCAGTTGACCAACTTCGAACTCATGCCATGGTCGTCGCTCGTGGGCTCTGCATGCGCTCAAGTCCAGTTAGAATAAATAAATCAATAAAGGATTAAGGACACAACGAGATAAAAAAAACCTTTCCCTCGCTGATGCCGTCGGGAGGAGTCGAACCTCCTTGTCCCTCCTGCACTTTGTCAGACGCTTTGAAAATCATATGAGGGCGACCGCAGTTTACGACAGCTTGGGTAGCATAGTATGTCGTAGGATAGCTGAGTTGGGTTCGGTTGAGTGTGCCTGGTGGGTTGGATTGCGAAAATGGACAGTAAGATGAGACTTCGAACGAAGGTAACCTGAAGCCCAACATCGACAAGAAAATTCGAAATTGGGTCGAAGACTTGGAACCCCGCGTACAATGAGTGAGTGAATGGGACCAGGCGCAGAAGAAGAACAAAAAAAGCTTTCTGCAGGCAACGAATGCCGTCGGGAGCAATCGAACCTCCGGGTCTCCCTCAAAAGTAAAGTGCCGTGGTTTGCCTATAAGTGGGGCGACCGCCCCGGGAAGTGACGGCTTGAATATGGTGGTGTAGAATGAAGAAGAGGCGGAAGCTGGGGGTTGATTGCGCCAGGTTGAGCTTTCGGGTAGATTCTTCGGCCCGGTAGTGGGAAGTTTATACCCAGCATCGCTCGCTTTCCGCAACAGGCCTCAAAATCGGTTAAATTTGCAGACTTAGCCGAGTGGCTTGGCCGAATGGCTTGCGCCGCTTAGCGGAGTTTGAAATGGCTGTGGCGGGCGGGCGTGGCGTGGCTTGTGGCGTGGCTTGGCTTGTGCTCGGCTACACTAAACACTCACACTGTAGTTATTTCCTAGATATCTCTAGATCTTCTTCCCATTGTCCTCTCTTTTCTCCATGGTCGTGTCCACATTGTTGCCACCAACCCCGCCGCCGACGTTGATGGTGCCGGCTGATGTTGAGCAATTAACCTCGGTTTTGTCTACCATGTGTACCACTTGCCACCCTGACTGTCTAATAGCCAGGAGCGGAGCCTCACATTGTCAGATGGCTCCTTCCCCCCCGTTCATTACAAGGTCAGTGGACTTCTTCTCGTTTCATCATTTGGTACCATAATCATTCCCTCGATCTCCTGTACACTATCCAGCATTGGGCACTGATACGAAACTGCTCTGATCCTTGCAAAATGCAGGTGGCAGGGGGTGTAAATCATAACACCCAATCTCTCCAGCATACTGCCTGAACTGTATGCTTCAAATGTGTCTTGGTATTTCTTTGTATCTTTCGTAGTGGGATGATTGAACCGAAGAATAATGCGGCATGGTCAATAATAGTTAATCTTGCCATTAAAATCTTTTAAATTGAACAGCCTGAGAGGATTAGATGTGAAGTGTGAGTGTCACAAACTCCCACAGTTCAAGTCGGATCTTTTGCCACATTTTATGCTCAACATGCTGGAAGATTGATCCTACAAATCCAAAAATATCACTCAATCCTTAGATGATGTTACTGAGACTTGAAAGACAAACCAACCCGCCACATAGCAAAAAGGCTCGTGTTGACAGCAACCCGCTCAACCACACGGAAACTCCAGCCCAATTTTTATATAATGACATTAATGATCATGCAGACACCTCTTAAACGTCTTTCTGAACCTCATTTGGCAATGCTTCGCCGCAATTGTCATTGCAAGCCACATCTCCGCCCAGTTTGATGCCATCAGGCAGAATGGCTTGTGATGGCTTGAGACATGTTCAACTGTGCTCAAAACAAGCCAAAATCTATCTGAACCTCTTATTACATGAGCTGCACCAGTTTATTAGACAGCCACAAGAAATTTCCGAGCTCATAGTTGCGTAAACTCATGACTTTTGGTTGCAAGCCGTCCCCGCCCGAATTGATGCCATCAGGCAGAATGGCTTGTGCACGCCATTTGGCAGGTGGCGGGCATGGGGCTGAAATTCAATGGAACTGAGCATCCCAGTGGTCTCAGTGAGTGTATATATATTACAACTACCAATGTGATGATGTTTAAAACTCAATACAAGAAAGACTGAGTTTCGAGTCACATCACGCCTCCCCCAGGGGGGGCGTGATGTGACTATGACATTTGATACTGTCTGGTTCCAGTGCGAGTTCCCTTCCTCTAAACCCTTTCTTTGAGCTTCATGATTGTATTTCTAATGTGGCTCTTCAGAATTGATATTACTAGAAAAAATTACTCATGCCAGACACAAGCCATTCCGCCGGCAGAATAACTTGTGATGGCATAAAACATGTCTAATGCCCACAATGCGCCCAAAACTAAGATGTTAATAGTTGTAGATTACTAGAAGAGGATCAAATGGATCTCACAGATGTTATTTCAACCTCACCCTCGCTAAAATTTCAATAATTTCGGGTGCAAGCCATGCCCCCGCCCCAATTGATGGCATCAGGCAGAATGGTTTGTGCACGCCATTTAGCAGGTGGCGGGCGTGGGGTCGAAATCGAATGGAACTAGGCATCCCAGTGGTCTCTGTGAGTGCATATATATCACAACTACTGATCAGATGATGTTTAAACCTCAATATGAAGAAAAAAAAACTCACATCAGACACAAGCCATTCCGCCGGCAGAATGGCTTGTGATGGCATACAACATGTCTAAGACCTGCAACGTGCCCAAAATTTAGACTTTAATGGTTGGAGATTGCGAGAAGAGAATGAAATCGATCTCACAGATATTATTTTGACCTTGCCCTCACTGGAATTTCAATGTTTTCAGGTGTACGCCACCCTTACACCCATTTTGATGCCATCAGGCAGAATGGCTTGTGCAAGCCACTTTCTTCACAACGAACAAGAACATTATTCTCGTGGTTCCTGCACCTAAAGAGACCCTGTTCCACCGAAATATGTCCATCCCAGCTGTTTACATGAAGAACTATGTCTTATCTATTGACTTGTCTGGTTCTGCTCAATGTTCAGGTTTAACACAAGTCCAACGGCCAGTGAGCACCACAATAGAATGCTGTAATAATTCTTTACAGTCTCATGGAGTACAAGACCTAGTTTTGTAAAAGAAAGCTGCCAAATCTGGTCTCATGTTCAGAAATAGGGATCGTCACTGTCCGTCCCGGCGGACGGACGGTGCCAAAGACGGCCGTTCAGTGGACGGTCCGGAGACGGTACGGTAGCGGAGCCTCACGTATCACGTTTGACGGGATAGGACGGTGGACGGGACGGCCGTCTGACGGTGGACGGTCAGACGGAACTCAGTAAAACAAACTTGTCTACAAAGACCGAACTTCTCTAGAGTTGCCCAAACCGTATCTGGCATGTTCTCAAGCTCAGCCAAATCAATCAAACATTCCTCTGCACAATGCAGAGATATTGGGGACTGTAAGCACAAGCAAGGACCTTACAAATGGAGTAGGAAGGTGATGGGTTCTTTGCTCGGGACCTGGGACGACCAGTTTACTCCGAGACGGGGTTTAGGTACGAGTAACGGTATGTGGCACTCTCAGACATCTCTCCGTATTCTGGCTGCCTAATGCCACACAGGCCGTGGAAGACTTTAAACAATTAGTACAAAAATACTGGAAGACCCTTTCTTTCGATAAACATATTTTGAATCCTCATTAGCAACTGCAAAGTCTCTGAGTTGGGCTCACTCCATAATCCGTCTTCGACGCGCGCTAGTCGCAGCGGTTACGGCGCTCCGCCTTCAAGTCTCTTCAAGTCACTATATTTAACTTGGCGCACATTTTTGCATGGGAGGGACCGTGATTCATATTGGCGTACACAGCTTGATACTAGGTGAGTTTTACTGTAAATATTACATTTTAATGGCAGCTATAAGAATCTTTTCGTTCTTGATGTCGTCTCTCCGGCGAGGCAGGCAGAGGGGTTGAGAAAATGGCGGACCGGGAAGTACTTTCGCAGCCTGCAGTGGAGTTTGAGGTGCCGCACTGCGGGCATTTTCATTCGAGTTCACGCTTCCGGTTTTACCTGTGAGTCACTGAATCTCTGCAAGCAATTTGCTCAGAGGTTCTTGGTAAGATGAAATCTGAAGGCGCTGATTCTCTGAGTGCACCGAATTGACTTTGGCAAGACAATGGGCGAGTTCTTGAATCTTTGGTGCATGACGAGCTAACTCGTATGATACACGGGCAATGGCCTGATTGTCAACTGCTGTAGTCGAGCTACCAGCCCGATTATGTGAGATCTATCGAAATTACAGTGTTCAACGATAATTCCCACAAACAAATGAATGCACTCACGAAATTACCGACATTCAATTCATCGGCATCACCACTGGCATCTGTTGCGACACTGTCATTATCGTCATCGACATCTTCGGGTTCATTCTCTGTTCCCTCCGTGTCGTCGTAAGTGACGCTGTCACCCGCCAACAGTTCATCGATCTTTTGAGCAGCAACCAATGTCGGCAGAGCTGAAGACCTAGCAAGCGACGGCGAAGATGCCGCTGAGTGCACAGCCAACATGGCTTGCAAAACGCGTGCTTCCGGTTCCGATGTTGGAAGGTATATCAACGGAATATCAGGGATTTGTTGGCGAAGTTCAATAATCTTGAGTAGGGCCGCACGAATGTGTTTACAAGCTCCCCCATTTTTTGTGAAGTCGGGGCCGGTACAGGATGCTGTACCGTTCGTGACTTATTCTTCCCCATGGTCGGGTTTAGTTTGGCCGGCAGATTTTCGGTAACCTAAGTGTAGTCAGCAGATTGTCGACGGCGAAATTGAATGAAGTTGACCTCGTTATTACTAACTTATTAGATAGCTTTGTGTCAGGATCATCATCCTCGCTAGACTGTTCGGAGTCGGAGAAATCCTCCCACTCAGTCTCCTCATCCTCATTCATCCTCTCCTTTGGCTTCATCCGTGTTCTATGGCGCTTTCACAAAACTAGTCAAAGATGATCCACCCGAGACAGAATTGCAGTCTGACAAGATGCATTCAAAAAGAGCGGGAAACAGATGGATCTGCAACAATTTTCATCATTTGCGCAGAGTTTTCCCCTTGAGATTCACTAACCCTGAGCCACCAGTACGTACAATCATAATTGTCCGTCCCATCCGTCCGTCCTTCCGTCTTCCGGTGGACGGGACGGCCGTCTTCACTGCCGTCCGGCGACGGTACGGCATGTTGGGGAGACAGGAGTTCAGGGACGGGACGGGACGGTTGTCCGTCCGTCCGTCCGTCCAAGCGTCCTGGACGGGTACGGTGACAATCCCTATTCAGAAATCATCATGTGGTAGAGAAGTCAGGTGAGTTCAGACCTCATTTCATGAATGTCTTTGATTAGTGGACACTTTTCATGATATTTTGTATAAGGGTGAGCACCAGGATATGTGATCTACCACTTAGACCCCACAAGGCCACTGGCTTGTGTGCAGATTCTAAATTAATTGCACAATCGGCCGCGGTGGTGACAGCAACTGCCGACACAATTGAAAAGGCCCGAAAATTGGTGGCCTAGGGATCTGTGGGAGACATACTGTAGTATATCTACCACAAAAGATAAGACGCTGGGTGCCCATATGAAGTGTAGGACGCGCAAGCCACTTTCATTTTTTGGCTGATGCCAAGCCGGCCGAATGGCTTGCCAATTCTTCCGACATGATTGGCGGTCTTGCGTAATTCTGGTGCTCCTTTACACTCCCTATCACGATGTATATCAGGCGGCCTCGCGCGCCCAATGGTGCGAAAGCTCCTCCCTTTCGTTATTGTGCATTTTTCCACTACCTGTTATATACTAGTGCGTGTAACAGTGTTCTGATTAATTTCATTCCACGTCCCCATGCTCCACTTGTCCACTCAGCCACTCATTCAGTACCAGTCAACCACATATCATTCCACCCGCCATATCCTACTGACATCACACTGGATGAAGTGAGAATGCTCATACATAGGTCGGTGTTCAATAGCGGTCATGACTCCGGTGACTGAACGAATGAAAGCCTGCACGGCGCTCGTCGTCAATTGGCGAACTAATGAATGAATGGGCTGTATACGTTCAACTAGCGTATTTGGCTGTCTGAATTATCAGTTATAAGGCATCTATCTCTCTCGCCATCGACATTCCACACAAGTACTTCGTCGTTGCTCGCAAACTTATTCAAGATGGCACTCGGCTTCACTACAATCGGTTGGGCTCAGACGAATTCCACTCTATGTGCGGAAAGGTTTTGTTCCTGAATTTTTCAAGCAATCAAACTGAGTCTTCAATTCGATTCCAGGGTTTGTCCGGCTTTATTTCCAGGCGAAGGATCTCAAGGTCTACGAAATCACCTGGAATACGCAGAAAGGATGGCATAAAGGCAATGGCGGGAGCCCCCTCTTCACCGCACGCCGCGACTCGCCTCTTTCCGCAGTGGTCTCTAAGCATCATACCCACCGGTCGATCTTCTACATCGACACCGACGGCGCCATCAGAGAGTGCCGATTCTCTGATCAAAAGGGCTATTGGGAAGACGCGGGGACACTCCCCGCCTCGCAGGTTGCCGATGGATCCAGCCTTGCCGCGATAGACTCGGATTTTGGCCAGCAGGACGAGGGTGTGCCAGGCGTCCGCATCTATTATCAGCAGCAGGACAATTCCATCCAGGAGCTCTACTACGACGGGGCGTGGCACACGGGGAAGAGCTTCGATGGCGCTGTGAAGGGCACCGCGCTCACGGCCATCAACGCGAACCAGCAGGACGCACGAGCGCATCGCCTGCACCTCTTCTACTGTAAAACCAACGGCTATATCAACCACTTGTCCACTGATTCGGGCGACTGGAAGGCCGAACAGCTTTTGTGGACGCCGAAGGCGAACACGGCGTTGACCTGTGTCGCTTGGGACAACTCGGGGTCTGAGTACGAGGTTCGGGTATACTATAGCGATGCGTCGTCCAGCGGGAAGGTCCAGGAGCTGGGGTGGGTGTCGACTACGGGGCAGTGGACCGCGAGCCCCAAGATTAATTACACCACGCTGACTCCAGGGGACAAGCCCGTCGGGGCGGTGACGGATCTGGGCCCATACGGGCGGATCATCTCGGTGTATGAGAATTACGGGGACAATACCATAGGCGAGATGTGCTTCCAAGAGGGGAAGTGGACACCGTTGTTTACTATCAAATGGGATAGTCTCAAAAACGCCTAGATAATGAGTAGTTGTACTGGAACGGGTCCGCGATTGCTCAAAACTTTGGAGTATTAAGACGGTTCAATCTCATTGAATTCAAATGTCGATTTACCTGGCGGTTTGCTGCCCAGAAATGCTCAACGGGCCCGAGCTCTTACCTCGCTTGTTGAACTCGCGGATTGGGCAGCCAGTCCAAGCGAGGCCAACAAAGAAGGGTCTTGTTCTTCGGGTACGTTCCTCGAATAAAACAGTAGAGCAGCAGTGGGTGTGGATGGCGGCGGGCAGGCGAGTCCAGGTCGCAGACCATGGCCGCGGCCGGCCGAACACGGCCATCGTCGATCTATTAGATGGCGAATGCAGGGCGGGGCAGAGTGGGGCGTGACGGGGTGGACAGCTGCCAGTGTGGAGCTGAGGCGCGGGTATCCTTTAATTGACCGCATAACGGTGTCGAATGGGAGCCAGAAACGACACAGTGGGAGTTGCGGGTCATGACAGGCCGTCAATGCGCGGGGGAGCTTTCGCTGGGGCTAGGGGCGGCGGCATTGCCGACTGAACAGAGTAGGCACGAGAGATGGGGAGAAAAAGAAATATGTATTCATTTGCATGTAGGACTTACACGTAAGAACTACTGACTTCCAGGTAAGTCCCTGTCTTTTCCTTCCCTCCTACGCTGGCCGATGACTTGAAAGCAAAGATGCATGAGTGCAAATGAGTGAGGATCACGGAGGACACACCTTCGCGGATTGTACCGTGTCGACACTCGTTCCGCACGCCACGGGCCATGTGTGATATGCGGTTGGTCGTGGCGAAACCTCCGGTGCGCGAAAGCGGAGTTCACACTGCGAGCGGAAAGTATTGCCCAAATCGAGAAGGACTTCGCACGGGGGGCGAGTCGGGAGTGCGGGTGAGTGGGGTCTTCATGAGCCTAACGCCATGCGCACCGTGTGCACAACTTGAAAGCCGCTGTGGGAGTCGACAATGCGGCGAGTTGGATCGCACATAAGCATGAGCGCAAATCAATGTGTGCGCAATACGTGGTCGCAAGTGCGAGGCAAATAAAGCAAAAAAAAAAAGAAAAAAAAAATTCGTCAGAGTACACGCAGATGGCATGCACGCTGCCTCCATGCCGTTGAATCCTATCTTAAATAGCCTTGGTCCCTTCCGAACTGTATCTGTACAGCCGCACAAAAGGACCCGGAAACATAACTATGCTGCTGATAGACAGCGACAAGTTTAAGGAAGGTGAGCAACTGTTCAGTCAAGATGGTGTGGTTGAGGTCCAGAGCCGGGACCAGATGGTGGTAAAGAACACAAAGGCTGCTTCAGATTCCGATCCAAGCACTGCCAAGCAACGTTCGGCAGCGCATCGGTTGGCAGTGATGACGGCACCTCAGCCGAGGTCCACGTGTTTCGGCAGCTTGCTCGGAGGCCGTCGGTACTTAGGGAACAGATGGCAAGTTCCAGATAGAAGGTCGGCCGATGATGGCCGAGGATGTTTAGTCAGAGGAGTGTGGTGGCAGTGTTCTGACAGGACTTCTTGTAAGTAGCCTAATCGACTCTCCCTCCTTCCACCACCTCTTGCACTCTCATTCACTGCACACGACGCGTAGAATTGCCCCAGGCATTGACTAGAAGACTCTTATGGACGGAAATCATCCGCAACCGCCTGCCCAACCGTCTATTCAGCGGGCACGAAAATATAAAAAGACCCCAGCACCGCTCCCTATCCCTTCCCTCGAATCAATTCGTGCCCGCGGCTCTGTTTCCGCCCCAAAAACTCCGGTTACACCTGCTCCATCCTCTGCATCTTCTCAGGTCTCGTTGCGCAGCACAAAGCGCAGTCGTTGGAAGAAAATCGATGACGTGCTAAAAACCTGGGGATTTCGAAATCTGGGCGATTTTCTCGCCACTCTCTTTCACCCTCGGACTCGTGGACAGAATGACCCGAGGTCGAAAACTCATAGGCAGGTGAGCGCATTTCTGAAGGGTCGCTTGACTAGGTCGATGGCGGACACCATTCCGCTGATTTTCCATCACCACGCAAGTCGTCCCAAACAGAGCGATACAGACGAGCAGTCTGCCTCCCCCTCTCGACCTCTGAGCGATATTCGATACGCCCGACCGTGTCTTTCTGCGTGGGCAACACGCCTTGTCGGTGACCATGCATACTTTTGCGTTGGTAAGATGGCACGCAAAAAACGCACTACTGAGGCAAAAAAAAAAAAAAAAGTCGCCGACATCTCCGCGCTACAACAAATTTAAACGGATGAGCAAAAAATACTGGTGTTGTCGAGTGGGAGGACGTCGATTTCAATGTCTTGCACTCGCGTATTTCGTGTACCAGATTTCGTCCAGCCTTGTGCGCTGCTGTTATTGTAGGCTGGCGTATGCTCGGCTGGCGCCGAGGGGGGTGGGCGGGAGCCAGAGCCAGAGTAGGAGCAGTGGGAGGTCGTCGAATTCGGGGAGTGGGGCGCCGTATTCGCCGATTGGAGGTGTGTGATCTTGCTCTGTTTTTTTTCTTTCTCGATATATTCGATTCCAATCCGCGATCCATTCCTTCCCTTGGTGCTTCGTCTTCGATCTTCTACTAACCAACGTCTCCCTCGTCATTCGCTACGCGCCCGTCGCGTCGCGTATCTCACACAAATCTCCATCTGCCACCTACCATCCTACCTTGCCATTTTGTCCCGCTTCTGCGCCTCCACCTTCACTCCTTCGTTCCCTCCTCGCTTCCGCATCGCATTCCCTCCTTTCCTTCCGAACGCATTCATATCTATGTGATCTCTTTCTTTCTATTTTTTCAATCCACACTGCATCCTCGCTATAAGCGCCCCGCGTTCTCGATTCTTCCTGTGTACTCCTTCGCACTCTCCCTCCCCACTCGCTGCACGCTCGTCGCATTGCGCATCGCATCTGTCCATCAATGCTCCCTTCCGTGTCCACTTCCACCCTGCCTTCCGTCCTCCCCGCCTTTCTTCCCTCCTCCCTTCTTCCGTCCTCGTGACTGACCCCACTGCCTCTTAGGACACCACCCCGGTGCCAACGCGGGGCAGATCGCCTACGTCGGCATCCCGCCTCACAAACCCAAAAAGATCAAATCCAAATCAGGCCGGAGCACTAAGTCCAAGTCGAGCGCGACAGCTTCGACTTTGGTGTCTGGCCCGCTTTCCGCGTCGCGTGCGACGTTCGCGGGTGTGCGCGACTCGGGCGTTGATGCGGAGTCGCCGAAGGGGGAGTAATTCGGCGCGTTCGCCACCGCCGCTGTGAGTGGCAGGAGGATGGGGAGTTCGACGGGACGCCCGGCAGGCTTGATTCGTTCGACGATTTAACCGCGGGGGAGGTAGAGGTACCCATGAGGAGGGAAGCCCTACTCAGCCGGGGTTTGTCAAGGGGCGGGGGCGGATTTAGTTTCGGGAAGGGGATGGGTGGGTTTTGAGGGGTGTTTATTATGGACGGTGGATTTGGGTGGATGGGTGGATGGATTTGGGTGGATGGATTTTTACGACACGATGAGTTCATGATTTTCGGTTTTGAGTTTCGGTATGCGATAGTTAGTTCAATTGTTGGTTAGTTAGGCTAATTACATCGACGTTTCAATTGTAGCCAAAGGCTCGTCGCGTCCACGCCTTCGAACGATAGAAAGGACGGAGAACAAATAGTTCAGAAAAGTAGTCGAACCCATGTTCCACAGACTTCCACTAGCCTGGTGGTGACTTACATCCCAGCGTAGCACAGGATGGCCGGTCCCAGCCACGCGCAATGCGTTTCCTTGCTTTCAGCTCCCTTATTCACCTTGTGCCTCCGAGAACTTGATTTATTCGGGACCATTTCCTCTTCGTAGGTTTCGGGCTTGGCCTACGCTGCTTCAAAACTTCGTAGGTTCCGCAGGCTTCCCTCTCCTCTGTACCTGGGGGGAGTCGAACCCCAACTCTGCCAACACAGTCATCGCGCTCGATGCTCCCGCTCTCAGACACAACCAGTGTGTTCCTCGCTTCGTAGGCTCATTTCGCATTCGGTATTTACCGGTGTCGCCGTGGTCCTTTTCGGCTCCGAAGTGTGGGGTACGGGCATTTTCTGTTGAAGCGTCTATCTATGAAAGGCCACTTTACACCTCACTAGACCACTATTGCCGGTGCAGAAGCAGAATATGCTGGATGACCCCACATTTACCGCTGCATGTGCCTTTTGCTTGCTACTGCACTTTGTAACCCGCAGTCGTCCTGACGACTTTACCTAGCTGTTGGGATTACAGGTTGCGACTCAAGATAATAGACAGGCACACCGTTGCATGTTCAAATCCATCATCTACGCCCGCCCTTCCAAAGAACCACACAAAATTGTGTGTTATGCATTCATTTCAAACCGTACAAGAGTTAATCAGCCAAATACGCCGTCTGTAATCTATAATGAACCCGCTGTGACATTGGCGCCCTGCATTTCGTCCAATCGGTACCGTGGACAAATTGGCTGAAATTCAATTTCGTCGTTCCACGAGAGCTGATAACAAGAGAGTTCCAGGGAAGGTACAGCCCCTCGCGAAGCCACGGCGGAATCCAAAGGATGCGTTCAGAGGATGAATTGATCAGCCATCCGTCCGTAAAGCTCGGATGACTCCCCCAATCGTCGAGTGGTTCGATCTAGTTGAAATTAGACGAATAAGTAGAGGACAGATGATCTGTTTCATACCTTCCATATGCGAATAGTGTTGTCAAATGATGCAGAGACAACTTGCTTGCCATTGGGCAAAAAAGCAACTGAACAAACTTTGTCGGTATGCCCATAAAAAGTACGTGAAATTTCCCCAGCCATTTTCCAGTCCCAGACTCGCACTGTCTTGTCGCAGGAACCGGAAACAACCTGCATACCATCAGACGAGAAAGCAACGGACTCAACCCCATCAGTGTGCTTGTCAAATGACTTCCAAATCTCCCGTCCGGTTTTGGAATCCAATATTAGAACTCTACGGTCCAGAGATCCCGATGCAAGGTATTTGCCATCAGGGGAGAATGCAATATCAGAAACACCGAGCCCAAAGATTGGGCCGACAACCGGGGCACCTGTTGCTGAATCCCATACCCTTATCGTTCCGTCCCCAGAGCCTGAGGCAATCCTTCTACCCTCGGGCGAGAAAGAAACACCCCAGATATTTCCTGTATGTGCTTTGGGCAAATTTGTAACCACATCGCCAGTCTTGACGTTCAAAACTTTGATTGTTCCATCCGAGAAGCCCGCAACTATGTCGTGGCCATCCGGCGAGAATGCAACAGAGAAGCTACACAACGAGGAGGAATCAGATACGGATGAAGACGAGGAGGGTGTATATTTATTGTCCGCAATGGACGGAGTGTCCAAGCCGGCTTCATTCGAGACAGGTGCTTCATTTTCTCCAAGTGGTGTGAACAATGTCACGGTCGCGCACACTGTTTGGTAGTTCCAAACTTGGACTTTCCCGCCAGAACCGGCAAACACAATTTGCTTGCCATTTGGCGAGAAGGAAATCGAATGTACAGCATTAATGGGTTTCACTGGGCCAGCAACCAGGACACCAGTGTTGGAGTCAAAGATTTGAATTGTTCCATCGGTCGACCCAGAAGCAAGGTGTTGACCGTCAAGTGAGACAGAAATAGATGAGATATAAACAGAGAGAGCTGTAGAGTTGCGGCCTCGGGATTGTTTAGCATCTAGATTGTCGCTTTCAGCATCCCAGATGCGAATGGTCTGATCGCTAGAACCCGAGACAACACGCTTTTCATCTGGTGAAAAAGCAATGGTATTAACCCAGCCCACGTGTTTGAATGGTCCAGCAACAACTAAACCAGTTCGTACATCCCATATTCGCACTGCGTTGTCGAAGGAACTAGCGGCAATTTGCTTGCCGTTGGGAGAAAAGTGACGGAGGGAATCAAGCCGCCTCCTTGCCAGGGCCCCACAAGTACGCCACCAGTTGCAGTGTCCCACACTCGCAGTGTGAGGTCCTGGGATCCCGACACAACAAGCTTTCCATCGGGAGAGAATGCAACAGACCCAATAAAATCTGTATGCCCCTCAAATGGTCCAGTCAGCATAGTTTGGTGTTTGGTATCCCATATCCGCACTGTATGGTCTCCAGATCCAGACGCTAACCGCTTTCCGTCGGATGAAAATGTGGCAGCGGAAACAAAACCAGTGTGTCCTTTGAATTCTCCAACCATGGCACCCGTTGTTAAATCCCAGAGTTGTGCCTTGTTGCCCTTATAGGATCCAGAAACAAGGTGTTTACCATCGGGGGAGACTGCGAGACAAAGATCCGAGCAGTCTCCTAGCATATTGACTAGTGCACCAGTCTTTGAATCCCAGAATCGAAAACCATCACGTCCACCAGACACAATCTGTCGCCCATCTGACGAGAACGCGACGATGTCCACGTCTTCAGTGTGTTCATTGCAGACAATGACATCTCCCGTTTCGGAATCCCAAACCCGCACGGTGTGATCAGTGGAACCCGACGCAATTTGCTTGCCATCTGGGGATATTGCAACTGATTTTACCCACCCAGTGTGTCCACGGAAAACTTTTAGAAAGCTTGACCAATTGTTCCCAAGCGGCCCAATAAAGTCTAGTGTTCGGGGGAAGGATGGGGCAAAGAGCTTGCGAACCAAGGACTCCCGAGGTGCCAAAGGTAGTGCAGAAATAAGATGTGGGGTGCACTTTGCGAGATCATAGGTGAAAACCGACCGAGGAATCTGATTGCATCCTGAAGCAGATTTTGCAAGGCTGTGTCAGTTTGCTAGATCGGGAATACTTGAAAACCAATGAAATGTCGAAAGGCAAAGGCACTCACCGATACGCAATGACTTGTAATTTTGAGACCTTCCGTTGCGATGGGCATTTGGTTGAGCAAACTGAGCACCTCTAGCCAGTAGAGAAATCGATTATTCATGAGGTCCTTTATCTCTGCCAGCATCTCGTTGTCAAGTCCTGTGTCTTGTAAATGATGTGCCCAGAAAAGGCTCGCGTAATTGAGCTCAGCCGAAATGTGTGCCTCAATGCGATTGGAGAGGTCTGGAACCTCAACATTGAGGATATGCGAGTCCTCAAGCCTGCAGATATTGAAATCCAACTGTGAGTTCAGAATGTGCAAGCAACCCGATGTCAGCCTGGATTGTATTCTTGAATCGACAGACCAGGAACTGCCACCGGAGCGGGCAGGATTGGTAAGGTAATCACTGAAAGATGCATGAAGGATGCGAGCAGCCTGTCCATGAGTCCACTGTATGACGCAGCCAAGGTATTCCAGAATATCAGCAGATCTGCGGTCCTCGAATTGGAGGAGTTTATCAATTGTCCTGTCTGTGAGTGGTACCCTACTGAGGACAATAACACCCAATTCCTCGTTGGTCCAATCAGCCGAGTTTTGGAGTGCGATGGTATACAATTCATCGAGATCATTGGAGACTCCAGCAGCAAGGATTATTGCCAGTCGTTTTTTAGGATCAAAACTTCGAATGAATTTGCAAGCCGTCGAAGCCCAAATAAATAGCCCATCAGAATAATCTGCCAAGGTCTCGATTATGTGCTCCCCAGGCCAGTCCCGCTCGAGGCTTCACTTTGTCCTCTTGATATCACGCATGCTGTCGTGGAGGTATGCAATGATATCATGTTTGGTAGATGCCGTCGAAATGTCGAGCCGCGTTTGAACAATGTGCGATTGATCATGGAATTGACCGGCAATGTCGGAATCCGGTCGACTGGTAATGAAGAAGCGGAAGATCAAGGGCAGTTTGGGAAATTCGTCCACGATCAATGAGAGTAACCCCCGACGTGATTCGGGATTTCCGCATTCATCGAGTGCATCGAGAACAATGATCATTGGACCGCAAATGTGAGCCTCAGCAGCAAAGAGTGGTTCAAGTAGCAGCTTGAAGAATTGTGTTGAAATAGGTGCAGTTGCAATTGTCGCATCTTCTGTAATGGCCTTACAGACAGCCGCCTTGATATGGGGGTCGGATACGGCCATTCCATGAGCGATGGTACGGATGACCCCGCCAGGACTACTGCCCGTAGGATTGTTGCGGTCAAAAAATAGGAAAGTCCCTAGACGATGGAGGCTGCGGAAGTACTGCGAGATGCTTGTCGATATGGTGCTCTTCCCAGCTCCTGCGACACCGTGGAGCCATAAAACATTGCCTCTTTCCGACGGGGTATCAAGCCATTCAGTAATGTTATTTAACACGTCTCGACGTGTGCCGGACAGGCATTCACGACGCAAGGATGCATCAAAATTGAGGGGATCGAGGGCTCTCAATTTGTCTGATTGAACTATACATGCGCGATGAGCACATGAAGATAACAGCCTAAGGAATGCAGTGCATACCAAGATACTCAGTATCAGCCTTGATTCCAGCAGAGAAAAACACAGATTGGAATGCCAGACCGCGGTCGAAGGCATCCTTAAGCTTCATCAACGCCGCTGCAAGCCCATCGATCTGTTCTTTCGTGTCTGACCATGTGTTTCGAACGAGTTGCACTAATTCTCTGTTAACCCTTCACTACGATCCGCAAACAAACATTATACCTGAGAACCCGTGTCCGGTATATTCACGGATGAAGATAGCGCATTCCACTGTCTGCTTGGTAATTTCCACGACGATATCCTTCAGACGTTTGACTTTTTCGAGGGATTCAACATCATCCACGAAAGAATACACCTCGGCCATTGTCCGCACGAGTTCAAGGACTTTCTCGTCCATGTCCTGCTGTTTTTCCACAGCCTGTACAATAAGTAAGTTTACAGGAGTACCAGGACTGCGACGATTACTGTACCTTGCGAACGAAGGTAAGTATCTTCCATGCCGCCTTCGCATATGGATTAATCTTTGTGACCCATTAATGACGACCCACGCATAGACGAAGACAGCAATTCGCACCTCGGCCAGTTCGTCGCCGATGTCCAGAATGACCTCCAATCCTTTCACAACTGCGTTTAACCCCGATTCGAGATCACCTGCCCTTCCTCGGGTTGCCAGCTTACTTGTTCCCACAACTATCTGGGCATCTTCGATCGCACTTTGAACCTGGGCCGGAGCAAGATTTGCGATGTGCACCACTAGGGTGCCCGAAGGCTTGCCATTTGAGGGCCCCTCGACGTCAGTGAGTTGGAGGCTTGCTTCTGCACACGAAGATCAAGATGCTGGCCAGCGAATGGAGAGATAATAATCACCTTGGGAATTAGCGTCCGCAGTACACAGGATTACAAGATCGCCGAGTTGAATGGTCACGAATCCGAGGCAAGTGTCGCTCAGCACGGACGAATCGTGGAAAAGCTTCAGCGATATCACGGCTGTGGGCTTCCCTGACGATCTGTACGGCACTACAGTCCACAAAACACTTGGGAATGCAAAGGGCGGACTCACATCGGCACATTTCCATCCCATTTTGGTGTCATTGTCCTCTTCACCGTTCGAGTGCGGCCTATCTGCTTGCCATCGACGGATATCTTCACATAGAGATTGGGCTGATTGCCATGAAGACGGCCGGGGTTCCATTGGACTCCATGCGCACTTTTGACTAGAATATGTGGGCGATGGGTGGAATATGTTCAGAGTGGCGACCACTGACCTGAAAGCGAGTACAGCAGTGACATGGTAGGGATGGCGCAAGGAAAGATGACTATGCGACACGTGTCGTTCCGAAATGAAGTCACTGCGCTCCGATCCCCTGTAGACGCACCTGTGTCTACGTTGATTGACATATGCCGACATGTGGCGATGTTCGGCTACGTCCGGCGATCTGCGTTTACGCTCGCATGTAGACGCACCTTTGCCGCGGTTGATTGATGTTCGGCTATGTTCATTTACGTGAGGTAGATGCAGTGCATCTACCCGTCGGCTACGTGTGTCTGCCTGCATCTACAGCGTAGATACACCTCGCTCATTACATAACCTTTGCATCACTTACAAGCGGCTACATGCGGCTACGTCGGCTAACATGCGGCTACGTCGGCCAACATGCGGCTACGTCGACCGACGAATGTAGACTAACTGCATCTACATCATGTAGACATAGGGGTCCATCTACCTTTGGCTACGGGGGTAGACAGACCCTCTGTCTACATGGGGTGGGAACGCAGTGAGTCGCTGTCATCTCTGGTGTCCGGACCGAAGCTGCCATACTTGGGTGAGATTGTGGATCGGGGGATACTGCCGATGTCTGCCAAATGTGCTCGCCTGTCGGTGGCCCAAGTTCTCTCTTTCTGCGCCACTTCTGCTTGATACCATAGCGATTTCTTATGGACAGTTGCAATGCGCCATAGAAATAGAGCACTACCAAAGCGCCTCGCCGGACGCTATGAGAAGAAGATCGTTATGACACCTATGCCACCTTCCCTTCCATGATTAGATTGGAAGCGCCGGCCGAAATCTTCAGTGAGGTCAAAAAACAAAAGGCCACATTAAGTCTTTGTGTTGGCATGAAGGCTCGGATGCTCGATTACTAATAGGGCTGCAAACCGTCCCGTTAACGGTGACAGCCGTAAATTCTTGGCAGTGCGACGGCTACGCGCTGCCTAAAGCACGGTCGTCTTTCATCAGCACAGCCAGGTGGGCCAAGCGGATACATTAATGGGATCGCGTCTACACTTGTGGGATGAAGAAGCCTGGACGCGCCATTAGTTGCTGAAGCGGAATTCCAGGGATATTGAGTCCATGAGATTGCTCAAGCGTGGAGAATGAAGCAGGATGACAAGCCAAAACTCAGTATATTCTATGCTCAACACGGATGCACAGCCATCGTGTACTGTGGGGCCCGTAGGAACCGAACTGTTAAAGTTCACTGGGAGGTGGAGGTTCGATTCTTCCGACATGATTGGTGGTCTTGAGTCAGTTGTCGAATTAATGAATGAATGGGCCGTATACGTTCAACTAGCGTATTTGGCTGTCTGAATTATCAGTCATAAGGCATCTATCTCTCTCGCCATCAACATTCCACATAATTTGCCGTTGCTCGCAAACTTATTCAAGATGGTACTCGGCTTCACTACAATTGGTTGGGCTTAGACGGCTTCCACTCTATGTGCGGAAAGGTTTTGTTCCTGAATTTTTCCAGCAATGAAACTGAGTCTTTAGTTCAATTTCAGGGTTTGTCCGGCTTCATTTCCAGGCGAAGGATCTCAAGGTCTACGAAATCACCTGGAATACTGAATTATTTCATTCAAATCGACAGGGGGGGTGACGCGTGACCAGATTTACCTATTCGACATTTCGACAACGGCCGAATTTTCGCATGACACTCTCCAAAATTTCGACAATCTTACGGAACTTTTGTGCCCCAGGGCGGGGGGGGGGAGGAGGAGGATACTTGTGATGGCTTGGAGGTTCGACAAAAGCCTTCGTGACGCGTGACATCGACCAATATTCGACATCGACAGAGGGGTCTGTGACGCGTGACTGTCGAATTGAATGAAATAATTCAGTACGCAGAAAGGATGGCATAAAGGCAATAGCGGGAGCCCCCTCTTCACCGCACGCCGCAACTCGCCTCTTTCCACAGTGGTCTCTAAGCACCATACCCACCGGTCGATCTTCCACATCGACACCGACGGCGCCGTCATACAATAGAGTGCCGATTCTCTGATCGCAAGGGCTATTGGGAAGACGCGGGGACACTCCCCGCCTCGCGGGTTGCCGATGGATCCAGGCTTGCCGCGATAGACTCGGATTTTGGCCAGCAGGACGAGGGTGTGCCAGGCGTCCGCGTCTATTATCAGCAGCAGAACAATTCCATCCAGGAGCTCTACTACGACGGGGCGTGGCACACGGGGAAGAGCTTCGATAAGGGCACCGCGCTCACGGCCATCAAACACGAGCGCATCGCCTGCACCTCTTCGACTGTAAAACCAACGGCCATATCAACCACTGGTCCACTGATTCGGGCGACTTGAAGGCCGAAGATCTTTTGTGGACGCCGAAGGTGAACGTTAACACGGTGTTGACCTGTCACATGTCACTTGGGACTAGGGCTGTTCGCCGTACCGGTATACGGCCGTATGCCGACGGCTACTATACGGCTGCATTCCCGGCCGTAACCCGTACCGTATTGGGGAGGCACAAAGGGTCGTACGGTACGGTACGGTACCGTATTACGGCCGTCGAGTCTTACGGCTTCAGGGTATTCCTCCATCAGCGAGTTTTTGTGGCGTTGGGGTCGACCTGGAGACGCGGATGAGCACCCCAGTCTGCTGGGGCGTAAGGGATGCAACGATGCCTTGTTCTGTAGCTGACAACGGTCCGGGATCTGCCATATGGGGCCATGGGCCGAGGAAGATGCGATGATGCTATTAGCGATAATTGAGGGACCTTGTGAAGTGGATCAAAGCCAAGACATTGACACGCAAAAATTCCAATAAAATGTGCGATCCCGTCGGTGCGGCGGGTTGAATAAAAGGAAAAATTGAGTACCAGGAGGCGGCGCAGGAGCAATGTGGAGCGGGCGACGCGTAAAACAGACCCAAGTAAATTCTAGCTGTACACAGAGGGAACAGACCAAGCTCGATGTCCAAGAAACTCTGAGATTGAGTCGGGTTGGGCACGGAGGTGAACAGAACGAGAGGCGCGAGTAAGCAAGACGTCGCCAGCGGAATGATAAGAATGATTGCCGGTGAAGATACGTAGACGGCTCTGACGGTACGGGTCTGTACGGTATGCCGGCCGGGCACCTGCGTACCGTCAGCTGTTGCTGAAACTTCCCGTACGGTACGGTGACGGGTGCCGTATTTACGGCTCTCTGTACGGCCGTATATACGGTGACGGCGAACAGCCCTACTTGGGACAACTCGGGGTTTGAGTGCGAGATTCGGGTATACTATAGCGATGCGTCGTCTAGCGGGAAGGTCCAGGAGCTGGGGTGGGTGTCGACTCCGGGGAGGTGGACCGCGAGCCCCAAGATTAATTACACTACGCTGACTCCTGGGGACAAGCCCGTCGGGGCGGTGACGGATCTGGGCCCATACGGGCGGATCATCTCGGTGTATGAGAATTACGAGGACAATACCATAGGTGGGATGTGCTCCCAAGAGGGGAAGTGGACTCCGTTGTTTACTATCAAATTGGGATAGTCTCAAAACGCCTAGGTAATGAGTAGCTGGACTGGAACGGGTCCGCGATTGCTTAAAAAATGTTGAACGTTGGAGTATTAAAATGATTCAATCTCATTGAATTCAAATGTCGATCTACCTGGCGGTTTGCTCCCCAGAAATGCTCAACGGGCCCGAGCTCTTACCTCGCTTGTTGAACTCGCGGATAGGGCAGCCAGGGCCGATCTCATCTTTTTTCGGCTGCCGATCGCCGAAGCTCGGCCCTTGCCGAAGGCATTCCCTTTTTCATCCCTTCTCCTTCTCCATGTCGCTCTCCTGCTCCGGGCTCTCCCGATGGTTCGCATACGGCGTCTGAAGCATATCAAACGTTTGAAGTCACCGACTACAGCGTCTAACGACACCGCATCCACGGGAATTGCACAAAGCTGGCTGGCGACTATGATGAGCGAGCAACAAGCTGGTGACATCGCAGTAACTGTCTAGAGAGAGACTAGCTGGCGACATTGATGCTACAGCATTGAGGACGCGTAGCTCGTCTGGGTCCCAGTCATAGGGCCTCACGGCGAACTAAAAATGTGCACATCGAAGAGAGACACCGCTGCTAAAGCTGATGAACCAATGAGCAAGCCCGACGAGTCCACGAATCTGCGGGAATAAACACTAGAATTCTCGGCGACCAATTATTCATCGGGCTAGGCGGGGGCGCGCTGGTCATATTTCTGGAACGCCTTCACCCTTTAAAAGGCGGCCGGTCTCTGGATATTCTTCATTCTTCCTCTCCCTGTCCACTTTTGTCTTTTCTTCTATCACGAATCGGATGTCGCTTCCGCTTCTTCTGCTTTTTGCTTCTGCCTTCACCGGGGCACTCGCCACACCTGTTGCGCGGCTGACTAGCTCTGTCTGCCCCGACACCAACAAGGCTGGTGGAACTCTCGTTTCCGCTACTACCGACGCGCAGAACAATATCAACTGTGTCTACTCAACGGAACCTGAGCCGTGCATCTACTTTGCGGTCCGTCCTTTCTTCTTCATGGCTCTTGTCTAGTCTGATGTTTTTGGACGCACCAGAACGGGGGATTCGAGAGCGGATCTAGTAACTGCCCGTCCTCCGTCACTCCGTTGACAACGGAAGTGGACGTGTGAGTCTTCGTTCTTCTCACTCACCACTCTCCGAGCTCACCCACCACATATTTTCGTCGTAGATCTGTGTCCATTTGTCTCGCGTTCAACGAGCACTTTTCTGAGAGCAAGGACGGCTACGGTCTCAAGAGTTCCATCAGTGTCAACGAGACCATCGTCGAGTGTGTTTACCTCGACGGGGAGGAGTGCTACTACAACCGTCATGTCAGTACTCCGTAATACTCTTCTCTGGTCAGCTGCACATGCTCACTCGTTCATTTTTAGGACGGAAGTAGGTGGAAGGGCTCGAACTACTGTCCCGGCACCATCAGTCCGACCAAGATCACCGTGTTCGTCCAGTTCTTTCTTCACGTTACGATCTATCTGATGTACGATTAACAAATTAAAAAATCAGCTCTGAATTTGTCTGCGTCTCCGTCGACCTCCAGGAAAGGATTCTCATCGGCGCTTCGGTGACCATTGCCGAGCACCTCTTGGCTTGTGTGTACGAATCGGCCTCGGCATCGTGCACCTACTCGGTGAGTTAATCAAGTTGACTCGTGTTCTCTCTCACTCGTTCTTTGAGCAGTCGGACGGGTCTCTCCACAGCAGCGGTAGCTGGTGTCCCAAGACGGTCACGTCCTCTTCGAGGTTAGTCACACCAAGCTTTTTTTTCGTTACACCGCGCAGAATATCAACTTAACGGAATCCCAACAGTAGCACCAAGTCAGTAATGTTCCGCTCTGTGATACACAATATTGACTCCGGGCTCAGTAACGGTGGCTCGTACAACGGCGGTTCATACAACGGTGGCTCTTACTCTGGTAGCTCCGACTCCTACAACGGCGGTTCACCCTCGGGTGGCTCTTACTCCGGCGGCTCTGGCTCCCACAATGACGGATATGCTTCTGCCCCTGCGGCAGCTGCTGCTAGCTCGAGCACGGAAGCCGACGTGTATGTTTCCCCACGTTCACTTACTCCTCGACCCAGAGCTGACTCGGGAAACTACTCTAGTTCGGTAACGATCTGCCAGGCATTCAACGAGAACTTCTCTGTCAGCAAGAACGGCTAAGGGCTCAAGAGCTCCGTTAACATCAGCGAGACCGTCGTTGAATGTATCTACTTCGATGGGGAGGCATGCTACTACGACCGCCACGTCAGAGCCCATCTTTTAGCTAGCTTGACAATATGCTGATGATTGTACTTTTCAGGACGGGAGCATGAAGAAAGGCTCGCACACCTGTCCCGGCTCCATCCACCCCACCAAGATCACTGTGTTCGTGGTCAATTTCTCCAAACCGAACCCTACTTAACGTTCCAGTACCAATTAGCTCCGAGCTTGTCTGTGTCTCCATCGACCTCCAAGAGCGCATCCTCATTGGTGCCTCGGTGACCGTTACCGAACATCTCCTGGCTTGCGTGTACGAATCGGCATCGGCAGAGTGCGCGTACTCTGTGAGTTAGCGAAGGTGATTGACATTCTTTCTGACGTATTGTTCGAGCAGACGGATGGGTCGCTCAAGAGCAGCGGCAGCTGGTGCCCCAAGAAAGTGTCCATGGCCCCCAAGTCCAAGTCTAGGTAAGTCATTTCAATCTGCCTTCTCAGCCCGCAATATTGAGGGACTCGGCAGCAGCGGATACAAGCCTTCTTCTTCTGGGTCAGTGTTGTTTATTCACTTCTCTCGTACGGACACTATTGAATTGTGGAATCACCAGCTCTTACAACGGTGGTTCGTACAACGGTGACTCCTACAACGGCGAGTACTCCGGCTGGAAGGGCGGCTATCCCGCTGCGGCTGCGATTGGTAACGACCGCCTTGCTGATAGCGGCAGCAACAACGACGGCGGGAGCACCCTCCCCAAGCCTGTCCTCATCGCCCTCCTTGCGATGAATTCCGTCCTTGTCCTCGCTGTTCTCGTCATCGGCGGCTTCCTGGTTTTCGGGCGCCGTTCCACGACCTCTCGTATCCGCCCCCTCAACATCGGCTCGGGTGGCTACAAGACTGTGGGGAGCGTGTCCGTTCCGCTCACCCACTCGGACGAGCCGCAGTACTACGACGCGCCGACTCAGAAATACTGAGCGGCATCAGAAAGCAATGCACCCAATGATTTGTGACGCGATCGAATAGGCCCATGCTTTCCACGCGTTCACGACCCTGATTCTAATATATCTTTTGGTTTTCTTATTTACTTATGTCAGGATGGACATTATGGTGACATGCTGATATGCCTCTATCGTATCAGTTGGTTCAGTAGGATTAACTAATGCAATGGTCGCGTTATTTATGATGATGAGACGGAGTCCGATGAAAATCTCAATCGAACCCGTATGATACAGATATCTCTATGTGCTATTCAGTTCCATTGGACGTCCTCGTGTTCTCCTATTTTCATATCAACCATCTCGAACTATTTCTGTCCGTGGATCTCAGATTCCCCGCACTGACAAGACCTTGCCCATGGTTACGCCAGCACCTGGCCAGGGTACCAGAAGACACATAACGATTTCTTGTTTAATTAAAGTTGTATGGCAATAGCCTATCCCAAGATAGCAACATGGCAACTTGTGCAAGTATTGCGTGAAATAGCCGAGCCTTTTCATTCCAGCGGCTGAGATCATCCAGATGGCCCAATGGATGAATTCCCGAGATGAAAAGAGGTATACAACGAGACGAAAATAAATACGCGAATTACTTATCACAACCAGACATGGTCTACGATTAGCCTTCCGTTCACCAGCGCTGTCAAGGGACATTCGGTTTCTGCGAGTCCAATATCAGTAGCATATCTTTCTGCTGGGGTGCTTCCTGACCTGAATATTTCCGAGCTCCATCTGTCGGATGTCCGTCGTCATAGCTCATGTCCATCTCACGTACGACATGGACTTTGAGCGGGCGGTTGTTGTTGTTTTGGCGCGCGCGCAGTTCCGATGATGACGACTCGGGGAGGCACACGGACTGCATCCCGTGCCCGCTCGAGGACCTCCGTGCCCGCTCGAGGACCTGGTCTCCCTCACGCGGTTGTTGAATAGCACGATCAGGCAGTTTGTGTACTTACCTAAATAATAGTCAGCTCAAGAACAAGTGAACGGAATTGAGGTCAAGTAAAATTTGCCGATGATGACGGTGGGAGGGACGACGACGGTGGAGTGGTACTAAAGAAATTGAAGTAAATGAGCGGGGGGTGAATATGACGAATGTGGGATCCTTATAGGCAGATCCCTGAAAAGGATGAGGGAAATCATAGCGATGCTAGCTAGAGCAAGGATTTACTTGTTACCGACCTTGACATGCTTCAGCACTAGCGTACCTGTAAGGGCGTTAGTGTCAATGATAAGACGGACGATGCGCGAGATGATGCTGTGTGGCGCCGACGGGGATGGAGCTTTTTCTCTCGAAAAACAGCTGCAAAATTTCAGATCATCTAGGTCGGTGGAAGAGGCATATGCGGGACGTAACCTACCGACGATGGGAGTAGCACCGCAATTGCGACATTGGCGATAGCACCCCCGACCAGCCATATCTACGACACACCAGAATGAGATGATTGCACGGCGGAGTGCGACACCGAGGAATCGCCACGTTCCGTCTGTGGTGCGACCCTCGCACACACAGTTTTCCTATCCCATCTTTATATTTCTCACCTTCACCCGTGCCCATTCCAAATTCGAACATGCAATTTCCTTTATTAAGCACCATCACTCTGGCTTTCGCCAAGTCTTGCACTCATCTTAATGCATCCTCACCTCGTCGTTCGTATTCAGCGGCGCTCCTCGCCATTCGACAGAAACAGGTTACTGGATCCAATTTCTCACAACGCAGAGTGCGAAGGAATACCCATCGGCGGTGAGTCGGGTAACGGTGATTGAACAGTGATATAGTGTACAGGGTGTAGCATTCTTCCATCTCATTTCCCCTCGTTATGTCTCCTCGGAAGCGGCTGCAGCCGCACGTCTGCGACGTCCGCTCATAAGATAAACCGCGGCACGGACTTCAAACAACGGATCGTCAGACTCTTCAATGCCATCGATGCGGGGAGTGGGGTCAAAAATGATTCTATCATGGTCCTTGTCGGTAACGAGCGTTGTCAAAGTCAGCTTTCCCAAGATAACTGTGGCACGGTCCTTCGGCCAGTGTACAGTCACATCGTCGGTGACGTCGCCATCGTTCGCAATCTGGCAAAGAAGGTGAAAGGTAATCGGCCCGTTTGCGACACGCTCGGAGAGCTCGTCATAAAGGTAATTTGCATCCTTGGACTTGACAGCGACCTCGTCGAGGTACTGTAGTCCCGCATCGGGAATGATCGTGTACCGCCCGAAGCGGGTGATACCGGCACTGCTGGTGAATTTAAATGCGTTCAGCGCGAAGTATCCTTCGTGCGCAAGGCTGGTGGGGAATGGTTTCGGGGTCTGCACGAATGCGAGAGCAGCAGGGTGAGATCCGAGGAATTGTTCGACCGTGCCTCCAGCCAGGGCACGGAAGAAATCCAAAAACTCTGTGCCGTTGCGAGCAGGGAAGGCGGGTGTAGAGTGGGCGACGATGTCCGTGTGGAGGTGCTCGCCGAGGTTGAAACGGAGCCCAATGCCACGGGGGTTGGCGTTGGGATCCGTATCCGGGATTGAAGGAAGACCCGTGGAGCTCGAGAAACGTACGGTAACGGGGGTGGATGGTTGGTTGAAGTGAGGAGCGCTTGAGAGTGCGCTTGCCTCTGGTGTTGGAGCGAAGGTGCCCGTCAACATGGCGCCGCGGGCATGGACGGGGCGGAATCCGGGATGCAGACCAAATATAGCATCCAATTGGGCGATTATGTCCTCGCTGAGGCGAAGGTCGTTTTGAGGAGAGTGCCAGAATTTGCGAAGGAGTGAAAAGACCTACCCGAGCGCTATGAGCTTTGGGTCCGAAGGAAGAGGCATAGCTGGACTGTAATAGGCTCCATAGTAGCGACCAGACTTATATAGCTCTCTGCTGAAGCCGTTCAAGAACCGACTAATGATCTGATTGGACCCTAGTCGACCAGTCAGATCGAGGGCATTACCCATCCGCACGGGCCTGTTCGGCGTTCCTGGAAGCTCCGAGTCACTCAGCTAGCACCGATGGAGCACAACACGAGACCAGAAGTGCCGTCAGAGAGTTAACTTTTTGGCTTGCAAAAGTGGCTTGCGCCCGCGCCAAATGGCTTGTGCAGGGCGGGGGCGTGGATTTGGGTGGGATCACCCGCCCACGCCCGGCCGAATGGCTTGCAAGCCATTTTGTTGGCTTGGCAAGCCATTCTGCCGGCTTGGCATCAGCCAAAATAGAAATGTGGCTTGCGCATCTTGGTCGCCGGACGAGCCCCCAGTGGCCAATCTTCTACGATAGCTAAATTACCTCTGGCCTCCCCAAGTCCGTAGCACATTTTTTTCCATCTTCTTTGCCATTCTCCGCAAATACCCGCCATCACTGCCAGTAATTATAAGTTCGACTATTGCTTCTAACGCAAGCCACCTGGCTTGCGAGACTGTCCTGATAAATTGTGCCTATTGGCATATAATGGGATATACATATCTACAAAAGGTGTCCGCCATTCAGAAATAGTCATCAAACTAGTCCTGAACTTCTCTTATTGCTCCGCTGTGCAGTTCTCTCTCTACAAGAAGCTAGATTTCTCTGCTTTCCTTGTCAATACATGTTTGTATACCCAATAACAGAAGCAATAACCCCTTTGAACCTTATGTTTGGTGCTCCACGGTGCTTGCTTGACTTGGTTGAAACTTTAGTTCCGAGTAAAAATATTGAATATATGAACAGTTATTGATCAGAATAGCTGTAGTAGACTAGTGTAGTTGGTAAAGTGGTTAGTTCAAGGCAAGAACAAGCAGGGAAGGTTTGTTCTTCATCTAGGTTAAAACGGCGGGTGCAAGCCATTTTGCCTGATGCCATCAAATTGGGCGGGGCAAGGCTTGTGCCCAAAAATACTGAAGTTCAGGCACTCATGCAGTCAAAAACATGTCCATACTGTATGATTGAATCCTTGCTATCATCTGGAGAAGAATTTAAGGACAACTGGGCTTGTTTGAGGGCAGGTGAACATGTCTTATGTGATCACAAGCCATTCTGCCGACAGAATGGCTTGTGTCTGGCGTGCATGTATTTCTCCCTGTATTGAGCTTTAAACATCATCAGCTCGGTGGTTGTAATATATATACACTTACTGAGACCATTGGGATGCCCCATTCCACTGAACTTCGACCCCACGCCCGCCGCCCGCCAAATGGCGTACACAAGCCATTCTGCCTGATGGCATCAAACTGGGCGGGGCACGGCTTGCAACCAAAAGTTAAGAGTTTACACAACTACGAGGTCGGAAATTTGTTGTGGCTGTCCAATTAACTGGTACAGACGATGTGGTAAGTGGTTCTGTTGGATTTTGCCTTGTTTTGAGCACCGTTGAACATCTCTTAGGCGATCACACGCCATTTCGCCTGATGCCATCAAACGGGGCGGGGATGTGGCTTGCAACGACAACCGCGGCGGAGAATTGATGAACAGGGCTCAAAAGCCTCTCTACGGCTCGTTGATACGATAACTGCTTCTGTAGGCGCTTTGAGCTGAAATTACATCGAAACTGACTAAGTCTCTGTCAACACACTATTTTTCTGCGGGTTGTTTCATGTTTCGAGTGCCAACCACAAAACTTTCGGGTGTCAGTAATGAAGGACAGCGAGTGAGTGACATAGTGACAATAGACAAGCATTGCAACATTCTGGGATCATGTTGAGCATGAACAGAGTTGAAACTTGAAAGCTTGAACCGTGGGACTTCATGGTTCATCATTGGGGAATCCTGATTCTCTGACACCATGCAGTGGACATCAAGATGAATAGAAACTATTCTCCACATCGTTTTCTGTCGGTGAAAGGAATACAAAAACAAAGAACTCGAGAGACACGTATCTAAGTAAACATCGAGCATAAATTGAGGAACTTTGAACAGAGACAGAGATCTGATGCTGGCAAGATATGGAGAGGTGTTCTCTGACCCAATGATGGGAAGGGGTATTCCAAATGAGCAAAACCGAGGTCGATGGTCCGAGACCGGCTCGCGCCATCACTGACAGCGGCGGGGTTGATGGAGATGTGGCACCGACCACAGTGGAGGCGGAAGATGACCGGGGTTCATCAATTAGAAGAAATATACAGGATACTTACAGTGAGAAGGTCCTGTGTAAGCGAGCACAAGCCACGCCACACCACAAGCCACGCCACACCCGCCCGCCACAGCCATTTTAAACTCCGCTAAGCGGCGCAAGCCATTCGGCCAAGCCACTCGGCTAAGTCTGAGTGCCGTCATCATCTGAGTATCAACAGAGGCTGATCGATGATCCTTGTCGACGTCAAACCCAATTTAAACCACGATGTTCGTTCCTTTCGGCATTCCGCTCAATCGCTTCTTCCGAACGCCGCTAAGTCAGGAATGTTATATATCATCTCGGACAGGTTGACCGAACGCCACTCCCAAGTTCCATGTTGTCCTCCACCATCTCCAAACTTGCGGCCTTCTTTTTCATTGCGCGGGAGGCCCTCGCCCTTCCTTCCGTTCGAGAATGGAAGGAGTTCTCCAACTCGCTCGATGGTCGCCTGCACTCGGCTGTTCCTGTCTCCGCACCTTGTTTTCCGATCGTGAACAACAAGACCTCGACTGTCGATCCTGAAGGATGCGCTGTTGTGCGGGCAGGTTACACCCTCGCCGACTTTAGGTCTTCCCACTACCCAGCATACATGTTTGTGAGCCTCAATTGACTTATGCATGGGGGCATTCATTCGATTCCTCGCGCTCTTAACCAGCCTCAATGGGAGACTTGCCAGAGAACGGAGGAAAAATGCCTGCTGGACTCATCAAACACCTCAAACCCACTTGCTTGGGCTGCTCCATGCCAACAAGGCTACGTCTCAGAACATTATGTATGCCAGGCTCCCGCTCATCCCATTCACCCTGAACAATCGCTTCTAGTTGTCCGTATCCGGACCTGAAGATGTCCAAAAAGCCTTCCTCTTTGCCAAGAAAACAGGCATTCACCTCTCGATCAAAGCTTCAGGCCATGATTACAAAGGCCGTTCCGGTTCCAAAGGTTCGCTGAACATCTGGGCAAGTCACTTCCAAATCCCTGTTGCAGACGACATGTTGACCGCGTCCTCAGACCCGAAATTTGGATAGCGTGAGCTGTTCTTAATTCCAAAATTTCAACCAAGCATTGACATCGTTCTGTTCAAGTTGGAGTATACGCCGAATTTCATTCCGGAGGGTGGCAACCAAAGCTACAAGGAGACGATTACTTTTGGGGTATATCTTGCACGGAACTTGATTAATTCTCTCATCTGACGAAGAAATAGAGAGGCGTTCCATTTGAAGACCTGTACAAATTTGCGGACACGAACAATCTCACAATTATCGGAGGGTACCATCAAACTATAGCTGCGAGCGGAGGGTGGTAGGCCGATTGCTCTCTGTGTGAATGCCTTCCCAGAGAATCATTTCAATCAGGGTAATGGGCGGCGGGCACAGTGTACTATCGCCGGTTTATGGCCTTGGTGTCGATCGAGTGGTACGAACTTCTTAATTCACAGGATCTTGCGAGTATTAAAAAAAAACCCTTACAGCTGCAATTCAGGATTGTCACCCCGGATGGTCAATACCGCGTTGCGAACAGTTTCACGAATCCCGATCTCTTTTGGGCCCTCCGCGGAGGGGGAGGTTCAACTTTCGGTATCGTTCTCGAGTCGACCTTTCTCGCCGAGCCGCGGATGAAGTTACAAGTGTGCGTTGGAGTTGTATCATCGCTAGCCATGCCTCGCGTTGAAACTCCTCACCAGCGCATCAATGTCCTTCAACCGGACAGCGACGAACTACCAGCCCTTCCTCCGACTACTTGTCGATGAATCGTACAAATGGGGGACCGAAGGCTGGGGTGGGCATATGGGAGTTCGTCTCTCTTTCCTCGTTCCCCGCTCAAACACTCATCCATATCGATTTCAGCCTACAAATATAATCAACGTCAACCCTCTGCTAACTACAGAACAAGCAATAGAATCCCTCAAAAATGTCACCCAATACGTCGAGGCGCAAAACGGCACGGTTGTCATCGAGGAGCTTCCCTCATGGGAGGCATTCTTCACCAAGTATGTCACGACTGCACAGGCGAGCGTTGGGGTGGAGAACACGCTCGTCAGCCGACTCATACCAACCGAGCTTTTCACGAACGAAGCCGCTAAAGCGACGTTGACGAACACGATGGTTCAAATGATACGGGAGTACAACATCAACCCATATATTGTCGTTGGCACGCCATTCCTCTTCGACGGGCTGGAAAACGCAACGAGTGTTACTCCGGCGTGGCGTCATGCGCTGTGGCAGGTGTGTGTGTCCTTGGCTGAGGTTCTGTCCCCTGACGAGCCGATGTTATTTCGAAGATTGGCGGGCACGATGGCTGGCAGTGGAACTCCAGTGTACCTGAGATCAGGAACCAATTTCAGATTGCGCACAACGTTACGCAGCTACTACGAGACTTGGCGCCTGACTCCGGAGCGTACTTCGTGCGTCGTTGGATGTTTCTTCCACCTGAGAATACCGCTGAATTTTAGACAGAATGAAGGAGATCTCTACGAAACTGACCACGAAGGTGTGTCCACTTCAAGCGATTGTTGATGAGCGACGATAGAATATTGACTCGACATATCAGAGTCTTTCTGGGGTCCCAACTACCCCGCTTTGCTTTCCATTAAGCGAAAATAGTACGAGTTCCCCCACGTTCCTGCTGGTCATGTATTAAGGTTTTTCAGTGATCCGCACTCTCTGCTTGATTGCTGGCAATGTGGTACGCACAATTCCTCTACCTGAACCTTTGGGCCACTCAATTGACCTACATTGCTTAATTAGTTGGATGGAAGGGCACGCAAGATGTGCGTTACGACTGCTACCTTTCATTGGAGAGCCATTGAACTTGGTCACTCCTGGTGCCGGAGGAGTTTTAAGCGATATAGGAGCTCTGTGCCATTTGTAGCTGTCCACTTTCAAAGAAATGGTCGATTTCGGGTCATTTGCGAAGTTGTGAACCAAAACTGGTACTTCCCGGCCGGAATTGTTATTTATCATGCTATTGAAGCATCTGACTTGTGAATGGTGTTGGCAATTTTTATTCAGGCACGGTAGGTTCTGCCGATCGGACTGGGAGATCATTGCAACTCGGGCGGAAGAAACATGAAGCTTTTGTTTGTTCTGTAACTTGTTCACGAGGGATAAAAGTAGCATGAGACCACAGAAACACTACTGCCACTTCGATTTGATTAAATCAGCTGCCCTCTCGGCTACAATGTAAACTGCCGCCTGAGTATTACCTGCCGGAAGGAAAGGCTGAGGGCGATTTGAATCAGGAAATTTCCGATCAAGTTAGACGGGGTTTACCAAGACAGATGCATCAACTACGCGAAGGTGTTGGATCTTCTTGACTAGTAGGTCTGGATCGACGACTGAAAACGTTCTAATAAGCCTTTGATGATGAACGCAGTGCAAAACGCAAGAAATTACCGCTGTAGTTTGCGCCTTTCGGAGACATACTGGCGGTGCCAATTATATGGTAGTTGGGTGCCCCTTTCGCTCGAGCAAATATTTCTAGGTCGGCGTCACCTGTTTCGCTCGTGATGTTGTTCAGTGGCCCCAAAACATATCCTTACCACGCGTTTGCTTCGATGAATCTGAGAGCGCTCTTCATCCCTTCCCGGAGTGCAGAAATATCGAAGTCGGTTGTAAGGCAAGCCAGATCGATGAGAGGTCGGGAGAATGGATTCGTGCCATTCAATTGAATAGTTCCTCCTACGCACTGTCAGACAACATCACTCCAGTTTATTGAGGAAAGGGTGGGTATACTCGAGGTGGGGGTCAGCAAGGTCGCTCCGACGGAAAGGAAGTGACCTTCAGGTGGCGGGTTGATGTTTCCATTCTGTTGACATCGTGAGATTCAGAATCAAGTTAGCGTAGTAGATTCTCCGACCTGCGTTCCGCTCTGAAAGTGCGGTGACCTAGGCCCAGGAGCCGGATCCGGATGAGTTTTCAGCACAGGTGAATCAGGAGATAATCGAGCAAAGGAGGTGTGGCTGCTGAAACCGACGCCAAGTGGACCACCGCCGTTCGTTGCTTTCCACTGATCCAAAAGAATTTGACGGTACGTGAGGTTACGTATTATGTCGTCGAAAGTGTCGGTCCCGTTGACAAAGTACGGCAGTGAAACCCCCATGTGGACGCTAAGATTCTTCCCGACTTCAGGTAAATTGACTCGGGGTTGGATGCCCAACTTGGAGTGTGGCCGACTCTCCGATTCCGGAGTACATCAGAAGCTTAGGGGTTTCAACCGTCCCCGCAGAAATGATTACTGAGCGGCGTGAGTTAGGGAAGTACTTGCAAGAAACACGCCGACAGAATACCTTCTTTGGATGCTGATATCCGGTATCTAGGGCCTGTGGCGGACATGAGGACGAGAACAGGACAATCAGAACATATTATACCTCCTTCGGTTTGAGCGAATTCAACCGTCTTAAACTCTTTTGGACCTTGGCTCGTTTGAATGAGGCGGGTGGCCTGCGCGTTCAAAACAACGTGTAGATTTGGTCTGCCGATAAACTCGGGTCCGAGGTAGGAGCTGAAGGAACTGCTCCGCTTGCCGTGTTTGATCGTGTTCTGTGTCCAAGCTACGTTTATATTACGAGTCTCAGGTAGCAATTCTGGGTAAGAATAATACGTACAGACGCCCAGCGGAAAACCTGAATTATAATCTCGATTGAACGGAAACTGGTCGGTCATTTCTTCGGTCACTTGCTTGACCCGGGCGTCGACTACGGGGTAGGTGAACCCGGGAAGACTAACAGCATTGATGCCGTGGAATCCATGGACTGCGAGATTGAATTTGCCCGATTCACTGTGTCGGTCGGTTGAGACAGTCCAGTGCTCATTCTTGTTATCACAAATTGTTGTATGCACAAATGATTCACCATGAAACGGTCGTACCTTCCGTATGTAAGGTTGTATGGCGTCCCATCTGTGTGTGCAGCATCAAAAAGATTTCATCCAATGGCTTGGGATATACTGACGCCCATCCAGGATCTCCACTATAGGCCGCGTATCCGTCGTAGTCGGCTTTCGACCCACGCACATATACCACGCCATCTATTCGTCATTCAACGCCAAGGCCGTAGCTCGAGAGCATTTATCGACTCACTCATGGCCGAGGATCCACCTAGAAGTCTCCCTCGCGGGAATGGCACCACCCGCCCGTTGAGTCCAGGTATTGCGGTCAGCGTGTAATTCCAGTCTCGCGGATTTGACTGCCGCAAAAAAACGTTGAAGAACGGCACCGTGTAGTTGATCAGTCCTTCAGGACTGCAAGATCATCAGTGAGAACGAAACAGTTCAGGTGGAGAAAACCCGACGCACGATGGACCAGCCTCGAGAACGAGAACCGAAAAGTGTGGGTTTTCTGTCAGTCGGTTGGCAACGACATTTCCCGCCGTGCCGCCTACGAAACGCTGTGAGCAGCAGTTGAGCGGCATTTGAACATGGATTCACCGCCAATGACAATGAAGTCAAATGATTTATGCTTGGGCAAGTCGGCGATGGACTCGTAGATGGCCCCAAAGCACCAGCGTGCAGAAAGCAGGAGTACCAGGTAGAGATGGATCCGGATTGACGGCATTGAGTCCTGTCCTAAATTTCGAACCTGCCTGGGCTTTTATATTCTAGATATCGTCGATAGTTTACCGGTGGATCGGGTGGCGTCACTTCTCCACGCAGAGCGCGAGTGTTAGAATACCATAACTGTAGAGGTCGCATTACCTTGGCGTACGAGAATGTCGGAGATAGCCAAGAAGCGGGTATTGTTCGCCCTGGGACAGCAGTTCTGTTCCTGAATGAAACCAAACGGAAATTTCGAACAAGCAGGGATAAATTATGCTTCTAGGGCAAATTGGAAAGGAGTGGGTCCAAAAAAACAGAGGACAGACCCGTGGGGTCGGACTGAATGTTTCAAACACGACCGTGAAAGGGAAACGGAGAGGAGAGAAAATACACACCGATTCCAAAACGGCCTCTTCACCATCCAGAGATTCATGCCTGCGGAGATAAACCAATGTAATTACAGATGAGTGCTTGCAACACACCCGACAATACTATAATCACATCCAATCCAGCCACTTCGAGAGAGGTAGTCCGATCAAACAAAAACAAAAACGGCTTCCGCGAGGGTTCGCTGAGGTGGAGAGACGGAGCAGAAGTTCACCAGAGACTTAAACGAGGTAGGAATTGCCGAATTGGAAACGGTCAAAGCGATATATTTCAGTGGAATTAAGGTTAGGGTTAGGAGGGCGGAAGATCGAAAAAAATGGTCCACCCAGCCGAGTGGCCGTGGTGGAACAGGAAAATATTGAGACGGTGCATGCACCTAAGCACATACAAGCCGCAGGCGCACTCTGTATGGACAGGGTCGCCGTGCTATGGAGTGTTCTCACGGCCCACAGACCCAGGGAGGTGAAGGGGCCTGTGCCATCAAGGTAAGTATGAGTTGCACAGACGAAGAAAGCGTGCTTTTATACCGCCAGACCGCGCACGGACCATCATGTTGTTTGCGCAGGCATTTGATGACCATTCACGTGTCAGCTCACGGGGTTCATTCTGCTCTCACCAATGACGCCATCGATTCGTCGAAACTCGAGAAACTCAGGGCCTCTTGACTGGCTTTCGGCTTGGGGACGTGTATCTCCGCGACTCCTGGTTTCCCCGACTGATTCGCCCACGGATAGCAAGAATAGTAGTGACTCCATTTGCTGATGACAACTCAAGTGAAGGCGTCTTTTCGGACTCCGAATTCTTAAACTCCCTCGAAGAACCGGGTATCCCGCCCCATGAGTTGCGCCTCAAGATCGGGTGCATCTGCAGACTGACTCGGAACTTCGACACATCTCGTGGCCTGACAAAAAACACCAGGGTGATTGTGCACAATTTACTGCGACAGTGTGGAGGTTGAAACGATCTCGTCTGTGGTTGCGGGGAAAGTTGTGAATCCTGCAAGTCACTTCCCTTTCCTCTGAAATTCTTCACGAAAAATTAATTGCACTCGCCCCAGATCCGACTCCACATCCCTCGAATCAATTGCCATTTCCAACCTCGTGGTTTCGACTTCACCGTTCTTCGGAAGCAGGTGCCTCTCGCGCTCTGCTATGCGACGGCCTTCAATGGGTGCCAAGGCCTCACAGTACAAAAGTTGGGTTTGGATTTACGACGGGAAGTTTTCTCACATAGGCAACTATACTCGGCGATGACCCGTGTTCCTGACTCAAACAATGTCTTCTCAAGTATGAGGGCAATTTATCCACATGTACCACTAATATTGTTTGGGACGAGCTTCTATTGTAGAATACCTATCTTGAATCACAGTTGATCCAATACTACACCTCCTGGATCAGAAAGGGGATGACGTCCCGCGGAGCGGGACGTCAGCCAATTGTTATGATTAAAAACAATTATTGCTTCAGTATACTTGTCGAGGCAAATCTCGACTAGGATACTTTTAATTCGTCCGTTGTTCGTCCGTGGAAGGGATGCAAATGGGAAAATAGTCTATAATAGCCCAAAGAGTCCCAGACTCTGCTGTGCGGCTGTGTATTGATGCTGTGTTACTGTCAGGTACCGCTCTAGTAAACCGAACCAAGTGTTAATATTTCAGTGAATGCCGACTTAGTTGGCCACGTACGGATGAGAGGGCTCCTCCGGGCGAGTGTTTGCATCGCTGATAGAGTCGCCTGCAAATCCGCGCTCGCTTGCGGGACGTGGGTGAGACTAGCGATGAGCACCTCTGCGACAGCGGCGAGGAGTGGCTGGATGGAGATGGACCAGTGAGCAGACGAGTGATGGTGTAGGGAGAACCACGCACCCCCAAGATCGGATCGACAATCTCCCACTCCGCAAGGCGCGCATGGGTGAGGCGTACGATAACGCAACTCGCAGCGGTGAGGCACTTGGAGCGTGCCTCCGCATAGACGTTAATATACGGAGAGTGAAGACAGAGGATAGCGACGTTGACGAATGCGTGCATTACCAGAGAGATTTGGTCCGTAGGATGGCCTATATTGACGGGTGGAAGACGACTGCGAAAACGTTCGAGCCGGGTTTCAATTGCCCAAAACTTGGACGGAAGAGGGAGACCTGCGCCTGTCAATGCAGGAATAAGCCCGATAATTGCAGCCGAGAAGAAAAGACGCGCAAATACGGGAATTACGTGCGGTAAAAGACATGGTGCGTTCCAGCTGAATGGACGCTTTTGTCAACAGTGTTAGGGGGGAATGCCCAGTAACACCATCTTCGTCGAGAAATGGCACAGACGACGGTGCAACATTGGGGAAATGCTGTGGATGATTGAGTGCACGAATCCGAGATAATTGGACTCAGGCTTACTGTTGGCCAAGGAGTGTTGATCGGTGCGTCGTAGGGCATGCTCGAGGGTGCGTCAGAGGCAGCGACACAGTAGTTATTTATGAGGAGCACACTCCAAAACGCGTTGATCATCTCCATCCTCAGACTAGCCCCCATTTGTATCGGAATATTTTCGCCTTGAACTACCAAGTTTTGTGATGAGGCGCCGAGTTGGTGAAGGCCTGAGATGAACGCCAGAGATGATGCACCCGCACGGTGATAGTTGGCTTCCAACAGGCGTCCGTAATCCAAGTAATACAACGATAGCAAAACCTCGGTTTGTATCATGTGGAGCATACGCTGCGGTAAGACGTCGCCCGCCGCAATCTCTCGAGCAATGTGATGCGCGGTCCGCGCCAGTAATTCTTCTTCAGAGTATACGCTCTCAGCGAGAGGGTTTTCAGACACATGTGTGGCCCAGAGAGCGACTGCAACTTGAAGACTGCGGGGCAAGAGATCTGGTAGCAATGCCATTTGTTGGAATTGCATGGGATCCAAAAAGAAGAAGGGATGCCGGGCAAAGTGGTGGAGGAATAAATCGAGGCTATATAGCGTTAAATCACTTCAGTAGGTGAAAATCTCAATGGAAGGGATAGCCCACAGTGTGCCAGTTAACTCAGGTGATTCCTTCAATTAAATACACTTCGGCCTGGGGATCGCAGCACAGATATTGGACTTGCCCACCTCTATAGGACTTGGGATCCCCCCAAACTGCATAAGATTGTCCCAAGTGTCAGGTTCTGTAAATGATGTCAATGTTAGCAAATGTGGAAGAGAAACAGACATGACTCACCTGGTGCCAGGCCCTGGAGCTGCTGGTTGGAATACGGTTCTTTCAGAAACACCTTCGACGGGTCTTGTCCGTTCAGAAGCTCGAGTTGGTGCTCGAGTTCGTAAATTCTATTTTCCATCGTTTCTATCGACTCTTCCACTTGTAGGGAGATGGTGCCGCCAACCGGTGCGTGTGAGTAGGTGCAGGGATTCAGAGACCTGGGCGGATGAAGACGACATCTACGACAGGTGGGGCGTTCCCCGTCGCAGCCCTACATTATCGTGAGCATGAAGGTCAGCGCGAAGCTGCAGAAACCAGACAAACAGTTTTGCGGCGTCTGTTGTAGTTGTTAACGTCGAAGGTAAGGAAAATAAGATCCCTGACCTGCAATTGAGGCATGCCTTGTGGAGATACGAAGTAGGCCTCCCTCGAGCTCTTGAATTGCGGGAGTCAGTCATGACTCCATTGTTAAACCTTTGAAGCTCTTATATTGGACCAAATGTCGCTTGGAGTATTCGCCGTCGGGCCTCGCGAGCCGTAGCCATACGTTGCGCGTCTTCTATATCGCGCCCGGCGTGCACGGTCTCCGTAGCTTGGCATTTCGGTAGCCCAGACTATACGTGAACTGAGCGTCACATAAACTGTGCCGACAATCCTGGGCTGAAACTACTCATTGTGGGAAAGGGCGGGAGGGAAGAGAAGACCGGCGCCGTTGATCGGTATTACTGTCATTGGTTAATCCGAGTTCACCGCCCCAGTGCTTCCTCCCTTGCTTCCTCAATGACTTGCGCCAAACTTCAACGTGTGGGCTCCGCTAGCTCTCATCCTTCATCTTGGACGAACAATGTCACACATCTGGGTCTCTCGTGTGCCATGACTCAGTGACGATATCTCTATCATCGCGTCTCTGAGTCCTCTTGTAAAGACTGATACCGCTCAAAGCACCGACAGAAATATTCACCAAAATGCCGTAGCTTGTACGGGGCTCACCATACCCCGACTCAGCTCACCAGCTCGATAATATCTCGCAAAAAATCCACCAGCCATAGACCGTGCCACTGCTGCGTACCTGCCAATCCTGCCATGGATATTTTTGTCCACCAGCCCGATAACATCTCGCAATTCGAAACAATTCACGAGCCAAGGATGGTGCCACTGCTGCCCGCACACCTGCCACGGATGCTTTTTGTCACCACTGCCCCAGCTGTGCCACTGCTGCGTACCTGCCAATCCTGCCATGAATATTTTTGTCCACCAGCCCGATAAAATCTCGCAATTCGAAACAATTCACGAGCCAAAGACGGTGCCACTGCTGCCCGCACACCTGCCACGGATGTTTTTTGTCACCACTGCCCCAGCTGTGCCCTTCCAATCAACTTCTTTACTACTTAGCGCAGTACCGTATGGCTATGCGCTTCCAAAACGAACCCCTTCTTCAAGTTTGGCCATGCGGCTCAAGTTAGAACAGCCGTAATCTGTTGTTAAGCGCGGGGTCCCGATTGGAGAGAACAGAACACCCGCTGATGATATCATCTTGCACGAAAATAGGATGCCCGACCACTGACGCCCAGTGAAAATCCCCTATGCTCAGAAATGCTCAGATATGCTTAAACCTGCTCAACTTGTGCTCACTTGTGCTTGGAGCTGTTCGAACCTGCTAAACTTCAATTTCGATGGAATGACGTCAGTTTTTGCGGTGCAAATCTCACTTGAAAGCTCAGAAATTTCACGGAGCACCAAGTTACACAAATCCGCAGAACGTCGCTCGGATTATTTTCGCGAAGTCCTGTACAAGTGCAACTCGACCGTGAGAACTGTCGGAGTTTGAACGCCTTCTTGCTTCTGACTCCCACCATTGCACTCCTTGCCCTCTCTCTCCGCCAGTTCCAGCCCTCGTCTAGAGATCTTGTGGATCCAACATACCCCTATTTACACCTTTCCACCCGTACGCTTCAAATTCAGTCCCGAAAACGCGATGGTCTGCGATCTGGGCTGATCCCCACGCACTTCAATCCCCTTTTTGGCGCGGTATCTCCACCAGATCGTGTGTCCTTGGTCCACCGCATACTTCACCACTTCACCTGATCAGACAGACCTGTGTTAATGTGCCCTAGACCTGCTTTACCGTGCCCTGGATCTTAAAGCTGTCGAGTGGACTAAACGGTCCGCAATTCAATTTACTCTTCGCGGCATGATATATTGACCAGCCTGCTCTCCCTCTTTTACCCTACTCGTCGCTGCCGGACACTGCATGCGTTGCGCGCATCAAGAACGTGGATCAGCAGGGGAGCATCTTCCTCTCCGACTCGCTTTCACGTCGCTGCCCCCTGAAGACTGCGACTGTGTCAGGTGCCAAGACGATGTGCTGGTATGTCACCTGTCTCCCTACGAATATACCTTGTGCTCACCCTTGTAGCAGTTTGCAAATGGGTGGTCTAGCACTGGCTTGAAGCTGCCATGGATATGGAAGAGTGCTGCAAGATTGTCGGGTCCATGAGGTACGTCTGCACTCCCTCATTTCCTTCCCCTCACCTCTGTTCGTATGACCGACCACTAATCTTGCTACACAGACGCCGTTTCCTCGAGCCTGCAGAAGGTACACCACTGCGTTGACAGGAGGTTCGTCAGAACAAGGTGAGGATGATCTTTATCTTCGTGTTCGCGTCACATTCTCGTTCTTCCTGATGTTGCTTTAATTAGCTCACGGTATAGATCTGTCTGCTTCGCCGATGTGCACGTAGTGCGTGTCGCCTTCGTTTCCTGTCACCAATAATGCTGATTGAGTCTGTTATTTTCAGTGCGGAGAAATCACTCGAGGGCAAGTGGTCGTTGCGCGCAATCACTCTGCATCGTACCAATGTAGATTGCACCATGGGGGAACTTGCGGACAAAGGGACGAACGACGGCGCGGAATGGCTTGGGCTTAATTTAGTCTCCCTGTAGTCGTATGTAGAAGAATATGATTTATTTCAATTAATACGGGCGCAGCAATCAAAAAGCAGCACTGTATTTGGCGGGACATGTTTAAGCAGCCTACAGCAGGTCTGAGCACGAAGTGCACACAAATCAGCAGAAATGAGCACATTGCGAAGATGCTATAGTCTCATTTTTGCGCTGAAATATGCTCAATTCGGATCAACTTTGGGCGAGCACATTTGAGCATCTTTGAACACAATTCAGCATGGGGGATTTTCACTGGGACTGACGGACGGCGAGTAAATTAAACGTGGCCCAAGCTAGGCTGATTTTCTCTGTATCTCCGTTCACGTGGCATTTGAGAAACGATACTTCAGCTTTACCGACCGGCGACAACTGGCTGACGATCCGGCCCACATCGGCCGCCCGGCAACTCATATCCGGGCCCAGCCGTTCCTCAATAATCCACGCGGAGCTATCAAACGGCTGATCGGCACCGTTCGGCATTGGCTGCCAGTGTCGATTCAGTGCCCGTTCAACGGATTCCGATGGAAACCGGTGGCTCACGCGTGGTCAGAGTGCTATCAGTTTCCAGCGAACTCCACTGGATTTTGAACCCACAAGTACCACTGATTTCCACTCCTACTGCAATTCTCGGCCTTCGGTTTTCAGCTCTACAACATGGACTCAGAGAATAGTTTTATCCCCACAGTTGACTTAAATCACTCGAAATAACTATTTCCCTCCCTCCACTCTCGCCTTTTGATGGCTGGCCTCTTGTTCTGTTGAAGTTGTTCAAGTCTAACAGGTTGAATTACCCTTTCAGCCCATGGTGTTCTCTCAGTCCGCCCGCAACTCTCTTTTATTCGATGTAGTGGGATAAATCAAAGCATATCCAACATCTCTGGTCTGTCAATCAAGTTCGGAATCCCCTATCACTGCAAAAGTTCCTCATGGCTGCACCTGGTGAGTAGCTCATCAAATAAGACTATAACACTCCCTATAAAAAGATTCATCGACTATCATGAATCTCGTGGGGTCTGACTATAAGTGAGACTAGACCAAGGCAAGTGGCAAGTCACCAAGCCTGGATGTGTATACCGAGATGTCGCGCATCAGCGGCATCACATCGTCGTGGCAAGAACGTAGAGGTTTCTGCTAGGGGACCAGATTGAGGCAGATAGTACATCGAAAGGGGAGTCACTCAGTGCTGGCATCAGTCTGAGCAACACTGCAGCAGGGTCGGTGAATGGGATTGGCGTGAGCCATCGGAGGCTCTGAGAAATGCCTTTTTAAGCCTAAACCTGGATTTTAGATGAATTGGGCACGGACGGACGATGTAACAACATGTTGGACTGGTGGAGAGGCTCAAGTGGGACAGAAATGATGGTGGCAGTGCCAACTCAGCTTGCCGTCGATCCGATGGTCCTCAGAAATAATACGTACAATCATTGGGTTTTAGATGTTTTATTCAGCTCATGCATAGAGTTCTTACATATCCATACTGTGACATAGCCCACAGCAAATTCAATTACTGAATGAAAATAGGAAGACTTGCTGTTATGAAGGTGACAACACCTTCACATTAGGGGGTTTCAAAGTTAAAATTCAGGGCCCAACTTGAGCTCCAACTTGAGCTCCAACTCGGGTTCCAACTTGCGAAGTTGGAGGTCAAGTTGAAACCCAAAAATCCAAGTTGGAGGTCAAGTCGAGCACAAGAGCTTGACTTGACATCCAACTTGACATCCAACTTGATGGTCAACTTCGTCTCCAACTTCGGCTAATTCAGATCTCCCGCCTGCATCACCTCGGTTATGGTACGCAATGCCTTGACTTCCGAAGTTGTGCGTGTACACGTCTGCTTGGGTGTTTCACAGACAAAGGCCCCAACTTGGGCTCCCAACTCCATAAGTTGGAGGTCAAGTTGAAGGTCAAGTTGGGCACCGAGTTTTAACTTTGAAACCCCCTATTATAGAGTCTACAATTTACCTGTCGCACTTCTACTCTTAAGTAATACCTCGGCAAAGACTCTGTCTGCAATAGCAACATTGTTATCACAACGTAAAATATGGATATATTCTACTCATTGGCCTGGAGGAAGCGGCCCGGCAGGCATGAGGGGTCTAGGTGTTGTTTTTCTCTCCTTTACATTTCGTTTCTGGTCGATAACTCGGATTTAACGAGACTACTGTCAGTTTCGTGAGTCTCCAGTTGACATACTAGCAAGCTAACACTGGGGGCAGCCAACGACGCATGTGAACACCACATACGTTACACGCATGTGGTTCACATATGGAACAAAGGCTACAAAGCCGCCTTTATCAGACTAAGGGCGGCTTTGTTGCATGCTTTGTTCTCTGGTGTAGGGGAATAAAGCATGCAACAAAGCCCCCCTTTGCTTGTTAAAGGCCGCTTTGTGGGCTTTGTTCTGACTGTGAGCCACATGCGTGTAACGCACTCGTGGTTCACATGCCTCGCTGGTTGCCCCCGGTGTAAGTAGCTGCCACGCTAGCAGGCTCACCCATTTCATGTGACTCGGAGTGCTCAACTCATCCAACACAAACATCTCACCATCTTAAATATAGTACTAATGCTGTCACTGTTGGAGCTCAAAATATTCGAAAAGCACTGTTTAATACTTATGGAAAGTCACCTCATTGTTAGTCCGTGGTGAATTCGCCCGTGGAATAAACGGGAAAATAGTCTATGATAACCCAAAGGAGCCCAGAATCTGCTGCACCGCCGTGTATTGTTGTTGTGTGATTGTCAAGTTACTCAGGTACTGTTCTAGTTAACCAAACCAAGTTGTAAGACAGTAGTGAATACCGACTTAGTTGGTTACGTATGGGAGGGCTCAGCTGAGCGAGTGTTTGCATTGCTGAGAAGATCACTTGCAGGCCCGTACTCGCTTGCGGGACGTGGGCGAGGTTAGCAATGAGTATGTCTGCAACAGCGGTGAGGAGTGGCTGGATGAAGACGGACCGGTGAGCAGCCGAGCAGTGGTGCAAGGAGATCCACGCACCTCCAAGATCGGATTGACCATCTCCCACTCTGTGAGGTGTGCATCTGTGAGGCGGGCGGTGACACAGCTCAGAGCGGTGAGGCACTTGGAGCACACCTCTGCATAGATGTTAATATACAGAGAGTGAAGACAGAGGATAGCGACATTGATGAAAGTGTGTGTTACCAGAGAGGTTTGGTCCGTAGGATGGCCTATATCTACAGTCAGGAGACGACTGCGAAAACATTTGAGCCGGGTTTTAATTGCCCAAAACTCGGACGAAAGAGGGAGACCTGCGCCTGTCAATGCAGAGTAAGCCTGAGAATTGCATCCGAGAAGAAAAGATGTGCAAATACGGGAATTAAGTGCAGTGAAAGACATGGTGTGTTCCAGCTGTGGATGCTTTTTTCAACAGTGTTAGAGGGAATGCCCAGTAACACCATCTTTGTCAAGAAATGGCACAGACGATGGTGCAACATTGGGGAAATGCTGTGGATGATTGAGTGCACGAATCCAAGATAGTTGGACTCAGGCTTACTGTTGGCCGAGGAGTGTTGATCAGTGCGTCGTAAGGCATGCTCAAGGGTGTGTCAGAGGCAGCAACACAGTAGTTATTTATGAGCACACTACAAAACACATTGATCATCTCCATCCTCAGACTAGCCTTCATTTGTATTGGAATATTCTGCCTTGAACTACCAAGTTTTGTGATGAGGTGCCGAGTTGGTGAAGGCCTGAGATGAAGGCCAGAGATGTTGCACCCACACGGTGATAGTTGGCTTCCAACAGGCATCCGTGATCTAAGTAATACAACAATAGCAAACACTGTGTTCAAGCCCCTCGTAGACACACCTCAGGCTACCTCTGTCTACCTCTGTCTACCCTCTGTCTACCCTCTGTCTACCGGGGTAGACATATGTGTACCATGACATGTAGACACATGTTGGTCTACCTCCATCTAACCCTGTCTACCTCTGTCTACCTGAGGTGGACAGCCTTCGGCTACCTCTGTCTACCTCAGTCTCTTTTGGTAAACACACCCCATCCAAACTTACACTGTTAATTGGGCTCACCTAGGTCTTTCCTGTGTCTGGACATCTCTCCTTCCCACTATCCCCGTCTTGGCCTGCATGTGCGAGTGTTTATGTAACCTGTACCAACATGTGCAAATAGATTGACAGTGGTAGCCATCAGATCAAGAATCAGTTGATTTCCCCTCTCCAGCAACTCGCTTACAGTTCACTGTGGATTTCACATCAACCTGGGTTGAAAATTCACCAGCAAAACCCGATGTTGATGTCAGCCTGACTATGTCTATGTCAGTCTACCTCAACCCAGGTCTGTCTACCCCTATCTACAGGGTAGACACATGGTAGACTCAGATGAACTGGGCATGTGTACACAACATAGACTGAGGTAGCCAGATAGGTCAGTCTACCCTGTGTCTACCTGGGTAGACAGACCCTCTGTCTACAGGGGCTTGAACACAGTGAAAACCTCGGTTTGTTTGCCCACTGCAATATCCTGAGCAATGTGATGCACGGTCTGCGCCAGCAATTCTTCTTCAGAGTATACGCTCTCAGCAAGAGGGTTTGCAGACGTATGAGTGGCCCAGAGAGTGACTGAAACTAGGAGACTGCATGGTAAGAGATCCGGTAGCAATGCTGTTTGTTGGAATTGCATGGGATCCAAAAAGAAGGGGTGCCGAGCAAAGTGGTGGAGGAATAAATCGAGGCTATATAGCGTTAAATCACTTCAGTAGGTGAAAATCTCAATGGAAGGGATAGCCTACAGTGTGCCAGGTAACTCAGGTGGTTCCTTCAATTAAATACACTTTGGCCTGGGGATCGCAGCAGAGATATTGGGCTTGCCCACCTCTATAGGACTTGGGATCCCCCCAAACTGCATAAGACTGTCCCAAGTGTCAGGTTCTGTAAATGATGTCAGTGTTAGCAAATGTGGAAGAGAAACAGACATGACTCACCTGGTGCCAGGCCCTGGAGCTGCTGGCTGGAATATGGTTCTTCTAGGAACACCTTCGACGGGTCTTGTCCATTCAGAAGCTTGAGTTGGTAAATTCTATTTTTCATCGTTTCCATTGACTCTTCCACTTGTAGGAAGACGGTGCCGCCAACCGGTGCATGTGAGTAAGTGCAGGGGTCAAGAGACCTGGGTGGCTGAAGGCGATATCTGCGACAGGTGGGGCGCTCCCCGTTGCAGCCCTAAATTATTGTGAGCACAAAGGTCTGTGAAAAGCAGAAGAAACCAGACAAACAATTTTATGGCGTCTGCTGTGGCTGTTTGCATTGAACATAATGAAAATGAGATTCCTGACCTGCAATTGAGACATGCCTTGTGAAGATATGAAGTAGGCCTCCATCAAGCTTCTGAATCACGGGAATCAGCCATAATTCCATTGTCAAACCTTTGAAGCTCTTATATGGGACAGAATTTTGTTTGGAATCACTGGTAACGTATGGCCCTATGCAAGCGTTATTCTGGGCTAGAGCCACGTCTTTTACACCGCGTCCGGCATACATGGTCACCGGTTCATAGCTTAGTAGTTCAGCAGCCTAGACTATGCGTGACCTGAGTGTCATATAAACTGTGGTGATCCCAAGCTGGAACCACTCCAAGCCACTTGCGGTGCAACTCGGACAGACAGAAGGAAAGAAAGAGAAGACCGACCATATTGATTGTATTACCAACATCATTTGGTTGATCCGTTTGGCTGACCAAACCACTTCCTCCGAGTCTCTTAGAATCTAGATCTTGTTCCCTCCGCCTGCTACGCCTGCTGCAGATGTTTCTAGTGTTTTGCAGTTGAGGGCGGGTGCCTGCTTCCGCTTCTGAGGGCCGTCCACGATAAGCGTGGGGTCGGGATTATCGTGAGAACGCAAACATCGAGAGGGTGCGAAACGAACTGAGAATAGCAACATTTTACTACATCTTTCATGGGGTATGTAAATGGCAAAATATCAGAACTATACTGTTCCACCGGTCAATTAAACAGCCAAATTGTGGACCTGATATCTACGATTTCGTTCCCTTTCTGAAAACTCTGAGGAGGTAGAACATGTTGTATATCACATAACTACGTCCACCCAAATTTTCAGATTGATTCAGCCAGGCATGAGTGACTACCAGTCAAAATTGACTGTTTCAGTGGCCAGTGGATCAAATCTTCTGCCAAATCAAGATTTGATCTCAAGCTATTTCTCCTCTCCCAGACCCATTTTCAACTATCAGAATTGGCAGAAAGTGCTTTTATGTATTGTACTTGAATATGATCTGCAATTGAGCCAGGGACCAGCTCACAACAGAGTGTTTCATTGACTGGTGGTGTTTCATTGGCCGGTGGAACACTGTAATGGCAGGCAGCAGGATCGGTACCTGGTCAGACACACAATAGGTAAAATTGTTGCCTGCTGGGACAACGGAGATGAATATTAAGCCAGTTTGGTATGATTGATTGGCAAACACTCGGAAGATAAATATATATTCACAGCTTCCTACACCTGGACAAGGCAGACCTCCGCTTCGCTCCGGCATTCAAGCTGAATGAAGAAAATGAATTTCAGACGGCTGTGACGCAAATGGAGTGATTATGTGTACTGACATGAGCTGCAAATAAAAGTTACGCATTCACCTTGGGATTGGGGTCCCATCTTGACAATACATGATTACGACCAGACAATTGTGGTTGAATTGGAAGGTTAGAGAGACGGAGAAAGACAGAATTCACCCATGGCCGAGGAGGAGGGCTTAGGCAGAGCAAGATGGATTGTATTCAACTTGATGAGCAGGGACCGTTTGGCCAAAAGATTTCCGTCATTTTGGGAATGGAAGAATAGGGGAAGTCAAAGCTGGGAATTGACATCGATTCTGGTCCAATTCGCAGAACAAAATTGTGCAAGAATCGATCCAGCTTTGACTGACCCTGCTCTCAGCTTTACATCGATTCTGCTTGGATTTTCCATCAGTTCCCTGTGCACAAATAAGTCTCTAGCTAGACTTATATTTTATTCAATTTTGCGTCACGAGGACATGCCCTACATCAAAATTATTTTGTCTTCGAATTCTCGTGTCCTACTTCTACCCTCTTGTCTCCCCAATGCCTCGCCTTTCAGTGTGCCAAGTGCACGCTCGCAAAGTGCTGAGGACCTCTCTGGATTACCACACTGCCCATGTGAAGGCTTTCTTGTGCTGCAAAAACCAAGCTAAGCGTGCTTTTGCACAGGCTGGGCTAACGTCGGAGGACACTGGATATAAAATTTGAGTATCACAAGGATAAGTCACAGTTATACAAAGGATCAATTCCAGGACCGATTCTGGAATTGATTCTAATCGAGTTTCGACTCCGGAGTCGAAACATCGATTCTGCATTGATTCCGGAAAACATCGATTCTGGCATTGATCCTTGATCATGAATCAATGCCGGAATCAATGCCAGAATCGATGTCAGAATCGACGTCGATTCCCAGCTTTGACTTCCCCTAATAAGTAAAGAACGGTTGAGGAAATTACCGTGGCCTCCAGTGACCCAGAATTCAGAGCAGTTCTGCCTCGGAATCCAAAACAGAAAACAGTTATCCAACTGAAGGTTCAAGTGTCAAGATATCATTGCCAGCCTTAGAAAAGATTGTTGCAATTCGATTGCGGGACGCTGGGGAGAGAACAAACGAAACAACCAGATAGATGTGTGAGTGGTAAAAGACGTTTATGAAAGCCGGATCGGCCGCCGCACACAAGCTCAGCATTTTCAGGCAAATGGTATGCAAAACAGAGTGAAATAGACACTATAATCCTACCCAAGAAAATTTTCCTGAGACTGTGAGTTAAGGAAAGCACCGGCGAGAAAGTGCTCCAGAATTATCAAAGCAGCTTGACTCAATATTAGATCCCCAGAGAAAAGCAGAAGCGACAAGAAATCATTGCGTGACTTGATGCCAGGAAGAATGGTTGCAATTTCCAGTGTTGATCAAATTTGAGGACAGTCAGGATATTAAGGGGTGAGGGAGGGGATTGTTTGTCGTCCGAGCGAAGGGAATGTAATTATATATGTCTTCGGGAAGACTACGTGGCCTCCCGGCCTGATAACGATCTTTGAGCTGTGCCAGAGGCAGCAACAGCTGTTGCGCCGCATGAGGTTTCCAAGTGTGAATTGAACTGCGTAGAGGAATTTTGACGCCAGGATATGAGGTCAAGGCCGACTCGACGAGAGAGGCGGAAGGAAGGGGATAAGCCAGATGGGGATGTGCGCAAAGATGTAAAATGGCATGCCGAGGTAATTGTTAAAGAACGGTTAATCGGGCTGGCCGGTATCTGGTGATTTCCTGAACAGTCCTAATTTGGCTTCTATTCTACAGCTTTTGTGATCTGAAATTTCGGGCTCCGTGGGATCGATATTACGAATCGGGTGGAACTGGTATAAATAAACTGTGAGCCATTTCATGCAGTGAAAGAGAACTTTGCAAGGGGATGAAACCAAAGAGTGCCAAATGAAAGCCGTCAATTTTTTTTAAAGAAACAGTAGATAAGGGTTGTCTACACCGCCGTAGTATGATGAATGTACCAAGTCGCAGTGAGAATATTATGTAGATCTGGGTGATGGTAAATCCACGAGACTCGGTTCGACCGTTCAGTGGTCCCGATCGGGGTAGGGTTTGACACTTCGCAGTCGTTTTTGCACAGTTCAGAAAGAACCGGAAGCCAGTGCGTGGTAGATCGTGGGTCCAGAAGCGTGGAAATATACAATGAACTAAAGGAGTTAGGCAGAGCAAAGGCTGAGGAACGGCAAAGGAGATGATATATATGGGGAAATAGCACAGGGTTTGTACCATCTCGTTAAAGAACGGATAATAGCTCGCGCCCCTCCCTACACCCAACTCGGCACAACAACCACTCCACCGAGCCCCGCTTCCTTTACCGTGCGCGAGTCCCCGGCCGGGTCGAGCACACGCATGGGGAAGGTGGTGGCGATGATATAGGGGCGGCCCGCGAGGCGAAGGAGGTGTCAGCAAGTGCAAAATAGTTAGGCAACAGACGAGCATAAAAAGGAGATGAGGAGTGAAGACCAAGCTAAACGAAAACGAGAAACAAGAAGCGAAGATCGCGGGCGATGCGCTGACGCTAGCTCATCTCCCTGAACCCGTAAGAGGAGAGTGGAAAGTGGATAATATAATTTGATGTGAGAAAGGGAGGGTTCAATGGCGGGATGACGGATGACGGATGAAGGATTGCGGGTGGATGTGGGAGTGAAGCAACAAGCGATAACGGAAGGAGGAAGGAAGCGGAATGAAAACAAAGAGACAAGAGAGGACTTACGCGTCGATGAACCCGCGCAGATCGCCGACCGTGTGTGAGGTTCATGCGTGCGATGAGTCTGTGTAGCGGCGGGCGTTAGCGTCATTATTAGAAGCGGGATGAGGGCATAGAATGGGATGATAGGATTATGATGGAAGTGTAAAAGCAAGTAAGAGATCGGGGAACAAATGGGTGGAGAAGAAGATGCAGAACGCGAAGCCCAAGGGCCGAAACCCCACGAAGAGCAAAGCTCGAGACCAAGAACCAGAACAAGAACTCGGAGCGAAACCCCCGCAAAGAACTCGAAGTTTCCACTCCCGAAGAACAAGACAAACGCACCTCGTCCCATCCGCCAAGCGCACCTGTATGCTCGTCGGCTGCGTTGTGTCGACCTTGAAGCAGGCGCTCGGCGCACTCGTCGGCGCCCCCAACATATTCCCCGTGCAGGAGAACGGCTTCGCGGGCGGGAGCACGTATTAATCCTCTGCCCTCTTCGACCCCTGTACGTCCACACGCTGCCCCCGGACGGACGTTCAGTATGGACGATGGGGCGTGCCAGGCGTGGATGACAACGAGGACGTCCGCGTTGACGCGTAGCACATGAGCGGCCCGCCCTCGAGGGTGAAGCCGTCGCGCCAGAAGGTGAGGCGGCGAATCGCGAGTTCGTCTTCCACGTCCTCGCGCGCCCCAGGCACATACGCGCTCGCGCTGCCCTCCCCGCCGAGCGTGTGCCCCGCTGAAGAACCCCGATCGCGCCCTCCTCCTGCTTTCCTCAGCAGATCCCGCACCAGATTCACGCCAGACCCGCCGCCGCGCCCGCGGCCGGGGTTCTGCGCCGAGATGCCACTGCGTATCATATCCTCAGTAAATTGAGGACAACTCACACACACCTGCGCTCTCCGCCTGTGAAATAGGTCTCCTCGTCGTGCTGATTGTCGTCGTCGTTGCCGCTCATCTTCGTCGTAAGTGAAGAAGAAAGACGTGCACCGGGCGATGCCGGGCCAAACATGCCACGAGTGATTGGCACAGCCGCACGGTTTGAATTCAAACATGGTTCAATTTGCTTGCTGGAAATGTGCTGGCCGGGTTTCAGCTCCAGAAATTGTCAAGACATCCAGGACCGAATGCAGTAAGGAACTCGGACGTCGTGTGCGGCACACAGTCAGATGATGCAATAGTGAATACGAACTTCTGCCAACATTTGTCCCTGGCTGCTCGGGGTTCGACTCCCCGCGTCCGAATACCGAGGACATGTATGTTTTGTTGGCCTTTCCTCCTGCCTTCTCTTGATCTCGATAATTCTTGATTTTTTAATTTTCTTTCGTGCATGCAACAGTGGGAATATCGACTCCTTTGGAATCGGAAAAGCGCTACATCCCTCGAGACTCAGCTCTCTCCAATTCTTTCAATCCTCGATATATTGCCTCTTCTGCTCCGCATGGTCAACTTTCCTGCCCCAGAAATGCACTCGGACGTCGCGTGCGGCACACTGCTAGACTCTGTACTGTTGTACGAGATCGCCGTTAGCTTCTCGGGGTTCGACTCCCCGCATCCGAATAGGCAGCTTCCCCGTATTTTTCCCTGATTTTTTGTGGCGAGTAGGTCTGTCTTCCATGACTTCATTCTTTGATTCAGGCTGAGCTTGATTTGCAGTTTCTACACGTTCGACACCGCGTTCAATTCAGACATCTCTTATCTAGATCTTTGCGCATCGATAATAAGGCTGGTCTCAATGCTCACCCATACCTGCAGAGAGCAATCCACAATACACACGGCCAGACTTTGTATCGCCCGATCGAACAATAGCTGTCCAGTCGGGGTTCGACTCCCCGCGTCCGAATGAGGTGTCTCGTTAAGTTCTTCTGCCGGCCGTCTTCATCTTCCCCGTTCCCGTCGTTTGATTGCTTGATCTGCAGTGATAAGCGCACCCAGGTAGGTTGATTGTTTGGCATGGGACTCGTTCTTGACTCGACCTAACCTCCCAGTGCCGAGCCGACCAGTCTTCTGGAATTCTTTGGATTCTCCGGTATATTCTCTGCTCCCACGATCTACTTTCATCCCTACAATCAACCTCGGACGTCGTGCACGGGACACGGCTAGACCCATGACCACTGTGCCTTTTCCATCAGATTGTGTAACCGGCCGGTCGGGTTTTGACTCCCAGCGTGTGAATGGAGATGCTGAGAGTTCTTGCTTCGCCTTGACTGCCTTGGGTGCTTGTGCCCACTCGTTCAAGTCCTAATTCGTTATCGTAAGCCCCACGAGGAATGGCTGTGAGTTCAATTCAGTCTTCGCATTTTCAACCACGTTTGATTTGCGCGGTTTCGGTCGAATTGCAACGCGCTCAAAAATTCTTTTCTTTTCTTATTCAAAGTCTCCTAGGGCTTTACTGTCATCTGGCACGTCAGCTATTTCACTCGTGGATAACACAGCCGGAGATGCTCTTAGTGGTTGGAAAATGAATGTCTGGTTTGCCGAGGTTCAATTCTCGCGTCCGAATGATAGTCCTTTATTCATGGGGTAAGCACAAGCACTGTTCCCCTCAGCCCGACAGCGTGCACTGATACTGATACTTGGGTTACAGGGCTTATTTTATCACGAGAAGCCTTCTTCGCACTACGTTTTTCCGGGAGGAATTTAGTGCGTGCGACTTTCTCGGCGTCCTGTCCGTTAACCTGGCACCTCGGATGCCATAGAGGGAATATATACAGCCAGATTTTGTTGTTGATATATGTTTAGTCACTTTACGCTGTCATTGTCTCCTTGAAGACCGTGACATGACTATCACTCTGTTCGAATCGCCATTAGCGACCTTCCATTTCGGAAGACGACCGCCGTCGGATGTTGGCTGTGCTCTTCCCAAGTAGGAAGCTCACTAAAGGCGGTTCAGACGTATATAAACACCCGGATGAGTCCCAGATACCCATCCTCACATGTGCTTCCGCACCATGAAAACTCCCACATCCGAGCAACTCACTTCCATTCTCCTCGCGACTATTGCCCTCATTCCTGACCACGGAGTCCGCTACACTGTGCTCGGGCTCCTTCTTGCTGCCGTCATATTATGCACGATCCACCTCCAGTCCCCTCCGATGCAGTTATGCCAGCTTACAGTGTCCCTCAATCAAACGGAGGAATACTTATATTCAAGAGGCGACGGTAGAGGCCCCCCGAAGCTATTCCGAACTCAGGGACCAAAGGCGCTGCCTTTGCGAGTGAGTCTTCGACCTTCACTATCATCATTTAATGACTAGTGTTGTGATATGTAGGGTTGCCAAAACTGCTTCGCGCATTAAATGTCGTATCCTGCGCTCAGAAACGAAGGCCTTCAGCTGGAAGGGATTTCGGTCACTCTCCAAAGACATCGGTGAACGCATAACCAGATTCCGGTCGCTCTCCAACGAGATCGGTGAATGCATACACTGTGTCAAGGACATCCGCACTGATATTGAGGTCCGAACTCTGTGCCATACCATGGACGAGAGCTAATGTGAAGGTTTCCATAGCTCATCTTGGAGGCCGAACGGCAGCGCAATTTGGCCGGTGATCCAGCAGAAACGCCTTCGACACTCGCGGTTATATAAACTCAGACGATGCAATACTATCCAGCACTGGTAAGCAAGCGCAATCCTGTTCTCGAGCAACCTCAGTTTATCCCGATATTATCCAGCATCCGACATACTCGCCTTCACATTGCTGTCTCGTCCACTCCGCTTTCTCTCTCATACTCTGAGACACACCTATGCCCCTATTTCTTTGTATTTCGCTGTCGATATCCGATTTTCAGTGTACAATAAGCGCGTTAGGAGTGAAATCAATCAAACCACCCGTATGGGAACAAACAAGAAAGGCAGCAACTTTCGAGCCATAACAAAGGAGTGGGAGGAGCATAGCAGAAATAAATGCGAAGGGGCGTGAACCTGGCGTGCAAGAGAATAGGGCAACGGAGGCAAGGAAGGAAAATTGTGGAGAAAAAAAAGTACCGATCTAGAATTCGAGGTGAACATGAGACTCCCAATATTTGAATATTCCAGATTTGGAAGATCGGGAGGGAGCGAAACTGATTGGCGCATAGCAAGGATTCAGCCTATATCTTGAGCCATGAGGCGATCGGAGATCTATAGTAATCCATCGAACACGCCGACGTCCTTTCCACCACTGCTGAGGGTTTATTGGCTCCGCGCGTTTAAGCGGCGATTGACGTAACAGGCGGAAGATGATAGACAGATCTTTGGAGTTTGTCGTCGTAGAACTTTCGGATAGTGATAGAACGTTGGCGCACTGAACCCTTGACTGACAACCACCTTGAAAATGATTCCAGAATTAAAAAAATCAACCTCGTCATGCTCGGCCGGATTCAGTCCCCTTGGTGTCGACGCGTTGGGTGGGGTCTAATCAAGGTGGGAGAGCCAAATTGAGACCAGAATTAGAACATCAGCGGCGGGAGGGGGGGATGTTCCAGATTTCTTGGATGCAAGGTGCCATGAAGCTGCCGAGATCGGTAGTAATTCCGTTCTGTTGTGCGGCGAGGGCCAATTCATTTGTCGGCCGATAATACCTTGGCCTTCTGCGCCTTGACCTCCTGTGCGGATAATTGGCTCAGTGAAGTGTGCATTTTTTTGAGGTTCACACAGCTTGTACGCGTATCCTGTTCTTCCAACTCGCTCGGCCCCCGGGAACACTGAGCACTCCCGCCAAGGAACTCGCTGCGACTTGCAAAGATAACTCACTGGACGCAGCTGGCTGATGGCTAGTATAGTCGGGGTTCAACTCCACGCTTCCGATAGACGAATTTTTCTTGCTGTTGCTTTTGGCGTTGTTTCTGAATTTCTCTGCCCACAGATACAGACCGCTTCGAGGTAGATCAAACGCACTGATATGATAGCCTTTACTTCGCAGTCGATTCAATCTTTCGTACATGAAGATGGGTACGCCGTCAAGGATCAAGGCTCCACCCACCGAACAAAAGAAAGGGCTCAGCTTCCTCGTCCTCTGGCTTTTCATCGAACATTGCAAATGATCTATAACAAAAAAAAATCGCCAGGCAGATGAGCTGTGTGCACGGAAAAGAGCAGCTCTCGCTGAAGGTTGATCATGGAAATAAAGAGAGGCATATTGTGTCCCCGATATGCAGTGGTGTCGAATAATCTTGACTTGATCCTCATGCGCTGCAAATCTTGCACGAGAGCTCTGAAATGAGAACATAAGCCTGACGCGGAAATACGAAGCACGGAAACCAACCTCTGGGGCTTCATTCCGCTTGCCACCCGCGCACCTGCTGATCACGGTACCTTGCCGCCTTGCACCTCCCGTACCGCTCCATCCTCTCGTCCGTCTCCTCCACACAATGACCAGCTCACACATGCTTGCTTCCCCAGCTCTCTTGGTGCGCGCGGTCGGACGCAGCGAGGCAGGGGACGAGCCTCTCCTGGCGCGCTGCCATCGAGCGCACAGCCGAGGAACCATTTGAATGCGGGGACGGCTTCTGCGTGATTGGGTGTCCAGATTTGCGGGATTTCGTGCGCGGTGGTACCTTGAATCAATCTCTTGACAAACTAAAACAAGGACAGAAAAAAATGTAGAACCCACCTTCGGTTCTTCACATCGCCTCCTACGTCGAACAGTAGCCGCGAAGTGTCCCGGCAATGTAAAGTCATCTCGCGCTCCAGTCCGAGAAAAGTGGAAAGTGGACAGGGACCGAAGTGAGAGAGGCGCCGAGGAGACATCAAGGACGGGACGCGGGGAACAAAGGACAGAGATTTACAAGGGAGGGAGAGGCATCAACGGATGGCGAGAGGGAAGAAGGTCGCGAGGCACCGCAACAGAAGACAGGGAGGTGAAAAGTGTGCATATGAAAATGAGATGTAAACGATAAGGAAGGGAAGGGGTAGAAAGCAGGGAAAGTACGATGCGACGTGGATGTCAAGCAAACTGGGAAGGTGGAGGTATAATAGAGGGTCGAGTTGAAGCGCGAAAAGGAAATAGTGAAAGGAAAACAACTCCCACGACCGATGTGATCCAACTCCACCGAAGCAGAGAGACGAAGGGGAAAAACGAAGAGATGATGGCGACTCACGCATCGATTAACCCGCGCAGATCGCCGACCGTATGTGTGAAGTTCGTGCGCTCGATGAGTCTGTGGGTGGGTGCTAGTATCAGCAGCCAGGACGAGGGCATAGGATGAAATGATAAGACGGAAATGGAGATGCGAACTTGAAGGGCGAAGCTCCGACAGAGAACTTGAGAGCAAGAACTCGGAGCGAAACCCCACAGGGAATTCGGATCGAAACACCCTGAGAGAACACAAGACCAAGCAGAACGCAAGAACGCACCTCGTGCCATCCGCGAGCCGAACCTGGATGCTCGTCGTCGGCTGCTTGGTGCCGACCTCGAAGCGCGGGTTGATGGTCGCACTGCTGCTGGCGGGCGCAGGCGCCGCTCTCGCTCCACTGACACTCGGCGCACTTGCCGGCGCCCCCAGCCTATTCCCCGTACCCGAGAACGGCTTCGAGGGCACGTAGTCGTCCTCGGTCCTATTCGACAATTGCACATCAACGCTCTGGCCCGGCCGGACGTTCAATATCGACGGCGGCGCGCGGACGCGGGATCATCGTAGCGCATGAGCGGGCCGTCCTCGACGGTGAAGCCGTCGTGCCAGAAGGTCAGGCGCCGGATCACGAGCTCGTATTCCACCTCCTCCCTTGCCCCAGGGACATACGCGCTGGCGCCGCCCTCCCCGCCGAGCTTGTGCCCCCTGCCACTGAAGAACCCCGATCCCGTCGCCGGCGCCTCCTCGCTGCTCGCGGCCTCCTCCTGTGCATATCTCAGTAGCTCCCGCACCAGATCTACACCAGGCCTGCCACTGCGCCCGCGTCCGGGCCGAGATGCCACTTCATTTCGCTCAGTAAATAAGGCTCAGTAAATAAGAGAGGACCCTCCTCGTCGTGCTCGCCGTCGCTGTTGTTGTGGCCGCTCATCGTGGTAAGCGAAGGACATCCCCAGAGGCTGGAACTGCTGGGTCTGGCCAGAAGCTAAGGACATCCAATCGATGCCCTGGTTCAAGGCGCCCAAGGCGTTCCAGCGGCCCGAGGCAAGCTGGCGCCGGCATCACCGGGCGATGCTGGCGACAAACTCACGATAAGACAAGGGCACAGCCATATAAGTTAGTGATTTCAATTAATTAACTGTTCTTTAAAGATTTTGCTCGTTCGGCGGTGCCCATCACTTTGCACATGTTGTGTTTGTCCTCCATATGGCTTAATTGACCTGTTTTTGGTCTTGCACAGTGTCCTCATGCTCTGCTACTGACTGTGACGAGCTGCGCCTTTAGTCCCTTATAAACAGACACTATAACATTACTTACCTCGTACCTCGGTTGTTATAGTCTGTCATTGACCTCGATCGAATGATTGCTAGCGTCGCTATTACTAAGGCTCCAACCTTTTAGTTTTCGTTTACGAAGGCCCGTAAACTAAACGGTTAAAAAATCCAACACGTTTACAAACATTTATAAACCGTTTAAAAACAAATATTTTAACAATATATATTTATTGCGTGGAAGACCGCAATTCTGACTTCAATGAAGAAACTGGCGGTCTCTCACCATTTGCGAATTCCACGCTTAATTCAGCAGCATGTTGGCCTGCATAGACCAGTGGGCTCCCACGATATAGATGTACTGCCTTCGGGAAACCGAAGTCCGAGATGACCGGAGTTGCTATCGAACCGAGCGCGAGGCCATGCGCGGCACAGAACCAGCTTAGGTTTGCATTCAAATTGAAGTCCCAGGCATAGTTACATAGTTTCTGAGTGAAACTGAACAGTGAATTAATGTACATAGTCAGTTGAAAATGCCTGCAAATATTACCGTTTAAACTGTTTGTAAACTGTTTGCAAAACGGTTACCGAGGCCTGTAAACTAAAAGGATTATTAATCCATTTACAAAAGTTTACAAACGTTTGAAAACAAAAACGGTTGGAGCCTTAGCTATTACAAATCACGAAAAATTCTCGGCTTTCAGAAGGGCGCAGGGACGTGTTTTTCGCTCTTTCAAGGCCATAGGTAAGTTTAGGAATACAATTCCTGTAAGCTGTTCTACCAAAGGTTGAGCGAAAAGTTGCAGAAGCGCAATGCCGGAATTTGATGTCCCGGCACACCAATAGGGCTCCCCACCGTACCCGTATATACGGTGGTACGGTTACGGTTATACGGGTACCGTAACCGTAACCGTATAGACACCTCCAAGGATCTATACGGTTACGGTTACGGTACGGGCTGTATACCGTAATAACCGTAAAAATACGGTCCGTATACGGTATCTTACGACCGTAAAATGCTGCATGTCAATAGAGCAATGCTCCTGATATGTATCGCCTCTACGAGATAATGCATTTGAAGGAATGAAATACGGCTATCACCAGTGAAGAGTTTGATGTTGCGGAAGGTCATATAACGTTCGCAGTTCGTGATGAACTGGTCGCCTGGCTTGATAATCTTGCCGGTGCATCGGGTACATATCAACAGTCCCTTCGAGAGTCATTTAACCGTGTGAGCGAGAAGAGTGCAGTGAGTTTCTCCTCATTTTCTTGGTTCGACTAATGACAGCATTGCAGGGTCCCTGGAATCGGGCAGAATTTGAATGACTGCTTGTTGAGTGGCTGATCACTTGCGACCAGCCATTTCAAGAGGTTGAAACGGCCAGAATTCCGCCGTCTCATGCAATATGTATACCATTGCGTTGATAAATTGTCCATCCCGTCTTCGAGTGCTCTACAAAGCCGAGTCGAACAAGCGGGGAAGGAACTCAGAAAGGAGTTATCTTCCCTCTTTGCGTTGGTTTGAAGCCGGAAACTATTTGGACTTTGATGTTGCTGAAGCATCACATTCATTTAAAGCACAAGGGCATTGAGGACCTTCTCCAGACCATGCAAGAGGTGTAGACACATGTTCTCTACCTTCGTTTAATTTTATTTCATTTTTTACGGCCGTATACGGTTCGTAAGATCCGTAAATACACCGTACCGTAACCGTAAGAGCCCCCAGAAGCATCATTACGGTTACGGTTACGGTACGATGAGCACCTGTAAATACCCGTAATTCTTACGACCGTAACCGTATACGGTACGGTGGGGACCCCTACACACCAAGACAGTCAATACTGTGATTCCTGGCGAAGAGCCCATGAATGATAATTTGGAAGAGGTAGTTCGATTGAATATGATGTTTTGAGAGACTTTCTCTCCCAAATTTTGTGAATATGGCTACCAGAAGGGGAGTGGCTGCAGGGACAAATTTGAAACTCCGACGATTATATAATAACGATGCTACACATACACGATCGCGCGGTCAACTACAGACTACTGCGCCTTTAGATATCTGAGCTGCCCATTTTCGGGTCTGTTAGCTTTTGAGCTGCAACATCGCCCATGTCTTGGCTTTCATATCTCTCAGAGGAAGGGCCAAGTAGATCATTTCTTCCTCCTTCCCCCACCATTTCTCTGGCAATCGTCGCTCAACCCATACCATGCTTGATCGGTGTGTACATTCTTCCTCGATCCTACCTTTGAGCACTCACATCTCGATAGCAATATTGGAGACCTCCGCGCTGCCGCGACTTCAAGTTGCCGTTTTTATTTTTCACACTCATACGACCGTCATGTTATATTTGAAATAAGCCTTACACCTCTGCCTCAGTTCTGTATACTCCAGCGAGATATTCATTGTACAAATTTCCCACCGACGATCCGTTTCTTCCGCCGTACAAAATCGGTTGCAGCTGGAAACCCAGAGTCCGATCCTTTGGAGCTGTATGATGGCGGCGAGCGCAGTTTGGCCTTCAGTTCTGCTCTCCCTCTCTTAGTTCATTGCCAAGCAGGTTCAGGTTATCTTTGCTCAAGACGTGCATCCCTGGTTTTGGTCCTCAGTTACTTCGCACAGCTTTCAGATTCCTCGATCAGGCATCTCGTTCAAACAAGACCTTGGGTTTGACACCGTCTGCAAATCAAATATACCCCCATTGCTTTTCCCTGTCACCTCTCCACCCTTCCACGCAATACGAAGCTATGGCAAGTATGTTCTCATTCCGCTGTTTGGATTCGGAGCTAATTGCTTTTCTCCATTTCCTTGATAGGTTCGAACCGGGACGACGGTGCGAAAGATCCGACATAAGGACAAAGACCGGGCTCTCTTCTGACAAATTTCCTACTGCTTTCGCCATACGGCACCCTTAGATCTCCTGGAGTCGATCGTCCTCTTCTTGGATCACTGTTTGGTTGAATCGGTACTTGAACCTTCCCCCTGGGGACGTTCTTCTACACTTTTGTTTTCGAAACTGCCCCGGGAATTATGGGCCACCGTGCTCCTTCAATGTATCAGGTTGCCGAAGGGTTTGGTCAAACAGGCTTTGTATTCTTGGTCTGCCCGCCTTTCATTGCTAGTTTCGTCCTTGCCCTACGTTGTTCAACTCTGCTCCCCCTCGGTGTTGAAATTTATTCGTTAGTTTCCTATCCGTTTTGTGCGCTTTTGGCAGCCATCTCTTTGCCTGATCAGTGCCGCGATCCGTCCCAGGGCTGTCATGACTCACACACACAGACATCTTTCAATCTTGGAGAAGGAATTTCGGGCTGAAGACCGCACCGTTTTCGATTGGCTTTGGTGTTTGTTACCCTAAAACGGTTGATTTTCAGACATGCTTCTCCCAGCCGTTTGTTTTGTGCCGAAGGCAGTCCCCACTGAATGAAACATCTCTCCAATCACCTAGAGTACCGGAGCGAAGCGGAGGCCGGTCTTGTCATGGTTCGATTTCTTTGCTGTGGGTGTGGGATTGGCCCTAGAATATTTCGATGTCAGCCAGGAGCTAACTCTGTAAAGAACTCTGACGTTGTGTGCGGCGCACAGCCAAATCGCATCATTCGGACATTCGAGTCTCGGGGGTCCGACCTCCCGCGCCAGAACGGCCAACCATAGGACCCCTCTTACCTCCGGCCCGGCTTCTTCGGTGGGTCGGATTCGAATGTCCCCTCATTCGGGGTGTTATAATTAAGGTTGACCCCGAATCCCAACCTCCGCGTCTTCAACCGTGTTCTCTCCCCAACTTTCGTTCTATTCTTTCTCTGTGCATCTATTCGACTCGAAGCTCGCTCATTAACATCCAAGAACGAACCTAGCAAAGCACTCGGACTTTGTGTGTGGAACACCGCCAGATTCAATGAACGTCTAAGAATGTGATACATCGCTGGTTACTTGGGGTTCGACTCCCCACGTCCGAATGGCGATGCCCTAGCGTTTTTCTTCGGCTTAACTGTTCTGGGCAGCTTGTGCGCAGTAAGACTCACCATGAAAGCAATCCACAAGTCGGCCTGACGGTATAAATATAATTACCAGGATGCCGCTGGCAAGAGTATTCGAGATAACTTGGCTCCTTGCTTCGGCCGTTTGTTTCTGTCGTGATTCTCTCTGGGGAGTGGGTAATTCGTGGTTCGAGGTGTTGAGCACTCCACATTTTTCAACTCCCCTTCCATTGTATTCATTTTTGTCTCGTCGTCAACTCCCAGGAACGAGTCTACCCAACAACTCGGACGTTGTGTGCGAGACACAGCCAGACTCAATTATGGATCCGAGGCGAATTCTATCGCTGGCTATTCGGGGTTCGACTCCGACCCACGCCCGAATTGGGGTAGACCTTGATTTTCCTCTTTGGTTCCCCTCATGCTCTCTTTTTTTGAGGATCTGAACTCAAATCAATATCCGTGCCCTTTTGCAATCAAGTCCGAGTTGCACGGCTTCTATCTAGCCTCACACGTTGTCATGACTCAAGGGCGAACCTACTCCACAAATCGGACATCCCGTGCGGCACACTGCCAGACCCAGTTATGATTCTGACGTTAATTGTATCCCTCCACAGGTGACATCAATGAGAAAACGGGCCTCGTCGCTCCTCGGTACCACCGTACACACGAATCACTGTGTTGAGACCCCCCATAGACTGACTTGGGTCTACCTCAGTCTACCTCTGTCTACCTGCTGTCTACCCGAGTAGACATATGTCTACCCTGACATGTTGACATATGTTGGTCTACCTCGGTGTACCCCTGTCTACCTCCGGCTACCCAAGGTGGACAGCCTCTGGCTACCTCGGTCTACCTCGGTCTCTGTTGGTACACTCACCATGTCCAAACTTACATCGCTAATTTGGGCTCACCTTGGTCTTTCCTGTGTCTGGGTGCCTCTCTCTTGCTTTGCCCTAGTTCTGGAATGTCGGCAGATTTGATATCACGGCATTGCCAAACATGTGCACAGACATTGACAGCGGTGGCAATCAGATCAAACAATCACTCTTCAATAGTCATGGCAACTCGCTTACAGCTCACACTTCAATGTAAATTTCTCATCAACCTGGGTAGACTGACCTGTCTGTCTACCCAAGTCCATGTTGGGTACACAAACCTGGTTAACCTGAGTCTACTGTCTGTCTACCCTGTAGATGGAGGTAGACAAACCCAGGCCGAGGTAGACCAAGGTAGACCGAGGCCTGGTTTCTCCAAATAGCTTTCAACCCGGGTAGACTGACCCTTGGTCTACAGGGGGTCTCAACGCAGTGAATGGCAATGATCGGCTATGATTCAGTCCTTAGACCAGCTCATAAATAGAAGTGACACCGCTGATGAATCTAACAGTACCGCTCGTTTGTCCTACGGCAGGCTCCATAACCACCCCGTTTTTGGATGCCTTGTTGATGTTGAATAGGAAGAGAACCGTACTGCAGATAAGGAATATGAATGTGTCTGCAAACAGCTTTCCTGAAGCTTCATTTAAATCCCGAATAAACAGTCACAGGCGGAGAACAAGAACCTGTGCAAATCCTGTCACCGAGTCTGGTCAGCTCAATAAATCCTATCCTCGAAAGTCATCAAAAATTGCGGGTCGCTGGTGGTGCTCGTTGGCCTAGAAGATGGTTCAAAGCCAGCGCCTACCACTGGTCTCCAGTGATCTTTCCATACTTATAGTGCTCTGTAACACTCCTTTGGCTCAATGAAATTTCACTTTAAACCACTGAAGACCGCCGTCCTCCATTGGCCAAAGTAGCCGCAAAAAACCACCAAAGACCGGTCAAACACATTTTGAGAAACCACCGAGGGCCGGTATCCTTCAAAGGGCTTAAGACACTAAGTCAAGCCATCAATGACCTAAAGGTATGTTGAACTGTCGAGAAATGGTGGACCCTGGCCAAAAGCTTTTCAAAAGACCATCAAAGACTAGTGATTTCCACTGGCCCATTTGAGTGCAAAAACCTGTTGGAGACTGGTGGTTCTGTTACCTGTACTGTGTAGTTCTTCACACCCAAGATATGAAGAGAACACATTTAACTTGTAGTACATTATAAGAGCAATGGAGGCCAGCGGAGACCAGCAATCTTTGGTGGAAATCATAGGGGCCTTCAAAATACATACTGGGGTTTTTCATTCAAATCGACAGGGGGTGTGATGCGTGACCCAATATATCGGTTCGACATTCCGACAGCAGCCGAATTTTCGTGTGACACCTCCAAAATTTCAACAGCTCCATGGGGGTGCATGATGCGTGACTGTCAATTTGAATGAAAAACCCCAGTATAAAGTATGGTGGAAATCACCAAACACCATTACCTAAGGCTGGTGACCACCAACCACCAATGGCCACCGGCAGCCATCGAAGGTTGCCGGTGTCTGCCAGCAACTGTGATCCATGCAGGCATATAGCTCACCCTTGACACATGTCTGGGAGAGACCCATGTCCATATATGGACATGGGCCATGAGACTATGTTTGGTAGTGCAGATTGAGTTTTGATGGAATTAGATGTCAATAAAACCTCTTTGCAACCATGCACGCATGCAGAGCGCTACTGCCACAGCCTTATTATCTATTGGTGAACTATTAGTGGTCATGCTACTGTTGAGGAGGCTCGTCCCCATCCAGTAAATCAAAGAGTCAGCAATCACATGTACACCGATCACGGTGTAGGAGACTTGAATTATTGGCTGGGCCCTCTTTTTGTGTGTTTCAGTGATCCTGCCAAATCAAAGGTTGAGACTTTGTCAAAAAACCTCAAAGAGACCTAAAATCTGTCTCAAACTCCCTTGATTGAAGTCCAGCAATTTTCATTCTCCATTGATAGAGCCCCACTTGTTTTCCTGGTGAATACATACATACATACTGTAGTAATTTACTCAATTTGTAAGGCCTTCTTTGGCTTTTTCGGTGTGATGGTCTAACCCTTTCGTAGCTGAGCCTGTTTCGGTAATTTGATCTGCCAGTAGTGCTTGGCTAAGGTTAAAATTGTCTCTGTGACACAGTGACTTATGAAAATTTTCGTAGATTTTTGGCTTTGTGACACGTGACAATACAGATTGAATGAAATACCACAGTATCCTGTACTTTTAGAGCAAGATGTTGAGTTTGACATGGATGACATTCCTGAGTGATCCCTCAACAAAGTTGATGACTCCTCTGAGTCAGCGGACAACAATGGTGAGGTGTAGTGTAGAGAAGTGGTGGACACATCAAGAATTGATGAAATCACACAGCCATATATTGTGCTTAATCGGGATGCCCTCAGCTGCCTGAGTAAGACTCTTGAATTCCATGGGAGTGCAGCTAGAAATGACTTGTTTGGACATTGCATGCTCCTTGAATCAGGAGTGTTCCTTGAATCAATAATTTCTTAAGCCACACCAAGTGCTTCTGGGCAATATTCCTCTTACATCTATCATTTATATTCTATTCACACGTCCTGGATTAATCTTGTGGATGGAGCTGAAGTAGAGTTTGAGTGGGATGAATTTTCGCACCAATCAATGTGTGATCAGGCCAGGATCAACTTTCCTTTTCATCAAATATGCACCAGTTCAGAAGATATTGGCCCCAAAGTAATTTCTGTCCTATTGAGGACATCACTGGCTACAATCCCTTCCAAATATACAAAGTGATACAGCCCAAACTGATTGCTCCAGAATTTGTCTGACTGTGATGCATGCAAAAAGCATGACTTCTCTTTTTGGACATACCTGCTCTTTTCTGCCATTTCTGCCCACCTGTGTCTTTCTGGGCATAGGAAACCATTCTAGTGGTTCAGAAAACATAAAAAACATGTGCTAGAAGCAATAAAGAGTCAAGGAAGAGGCAAAGCAAGTGCAAAACTCATGATTCGGTGATTCAAGGAACCTGAAATGCTGTAATTTGATCACTGAAATTTGTTTTTTCTGATTGCTACATTGCACAACCCCTCTTTTTCTTATTTCACTCTAGGACAAGGCATTATATGCCCAAGGATATGCTCAATTGAAATCCCATTTTATTTCGCTCAATTGTGTTAGAGACCAAAAAGGAAAGTGGTGATTCAAGGAGCCATACTACACTGTATACTGGGGTTTTTCATTCAACTTGACAGTCACATATCATGCATCCCTCTGTTGAGGACAAATTTTTATTGTGGTCACGTGTTGCCCATACCTCTGTCAAACCTCCGAGCTGTCATGCAGACTTCAAAACTGTCTGAAAACCAGTGATATCAGCAGATGTGATTTAATTTTGGCACAAGTTACTGAGCTGGAAAGTTTAAATTTTTCGCACAAGTTGCTGTAGAAATAAATTAAAATTTCACACAAGTTGCTGCAGCAGGATTAATCGGGAGCCAGGTCAAAAGGAAAGGACGGAGGAAGTGAGGTTCGAACTGGAGACCTCAGCAATACGGCCAAATTAACGGCAACCCCGCACCATACCACTACACTAACTCACTGTTAAGGGCATCCAAAATATCGCCACCATAGCACCAAGCTGTTTAGGGAAACAAACACTAAGGGAGTGGTTAGCTGGTTAGGCATGAAATTATCTTCAAAAGGAGACATAGGAAGTAGGAAGCATGTGCAATTGGAGCAAAATAAAAGGTTAGAGATCAGTTGATGGACATGATCTATTGGTGGCAGTCTCAGTTACTGTTACTCCTCGGTAGTGTAGTGGTAAAGTCAGTGTACCGCAAATTAGTTGCATTCCGTGGGATGACAGCAGTCTGTTGTTCAAACCCTGTTGTTGCCATTCATTTTGCTGAACAAATTAATCAGACTAATCTGCACAAGATTAATCAGGAACAATTAAATCATTTTTCTCAGATTAATCTCGAAATACTGTTTCCCTGCTTCTCAGGGTCATTGATATAAGCCACTATGGGCTGTAACATACAGCAACTTGTGTGAAGATTTAATTTTTTTCTACAGCAACTTGTAGAAAATTCAATTTTTTAAGGTCACGAACTTGTGTCAAAATTAAATCACGGCTGCTGCAACCGTTGTGAAAACAGCAAAAATGTCAACACAGAGCAGATTCCAGGTTCTGAGATAATGAGGGCGACTGAAGCATGAGGAGTTCCAATGAATAAGTCTGGAGTTTAGACTAGAATAGTGTAAAGCACAGGAAAGTAGCTATAGATTATATACTAAAGTCCCTATGGGTTGTAACTAAGGTACAGTGTCCAATAACAATGGACTAGATAAATGAAAGGTAAATGCAGGGGTATATGAACATAGAGGAGTTGATCAGTAACCTGGTGAGTTGGAGAACCGATTGAAACTGATTAGAATCCTGAAAGGGCATTCGTGGTTCGATTGATCAGATAGTTGATCTGATCAATGATCAGGTTGTTTGGGTTGTTCAGGTTCTGGAAGTAAACAAAAAGACAATTCATGATAAAAAAGATGAAAATTTTTGTGAGAATGTCGAAATTTTGGGGGGTTTCACTTGAAAATTTGGCTGCTGTTGAAATGTCAAACTGGTAAATCGGGTCACATATCACATCCCTGTCAATTTGAATGAAAACCCCAGTACGATAGCAGTCCCTTACAGTAAAAAAAAAACTGTCTTTACAATGTATTTATTCAACTGGAAACCAAGTTAGGGCTGATCAGTAGAGAATCAAAAATTATCCATCTACAAGTGAGAGACTTGGGGATGATTTTATGGGACCTTTCGAGGATTTCTGACGAAGTCTGCACTCTTCATTTGGTGGGCCCAGTTGGTACCTGTCAACAACAGCCTCTAGGTCAGCTGGACTATATCCAAGCACTTACTTTCCATGGTAGACAGTACAAGAATAATATTCTAATGACAGTCTGATTGTTACTTCTGGGTATGGTCTTTCTGGTGAAGTTTAAAGCCTCCTCTTCTCTTTCTCTGCTGAGCAGCCCTGAAGGTCTTGTGTTTGAATCTTATTGAGGCCTTTGTTTTTGTTGTCATGACTCAAGTTCTTTATCACTTACTTAAGTCCTATAAGTAAGGACTTAAGATGTCCTGCCCGTCATTTCCCCTCATAACTTAAGTTGAGCTAATAAAGTATTTGACCCACATCTGTCTGAAATACTCCGGCATCAGCCCACCACCCTCATCCACACTGTCCACAAAAATCAGCAATGATGAAGAAAGACAGTATTGGGATACGCACATCATAAACACACTGTCCTGACTGACACCGTATATGTCCTCAAGATGTGGTGATGTAGCATGCACTGTGCTATAAAGATTCCTATGAGTATCCAGGGCAGGAGGTGGTATATGGCAATGGGAACACACCACACCCACCCTCTTTGTCGAACCACAAGATGCATGGTGTGTGTGTGGGCTCAAAGCCCACAGAAAGTGGCGCAGAGATGGCAGAGAGGTGGGTGATTCTGTCCAGGACTCCAGTTCCATCAGTCAATTCAAGTATTCATCTGTACATGCAGTGCATCAAAAATGCGTGGGAAGAGGGAACCAGGAACAACAAATTCTTACAATCCCCAGCACCACGGCCCCAAATCCAACTATCTTTGTCTAACATGGTGTCAAATGGAGGATGGGTCCAACACACAGTCATTTTGGCGGGGACGAGCACGGTGTCTTGGTGAGTCATTAATACTGAATTGAATGAGTCAGGTTAGTGAGTTGGTGTTGGTATTTGGCCGAGTGGCAGGGGAACGCACCAAGCAGCATGAGCAAGGTGTCACTCCCTGCCCAGGTCAGAAGCAGCCCATGTGTCGCAAAGTGTTCAGTTTTAGTGAGCCGAATCTGTGACACAGATATTTTCGTCAGCACTCAATGAAATTCACTGCAGGAGGCTCGAAGAGGATGGCATGCACACATCTGGGAATGTCTGCTTCAAATACACCGCAAACTTGTAAAACTTGACATACTACTTGTCTGCCCCATCCATCAGTGCCTCATCAAACTTCTCTGTGTGTACACAAACCACACTGTGGAGGCAGTCCATGTACACCTGACACTGTGCATCCCTGGGGGGCGGTATGTCAAATTAGAGCTCCAGGGCAAGGCCAGTGAACTGTGTGGGACCGGAGACTGGGAGGCACTGGAAGTTGTGTGGGCTTGTGCAGCCCAGACTGGGAGCAAGAGAGAGAGACAAAGAGAAAGGAGACTGTGTGAGCAGTAGGCCGGTAGCAGCAAGGAGGACAAGGAAAGCAAACATGCGAGCAAGCACTGTGGTGAACCTTCTGGGGGGGTCTTTATTGAGGGGGAGGCCATGTCTGAAGTAAAAGCAGGGCTCAAAGTAATGGGAGGATAATTGCTTCAAGCAAGGCTCATACTGTACTAGCATGTATGGAGGCAATGCAAAATGGTGTGTTATGCCGACCCCCAGCCTACAAGTTAGCAATGCAGTCCTTGATATATGTTATGTTGCCAAATTTAGGCAACCTTGGCATAAAGGCTGATGAACCCGCCAAAGCACGCCCATTGTTCAAACTAACTGCTCTTGTAATATTAATGATCATTACAAGAAACAAAATTAATTTCTCTACTTACTCTCACTGCAACATGCCACCTCAACAAAACCTACAGGGGCCAAGCCTGCCAGTTGGCATTCTTCAAGAACTCAAGCCGAAGATTTAGTTGGAGAAGTTTCGCAGATGTCGAATGTAGCATGGGTGAGAAAAAAAACATATTTTCAGTCAATTTACACAAAAAAAAAAAGATTTCTTGAATAGCCTACAAGTTAGCAATGAGCCCAGTGTTTTGATAAGGACTGCGGTGTTGGTATCAAAAGGTATGTGATTCAAATTCAACTATGTTTGTCCTCTAGAGGGGAAAGTACAGTTGAATGATAGAGCAGAAGGTCAGTGCACAAATTGGCCTTGTGTGAGCGGTGGATGTGTGTGTGTGTGTGAACAGTTATTCGTGGAGACCATTCGTCTCCTGGATGTGGATGTGTGTGGCAGACCTGTTGTCAGTGAAAAACAGTAGAGAAGATGTGAATCACTAGACCTGGTTCCCCGTACGAGTGTATTGGGACCCTAAATGTGTTGCCCTGTCTGATTTCCTTGGTGCGCTCTTCCCTTTAGAGCCAATGCTGGAGATGCAATGGGTGTCGCACAGACGATGACACCAACATCATTCGGTGGATGGCGAGACAACCGGTCTTATTGGCTACAGACGGCAATTTGAATGTGATGGCTTCTCTCTGGGCCTGTTTTCTACAGAGTGATGCTCACAAGAACAGTGATCCTGATTGAGGAAGCCTGGAAATGTGACACCAGGTCTGGTGAGGAGGGACCCTGCTGATGGAGGTGTGGGAGGTGAAACACTGATGAACAAGTGAATGTAAGAAGTGTGGCCTGTCTCTGGCTGTGAGGCGAGGAGAAGGGCGCACAAGAGGTACGAGGTCAGGGAAGGCTGGGAGTACCCCTTTAGATTGAGTGAGATTGGCACAGTAAGTGGGGGGAACACTCTGGAAGCTACTTCTGTAGGCTGGAAGGTACTGACTACTCCTACTAAATGTGCTCCCTTTTATACCTCCTCAATGACTTCCCACGTTTCCAGAGGTGCCATGCGGTCGCAGGTGTTTCCAGGGGGCAGGGGATGTCATGAGGTGTTTCAGGGTGCATATACAGCAGGAGAACAGACACCTCTGCTGAGGAGACCGACGTCTCTGGGCGCGTGGGAGGCACAGTGAGGCCAAATGACCTTTGAATATATTTGAAGCCTTAGGCACGGCCTGGTGGTTGTGTCGGTAGGTGCTCAAGCACTCAGGGAGGAGGAGTGATAGACGGTCTCCCTCAGCTAGTCAATGTGTCATGTGAAGTGGAGGACAGATAGTGTCAGGATATTGTCTGCCTCGTCCGATGAGTCAGTGTCAGGCACAGGGTAGGTCCATCTGGTGTGAGAGATTGTCTGGAAATGGGAAATAGGAGAGCTCATCCATGCGCACCACGGGAGGGGATTGGTTGTATCTTGTTGATGACCACTGGACGCCGCGTGTGCACTATCCAGGGAGCACCGGTCTTGTTCATGAAGAGGCATATATGGAGGACCGGTGTCGTAGGAAGGGGTCAAGAGTCCCGGATTTCAGGGAGCGGTTGTATCCGGGTGACGATGGTGCAGGAGCGAACTCGAATAGCAGGAGAGATGATGCGGATGGTGGGGAGAGAATTGGTCTCGCTCAGAAGCTGCTTCCAGTAACGTAGAATCCCGTTTAGGAAAATTCATCACATCATCCCGTCAGTCGTGCAGATGGTTCACAGAGACCATGAGGCGACGAGCGGTGCATAGCATGCTTGGAGACCTCATGGTGTTACACATTATTTTGCCAAAATTAAGCAACAATTTTGAGGATGTGTTATGCATTATGTTGCTACCATACACGCTGGTACAGTAGGCTGTCGATATGGCGCAATGATGATTCAAGCGGAGGCCCGTGCTTATCAAGATTTGATCAATGTGCTTATTACAGCACTTTGCAGAACATAAGGTGTGGATACTTTTTTTCAACAGTTTTGACTAGAACACGTGCCACGGGGTCAATTTTGATCAGATTACCTTGAGAGTAGGTGCATTGGAATCGCGCTGGAAATCTGCAGGGGATCGAATGCCGGTTTTTTTTATGTAATCACATAGTGTAAAATCTTCCAAAATATCATGGTCTCCAGTAGGACAAGAGTAGCACAAGGAATACTTGTCCGATTGACCTAGTTTTTGGATATGTCATGAGTCCTAGCCGGTGCTAGATGACCATAAGGTTTATAAGAATGGGTATGGCCAAAGTCCCATACAGAGCTCTACTTATCATGGGACATGAATATTGCCCTACCTAAAATGGGCATCAAATCATGTTCACTCAGCATGTTGCTTATAAAAATATGACATCCTTTAGTAAATCCTAAATACATAACATATCCAAAAACTAGGTCAATCGGACAAGTATTCCTTGTGCTAAATCTGTCCTACTGGAGACCATGATATTTTGGAAGATTTTACACTATGTGATTATATAAAAAAGAACGGCATTCGATCCCCTGCGAATTTCCAGCGCGATTCCAGCGCATATACTCTCAAGGTAATCCGATCAAAATTGACCCTGTGGTGCGTGTTCTAGTTAAAACTGTTTAAAACAGAAAAAAAGCATCCGCGCCTTATGTTCCGCAAACTGCTGTGACCTGCGATCCCATGATGCCGGGCTGAAACGGGTCAGAGCGGAAATTTCAACCTGTGAAATCTTCGTGCCATGACCCTCGCACGTGATGTGCAGGCCAGCTGGTGACACCAGGGGGCAAAGACCGACACATATGAAAACCATATGTGTTTAATTGCCCCCGGTGTGAGATATGTTTTGCCAAAATCTATGATCAAGGGTTTAATGATTCCACAGGTATTATGCCGCCCCGACCATTCACCACGCCATCTTGCAACCCGGGGATCGTTCCCGCGCGCGACCTCCGCATGGGTATGGTCGCTGATGCCCCATGGGGCTTCCTCCCGTCGCTCGTAGTGAGCCTCAAGTCCACATTTGGCGCAGGCATCCTCCCCTCATACGGCATGACCGAGTGAGTCTTCCTGTTCTCCTTTTGCGGCGCAGCGCTATATTAGGTTACATACACCCACCCCCGCCTTCTTTCTCTTGGCATTTCGTGCCTGGCAGCGTCGTCCGCTAACGCCGATCCCGCTGTATTTTCTTTCTAGATGCATGCCCATCGCCACCCCGCCGATCACCTACCAGCTCGAGCGCCCTGGGTAGTGTTGCCGCGGCTCGGCTAACGTGACAGGCCGGCTCTGACCATGGCTCGACTTCCACCGTGCTCCCATAAGATTTTGGCGAATATTTATGTTATGAGGCATGTTTACAATAAGGTTGGCCTCATTTATGCTCAGCTAACATATGCTCTATCTATAATTTTTGGTACACTACGAGGGAAAAGAAGCTTACGGCTCAGCGGCTCAAGCCGTCACATGAGCCGTTTTGACAGGTTTGGTATTGGCCACCTAAAAAAACCTACAAAGCATTTTATGTGATATTGAGCATCGGGGAAAATTCCTAGGGGGTACTGAAGTATCTCACCATACCGACCAGGGTGGGATGAATTGTTGTTTTTGCATGGGAGCACAGATGGTGAATTGTGACAAAGTGTGACGGCTTGAGCCGCGGCAACACTAGCCCTGGGTTCTCCGGGATCGCGTGCGGGCCGCACCTCCCCATCAGGCACCCCGCGAACCTCGAACAGGCGCTCCCCGCGGGTGCAATCGCATTACATTTATCCGGCCCTGGCCAATGTGCAAGGTCAACGGCGTTACCAAATGAGGCAGATTAGCGCCTCTGTGGGAGATGTTGGTGGATATATTGAGGCAAAAACGAGAATTGTGACTGAATCCCCTCAATATGGTTTGGATTTTTCCGACTCCGCTTGTCGCTTTGAACAAGTTGAAAGTTGACGCGTTTTTTTACTGAGCGAGAATCAGTGAAACCAAAGCCCGTGGTACCAATGGCAAGCGCCTTACAGCATTGGATGGCGAATGTAAGGAGTGCTCAAGAAGTGCTGCAACGTGCGTGCTGTAGCCCGTCGTATTTCCACCCACCGCCCATACTGCCGCCAGTCTCGCGCTATGTCCTATTTCGAGAACCCGAGAATCCAGTGCATGCTCGAGCCAGGCCTTGGCGTCCAATGGCTCACTCAGATCCCTCGGGGGTTGTATCCTATCATAACCACGGCCCAGCGAACATTTCTGTGGTACCGCGTTTTACAATACACGAGGACCACTATCAGGATCTGTTGGAGGATCTAGCTGACGTCGCGGCTAGATGGGAGGCATTCGAGTTTGAAGCCGATGGAATATGTGGCGCAAAACCCCATGGCTGTGTCACCGTTCAGGTGCGCGACGACGACGGTATTCTCCAGGAGATCATGGGCGAGTTGCCTCCTTTGTGCGTAAATCTATCCACCTTCACCGTTCCATATTGACAATTCACGAACCTGGCAGGGTATGGCAGACGCGCAACCGTTTCTCGCCACATGTTACGTCTTATAAGGGCTCACCGAAGATGACCTGGTTTCCGAGTGCTTGGACTTCAAATCACTACGAAGCAGAGTGCAGGTCAAGCTCAATCGCTACAGAAATTTGCGTGCGTGGAGCGTGTCGGGGAAAGTCATGGGTCTGCAGCTTCTACAAGGCGAAGAGACTCTTGAATCGGTCCCATTCGGAGCCTGAATGCCGAATTCAGATCAGTAGGTCTCATTTTCATCAACAGGCATGTAGTCAGTCACTGATTTAATAGGAAGGTTGGAAATGAAGACAAGGAGATCATCATTAGTATTGCTCTGGCTGTGGTCCGATATATTGACCCAGCTTCCTAGTTTATACGAGTTGGTTAGAATGAGATGAGCGGCGAAGAGTGAATAAATTGGTAGAATCAGGTTTTACACGACCTCCTCAGTCTTCAATACACATATCTGAAATCACAATTCTGCCTGTCCGTCGAATCCAGAAGTTCCTACAGTCGAATCGCATGTCATAAGTCACGAACATTTTCTCCCTACTCCTGAAAAATTTGAGGCGAACCTTAGCGATCTTAACTTTTTCCATCCCACCTGCGTGGGTTTCCTTCTGAATGAAGACATCGTCGTACCCATCGTCGCGGGGAGGCTCAGCATCGCGTCGTTTGTTTTCCAAGATGAAGACATAACGGATGATGATTACAAGCGCCATGCAACTGACATAGCAGATGCAGCTCACAATCCACGAGACGTGGTTTCGTGGCTTATATTTCGACTGCGAACAAATGAGGATGATGAAAGCAGCGTGGATTTTAAATTTGCCTGCCACATAAATGGACCGAGTGCATTCCCGAGACACTGGATGAGGAGAATTCTTAGCTAAGTCAGAGGGAAAAGTGAAAGAGATGAATGTATGCAGTCAGCATAATAGCATTGGTTGTAATGCGCTCGGTATGTCCGGTGGTGATGGCGGAGATTCACGAGGGTGAAATAACTGCGATCCAACATAAATAATCAAGTGTGGCAAGCGTGGACTGACTTCCTTCGAATCGCATTGGTCAAGCGTTGGTTTTCCGTCGGTATCCATTCCCGCGGTCTCCACCCTCTTGGCAGACCAACTTGAAGTTGGGTCAACGGAACAAATAATTTAAAAGAACGAACAACTTTTGCCTCCATTTAGCAAAATTTCCTCACTTATAGGCAACGGAACAAATAAAAGGTAAACAATCTTGTTATTTCTCGCTATATTTCTCTCTGCAGAGTCCTCTGGCAAATCTCGGGCCAGTGCGAGCTCGCCGACCGACGGAGCTTTGGTTCCAAAGCACAAAACAAAATTGAAGAAAAACCAACGTTGAAACTTCCACTCTAAAGGTTAAGCTGCCGCCTCGTAAAGGGCATATCCACATCATGTATAGGAGATAGGATCAGGGTCTCGCGAAGGCTGTACACTTGCATCAAACCTGAAACAGGAAGTATGAATATGTAAATAGATTGCCCAGCGCTTATGAAAAGTACATATACGGAGGAGCCGTACATGTGCTCCCCCACCATGAAAACTCTCACATACGAGCAACTTGCTTCCATTCTCCTCGCGGTTATTGCCCTCATTCCCAGCCGAGCCGTCCGCTACACCGCGCTCGGGCTCCTTCTTGCTGCCGTCATATTATGCAAAATCCGCCTCCAGTCCCCTTCAATGCAGTTATCCCAGCTTGCAGTGTCCCTCAATCACACTGAGGAATATATTCGAGAGGCGATGGTAGAGGTCCCCCGCAGCTATTCTCGACTTGCGGACCAAATGCGGCGCCTTTACGAGTGAGTTTTCGACCTCGAATCACTGTGACCAGCCTGGTGATATGCAGCGTCACCAATACGGCCTCGTGCATTAAACGCCGTATCCTGCGCTCAGAAACGAAGGCTTCCAGCTGGAAAGGATTTCGGTCGCTCTCCACAGACATCAGGGAATGCATAACCAGATTCCGGTCGCTCTCCAACGAGATCGGTGAATGCATACGCTGTGTCAAGAACATCCGCACTGCTGTTGAGGTTGGAGCTCCTTATAATTAACCATGTTCATGAATGAGAACTGATGCAAAGGATTCGATAGCTCATCTTGGAGGCTGAGCACCAGCGCAGGTTGGCTAGTGATCTAATGGAACCACAGTCGGCGCTCGCGGTTGTATAAACTCAGAAGGCGTGCAATGATATCCAGCACTGGTGAGCGCAATCCTGATCTTGAGCATCCTCAGTTTAACCCGATCTTACCCAGCATCCGACATAATCACCTTCACATTGCTGTCTCGTCCACTCCGCTTTCTCTCCCATGCTTTGACACACCTATGCTCCCAGTTCTAGTTATTTTGTATTTCTGTCTTTAGACATCCAATTCTCTGCGCGCCATTTCAACCATTTGACCCCGAGAACCAACTTCCGAAGAGCTTTCGATCCATATTCTGTCATAAATACAGACCGCTTCATATCAGATTCTCTTGTCTCTGGCAGACCAAACGCACCGATAGCGATATTTCGACCTCGCACTGGATGCGAATTTTCGAGCCACCCCACAAAAAACTCAGCTTCATCGCCAGAGATCGTCCGCAATCTTCTCGTCGAACGTTACATGTTCTCCGCGACCGCAAAAAACATGGCCGATGAGTGCTGTGGACAATGAACTGAGGGTTCTATTAGACAAACAATAGGCGTATCACAGCGGTGTCGAATAATCTTGACTTGATCTTGACGCCCTGGAAATCCCGAATGAGAGTTCTGCGATAGGAGCTTATTATGATCTCAAGGTGGCTGGTTGATCTCTGCTCCGACAACGTCCCGCAGAGAGGTATGCAGCGTAGTGGAATTCTACTGCGAGGGATGATTGTTGTGAATCTACCAAATTAACGCTCTCCCTATCTGAGAACATAAGCCTGACACGGAAGTACGAAGCACAAAAACCAACCTCTGAGGCTTCATTCTGCTCGCCACCCGCGCACCTGCTAATCGCGGTCCCTTACCACCTTGCACTTCCCACACCGCTTCATCCTCTCGTCCGTCTCCTCCAGACAATGGCCAGCTTCTACATGCCTGCTTCCCCGGCTCTCTTGATGCGCGGGGTCGGATGCGATAATCAGAGATGCGAGGCGCCTGGCGCGCGGCCATATCGGCGCTTGCTATAGCCGAGCGCCTCGCCCGCGCGGAGGGCACCTTCTGCGCGATTGGGGTGTTCAGATTTGCATGATCTCACGCGCGGCAGTGCCTGCCAGGTTCAATATCTTGAACTTGAACAAACTAAAACGAGGACAGAAGAAAGATATGAAACCAACCGTTGTTCAGATCGCCGCCGGCAGCGAACAGTAACCGCGCAGAGTCAGGGTACAGCGCGGGCGTGGGCGGCCCGTACCCCCCATTCCACTCCCGTTGCCGCTCTCAAGATCTCGCCTCCCTCCCACAACAGCAACTTCCTACACTTGGATAGCTCGCGCCCCTCCCTACACCCAACTCTGCACAACAACCACACCACCGAGCCCTGCTTCCTTTACCGTGCCCGCGTCCCCGGCCGAGTCAAGCACGCGCGTGGGGAAGGTGGTACCGATGGTATGTATAGGGGCGGCCCGCGGGGCAGGCGCTGGGGAAGGTGTCAGCGAGTGCAAAAATAGTTAGGCAACAGACGAGCACAAAAAGGAGATGGAGGGGTGAGGAACCAAACTAAACAAAAACGAGAAAGAAGAGGCGAAGAACGCGGGCGATGCGCTGACGCTAGCTCATCTCCCTGAACCCGTAAGAGGAGAGTGGAAAGTGGATAATATAATTCGATATGAGAAAGGGAGGGTTCAATGGCGGGATGACGGATGACGGATGAAGGATTGCGGGTGGATGTGGGAGCGAAGAAACAAGAGACAACGGAAGGAGGAAGGAAACGGAATGAAAATAAAGAGACAAGAGACGACTTACACGTCGATGAACCCGCGCAGATCGCCGACCGTGTGTGTGAGGTTCATGCGTGCGATGAGTCTGTGGATCGGCTGGCGTTGGCGTCATTATTAGAAGCGGGACGAGGGCATTGAATGGGATCATAGGATTATGATGGAAGTGTAAAAGCAAGTAAGGGATCGGGGAACAAATGGGTGGAGAAGAAGATGCAGAACCGTGACGTGACGAGACCAAAAACCAGAACAAGAGCTCGGAGCGAAACCCCCGCAAAGAACTCAAAGCTTCCACTCCCGAAGAATAAGACAAACACACCTCATCCCATCCGCCAAGCACACCCGGATGCTCGTCGGCTGTGTTGTGTCAACCTCGAAGCGCGGGTTATACTTGCGTTGCTCGGCGACGCAGGCGCTGGCGCGGCTCTCGCTACACTGGGACTGGGCGCACTCGCCGGCGCCCCCAACATATTCCCCGTACCCGAGAACAGCGTCGCGGGTGGGAGCACGTAGTCGTCCTCGGTCCTCTTCGACACCTGTATATTCACACGCTGCCCCGGGCGGACATTCAGTATGGACGGCGGGCCGTGCCCGGCGTGGATGGCAGCGAGGAGGTCTGCGTTGACGGGTAGCGCATGAGCGGCCCGTCTTCGACGGTGAAGCCGTCGCGCCAGAAGGTGAGGCGGCGGATCGCGAGTTCGTCTTCCACCTCCTCGCGCGCCCCAGGCACATACGCGCTCGCGCTGCCCTCCCCGCCGAGCGGGTGCCCCCCACCGCTAAAGAACCCCAATCGTGCCGCCGGCGCCCCCGCCGCTCGCGCCGTCCTCATGCTTTCCTCAGCCCAGATTCACGCCAGGCCCGCCGCTGCGCTCGCGTCCGGAATTGTGCACAGAGATGCCACTGCGTATCATATCCTCAGACAAGGGTGCTTACGGGATCACACAGACCTGCGCTCGCCGCCTGCGAAATAGATCTCCTCGTCGTTCCCGTCGTCGCCGTGGTTGCCGCTCATCGTCGTCGTAAGCGAAGAAGAAAGACGGGCACCGGGCGATGCCGGACTAAATATGCCTCAAGTGATTGGCACAGCCGCACAGTTTGAATTATGGTTCAATTTGTTTACTGGAATGCGCACCTCTATGGCCCTCAAAAGCATTCAAATTGATGCTACCGAGAAAGAATGTTCCCGTTTGTCCAAGGATCACCCAGCCCGACAGGGCCTGCCCTATGTGGTGGAATCATTTTCCACCATTAAACAGGGCACAAAGAAATCACAAAGCTATGTCTATCCTGATCCTGAAATGGGGCGGACTGGAGGCAAAGCAAAGAGTAACATGCCTGTGGGGGTTCTCATTGATCTGACCCTGGACGGGGTTTCATACACACACCGTTGGGAAGGGAGTCCACAACAAACTGAGCCTGCACACAGATGTTGTAAGCTTCCATGAAGAACATGTGTACAGGATCATTGGCAGCATCCATGGTGGTTGGGGTACAATGAGAGCGATGTAATCAGTCTCGATCAAAGCTGCGGGGAAATTTCCGAGATGTCTGAAGGATGCCCATTGGCCCAGCATGCTGCCGCTCACCCGGACATGAATGTTACATCGAACACTCGGCAAAGACGCCCTCGGGACGCTGATCCGTAATTAGTTCCCTCTCTCCATCCCGCTGCGGCTATTCCCTTATATGAGTATATCTCTTGATCATCATCTGTATACTCAGAGGTATGTAACAGAGACTACTGTCAAAGGTGTGTTCTGATCTCTGTCCGCTTTCTCTCCTTCCTGCTCTCGCCTCGTCCGCAATCAGTCACTCATCAACTTACTTTGCCTCACATCTTATGGAGTCCAACACTGGAGGCTTGCCGGTGTTTGGTGCGTGCGTGCAGATCAGCGTCTGAGGATGTCCTCGCCCAGTCTTTGATGTAAGATTCATCCCTAATTCAGTGTTACCGCATTTGAAATCCACACTCATACTTGCTCACATTAGCCTGTTTGCGCAAAAGCCATTCGAGCCATCAGATGGCTTTTTTGGCGTGCGCATCAAATGGCTCAACAGTGACACCTATTTTGTTCACTACTTCGTCGCATCTACGTGAATATCATGAAGATGTGCGCGAAAACTCGAGCAGCAGCTACTCATGCCGAAACGCCTTCTGGCGAGATGGAGGATCATGTTTTGATCCATGTCCTAAGTTCTGGAACTTTGTTAGAGCGAGTGGTGCTCACTCGAATGGCGTAGAGAAGGACTACTGTCCTTTAATGGAACACAAATGCAAGAGAAGGGCTTCCCGGATCCGTGCCTCCATGCTTTCTCAGAGCCATTAGCCATTTGGTGCGCACATCGCAAAAGCCATCAGATGGCTCAGATGGCTTTTGCGCAAACTCTCTATTGAGCAAGTGGGCTCTTGGGATGCTGTACCAGGCACTCGGTTGCGGTGACTTTCTCAACAGCCAAACACTACATGCCCAATGTAGCAGTGGGTTTTATCGTCGCAAGCATCACTTGAAATATCCGGTGCGAATTCAATTCTCAAGTCGCAACTGAGCAAGGGAGTATTTACAAGAAATTTGGGCAAGGCAGGACCAAGTTGCCACAAAAAAAAATGGAGAAAGACACCAGGCCATCATGCAGCAGAGTCCAGACACTGAGTGACATGTTTTGGCTCTTTGCCTGAGCTTATTTCCCGGTGAAACCCGGCCATTATTTATGCGCTCCGCAACACTGCAATAGTTGGCACCACAGTACGATGGTTTGAATCTCTGACCAACCAATGGACTGCAGATTTGAATATCTCAACTGTTTCGATTTCACTCACCTTTCACACAGACAAACACCATACCCAGATCAAATTATTCTTGACAAAAGCATTTCTGTCAAAATGGATTCCATGGAATCGGCGTGAATTGCTGGAACGTGCAATGAAGTAGAACTGAGTCAGAGTCAAACCCAGTTACAAGATTGATTTGTTATCTCTAGTACGAGCACTTCAAACTCAGATCAATGATTCAACCCAAGACCTAATACATGTTCCACAGAAGCTCAAGATACAGCAGTATGACAGACATGGTGCATGATTTCAGAAGAAGAACAAAACACACCCACGCCCAACCCCGGGAGACGATGAGGAAGATTCCCTATACCTGTTAAATGCTCCAGTGGTGTTGCCTAGATCTGGGGGCAGATTGTACTATTTTGGCTGTTTATTCTCTGGAGCTTGCCCGGTGTTCTCTTCACCATCTCACAGCAGGTTCGATGTCTCAGCCGAGGAGAGTGCTTGGATGTTTACTGATAGACTCCCCCACTATCTGTACAGTATGCCACTTGTGCTCATCGCTATCGCAGCATGGAGGTAATTCGATGTTCTTAGATGCAACAAGTTCTGAGGTCCAAACCAGACTCCCCACCATTCGCTTGCCACCTGCCCTCGTCAGTACTGTGGCAGGGCAGTAATTCAATGTTGTTGGATGCACCGAGGTCTGAGGTCCAAACTAACACGCACTTGTTTTGAAAGTGTTTCCGCCTTGCATTTGAAGAAGAGTGCTCAGCGGATATGGGTCCGTCACTGCCACTCACGAACTGGACTGGACGGCTTCGGTCAGATTGACCGGTGCTTCATCTCGAAGATGGCCTCTGAATTCTTGTTGATTCTTATCCTGTAGATATTGGCGAGCTTCCAGATTCAAGGTAATATTGTGAGAGCCGACTTACAGCGGCAATAAATTCTGCTGCCAAGTTCAGTTGTGCCCTATGACTGCCCTTGTCTTCAAGCAATCTCAAGACACCCTTCCACCCACTTCCAAATTGAACCACCCATCCCAAAGCGTGCTGTTTTTATCAAAGGCAGTCGCCATGCTGAACCTGTGTATTTTGACAATGGCTGAACCTGTGTATTTTTGAGCGACTGTTGTGAGGTGTGTATTTTTGTGGGGTGGCTGGGAGGAGCTGAAGAAAACAAGAGATCTGGGCTGTGCAACATTTCCTTGCTCTGATTTGTAATGTGTGTTTTTTTCCCTGTGTTTGTAACATGTGTACTTTGTCACTTGTACTAGTTTGGTAGTTGTGTCTTTTATTGCCCTAATGAGAGGGGTGTTTTTTTTTATGCACCAAAGCCCAAAAGGTGGTGAATATTTTCCATAAACCCGTCCAGCCTGTGTAAAATTCCATGAAGGTGTGTCAAAAATAATTATGCCTCAGTATTACAGCCATATGCGCTACATCCCTCAAGACCCAGCCCTCTCCAATTCTTTCAATCCTCAGTATATTGCTGCTTCTGCTCCGTGTGGTCAACTTTCCTGCCCTGGGAATGCACTCGGACGTCGTGTGCGGCACACTGCTGGACTCCGTAGCTGTTGTACAAGATCGCCGTCAGCTTCTCGGGGTTCGACTTCCTGCATCCGAATAGACAGCTTCCCCGTATTTTTCCCTAAATGTTTGTGGTGGGTGGGTCTGCCATGACTTCATTCTTTCCTTCGGGCTCTGAACTTGGTTTACAGTTTCTACACGTTCAACCGCGCTCGATTAAGACATCTCTTATCTAGATCTTTGTGCATCTATAATAAGGCTGATCTCAACACTCACCCACACCTGCAGAGAACAATCCACACGGCCAGGCTTGTATTGCCCAATCGAACACTCCCCGTGTCCGAATGAGTTGTCTCGCTAAGTTTTTCTGCCGGCCGTCCTTATCTTCCCCGTTCCCATTGTTTGGTTGCTTGATCTGCAGTGATAAGCACACCCAGGTAGGTTGATTGTTTGACATGGGACTCGACCTTGACTCGAGCTGACCTCCCAGTGCCGAGCCGGCCAGTCTTCTGGAATTCTTTAGATCTTCTGGTATATTCTCTGCTCCCATGATCAACTTTCATCCCTACAATCAACCTCGGACATCGTGCGTGGGACACAACCAAACTTATGATCACTGTGCCTTTTCCATCGAATTTTGTGACCGGCCAGTCGGGTTTCGACTCCTGGCATGGCGCGGGAGAAATGTGGAAGAATTCATCCGCGTCACCTTTATCGGGCGCCCACAGATGCAGCTTTTGGAGTCTGGCCCAGAGTATGATGCCAGGCCAAGAGCTCTGGGCAGTATTGCGTGCTGATTTCCGTCAGACGTTGGTCGGGGGACTGCGCAAGCACGTTCCAGATTTCAACCCACGACAATAGATTTTCGGTGGGGAGGCGAAGGGAGGTCAGACGAGGATTCTGCGCAACAAGCCTGGAAAGCGGCTCAGCGATCGGCATTCCCTGCCAGGTGCCGGTGGTGACACTCAATTTGCGCAGGTAGGTGATCAAGAGGGAGGAAAGCCCCTTGACATATATGTGCAAGGCAAGGTCGTCAATCAAGGGTGCGTAGGCGAGAAAGCGACAGATGGCGGCTCGTTGCCATGCTGGGTCCCTTTTGCACATTGACCGCCTGAGATTCATGAGTCGGTATTGTACCTTAAGCTTGGTGATGATGCAAGGATATGTACCTCACAGTGATTGATGTGCTCAGAACCTACATAAGAAACACACAAATAACCCCACTTGACTTGCGATCGGCACAGAAACAGTCCAGAGACTGTTCCAACAACCAACAAACAAATCAAATGGCAATATCTGCATGTTTCCAGAGATCCCAACGAGTTACAGCCCCCAATACAGGGCCTTGTAAAGGTTGTAGGGAGAGGTTTCGTATCTCAAGGAGACGATGAGCAAGCTGAGTAGAACGTGCTTCTAGACATAGTGGAAACATAGTTTCCAAGCAAGATAGATTTATAGCTTCGGAGCGTGTGTGTGTGTGCCCAAGCGACAGAGAAACAAGTTTAAAGTAGTCCTGTAGACTCAAGTAAGGCCCCTATTTTATAGGCCAAGAGCGTTCACAGAGCTTTCCCTAAAAGGTACTTTGTGAGCAGCGCACAGCAGTCACGTTTCCAAAGTTTTCCCTTGACAGTACTTTCTGAAACCCGCTCCGCAAACAACAACAATAATGGTTCTTTCAACAGAGTCCCAGTTCAAACCGATTCACAGAGTTCTTAACATTTTCCAGGCAGAGCCCAAGTGCGTTTCCAGAATAATATATGATTCAGAAACAAATAAGATTTTGACTAATAATGCTACTCTATAAGAGTGCGTTCGCCGAGGATCCCAGATCAACCCAATGCGCAAACGTATAGCCTACTAGTTCGGGGGATGATACTGTGTACAACTGCCAAGACACAATTACAAAGCCCAAAACACAATCCCAATGAGTCAAAAGTCCGTTTATCCGCCTCTTTAACTGCATTTCCGTCGGTTGTTCTTCCGAGCGTCGCCTCCCATTGGTTTCCCACTGCGAGCACGCCATGTTCCCTTGCCAATTACGAGGCAGGAACCCGTCAGCAATACCCCTGTATTATTCAGAGGGTGTGTCGATCACCGATAGATCGGCACTGCATCTCGTTCGACCTGTTTCCGCTTCAGCTCAAGTTTCCCCTTGGTTCCAAGCACAGAACTTGATAATACTCCTTTGTAGGTCTCGGTAGATACCCGTTTCTCTAGGGTTTCCCAGAATGGGTTCTTGAGAAAGAACCTTAGAACACCTTTAGAGTTGTGATCCGGTCCCTCGGAATAGCCGACCACCTATTTTGGTGTATCCGCATTCGATGGAAACCGGCAACTCTGGCAACCGAAACACTCATGACCAAGCGCGCCTCCCCTAGCGTCTCAACACAACACAACACATTGCCAACTCTTGTTCCTTCGACCCGTTTCCGTTGCTTAAGTGAATGTTGGAAACAAGTCAAAAGGAGTTCCTTGACTTTATTATTCGGCTGCACATTTCCCTTACGGTTTTCAGGGTGAGACTTGCCAATGGGCGTTTCTAATTACTTAGAACGCCCACCCGTTTCTCTGTGGTTCGCCCAACAGCTACCAGGAACCAGTACTGTTGTATAGAAACAACAGTTTCAGCAATGAGCAAGATCAGAAACACGCAAAATTACGTGTATCTAACCATGGCCCAATTACTGGCTTATCAACGGTGCGAAGACTCTTTAAAGAACCAAGTGCTGCGACGAGGAGGCTCCCTATCGCAGTGTCGAAGAGAGTCGACCACCCAGATGCAAGAGTTAGGATATAATCAAAAACCCAGGACAGCCCATCAAGAATAGGCTGCGAGTCAGGACCAACATCAAGAATGAGGCCCCGCGCATACGAAATCCATTGTTCCCCGCCCAGCGCCCAGGATCTGAGCGTATCGACCCCAGATTTTATCATGTCGGTGCTCAGAAACATCCGAGCATTGGCAAAGAAGATAGGGTCGATGGCAAGGCAGATGTTCTGGATACGCTGCGGAGACGGCCTTGGTCGGGCCTACTCAACTGGAGAGGGGCATTGGTATCTTGGTGGTTTCAAGACTCAGAGAAGGGCAGCGTACCTCATCTCCAATCTGCTCCAGCAGTTTGGTGGGTAGAGTCAAAGCATGGGGTGGATTCAGTGTGAGCTGCGCACAGGGGGTTATCGGATCACAATGATCTTCAATTAAGTCTTGTCCGAATTTCAAAAACACGAAGGAGAATGGTGATTGCACTCGACTCCTTGTACAATTTGCAGAGGAGTCCGAGCAGGATAGAGCGGTGGGTTCGAAGTCCAAAGTACTCAGGGGAAGGATGGGTGCCCCAGCAAGTGGAAAGGGACAGATCTGTGTCGGCTGGTTACTCCAAATGAAAAAAAAAACATCACTGCAGCTAAACTGGAGCTCAGGTGGTTCTCGGTGGTGGCGGTTTGAGACAAGGGTCACTCTCGGCACGACCCGCATCAGATCAGTGCGGCCATCAAGTCATCGGCCGCTCTTGAACTTGTTGCTAGCAGATGCAGCTCGTCCTGGAAAAGTGTCCTGGTAACACAACAGAAAATTAGTAAGAAAGTGGAGAACAGATCTCATCGAAATAACCTACCATGTGTTCCCGACGACAACAGAGTCCACTGGGATTCTATATCCTCAGTCCTCATCATCGACAGTGAGGTAGTGTGAAATAGCTGAAAGGCCCTTCAGTTCAGGAGGTCTGCGGATTAAATAAATAACAAACCGATGGGTGTAATGTTCTTCCATTGAAGGGTCTCTTTGTATGGCAAGGCAGCTTTATCAGTGAAATCCGGAAGCTGGCCAGTGTTGACAACTGAGTTGATTTCCACCTGCGCTTTTCTCTATGCATACGGTGAAACGGTGCACTAGGGTGCGGCCATGTAATCTAATGAGATCAACTAGAGAGTGAAGCGAGCTAGTCACTAATTACAATCCAACCAAAATCAAAACAAAACACTAATCTGATCCTAATGCTCATGTGTGTGTTTGGGGAGGTAGGGTACGTATCACCTGTCAAGAGGGTGTGCAATGGAGGAATAAAGCTTTGTTTCAATAGCAAACTATGCGGTCTGAGCACGGTTATGCAGGGGTAGCAAGGACTTCACACCAACAGTATATCAAGACTCAAGTAAACCCTTGACTTGTCCAAAGTCATCAGGTTCCTTGTGAGTGTCAGACTCTAACACTAACTGGCAGCTAGCCAAGAAGCAGAATAGGTAGGCAGACTTTCGGCAGACGGACACTTGACTTGTAACTCTCTTGCGAGAATGGCAGCAATCAATAAGCAGGTGCAGGTACAATGGTGAGGGCGGGGCTAGTGTGCTCACACTTACACTGCTGGTGGCCACTCTAGTTTGAGGCGTGAGTTTACATTCTAAACTGGCTCTTCACAATTGAATTATGTGAGACCTAAGTCTAGTGGGTCTCTTCACCAAGGTTGAATGTGTAACACTTATATCTGGGCAATGGTATTGTCCTGTCAATGTCCCGTGTCTTACAATCTTTATCTGTGCGTCTTCAAATCTCTGATATCTTTCCAAACAAATCTAGAGTCTACTATATTGCCTGTATATCTGGGCTAATACAGAGTACACAGCTGGCTTTTATACATTTCAGAGAGAAGTAAAGGAGATAGACGGAATGAATAGGAACAAATAAGGATCACCAGGGGTAAGGGTAAGGTATAAATCTGTCTACCTCTACCTCTACCTCTCTGACCCCTACCCTTAGTGGGGTAATACCCTTACCTTCCCGGAGGTCTACAAAGGTATGTACCTTTGTACCCTCAGCCCTTACCTCTCTAAGGTATTCTGAAGAGGTATGGTTCAATTTTGTACTTCACTGGTGCACTTTCATCTGGATCATCTGTGCAAGTGTTTTTTTTCAATCTATCGTCTCCTGCAAGGCATGAAAAGAACTTTTGTGGCACGAAGGAACCAGCAATGGTGTGTGTCGCTTTGGGTGTCAATCCATTGAACAATGTAGAGTATTTATCTTGAGGAAAGTACAGCAGGTAACAAAATTGTGAATATTACTACGATTCTGCAACAGGTGCCTTCTCCTTGGCTTTCTCAAGGCTCATGTTCTGCTTAACGGCATGCACAAATATGTTGTCCCCAACAATATCCTTCCGACTCCAATCCCCAAGGCATAGGAAGCGTCGGATGGAGGAACTATTAAGGCGGTTGCGAGTGAAGCTGAGGAGTTGCCGTCCACGAAAAAAAACACGCTCGGATGGTGTTGACTTAGCTAGAATTTAAATAATTAGTATAACAAAAAGACATGAACTTTAGAGTCACGTACACGGAATACTGTGATGGTCCAGAGCCATGAGCGAAAGAGTTGGATACTGTTTGCGATGATTATACCACCATAGAAGCGGCTCAGTGGTTATATCGGTCGGTTCAGAAAGATATTGATCCAACTCGTCTGTGCTTCACGAAGAGCTGGCAGAAACAATGGAGATGTTCTGGAACATATTGAAGGAAGTTTCTGAGTGTTTCTGTGTCTCCTAGTGACATTTAGTCAGTGTCAATTTTTCAGGATAGAATGAAACACATACAACAACCTCCACTTCATCAATAGTTTGGGCTGCACGAAGCACAACGTACTGGACCTCTCTATACCTCTGTACCTTGGAAGGTTGGGGAAGGGTTTGTCAAAGGTACAACTTTGGCAACCCTTACCTCTACCTCTCCCATACCCCTCCCCGTACCTTGAGAGGTATACCCTTACCCCTGGTGATCCTTAGGAACAATAAAGGGTGGGAGCCCAAGTAGTGAATGGCCAAATTATGACCTGTTAACGAGGCTAGTCCACATGTATTTCTCTAGCACACCATAAGGTGTGCTCAGTTGTCTTGGTGTCCATCTTTCTGACTGAGCAAGTCAGTCTTAGTCATTGCTGACTGGTCAAGTCAGTCTTAGTGAATTCCTATTCAACTTCTGTATCAGTCCCGCACTTCACAAGTTCAGTGGAACTTATAGTAAATATCAAGCGGATTGACAATATGGCATGGGGCTATACTGGCAGACCAGTATAGTGACCAGTGAAATATAGCACGGCACTATTCTGTAGTGCCAATCCTTATCAATCATATCAGTCAATCCTTGAGGCAAGGCCCGCATCTTTCTAACAGTCAGATCTGCCTGGGTAACTACAGTGATGGTGAACTCAGTAACATGTCTTCATCCCAATCTAATCAGTTGGACTTACATACAAAATGAAGTGGTGCTATATCTCTGCCAGCCCTAATGTGGTTGTACCAATCCTGACTTCATATATCTTGTTTTAATAGTCATCAGACTATTCAGAGGCCATTGAAGTGGCAAGTCAATAATTCTGAGTAGTTCCCTGATGTTTCACCTCCAGCACATAAGATAATGGTTTACCACCACCATCTATAGCTCAGTGTAGAATATCATAGTCAAGACGTAACAGCCTTTTGGGCTGCCTTGTCAAGTCTACTCAATCCTTCATAGTTGATTTGTTACACTGACTTTTGGCCATCAATAGTGTAGCCTACCACCCCAGGGAGGGTGTACACTCATAATCTAATGCCTCACTTCTGCCTGCTAATAGGCTTAAAATGAAATAAAAACCGGTGTTTTCATGCATGTTTTGGTACACACCCTATCACCGGATTCACGAGCATGCCCAGAAAAAATGTCCCCAGTGCTGAAACTGTGGTGTCTGCACCCGCAGCATACATATTCGCCGCTGCCGCCTTGACGACAGCCTGTTGTGTTGCCTTACCAATGCTCTTCAATTCCTCTAAGGAACCTAATTTCAATGATGTGAATGATGCCCTAATAGCTCCCATGGCCTATGGGTAAGACATCAATAGGACTAGTCTCCTAGGGTGGAGAAATCTGTTGCATGATGTTTCATTTAGTTTTAGTAAACAGAACTTCCTGGAAAGCTCTAGTGACCTTCCGCCATGCCTTTGCCTTGAGCTTGAAACCAGCACCAGGCACCTAGTCCGGTACATATCTCAATGCATAAATTGTGTCCTGAGATTCAATTCAATCAGTGTCTGGTTTATAAATTTGTCACTGCCGGGAGAGAGGCAACGTACAACAAGGAAAACTCTGGGAATGCTCGCCACTGACAAGCCATGCATTGCCTCTTCTGTGATGCTGATATACTGGTCATCGGAAGAGCGGACATCAATTCTGTACGTGACGCCCATCATGCTGCAGCGATGAGGATGTATTGATAACAAAGCATACATTGAACTTACTGCCTGAAATGATCCATGATGTCATGAGATCCTGAAGGATCTGGCGAAGGAGTCGGTGGGTTTCTGCCAGTTCTTGAGGCTGAAACTGCTTTACTGCTGCAATATTGAATGCCTCGTGCAATATTCTGCGGTGAGCTCGCCTGCAGAGGCATCAGGTACCAAGTTGAATTCCGAAACCAGCACAACCAACCAATGATCACCTAGTAGCATGCGAGACAATAATTTGCCAAGGATCTATCTGTAAAATTGCTGGAGCATACCATATTTCATGAATCCTTGTAATTTTCCGGTCAGTCTTTGAGGCAGATGGTCCGAAGGAAAGGTCATACCTATTCCGAAGTCCCACTCTATCAACATCGGTAGGTGGGCCCTAGTGGCATCAGTGAATGGAGCTTATGTTAAAAAGCATGAATGTTGCCTTACCAGTCAGAATACAGGGAAGAGCGCTGCTCGATCAGCTCGTTCACAGCTTCCATTGAAGATAAAATGACAACGGACGTTCCTGTGGCATTTAAATGGATGATATCTGAATCTAAGTGAAAATAAATTGGGATGACAATATCAGAAAAGAAACACACCAAATCGCTTGCTCCATCGGAGATACGCTTCCCATTGGTGCTCTGAAGGGATGTCAAATAGATTGCCAACAAGTGGCAACTTTTTGGGTCCAGGTGGTGTGGAAGTGCGACATGCCTCGCATGTCGCTTTCCCATCCCGAGCCGATTGGACACATGCCCCAAGAATTCCAGCATTATTCCGGATACAGTTCCACAAGAAAAATGTTATGGATTTTATATCTGGACTGGATCTTCATACTCTGACATTCACTCATACAATCTACAGCTGATATTTCATTTTTTTCACTACATACTGCCAATGCGAAGAGATGAACCAGATCTCGGGCATCTCGGGCTACGCCAGGGATCGATTCCGAAGTGGTCTGGTCACCCACATTCAGCGCTGAGTGGGGCCACAAATATCTCCCTATATGTCTTGGCATAGTACCTGGACTGCTGGGCGAAGGTTTCCCTCCTAGCTTCGGTCTTTCAACCACAGGCCACTCTTACATACCCGGTTTGACTCAGCGTACTTTATATGTCGACACCTTACGGCATTGTTTCTTTGTTCTTTACCTCCACCTTCTCACCACCACCCCACTACCACCTATACACACTTTCCTGAGTATCTGCAAGCCATTCTAAGTCGAACCAACTTTTAATCAAGCTAAATTTTCAGCTATATTCATTGTACTCACTACTTCAGGCCTAGTTCAATCCTGTTGCGCCATCTGAGGTGTTTGCTGACGTACGACTCGGCGGTGTTACCCGTACGACCTTGGCTCCTCTCAGTCCACAAACGGACCACTCATCTCTTCTTCAGTGGCAACGGAAGTTATGAACGGCTGTGTTGCCAGCAAAGTCCGTGGAGTACGAGCAAGAATGTGGCAACAGCCCATGTAGAGTTGTTGGAGGCGAGAGGTAGGAGTTGGATCATGGGGAAGAAACTTGCATCGTGGCTTCTGCAGCTCGTATAATGGCCCCGACTGTAGGCACCAAAGTAAATCCATTCGGGGGATGCGGTGTTGCGAAGTAGTAGGAAGTTTGTGATAAATCGGAGGATACGCAGTGCCGAGTGGATTGGTAGATCTCCCATCAGGATCTGGCCCCTTTTGGATTTATCTCCGGCTATTTGGTTCCCTATGCTCGTGCGCTGTGTAGGGACCGGGGAGACTGTTCGGGTGGTATAGGCACCCGCAGATGTTCTGCAAGTTGGGCTAGTCCTTATTTTATGGCAAGGAGACCGGCATTGAACTTGAAAAACACGGAAAAAAAGTTAAGCCATCGTTTTTCCAGTGAAAGATCAATTTATTTCTATTCCATGGTCATTATACTATATTTCTCAGTGAAATTTGACCATATTGAAACCCAAACAACAGTGGTTATGTTTCGAAGTTGTTGAGAACCTCTTCATGAGTTGTGGCGCCTAAAGTGGCTGTGCAAGGCGCCTAAAATGCGCATGTTCATTTCGACGACGACAAAACTAATAGCTCACATAATCCGCTTCTCGCCTACTCAGAGTGCCTCATAGACTCATAGATACCAGACAATTAGAAGTTGAATAGCAAACAGTCATCTATGCAACCACGATGCAACAAAGATTATATACATTCCTTTTGATCTACGCGCGAAGGCTTCAAGAAATAATGTTCAAAAGCGATACTTAGGATAAATCAATTACACCAAGGCACTTCTTCATGTGAACCTTTAACACACTCGCCGTGAACAAACACCCGCACATGGAACACTTTTCAATCAGCCCCTCCGATATGCCTTAACCCGCGATCAGTTTTTGCAACATGTTACCCTCTTTACCCTCCATCTGGAAGCCCCTACACCCGGAGGCAGAGTCCATCAGGATGCGAGAGGGGCCGGCCTCGGCATTGGCATTGGCGCTATGCGCAGGGACATGTTGGAGAGGCTCTCAGCCTCTTCTAGCTGGTATCGGCCGAGGGAGAGGGATCTCGGGTTCAGGAGATCCGAATCGGTCACACGGACTCAGGAATGGTGTAGGAAACAGAAAAGCGATGGTGTGTATGTATGTACAAACATCCTAATGTGGCTACTAGCACCGCCACAATGTGCGGGCGTTGTTTGCACAAGACGGCGGGGAGGAAGCTTGTCAATCTCGACGTAGCAAGTGTTGGATGCCGGGACCTGCCGCTGATAGCACCGATACGGAGAGCTTTGCCGCCTGCGACGCGAGACTACAACAAAACAATCAGTCAGTGTAGCACGGAAAGGATCATTCAAATAAAATACTTACCATGTGCGTTGGACGGCCGCCGAGTGAGCAGTGGACCACTCAGCTGATGAGTTCCGGCCGGGTACCTAGAGTTGTGTTCTCTAGCATATCCCTCAAAGTGCGGAGCGAGATCTTGGTGAGGGTATCCGTGGAGCGTAAACACTACGAGCAATATGTCCATGTCTGGAGCCTCCCGTCGTGCTGAATCAAGCATCAGCCACAATCAATGCCCAATCAGAGGAGAAACATACCGAGAGTAGGAAGATCGGGATACTCTGAGGTCAGGAGGCATGTGTCATGCACCTCGGTCAAGTTGACTAAAAAAAACTGGTTCGGAATAAGAAGACAAGGAGGCGAGAGGAGAATACATACTTTTGAACAGGCACCGGGCCTGTGCGTAGTGGCAGAAACCAAACACGTCACCGGTCACCTTAGATACAACGAATCGGCAGGGTTTCCGTTCGGTTCGGTGAGATGTAAAGCCACAGAAACATTCAATGAAGAGCCCGCGAGCAAGAAGCCAAGCCCTGAGACCCGATGCCTTGATTTTGACGCCGTTATGTGTAGGCCTTAAATCGGGATGAGAGAGGTCAAGGGAATTCTGAAAGAAATACGCACCAGGAGATAGTGACGGCTATTCCAGCAAGCCGGCAGTAGATCACTAACTCCGTCGCAGAACGCTGGAGGATGACAAGTTCATCGTCGAAGTGGAGGATGTCCATGGGGAAGAATTGACTGACGGACTTGGGTTTATGACTGGCCACTTTATACACAACCTGCTGCCAGAAGTGTTCAGTCACAGGTTTTTTTCCTTGGTCAATGAACCGCACGACCGCACTTTTTCGCCTCTAAAAGCATTCCATTGCGAAAAAACCGCACCTGCACTGTCTCTCCAGCACTATATGGCAAGCCTGCCCTTATTTTTGACCGAGTCGCGTCTGTAGCGAACATGTTTTTCTTTCAGACCCGTAACACGCTGACGTATGTCACTCACTTTTCTTTGTGCGCTGGATGTACCTGAGTCGACTCTGCCAGAAGGTGGTTCAGAGACAGGATAATTTGTGGCGGACTCAAGGGGCAATTGCGAGGAAATTTGGCGGTGAGCGCGACATTCCTTGTGCTCTCATGTCCCTGAGTCGCGTCTTGAAAGTCTGCTAGCAGGTTCAGAGGAAGGTAATTTTCTTTCGGGCTTGAGGCGTCTCATCAAGGAAATTTTACTTGAGCTGCGACAGCCATACCTGAAATAAATATGAGAGTTTGCGGTAGGATGAACAGATTGTCGAACTTATGGCTCTGTCGGACGCGCAGCTCGCTGCTTGGAAGCCAAAAGGCTTCTCGCTAATGTTGGCTTGACGACAACAACAAATTTTGATGGCGAACGCGACTTCCTGGAAGTCACTCGCATTGTTTCACAGGCTCTTCCCAGTTCATCTCCTTCTCCTTCTGCTTGCACTGCCGTACTAGGCCCTTTATATCATCCTCTCCCTGCTCGACCTTTTACGGCTGAAGAAATTCAACGGGGCTTTGACTGCATAAACCGACAAATTTATGTCCATGCTCTGCTCGAGCACCCAATTGGCTCTATTGTCGAGTATCCTCAGACGGGAGCCAGCAAAGGTGTTGCAATTGCACACCAATTTTCTGTTGATCTGGCCAATTTTTCCCATCCCAAGGACAGTTTTCAATACTCCCTTGGAGATTCACACGGGGGCGAACCATATGTCCAATGTGGCAGTTTGCTCATGGGTCCTGGCGGAACACCAGCATCTTGTTTCCATAAACACCTGTCTTATAAGTTTTCTCCTATCTGTTGCTTCCCTATACAACAAACTGACTTTGAACTTTTAGGTAAAGGGTTGAAGTACTGCTTGGCCTGTTCTTTGCCTTCGAGCCAGCTTCCTTCGTTCAGACTGGACAGTTTAGCAGAGGCTAAGAAGGAGATTTTTTTTGAAAACTTTCGTTTTTTATTGTACTCTTGCTGAGAAAGGCTGCACATTTGATCTCGTGCGGGATGGCGAAGACATAGGCTCCACAGATCTCACCGACAATGCCCCTGATCCCACTTCTGATTCGGAATCTGATTCCCACTCCGAGTCTGAATCCGAGACTTGCACCAACGTTCTCAGGGACTCTCGGCGCAAAAAGACTTCGAGTTCCTCTTGTAAAGGTAAGCTCGAGCTGCGTCTCGATGAATATGGCCGCGGGTTTGTGCAGTGAGTTTTATTTTTTCGTTTTAAACTGTTATCTCAATGATTGCATAGGTGCGAACGTCGTAAGAAGAACGACCGAGCACACTTGATTTTGCGCACCCTCGACGAGTTCAACATCCCCTACCTGCGCGCTTTGCTTGAGAACAACTCCCAGACGATAAATGAATTCGAAGAACTGGCAAGACGATCTGGATATGGTCCACTGGTCCCTTGCGCCTTCAGTGCGCCTCCTTCAGCGCGGAAAGATTTATGTTGTGAGCACAATTGACATTGCATATTCTAGTGCTCAGCTCCGCATAAGCATACTGGCACCGCCAATCCGGAAAACTCGCCCGCGGGGTGCTGCAACGCGAAAGAGGCAACTGCACAGCTACATTCGACGTCTACACCCCATACAATCTGTTTAATTGTCCTTGTGTCATTGTAATCTGCCGGAACCCGCACTCCCACCCAAACCCCGACCCGGTCAAAACTCCACCACCATTGCTTGAAATCTTGAGGTCACTATTACTTAATTTGGATCGGAAGCTCGCTGATGCGACGCCGCGAAAACTCGTGCTTGACTCGGGATTTATGAACAACTTCCGCCGCGCTTTAGGCTGGAATAAACCATTCGATCCTCCCTTATCCGCACTCCACCCATCGCTCGGAAATCTCGACCATGTCCGTCGCTATATCAATGAACTCCGACACGATCTGTTTCCCGAGGGTACGGGATTCGAAGGTCTGGTAAATCTACATATATTTCCTTACAATTCTAATCATTTCTTTCCGGGAGCACAGTTACTGGCAGCACAGCACCGCAACCTTCCCGAGGGTGAACAGTACGTTCGGTGTGCTGAATTGCATACCTTGGAGGACGGCACGATTTTCTATTTGGTTATCTGTATGTTGTGATCCATGTCCGCATTACCTGTGCACTCGAAGAAATTGTCGTTGGACACGGCCTTCAGGCGCTTGTGCGGGAAGTGGCAGGAATTTGAAATGGAAACTTGGGAGCTCGACCGTATGAGATGTAAGTCCATCCGACATTAATTCTTGAGTCTGTACTTAATGCATTGCAGCGGTGACAGCAACCCTAGGAGTTTTGCTTAATCATTTGGCAGGAATTTGAAATGGAAACTTGGGAGCTCGACCGTATGAGATGTAAGTCCATCCGACATTAATTCTTGAGTCTGTACTTAATGCATTGCAGCGGTGACAGCAACCCTAGGAGTTTTGCTTAATCATTTGCCATTGAGACAGTAATCCAGGATTAATCCCGGATTAATTTCAGTGGGGATGCTGAGAGTAGGTTTAACCAGGGATTAAACCGGATTGAACCTGATTTTTGCGCAATACAAAAAGGACAACATGCGGGGTTCGAACGAGGGACCATACCAATACAACTGATATACGACACCAGACATCACAACCACTACACTAAACCACAGATGTTGAGCCACATTCTACACTATATGTGAGCTATCGGAGTGATAGGGCCATATTTGTTCAAGGTGTCAGTGGGGATACTCAGAGTAGGGTATCAGCAGGGATTAAACAGCAGGCAAGACATTAATCGGGATTGAATTTGTGATTAATCATGTTTGGGCCACGGATTCAACTGAGCATTTCTTTAATCATACCTTTGGTCATGCAATGTCTGTATACACTGTCACAAGGGAATATGTGTACAGTGATGAAGAAAAGGGTGCATTCATTGATGAAGACTAGTCAATTGTGAGTCCTGTTTCAGTGTACCCTGATTCACAGGACTGATGTGCCATCTCCTCTCCACATGATTCTGTAGAGCTCAACTGGTGCCGCCACTGACCCAAAAGGGATACCCTTTGCAAAAATCAGGTTTAGTCAGGTTCAATCCGGTTTAATCCCTGTCTATACCCTACTCTCAGCATCAGCATCCCCACTAACACCTTCATAGATTAATTAATCCGGGATTAAACCTGGATTGCCATCCCTCAAACATGATCAATCACAAGTTCAATCCTGATTAATGTCTTGCCTGCTGTTTGATCCCTGCTGATACCCTACTCTGAAGTATCCCCACTGACACCTTGAACAAATATGGCCCTATCACTCTGATAGCTCACATATAGTGTAGAAGGTGGCCCAACATCTGTGGTTTAGTGTAGTGGTTGTGATGTCTGGTGTTGTATATCACTGATATTGGTATGGTCCCTCGTTCGAACCCCGCATGTTGTCCTTTTTCTAGCGGACAAAAATCCGGTTTAATCCCTGTTTAAAACCTACTTACTCTCAGCTTCCCCACTGACACCTTTAGATGGATTAATTAATCCGGGATTAATCCTGGATTGCCGTCTCGACGGCAAATGATTAAACAAAACTCCTAGGGCTTCTTGCGGTGATCGGGACGCGAGCCTTCACAACATCTCAGTCCGCCGAGGCCCATCTTATCCTGTTCACTCAAATTTTTGAGATCGCGTTTGAAGATACTGGAGTTTCCTGCCGCTTCCATCACATCCATGGGGAAGGGTTTGAACTTTGGATCACTGATGCGCACAAGGGTCAAGCGTTGGGTGGGTCTTTCCTTGGTTGCACCAACGAATAAATATTAACGAGACCATTCCAGGAGTAAGGCAATTCTACCAGAAACTGTGCGCAGAACTCGGCGACATTTACTGCCCACTCGAGCCGACTCGACTACTACGAACACTGGACCCTTACGATCACCTCCGACGCTGTTTACGCTTCTGCACCACGCACAACAAACGCAATATCCACAAATTAAAGCCTTACACCACTCAAAAGGTTCGGAATGCCATGTTGAGCTTATCATCGTCGCAAGTACATCCCGACCTGAAGGGTGCTTTTCGGATCATCGAAAACGGTGGGCGCAAGGCCAAAGGTACGTCTAAGGTCGTTGTTTGTCTGTCAATCACGATGCTCATGCTCTGTTAGCATGGTTGAAAGATAAGCAGGTTGGAAGTAAATTCGTACTCCCAGCTCTCTATCAACCGGCAAGCCTCATCCCTTTGGAGATCTGGAAGTCAGCGTCGTCCACAACAAACGGGAACGAACAGTCTCATCGCAACATCAATCGGGATGGCGTGGTTGAACCTGACGATGCTCGGAGCAATAATGCGTGGTATGCAGTATGATGCAAGGGCGATGGGGGCCCTTGAGTTGCATGCCTCGCAGGGTATCTATTCGCGCGATCGGACTGCAACCCATTTCCGAAGGCTTCAGCGCTCGCTCAACCGACACGGTAATGTTTACAGTCCGGCTGATCAGACCCCGTACTAATATGGTCCAGTTCTCGTACAGACACGCGTGGCGGAAGCACTCGAGAACGAAGACAATGTTGCACAGCCCTCTCAACCTGATTCCACGGTCGACAGCAAGTCATCTAGCCGACATTGAATATTGTTAATGATTTAAAGGTAACTTACCTTCGGGTTGGCGTGCAAGTGCCGCCCGCGTCAATGAAGTACCCTTATTCACCACGACACCCCTGGCGCCTGCCCTGCACTCCCACCCCCTCCATCAGTTCTCTTGGCTGGACAAAGAGACCCAGTTCGTTAACGTTGTTCCGGGGGTACCAATGCAAGTGGACATGCCTTCCACCTCGTTCCAACCTTCTGCGAACGGAACGGCGCCGGACTCATTTCACTCGGTACACTCACAACTTCATACACGTACCTCCTCTTCTTCCGCACCGCCTTACGAAAATTTCTCGCAAGATAGTTTAGACAAATATCTCGCTACATACGGTCTCCCCACGAATTCCTTCGACCCAACATTCAATCCCCACATTTCGCTCGACGAGACATCTTACATGCATGTTCCCGAGCCTTATGACCTACCCCCGCATCCCGAGAACCCACGTACACCGTTTGCATATTTCAATTCGTAGTATATCTCCTCGAATTATATTCCTTCAAAAAAATGGCCTCTGGGTCAGAAGAAGATGAATTCAAGGTTACATTAAAGAGCCTTGTATCGCGACTAGTTACAACGGAACGGGCGTAGACGAGGATCTGCTCGAGAGGATGCCTCTCCTGCTCGCGACAAGTCGAGACCATTCCATCACAGGCCCACATCCTTGTACATCGCCTTTGGGACTCAACCCGCAGCTGCGACAGCATAAACTTGCCGTCCTCAAGCCCACTGAGCCCACCGATATACCCATGGCGCTCCGTGCACCCCGCTCTAGCCCAGTCTTTTCAACACACGGATGCATCTGGCACTGTGCACGTACCCGTCCGAGTACTGTAAACCAGCACCACCCCTCCCAACTCGAGCTCGCGACCAAGCTCCCCAAAGAGCCGGGTGTGCGCGTGCTACGATTCCACGAGACTCTCCACGCTCTTGTTCCTCGCCCGTGTTCCTCCCCGATGTTAATCTGCTTATGCGAACGCGCCCCAATGGCGACTGCGAGTGTATCGGTACCTAGGTCCATGCCGGCAGCCGCACTTGCCGTCCATGGTCTGTTCGTTTTTCGGCTTGACACCGCGGGTTGGCTGTGGCGACATACAAAGACGAGCGGTGGCCGAGGTCCTTCAGTTGTCGAGCGTTATCTTACTGCATTCGGCCATTCGGAGATTACGGAATTCTATCAATCCACTACGCACTCGAGAATACGGGCGGTTTAAGATTGAGGACAGTCACATAGACATCGGATCCGTCACGTGGCGCCAACGGACTCCAAACCTCAGGTGATGTCGGTGTTGTAAGTAATCGAATATAAGGAAACTGGGAATAGAGCTTGCGCAGAGCCACCAGTAGCCACCAAGTGGCTACTGGTGGCTAAATTGGCATGCACAATTCAGTCCACTTTAGTGGCTCCATTGGCAGCGTGTGAGCGATGACATATCTTCACCAGTAATACCAGATCAACTCTCATGACTATCTATGAACGCTCACGGACAGCCAATAGCAGCAGAAGGCTAAGAAATGGACTCAAACCATGCTCAAGAGCTCCCAAGGTCCAGACCAAACCTGTCTTGCATCTGAACCTGGACTGTAAGATGGGCTTTCTCCCAAGCAGTACATAAAAAGTGTGAAATATATTTCTGTTAGCTATATGCATGTCGCAGATTCTGTTACCTACCAGGTTTTCGTAGCCACCGGTTTGCGCATGCCTGCGGAGCCACCTGATGGTTACCGGTGGCTGATCGCAGGCTCTCTGATGATAAATAGACAGGTTGCGCCACAGCCGCATGCGGCTTTCAAAACCGCCTGCGGGGTTGTGCTCTTTTGCTCCTGAACATCGCCATGACTGCTATATAACATTCCCTGGACCACCAGAATGAAAAAAAAGAAAAAGCCGCATGCGACGAGTTTGCGCACAAAAAAGCCGCATGCGGCTTTGCGCAACCTGTCTAATGTAAATCAACCAGCGATCACAGTAAAATGAACGGACGAGTCAAGGGATCCGCCATCCGTTTCGGGGTTGTTTTTCTCTTTTGTTTGAACGGCGTAATGAGGCTGAAGACAGGATACAGTGTATCACATGAGCTCCCGCAAACGTCGTCGATATTGCGGGAGAATCCCAGACGTAACGTCCGACGGTGTCTCAGGTTCATACCGGGCAGTATGATACTCACCTTGGAGTAGCATTACACCACACGGCGCGCTCAGAAACGCCGGTTCTAGCGGGGATCGCATCGTTTCTGGGTCCCCGGAAACTTCCCGCGCCGCGGCGCTCGTTCGAACAATTCAAAAGACAGAGGCGAATAAATTTGGAAGTCGCACCATAGGTTCATATTATTCTGCAAGGAATTCAGATAGACTCGCGACGCCAGAAGACTCACGGGCTGGACCAGTCGCATACCCATGTTATTCGATAAATCCAAGTGGCGAATCTCCATGGCTTCCTGGAGACTCTGGTCAAGAATAAATTCACCCAAAATAAATGCGGTGAGTAAGACCACCTTTGACCACGGAGTCGGGGTGCGAAGCCGGTGTGAAATCGTTCTAAATGAGCACAGGTCTAAGTTCCTAATCGTGGGCGCTCGCCTCCGCCATTGGCATCCGAGTCATCGGTACCAACCCGAGGTACGAGCTCAAATTTGTTGAAGTGTTAGAATCCCGTTCAAGTGACAAGGACCCCCTTCTCCAGCGGGTCCGAAGCCATGGCCAATAGTGGTCCGCTGGCTTGGATTGAAGCCGTCAAGCCGAGCCGATAACTTCGGTCGATGGATCCTCGACTTCGAGACCAGAACCAAGGGTGCACCGGTATTCAAACCGGCGACCTAGGGTTAGTCAGCTCGCGGCCGGAAAAAAATTTGCGGACACATTTTTTGGACCAGAGTAGGCTGAAATGGTGCTTTTTGTGATCCTTTGAAGTTAGAGCCTGAGCCCCGGCGTGTAAACGGAGAAATCGCCGATGCGCTAGTGACTCCCGATTTGATCGAAATAATACAGTATATATGTCGGTCGAACTGTACCAAAGCAGTGCTGTGCTACGACCAAATATCCGTGAGGTTGCAGTCCCACTTCCCCGGCTGTTCATTTATCGGAGGCAGATTTTCAACTATGCTGTCCTTTTTTCCGAATCCGATTACAACCGTCCAACAATATATCCATGTAGCGATCCTGTTCACTTGGACCGACTACAAGACAATCCTGTTCCCAGTTGTGAGTCTAGGGCAAGTCTTGAGCTCAGATTTCACTAAACCCCTCTAGGCAACGTTTGCTTGCGCAACAGCGCCACTCTATTCAGTCTTCAATTTACTCCAGAGTGTAGCGTGGATTTGGATACATCTCCTGCTGTGTAATGTTTCCAATCAGGCGCGAAGCAAAGAAGAAGATGCCGTGAATCGTCCTTGGAGGCCCTTGCCTTCGGGTCGAATTAATCAATCGCAAGCCATTATACTGCGATACTGGACTGTAGTAATCTGCGTCCTCTGGTCCTCATCGTATGGTTTAGACCTTATCGCTGTAACAATTGCCCTCATTGCAACCACCTGGCTGTACGACGAAGGTGGGGCATCGAAAACCGCATTGGGGAAGAACTTTTGTAATGTGGCGGGATATGTCTCCTTTGAACTTGGTGCCACAAAGTTGATGGGTGGGCATCCTTTGTTGCTCCTCTCCCAATGATACATTGGACTAAAATATCACAGGGGCTGCACGCCAACTCGATATCGTGTCCACCACCGCTATTTTCTTGAGCGGTGCGCTGATATTCACCACCATTCAAGCCCAGGACTTCCCAGACGTTGATGGAGACGCCGCATCAGGCAGAGTGACGTTTCCCATATATGCTCCAGAGCTTTCACGGGCGTTTACTTTGTGTTCGGTGATTGCTTGGTCAATTGGGCTTGGCTGGTACTGGCACCCCGGTCCAATGATCAAATCGGTCTTTATAATCCTCGGAGTATACGTTGGCTGTCGATATTATCTGTGGAGGGCCGTCGAGATCGACAAGAAGTCTTATTTTATCTTCAATGTGAGCTTTCGCGCTCAATGAACTCTCTTCCTGAACTGAGTTGAGCCGCGTCATACAGATTTGGCTAATTTGCGCACATGTACTACCAGTCCATGCGCGATTAGGCTTCCTCTATTTTTGACTTATCTGCGACAATAGACCAGGCTTTCGTGGAACCTAATAACAAAAATACGAGTCCGCGCCACCTTCGTCACTTTGGCTAATTTTGGGAAAGTTAGTCACCCCGTGTAAATTTGGCCCATCTGAGGTATTCTCCGTCACTTGGGACTGCCGGCCGCGAATTTTCGTCACCTGGACGTCCGACTTTGAATGTTCATCAGTTCAATTCCGTGCTGCGAATTTTCGTCAGTTCAATCTGTCACACGGCGAACCTCCGTGTCCCTCCGAATTGTGGTGAACTCCTCGTACGGAAGGAGGGTGACCGCTGCGGTCTACGGGAGCCTGTGTTTCTCAGGTGCTGTGTTCGTTTGAGAATCTGCAGTTCCAGAGCAACAAAACCTCATACCTGATGAGTTACGCAACGGGAGGAGTTGAACCTCCGTTTCCTTCCGTCAATCCCCGCATTGCGTATTTGGGGAAAATAACCACCGTGGTTAACAATGGCCTGAAGGTCTGTTGGTCGGGGGGCGTATGAGAAACCGATACAACAGATCAGATCTTTGTGCAACTCCACAATCGAGTATTCGAGCTGAGTCGAGGCCCGAATGAGATTCAACCATAAAAATTTTGCGCCGGAGACAGGAAGTCAGTCCGCTGCTAAAAATCAATGTGATCCTGCCCTTCGGAAGTATAAAAAAGTGCGCTCTGACCAGACACACCACAAGGAGGAGTCGAACCTCCGCTTCTCCCACGCACAGTTGGCAAATTGTGCATTTAGGGGAGACCAACGCCATGGTCTAGGACGCTTTGAGTGAGGAATCTGCTGCGTGGTAAGCGCATGCTGAACGAACGAAGGCAGCAGATCCTTGCACCTCGAGTTGAGAAGGTTGACTCGAAGCTCAAGAGTCAAAAAAAATTGCGATCAATAGAGACCATGCTCCCGGGAGGAGTCGAACCTCCGTGTCCCTCCGAGGCATATGGATTAAAGGCGACCACCCAGGTCGTCGACGAGAGCTTGGTCTCATGGATAAGTGGGCTGATGAGGTGAGATGGAAAGACCGCGGCTGGGCGGAAAGAGAAGGGAGTAGCTAAATCAAAAGTTAAAACTTGGGGGGAGGCCGATGCTTTGCACGGCATAACTCGTACTTTTTTTTCTTTACTATACGCAGAATTACAAATGCAAAAGCCTTTCTTCAAACAAGACTTGTGGCTGTGCGTGTGTTGCGCACGCAAGACATCGGGTACATCCGGCCGGCTTGATCGCCGAATGATCGCAGATATTTACAATGGAGGGAACCGGCTTACCTGAAGCTAGCAGAATCGCCCGAGGAAAGACTGAAACGACATTGATATGGCTATGTGTTAAAAACAAAACGCAAAGCCTACGATTTTGTGCTTCTACCGCCTGCGGATCTGGGGAAGACGTGAATAATATCTATCAAGGACAGTACACAAATGCAACGAAGTTAAAAGTGGTCGACTGGAATCAGGGTCTATCCACGGCAAATTCATATGCCAACGCTACACGCGGCATCAATCCAGCGGATCGAGATTGCGATCATCCTGTTGGAAAAGAATAAAAGATCCAATTAAATCAAACCACACGTAATAAAGTTACTGACAGCGTCAGCGAACGCGCACGAGCTACGCTGTGATATGGAAAGAAATGGCGAGAGTTTCAGCTGCAGTTACAACATAACCCGCGACGAATAAATGCATCGCCCGGTCCAATCAGCGGTTAAGACTCTAAAAGCAAGAGTTACGTCGATATTATTGAATGATGCCACAAGGGCTGGTAACACCTCGTTCAGGAGTTCGAAAGAAAAAAGGGGACATACAACACACAATAGGGGCGGCAAAGCACCAATGTAGTAGATAAGCAACAATCGAGTTGAATGCAGTGGCTGTGCTTGTCCTACGTGCGCAAGACATAGGATGGTCCCGAAAGAATTGATCGCTGATCATAATAACGATTATTACACTGCAAGGGGAATGAGGCTTGTGTACGCGTCTGCTTCGGTTAGCAGCATAGGCCCACTCGTCATTCCAATCGAATAAGAAACTCGGTAGCTGTTTGCACACGAAGGTGTCACATAGGACATTGTCGATAAAGTCAAGTGCAACAACAGCCCGACGGCAGTAAAAAACGCGTTCGGGGTACTGAAACCGATATAAAGAAATCAATCGGACGTGTCCTCATACATACCTGACAACCAACAATCAGCAGCCTTCACAGAAACGACCAACCTTTGTTGACTATATACTGCCAGTCCCTTTTTCTAGCAGAAAACGACCTAACGGCCAGTCAAAGTAGATAACAATGTATGAGGCTATTGACACGCCCGAACGAGGTCAAGGAACTACGTCGACGGCCAGCGTGCACCCAATTCCAAATTTCCAGATCAGCATCCGACTCAACGGAGCGGAAAACAGAACTTAGGCGCATTTCAAACTACGCCTTTTACAAAGGGAGGAGTAAATGATGTGTCCTTACATGTTGTGAATTCGCATAACGCTGGCAGAAAGGGGTCCGTAAGAATTATGATCGTGCGTTAAGCAAACAGGCAGTATCGCCATCACGAACATATGCATCGGTGAGGGAGAGATTCGGGTTCACGAGACATAAGTCCGACAGACACATCCAATATGCAATGATCCAACCTAGGCTATAGTCTACCAAGCACAAATCGAGCTGGCCATCGCATCGACTGACCTATGCAACAATAGTGCGAGTTAGTGACTATCGTTCAGGTCAATGGTGGACAAAGCGCTAAAGCGATGTTTCCGACCACGGGGACACACCGCCAGGAAGCAGTGTTCACCATAGTCGGTGCGTTGAAGGCGAAGGATCTGCCCCCCGTAAAGGGAATGAAGTGAGTGAATTGTCACCTGCCCCCCGAGAGATACTGTGTTAACCATATGTTCATCGTAAAATGAAGAACGACCGCCTTAAGTTCGCCAGGCAACACGCCACCCTGAGCGGATGGAATGCTCCTTATTTCAAGAAAGCGCTCGAAAATATGCAAGTCGAGCCTTGGCGACCCGAGACGGCAGACGAAGGTGAAGCCGTGATCAGTAGTAACTGCCGATATTTCACCGTTGGACGCAATATACCTGAGCATTCCCGAACGACCTTTCACCATAGGACGGACCCCCTTGGCGTATTGGCGAAATATGTATCTGATCACGTCGCTCACTGTGTGGACAACGATGTCATGTATATGGCGTACAAGGAAGACGTCGAAACGCATGCCAATTATCACTGACTTCTGGCAGATATACAGAGAAGGACCCCAGCACCTTTGAAACCGGTGATTTGGTTGAGATGGGCTTCGCATTTGTAGCCTGGAAAAAACCTGGTAAAATCGTAGGACCAGAATGGTGTTGCATGCTGGTGCTGAGGACTTTGGTGTTTCTTGATGGCCGCTTCACAAAGGTAAGTTTATCTGCTGTTGCATAAAACCTCGGACACATGATCTAACAAGCGGTACTAGGAGGCTCATTTTGCAAGAGAGGCACACAATGCGGAACATGCCAGGCGGGGAGCGGCACTCACTGTCGAGTACGCAATGAACCATCTGCCGAAAAGGCACATCGTCTCGGGCGCTCAAAGTGACGAAGAAGAGGGATCTGCATCGAAAAGGATGCACATGCTTTCTATAGGCGAGAACACTGTGTGACCGTTTGAATCGTACTGCAGTCTGTCTTGTCAGTTAATATTATATGAAGTGTTCGACTTATGTATGTCAAGCATTTAGCCGTACATACTTGAACCTGTCGCTGCCCACGAATTGACAATAGATGTACGCTCCATTCCCGTATGTTGCACGCGCCCCAGGAAAAGTAAGGATCATTTGTGAGTGTTAGCTTATAGATACAACGACCTTGAAACGTCCTGCCAAAGGTAGGAGTGATGTTATATCGAGCCTAATGGACTTACCTGTTCGCCGCTTGACTTGGTTTTGGCTTAGAAAAGAACCAGCCAACTAGACTGATAAAATTACGGAATACTAAACAAAAACCAGCGCGATGCATATTGTTTATTCATTTTAGGCCACGACTGACCTGCCGATTTAAACGCTACCTCTATGTGACGTTTATTTAAACTGTTGATTTTGCAATACCAAAATGCGCACTGCTCGCCCTACAAGTACATCGTTATATTCGCCTTTCACCGCATACACCACTGAGACTCTAACCTGTTGGCTCCGGAATAAGGTAAGCCTTTGATTGGGCTTTAGAACTAAATTCAGCTCACCAGAATTTTCGACATCACCTCCAGACTGCCATAACCCGCACGTCAAGTGCGTTTTCCATCCGAAAACTCCGCCTATTTAATAGCACTGGAGCTCTGTCGGGTCTAGTTTATCTCTGGACTTCAACCATCATCCTCCCAATGCCCACTGCCCCCCGCCCACCCTGCAGCTACAGTTACGCAGAACTAGTGGCTCTCCCATTCAGTCCGTACAAACTCGAAGGACCGGGCTTCCTGTACTTCCCTCTTCGCGGCACTGCAACTTCCGACATCGACGCGTTCCTCGACGGCGCCCCGCTCACTCAAGCGCAATTCGACGCGCTGGATCAAAGCCGGGCATACCGCGAAATTCGAAAGGTGTTTCGGCGAGTACCGCGCATGCAGCTGCAATGGACCGCACGACCACACCGTCTTCTTCTGGGTGCGCTGTTATGCCCCCGAGAGACAGCGCACCGGTACGAAACTCCTATTCATGGACGGGTCCCTAACAGAATTACTGCCAGAGCGATTGATCCACCTCAAGTTGAAGTCGAAGCGCGCTTCGCTCGCTCCTGTGCCATGTACCGGATGCAAGAAGAACCACCAAGAGTTTTACTCGCTCACCGACATGGGGGATTTGAAGGGGTTTAAAAAGCTTGTGGAGGAGGTGATCTGGGTGTTCCGTTCGTGTGGTAGGTGTATTTACTCGAGAGCCCCCTTTATATTGCTGACGATTTTCCAGGGAACAGCTGGAGGACCGTGTCCCATAATAAAATAGATGTGTTCATGTAAATTTCGCGGAAACTTGGACCAATTGGCCAACCCACAATCGTGGACCATTTTGTTTTCTCTAAAGTGAGCTGGCTGTGAAATTGAACGCCTGCCGATCCTTACGCCTTCCGTGCAGCGACAGGCGTCACTGAGCACAAGGCCAATGCGTTCACCGTATCTGGTGTGGGAACATCTCAAGTGTTAGACGGCCATACACGTATGTAAGGCTAAGTTTCAGACGGAGCTATCTAATAATATTGTTGTGGGTACTTCGATCACCCGCACCTGATACATACAGCTATGGAATCTTATTGAGTTTACAGCACTTCGCCGTGACAAGTAGCACCTTCAAAAACACCACAAACAAATACGACATCTATTTTAAAACTCTGAATGTCTCGTACAGCGACTTCTTCCCGGACGGCTTGTGTATGAAATCATTTTTTGTCGCCCATCTCACAGTCTCTAGATCACTGAACGAACGCAAGCGCATCCATATCTTGAAGGGAAAATAGTGTACTCCGTACAAAAAAACATAAGACAGAGCAAGAAAAATATGTTAATTTATATGAACACCATAGCCGAGTAGGCGAAATGTCGACTCATGTGGAGGATCAATTAGTGAAACACCTTGCACTTGAATACTGAATCGAACAACCCAAGTAAAATATACCCGCTTATCGAGCCATGCCAGGCGGAAAAGTCGAAAAAGGGATGGATGATAAAATAAAAAATTAATCGAACCGGCAGTTTCGAACCAGCCCCATCCGCCTTATTTACGTCATCACTAAATTCATTAGATCGAGGTCTTAAAAAGACTTCAAAAAGCTAATGAACACTGCCACTATTTCTTTACATCGTCAAAACGCACTGATAAAGTTTCGCGAACTCAAAAACCTGGTCTCGATTATGAAAAGAACGATCACTTTACTACGTAAAGTACTCGTAATCTTCAACCAGGGTATCTTTGACCAAAAGAATCACCTCAGGATTGCGGAACATAGGTCAAACACGTTTTATTTCTTGGTCCCCGCAACGGGATGGTCTTTGATCCAACGCTTCACGGCATCGGACACGCTGTGCTATTGGCGTCCGACCCGCTCGGTGCGTCGTCGTACATTTTTTTTTTTTTTTTGGTGGAGCGTTAGATAGTTCAGCGGCAGTCGACACAGTCGCCTCCCCAAACCCGCTATTTTGTCCGAGGTAAAGCACGAAACCTCAGAATTTTGTTGTAGTTAACCGCTAAGGAAATGCTCTTAGGCACGAAGTGTGGGACTCATGTCGTAAGCTGGCGCAGCCTCCATCGCGGTCACACCCCCATACTTACCTCCCGCCTCACTCCTCCTGCTGCCGCCTTGGCTCTATACCCACTAAAACCTCAGCGCTCCCAGTCCAGTCGTCGGGGAGCTTGTCCTCACCTTTCAGAATTCCTTTCCAGGTATGGAGGACTTTCTTGACCGGAATTGCTTTCTTCTCGAACATCCGGTCAGTCATCTTGCAGTCCAGCTTGAGCCGTGGATTCATTGTCGCTACCCAGCGGTTATGTATCTCCTTACTTGTTGCGTGGACCCCGTTATTCTGGATCACTCTTTCGCACCGGAGCTTCCAAATAAGGTACGCTGACTCGGCCATTATTAGTCTATACAGCCTTCCATCGCCCGCCTTAACTTTCCCTTCTTCGTTTTTGAAGGTTGCGAGTCTTGATGTAATTATTGTTCCAATTCCGGGCCATGCCCAGTCTGGATTCCTTTTTAGCCATAGCTCTTTGGCTAGCTCCCAAATTTCTCCTTGGCCGGGCGCCTCGCATTGCGAGAGAATATGCTCCATTGTCTCTGGGATATCACAGTGCTTGCATATCCCCCTCTCCTGCATCTCTGGCGAGGTCCCCTCCCTGAGCCAGTGTGTTCCGACGTAGTATGCGTCATGGGTGATCATCCAGAGGAAGTACTGACATTGTTTTGACAGATCTTTGCACTGGAAGGACTTCCATATCTTCTCCTCGGTGGGTATGGATCCGTAGTTATCTTCCGCCTCAGCTTTTGCCCTTTCCATCTTTGCTTTGGTACGTTCTCTCTTTTTGAGTTTCTTCTTCATTTTTCACTCCCTGATAGCTCTGTATGCCTGGGACTGTGTCATCGCTGAGAGTTTTGCGCCCGTCAGCTTCAGCTCAGGCGGGATCTCCATGTTGACTTCATCCGGAGTGTCTTTCTTAGCTCCTTCATCTGCCATTCTGTCCGCTCCTTCATTGCGGACATGCCCACTGTGGCCCTTGACCCACTTCATCTTGGCCTCACGTTTGCGTTGTCTAAGGCCTGCCACCGTGGCTTTATCGAGGTCCTTGTTTGCCACCCCGATGTAGCCTTGGTCCTCCCTTTTCTTCCTATTTTTTGTCAGGGCGTTGATCACATATTTTGAGTCGCTTTCTATCTTAATATCCGCATTCTCATCGGCGTTTCTGACTGCTTCCTTTAGGGCTACCATTTCCCCTGTCTGGTTTGTCTGTTCCAGGGTCAGTAGCAGGCGGATCGCTTGGTTCTTCGGGTCGTCTTCCAAATAGTAGATTCCTGCTCCTGCTACGGCATCCTCGTATCCATTTTTGAAGCACGACCCGTCTGTTGCAATGATCTCTTCGGTTGCGTACCCGTCTGCCAACCTCATCTCTGGGATGTCGTTACTGACCTGTCCTTCAGTGAATATCCAGAAGATCTCGGCCAGTTCCCCGGTGATGGTCACCCTTCTATCGAAGACTATCCAGTCGTCATCTTCGTCTTCCTCGTGGGTTTCGTAATCCTCTGGCTGGGCTCTTCTCGGGTCCCATTTGTATGGGAGTGTGTCTAGAAGGCGAGTTGCTTGTGCGTAACATGCTCCTGGATTCTCGCATCCCACCTCATCCCTGCATTCTTGGCAGTCGTCACAGTTACAGTTCCGATTGTTTTGGTGTGCGGGGACATTCCTACAGGCCGCAATGCTCTCCGCATCGCCCACTAGCCGGAGTTTGTGAGGCAGAGGCTCGCCGGTAGGTGGTTCATTCGTCTTATGCTCGGGTCTGCTTCTCTGTGATACCACATTGGCATTTTCCTGAGAATCTTCCTTGAAAATGCCAGGCCTTCTGGGTGGACCTGGAAGGTCTTTGCTGTGTCCAGCAGACTTTTCAGTTCTGGCTTGATTTCGGTCGTTGGTCCGGAGCTTGTTTTCCACGATTGTGTCAGAGGGTTCAATCTTACTGACCTATGTACCCCTTTCTGTGATTTAGGTGCCCTAGCGGCGAATGTTGCGTCCGCAGTGTAGGCTCAGAGCGCTCTGTCTGGTCCTAGGTCCAGGTAAGATTTCAGTCACATCACGTCTATGGCTTGGTTCCTCGCTTCTATGTCAAGCAAGCCTCGGCCTCCTCCGCCGATCGGGGCCTTCAGTGTTTCTTCATTAACATTTCCTCTGTCTTCTTCCTTCCACATATATTTGCGGATTCTCTTGGCTAATTGTTTCTCAACGGATTTTGGCATCCTCTGTACCTGTGTTACCTCCAACCACCATCTGTACTATATGCTTGCGTCCTCCTATCTGGGGCTTGCTGTTGTTCCAGTTTTCGAGGGCCGCATCAATTTTCTCCAGCACTGGTGTCCATGGATGTGTCGCTTCCACATCATTGCTGTACCACGCGCCTAGGATTCTGACAGAGTCGCCTTCTGCAACGATGTGCATATGTGCCGGAATTTCATTGTGCGCTGCTCCTGTCTTCCGTGTCATTGTTACACTAATCCTATATTCTTTTGCACCGATGGGAATTATTTCGGTCTTGGCTATATTGAATTTAGCCTTGGCTGCTACGCACCAGTCATCCAGGAGGACCTGGAGGGTTTCCATCTCGTCATCTGCAGCCAAGAATGTCGTTGTGTCATCTGCAAACAGATTTGCCACCAGTTTTTCTTCGCACCCCGGTATGTTGTATCCTTGAAGCGTCGAGTTCCGTAGTGACGCTGCTAGCGGTTCGATTGCCAGGTCAAACCATATTCAGGACATGGGGTCACCTTGCCTCACGCCTCTTGTCACTCGGAAGCGTGAGCTCAGGTGTCCGTTTATTGCTACTTTAGTCTCAGCTGTTCTATAAAGTCCCTTGACAGTGCTTATAAATTCTTTGGGGATGTTAAAGGCTTCCATCGTTCGCCACAGGTAATCATGCGCTATTTTGTCATATTCCTTTTCCTGCTCCAGCGCAACAATCAGCCCATTCGACTCAGTTGCCTCTGCATAGTCCATCATCTGTCGTATCAACATCGTCTGGTCTGTGATTTTCCTGCCTGGGATGAACCCGGCCTGGTTCTTGTGTATTAGGGTGGGGGCTACCTTGGCAAGTTTTATCGCTAGGGCCTTCGTCATTAGAGAGTTTGCGCAAAAGCCATCCGAGCCATCTGATGGCTTTTGCGATGTGCGCACCGAATGGCTAATGGCTCTGAGAAAGCATGGAGGCACGGATCCGGGAAGCCCTTCTCTTGCATTTGTGTTCCATTAAAGGACAGTAGTCCTTCTCTACGCCATCCGAGTAAGCACCACTCGCTCTAACAAAGTTCCAGAACTTAGGACATGGATCAAAACATGATCCTCCATCTCGCCAGAAGGCGTTTCGGCATGAGTAGCTGCTGCTCGAGTTTTCGCGCACATCTTCGTGATATTCACGTAGATGCGACGAAGTAGTGAACAAAATAGGTGTCACTGTTGAGCCATTTGATGCGCACGCCAAAAAAGCCATCTGATGGCTCGAATGGCTTTTGCGCAAACAGGCTATTATTTTATAGTTGGTGTTGAGCAGGGTAATTGGTCTGTGGTTGGCTATTTCGTTCCTGTCATTCTTCTTGTATATTGGACACATCCACCCTTCCGCAAAGTTCGTGCTTGGAATTACGCCGAAGCTCTCAATGTCATTGAATGCTTTTGTCATCAGCCCGATTAGATTAAAAGCGGGCCGGTTGCACCGTATGTCTTCGAGATATCTCGCGTGTATTGTTTTCCACAGCTCATATGTTGCGCCGTCCAGGCCTGTTGCTCGGTTGTTCTGCGAGTTTTTCAGTGCTTCTATGATGTCACTCTCCAAGAGTTTCTGCTTCATCATCTCATACTGCTCCTCTGTCGGGGTCGTGGCAACATTTTCTAGTACTTGTTTTATCTTTTGCTCTCTCAGCTCGGTCTCTGGGGGTTCAGTGTCGTGTTGGAGCTCCTCATGGTAGTCCCTTGCAAGTTCTGCCATCTTTTGGGAGTGCTTCTCGTACTGTGGCGGCGCTTCTGGGTCTGCATCTGGATCTGATGGTTTCCTCAGCGCATATATCATATCCCTCGGCTTTGCGACTTTGTTCGACTGGCACCAATAAGCACATATCGTTTCCCCTTCGACCCTATTTCTCGTTGCTACTGTGCTTCTGGCTTTCAGGTGTCTCTCCCTCTCCAGTTTCGTGAGTTTGACTGTGATCTCCCCTGCGGCTTGGATTCTCTCCTCCTCCGTCAGGCTTGCGTCATTATTTGTACGATCCAGTGCAACTTCCAGTTCTCTCTGTCTTAGGACTGCCTTCGGGACCGCTATCTTCTCCCGATGCCTTGCCATTTGTAAGGAGTCCCTTTTGAAGCTGACATAAATTGTCTGTATGTTGTGTTCCGCCATTCTTGTCCCTAGCGTATCTATCTGACTATATGCTTCTAGTCCTCTTTTATGTATAAAGTCCGCCAGGGTCCGATCCTTCACAATGTGTTTGGATATTGCCCACCGCCCGCGCCCCACATCGGGGGCATTTTCATTTGCGACTTGGACTGATATCAGCCTGTGATCCGTTGGCACCCCGACTGACTCGATCTTCCATTCCCTTGCCGTGGCTAGGACCTTTGGGGATACATAGAGCCTGTCTATACGGGATTGGGACCCGGTAGCTACCTGATGGAAGGTGTACGCTTTAGTTGTTGGGTACGTATCCTTCCACCCATCTTTTAGGTTTAGCTTACTTTTGAGGTCGTCTAGGGCCTCCACTTGGCTGTAGAGATCCTCGTGCATGGGCAGTCTGTCGATCGCGTCTTCGACCATATTGAAGTCTCCTGCCATGACCTCAGGTTTTTGTAGGTTTGTGTGCGCGTTGAAATAGGTCTCTATATCCTTCCAGAACTTGGCATTGTCTGCTGTATCATTTGGTGCGTAAACTCCTAGAACATTTATTTTTTCCTCTCTGTGCCAGTTCGTCCTTATATGTATTGCTCTTCCAGGTACAATTTCTGTTATCTTTACCCCGTTTACATTGGTGAGTCTGTGGTTTAATACTATCGCCACACCGCCTTTCCCGGTTGGGTTCTCAGGGTCTGCCGAATGGTAGACCTTCAGGCTTTTCTTGAATAGGTCTTCAACCCTCTCTCACCGCTCGTCATCCATATGCGCTCCTTGGACGAGTAAGATGCCTATTCGTTTCTTGCGCATCATCTGATTTATCTCAAACCATTTCGGCTGGGGTGAGTCCTTGGATTTCCATCCCTTCATATTCAGGGATGCTACACGTATTGCCGCTTTTGTATTTTTCTTAGACCTTTTTGCTGCTGCCCGGCGGTTCCTTCTATTGGGCTGTTGTTCTGGAATAATCTCTTCTCCGCCTTGGCCATTGTGAGGGCCGCCTCCGCCTCTTTCAGGCCCCGGGTGTTGGATTTGTGGCTGGGGAATACTATCGCGGCACACCCCCCACGGCCCTCTCTCCTGCCGTTGTTCCACCTCGACCACTGGTTGCACATCTGGATGGCGCCATGCCATTCCTGACTGGGTCGGAAATGGCGTGTTAGCACGCTGTGGGTTATTCACTGGCTGTGGTCCCTGTATAGGTCTCGTGCCATGGGCCAGTGTCGCTGGTCCTCTTCGCACTGTCTGTGCGTACGTCGCTGACTGCGACTGGCGCTCTGACTGAGCGCCTCCACCCTGCCTAGCAGTGGTGGGTGCCTGGTGCGTGTCTGCGCCCGGCGCATCGGGTCTCTGTTCCTGACCCGGGGTAACATGTGGTATGTCCTCTTCCCCGAGCTCCCGTTGACTTGGCGATGCTGACCGTCGCCGAAAACAAGAGCTCCTTCATCGGGGGTGTAGCCAACGGCTGAGCGTTCACCCCCTCCGGAGTTGCTTGCCCTAAGATGTCCGTTGCTATGTATCCATGTCCCCAGTGTTCCTAAAATGGTATCATTAATTTCGTTATGTTGTGAGTTCGTTGCAATTAAAGCTCCCCCAGAGACTTGCTAGGCCCCCGGGATCGACGCCGGTGTCAGCTTTTCCCCCGGGCTACTTAGCGCGCACGTTTGGGCGAGCACACCTTTCATCCGGGGGTTTACCAGAGTGTCCTCCAGTACAACCCCGCTAACATGACCGCTAAGAGGTTAGTTCCTTACCGTTCGCCGCTTTCCCCTCCGACCTTACCTCTTACCTTAACAGACCGGATTCGTACCATGTGGGCGTCAAACGGTTGCAGGGATGCGCAAGCCTTTACTTTCCCTTGCGGACACATCACTGTCTTTCTCTGGGCCCAAACCCAGGCCTCTGTCGGAGGTGTTCTTCGTAGGCAGTAATTAAGCCGTTGTTGGGTGTAGATCTTTTGAAGTGCAATTGTTTCCCAAAAATTTGGCTTAGTTCGGTCGTAAAGATAGAAGAGTGGTAGAAAAATAAAATCTATTGTTCAGCTTCGTGTATGTTACTGAGAGTGATCTAATGGGCTTGTGTCTACCGACTAGTGCCTCCCTTGTCGCACCACCGACCATCCATCGTTGGAGCGGCGACTGTCCTTGCGGCCCTTTCGTCCCCCATCGTGATCGTTGCGGTTCCCTCCGCGGCGGTCGTGGCTGTTGTTGTCACGGTGGCTGTCGCGGCGGCGGTCGTCATTGCGGTCGTTGTCGCGGTCAAGTCGCTCGGCGTGGCGCGTGGAGGTGTCGGGGACGTCGCCGAGCCATCCGGGGACTCGATGGACTGGGCATCTGTGACCGGGGTGCATCTTGTTCTTGCACTAGATGCAGTCAATGAAGCGCCTGTCGATGACAAGCACGTGCATCCGGATGACGTACCCGCCCAGCGGGAAGCGGATGAGGTCGACCTACTTGCGGTGGAGCCTGGCAACCCGGGTGATGGGTTTGGCAGTAAGCTGGTAGAGGGGGGTGCTGACACCGTGTTGGTCATCGGTGTGGATGAGGGTGAGGTCGAAGGTGTCTGTCGCGCGGACGACGCGCTGGTCGATGGTGCCCGTAACTCCCTCGGCGGTCATGATGTCGTTGCAGAGGGCACGGAACCTGGGGTAGTGCCATAGCTTCTTCTTGATCACTCCCATGGCCGCACACTTGGCATTGTCGCCCTCACGAACTGCGTCCCCGGAGATGGTCATGATGACCCACGAGTCGAGGTCGGGGTCAAAGCGGAGGGCGTGGAAGCTAAGCTTCCTGTTGACCACAAACATCTGGTGCCATGTGAGGAACTTCGTGAGCTCCTCGGAGGCGCCGGTCATGATCATCAGCCATGGGCCGTCGAAGTCCGACTTGGGTTTGTGGTGCGGAATGGGGAGCGCGATGTCGATGTCTCCGATGTTCATGCCGGCTGCTGCGAATGTTTTGATAAAGGCGAGCGCTTTGCAGTTCGCATGCTTGTGCTCCTGGTAGAAGAGCCTGCCTGTGCCATGGGGGACGATAGCGAGGAAGCCGGCGGGGTTGGCTTTGATCTCGCTAGTCTGCGCCTCGGACAGGTTGTTGAGGAGGGCTCCGAAGGGTATGACGATGCGAGGGTAGATGGCGAAGGTGAACGGCATGGTGAGCTTGTCGACGTCGGGGACCACGGTGGGGGCGGGTTCGGGCTGCGACTCCTGGATGTGTGGGTTCTGGTCTTTCATGGCGGGGAGTCCCGTCATGTCTGCAGGGTCGGGGTACATGAAAGGGGGAGAGTTCATCGCTGCCTGCTGTGCAAGTGTGCATTGGGGGAGCGGGATTTCGGGACAGGACTCGATCTCGTCGATGGTGGGGAGATCATCGGGCTCGGCAGACTCGCAGTCGTGTCTGTCGGAGGCTGTGGTGACAGATGCGCCTTCGCGACGGAGTCGTTTGGCAGTGTGGGCGGCGTCTGGGGACGGGAAGCGGCTGTTGTCTGACACTGCTACTTTATTGTTAGTGTTCTCTCCTGCAAGCGTGTGCCCAGTGGACTGAATTTAGAGCAGGTGTGCGCTTGGTGGGCTGAGGTGGATGCGGATGCGAGCGGGGGGCTGGTGAGAGCGACACACAAGTGAGAGGATGAGGGAGGTCAACTGCTCAGACACGCACCTTATATGGTCTGGTCCTCTTTGTTCTTTCTCCTCTGGGGTTCGTTTGTCGCATTCAAAGGTCATCCAAGTGCTTCCAGGCGACCTTTGTCCTGCAGGGTGTGTGCATCGCAATCACAATCGTTTTGACACTTGAAAGAGGTTTCTTGTGCCTCGTTGCCCAAGCTTCCGGTCTTTGTGCCTTTGTTTCGATGTGGCACCCACGTGTGGCAGCGAGGGCGAGTGGCACAGTGAGGAGGGCGACAGCGGTGAGGAGGGCAGCGGCGTCGGGGTCCTTGTCAATGATGGAGGTGGAGGATCATCAAGATCTTGTTTCCTTTTTTGGCGCATCCATCTCGGGATTTGAGAGGGCTCTTCGTCGTTAGACTTGTGGCATGAGCATCCCGCTTGGTCAGTTGTGCAGTTATCAGACCCTCCAGTCTACATGGTGTATTTTAGGTTGGCTCAAGTATGCCAGAGGGAATTTTATTCGTATTTTAGCGATTTGCCACTCTTGATCTAGGAATCTGAACGCTGTCTACGGCTTGGTCATCCTTCCCGCGGTCGGCGGGGCTGGTTTCCTCCCTGGTTCCCAGGTGGAGGATGTCTATTTGCTTCCCCTGAAGGGTAGTAATCTCTTGGGCCACGGAGAGGCTAGACACTGGATCACCATGATGGTGGTCCTTATCCAAGAGGTCGTTGTACATCTTCTGGCAACACATGTAAAGTGCGTGGAGGCGCTCATCGCATTTTTCTGGCTTGTATGTGTTTTTGTTGAGGCACGTCTGGAGCGCACAGGTTGTGGAGTTAGACAGTTAAATTTCCGCAATGCTGAGAGAAAGAATGGGATCTGTTGCTCGCGAGCAGACATGTTACCTTCTGTTTGACATTCCTAAGTTGTTTTTTGAGCAAGAAAGAATATCGAGGCCAAGAGCAAGGACTTGCCTCCGACATGGTGGTTTGAAGGAGAGGAACAGAAGTGACGTAATGCTGGCAAACATGTCCAACTTGAAACACATAGCCACCCCAGAAATTTTCTCTTCCCACCACGACAGTCTCAAAGCCTCGCGATGCTCGTTCCACACAGGACCCTTCGGTGTTCTCAATCGAGCGGGAGGGTCTGGGTATTCTAGTCCCCCCGATTGGTTTCAGAGGGACCCGGCTGTAACCGCCGAACGACACACCAGCCAAGTGTCCGCGTTTCTTTGTCCCAAAGATCTTGGTTTCAAGGGAGGGCGAAAATGGGAACACGGGCTTGGAAACTGTCGCGAGACTGGGTGGTTCTTTTATCCGACACCTACTCACTGTTTCTATCGCATCAGACGTGTTGGCCACGCCACCGGGCATGTGTCGTCTCGACTGATCACATTACCAACTGTGAACGGTATATATCATCTCTGTTGTAGTGCGCCAGATTAGTCGGAAGACACCGACGTCCGTGTTGAGCCTTGCATGCTCACCCCTGCCAACATGCCCTCACCTCATGACCATCGCTGTCCTCGGACGCGAGCATCGCACGGACTCCTGGATCTGTGCGTTTGGACAACCCGTCTTCGCAGGTCGCGCGCGTGTCGTCCAGTCTGCATTCTGCCCTAGCGTTGCCACAGCGCTGCAGTGGGCTCGCTGAGGTCCCTGAGGCCTCATAAGTCAAGTCCATTTGGTGTTTGCGGCGTGGCGGGCCCAGGCGTAGCAGAAACGTTGAGACTCACGGGAGTCTGGGTATAGAATTCATCCTTTAGTGCACTTTGCGGGAAATAGCAGCTCTTGCTAAAGGTTGAACATGATAATAAACGAGGCATATTGTGTCACCGACTTTCAGCGGTGTCGAATACAGTGATCTTGACTTGATCTTCACATGCTGCAAATCTCGCATGAGCACTCTGCAATAAGAGTTTATTGCACCCTCAAGTTTGCTGGTTCATCTCAGCTGCAAGGACAACATCCCGCACTGAAGTAGCAGAGTGGAAGGAATTATACTGCGAGATATAATTGTTGTGAACCTACCAAAGCAATGCTCTCCCTATCTGAGAACATAAGCCTTGCCACCTGCACACCTGCTGGTCATGGTATCTTTCCGCCTTGCACCTCCCGCACCGCTCTATCCTCTTGTCCCTCTCCTCCATACAATTGCCAGCTCCCACATGCTTGCTTCCCCAGCTGTCTTGGTGAAGAATCTATATGAAGTTTGATTAAACAATCTGCATCTCAATGGAAAATCAGGTTTGATCCTTGATTGTTTAGTCACATGAAAGGGGACAGGGAGGGCCAGGTGCATTAGTGAGGTACGGAGGTTCTGTTTAAGCAAGGGTTGTTAATCATGGATAATCACGGTTCATGTTCAAACTGAACATGAACAAAAACAGTGTTCACCAAGGCTTGAAGGTGAAAATGTGCCAACCAGGGGACTCGAACGAGTGACCTCTCCGAAACCGAGGAAATCAGAGAGAAAGCACCATAACCACTAGGCCATGCAACCATTGCAAACTGGCTACCAGCCTGGAATAAACCAGGTAATAATTAACATTTTGGACTTAGACTTTTTGCAACCAACTTACAACACAGACAAGAACTTTTTTGGTCTCCACTTTAATTTTCTGCTCACCAATAACACTGGTACATCCAAATAAGTGGGAGGATCATTGAGATCTTCATTTCACTGATGCAAGTTCACTGTGATAAACTTATAGGCTAGAAAAAAAAAATGGGTCTCACAGTATTCAAAGTGTAGGAACCGTAATTATCTGCTAACTAGTAACACTGGTATGTTCAAATATTCAATAAGTTCTGGAGAAGATCATCATTAGATGTCAATACAGTGTGGATTCACCCCAAAGTAAGATAAATACAACAGCAGTTTATATACTAGGAAGGGGGGTGGTTCTGATAATGATCCAATCAAGTATCAGGCTGCTATCAGCAGAAACAGAGTTGAAGGAGTGTTAAACACAATGAATGGCATGAATAGACACTAGAGACAAAAATAATGTATTGAGTGATGAAAATATTATATTCACATGTCCCTCATAGTATTCCACACTAGCCTTTGTCACGTCCACATTTAGTCTTCACCTTCACCCACCTTAAACTGTAAGGCCAGCCTTAAGCTCAGCTCAGGGTGCGGAAACAAGTGGGGAAATCCATAAATATAGGTACTAAGTACAGGAGCAGGAATACTATGCACCTAGCAGGGGAATCGAAAGAGAAGAAAGGATGGGGATTCCCATGCTAGGCAAAACCTATATACTATTAGGTACTACTCAGTAGCATGCATCCAGAGGTATCTACAATGATCACGGGCTTGGTCGCATAATATCTGCCAGTGCAAGCAGTGGAATCAGATGGGAGCCAAGGGTGTTGGGGCCGAGGCGAGTGCCAGAGCAGATGGGTCTCAGGACGGAGGTGTCAGAGCTAAGGACAGGCCCAAGAATAGAGCTGAAGGTGTGGGAGCCGAAGTGCTGGAGCTGAGGACCGGCCCAAGGACAGAGCCAAAAGTGGCAGAGCAGAGGTTCCCCTGACACAAACATACCAGATCGGATTTTGGGATGCATTGGACTGACCATACACCTGCACTTATACCTCCATTGCTTAGACTCAGAGTCATTATATCAGGCACTGTGTACATATAGGCTAGTTGTACTTCAGACAACCTGAGCTGATATCTGAAATACCTCATATATTAAGCAGATGGGTTGTATCAGTATGCACCTGTTTACATTCACGTGCACCACTGCTGCACAATTTTCAGAAACCCTCTGCCACTTTCGAGCTTTTCAAGGCTTTTCACCGGTCAAACAGCATTTTTCAGTATCACTCTGTAGACCCAACTTTCTGGCTCAGTTCAACTGCATTTCAACCAAGGGAAGTCGCCTCAAGGCATTACCTTTTTCACCAGCTCCGCAATTCCAGACCTTTGATAGGCTGTGTGCCATGACACACCTTCATGTAACTTTCATGTCATTAGTTCTGCTTTCAAAAGCCAACTCAAAACAGACTGCCTAATTTTGCTCCACTTTCTCCCCCACCATCCCTGCCACAAAGTGCTGCAGTTCCAAAGTCAAGGCCAAAGATCAACTCAAAGCTACCTGGCAGACATCAAGATCAACCTGACCAAATACACAAGACTCATAAGACTTGAGGTTGGTTTGTGCTACTTGATTTTTCTATCCTTTTCAAACTGGTGCCAATGCAATCAAGGCTGGATGAGTGCTTTGGCCTCTGAGTCTGGGATCTTGGTATTCCCTTTTCTCTTTGAATTTGATTATGTATCCCTCAATTTGATCAGACTGCGTCTGAGGAACTTGTGAAGTGGTTTCAGCACCTTAAAAGTCAAAGCTAAGGTAAGTTTATTCACCGTCCTCTTTGTCGTGTATTGGAACCGGTTTACTCCCAAGTTGACTTGCTTCTGCCCCTCAACTCAACACACGCAACAAGCCCTGACAGCAAAGTTGATTTTTCTCTTCCTTTCCATTTGTTTTTACATGATTTACAAGAGCGCGGTGAGGTGCTTTGCACCCCACTACTTCGGTTGAATATCAGAGGATGCCAGAGGATTGATGGCGGAGTTTAAAATGGCTTCGGACAGACAGACACACGTAATTTTAATAAAGGGGTGATGTATATGCTGGTTACAGATCTGACTAGAAGTAGGCACCATTCACTTTCTCTTGCACTGGTCATCTGAACTCGAGGAGTCAATGTGTGTTCTCTTTCCCATCCCATTTCATATCACTTTGTGTCGGTTTTTCCAATTCAGATACCCCATCTATGATCTCATGCCTCTCAACCCAATTGAATGCCGACTACTAATAATGTCTTTAGCTATTTAGAACTGTCACATTCAGATTGATTGTACTATCAAATGTAACATTGTTTTTTTTTCCGTTCCCATTTTTGAAAGTCTGAGGAGAGCAATGGCATATCTTGCTTATAGTATGGGATTGGGTTTCATTTGAACCAAAACTAAGCCAATTCAGATGGTTTTCATTCGAGTTGAATATTTTCCTAAGCTGATACTCTGTTTCAGAATTACATCTGGTGTGTGCACTGAACTGGCATCTGATTCAATCCTTTTGGTTTCAAATTGCACCTCAAGTGCACCAAAAATTAACAGAGAAATACACCGTCCGGGAACAGGAATCTACAGTCATTCCATGGTCCTCGCATTTTCTGTGGTCCTTGCATGAGCTTGGAACTACCTATAGCATCAGTGGAAAGAGTAGCCTAAACGGTAAGATGTCCTCTAATACTGCCTAGAAAGCTCCTCAGAATTTGAAACTAAGAAGAAAAGTCATTGCAGATATGCAGTTGCCCAGAACATTATTTAAATTTGTGTGGTGAGTTGATCTGTGGTCCGTGCATCAGAGAGATTGCCTTACTACAACAGAACACCTTCAGATACGGAGATTGTGCATAGTATATCTCATATAGGAGAGCATAAGATGTGTACCATTTTCTCCAGGTACATTAATGAAAAGCTGTTGTCAAATGAAGTGAAACAAATCATGATGCAAGAACCATGGAAAGACTGTAGCAGTGTTTTGTAGATAATGGTGCTATCAGATGATGGGAAGGAGCTAGAGAGTGGGCAGAATTTGAGAGAAGTACTGTTCACAGTGTGTCATGCTGTAGCATAGTGAGCAGATTGAACACAATTTGGTAAGGCCCACAACAGCTTTTGGAGTGCTGTCCAGATCACAGTTGCACTCTCCTACCCAACAAAATTGTTGGGAACCATGTGATGATCAGCAATCAATTGCCACAAGGAGGCTGAGCAGCTACTTGTATGAAAGTAAAGCTATGAACGGTTCATGCACAGTGGGCAATATGCTCAACAGCACATTCAAAAGGACTCTTGCAGTTTCTTGAATCATCCAGGTCCCTATCATTTAGAGCATTATTTAAATTGTATCATTGTCCAAATTCCTACACTTTGAATACTGTGAGACCCATTTTTTTTTTCTAGCCTATAAGTTTATCACAGTGAACTTGCATCAGTGAAATGAAGATCTCAATGATCCTCCCACTTATTTGGATGTACCAGTGTTATTGGTGAGCAGAAAATTAAAGTGGAGACCAAAAAAGTTCTTGTCTGTGTTGTAAGTTGGTTGCAAAAAGTCTAAGTCCAAAATGTTAATTATTACCTGGTTTATTCCAGGCTGGTAGCCAGTTTGCAATGGTTGCATGGCCTAGTGGTTATGGTGCTTTCTCTCTGATTTCCTCGGTTTCGGAGAGGTCACTCGTTCGAGTCCCCTGGTTGGCACATTTTCACCTTCAAGTCTTGGTGAACACTGTTTTTGTTCATGTTCAGTTTGAACATGAACCGTGATTATCCATGATTAACAACCCTTGCTTAAACAGAACCTCCGTACCTCACTAATGCACCTGGCCCTCCCTGTCCCCTTTCATGTGACTAAACAATCAAGGATCAAACCTGATTTTCCATTGAGATGCAGATTGTTTAATCAAACTTCATATGGTTACTGCTTGGTGCGCACAGTCGGACGTGGCGAGGCAGGGGATGAGGCTCTCCTGGTGCGCTGCCATCGAGCGCATAGCTGAGGAACCATTTGAGTGTGGGGACGGCTTCTGCCCAGTTGGGTGTCCAGATTTGCGGGATTTCGTGCGCAGTGTCCCCTGGGATCAATCTCTTGAACAAACTAAAACGAGGACAGAGAAAAATGTAGAACCCACCTTTGGTTCTTCACATCGCCGCCTACATCGAACAGTAGCCACGCATAGTCAGGGTACAGCGCGAGCATTGTCGAGCTCGTGGGCAGCTCATACCCTCCCTTCCACTCCCATCGCCCCTTCCAAGATCTCGCCTCCCTCCTATAACAACTTCCTACACCTGGATAGTTTGCACAGCTCTCAGCTCTCATTACACCCAATGCTGCACAACAACCATACCACCGAGCTCCGCCTCTTTGACCATGCACACATCCTCAGCCAGGTCGATCACGTGTGTGGGGAAGGTGGTGCCGATGGTGTAGGGGTGGCTGGTGGGGCAGGCGCAGGGGAAGAAGAGGTAGAAGAAGAATGCTATGTGGTCCAAGAACCAGAAAAAGGAAATAAAGCGAAGAAAGTGGTTGACGTGTCCCGGCAATTTAAAGTCATCACCCTCTCCAGTCCAAGGAAAGTGGAAGGTGGACAGGGACTGAACAAAATGAGAAAGAGGCACTGAGGAGACATCAAGGACAGGACACGGGGAACAAAGGACAGCCATTTATGTCGCAAAAATCACTTTTGAGTTACAAGTTAGGATAAGTGCTTTTTGAGCCCTATACAATAGGCTCAACTTGTCAGCACAGAGCAGATTCTGGGTTCTGAGATGATGAGGGCAACTGAAGCATGAAGAGTTCCAACAAATAGGTCTGGACTTTAGACTAGAATAGTGTAAAGTACAGGGAAATTACTACAGCTTATATACTAAAGTCTCTGGGGGTTGTAAATTAAGGTACGGTGTCCAACAGCAATGGACAAGATTAATGCAAAGTAAATGAAGGGGTATGTGAATGTAGAGGGGTGATCGGGAACCTGAAGGTTGGGGAACCGATTGTAACCGTTTGAGATCTAAAACGGTATCCTGGTTCGATTGATCAGATAGTTGATCTGATCAATGATCGCGTTGTTTGGGTTGTTTGGGTTCTGGAAGTAAAATGAAAAGACAGTTCATGACACAACTCAACCTCTGTGTATGTTACCAATATTGGATTTGGAATGCAGCCTGAGGGGGGTCCTTTTGAATCATAAATGAATATAGGTACTTATAACCCCTTATAAGCCTTTATGAACATGTTGGCTTACCTATAAGGTCCAGAAAGCCCCTATCTTGGCTTGTAACTCAAAACAGACTTTTGCAACATACAACAGAGGGAGGGGTATCAACAGATGGAGAGAGGGACGAAAGGAGTGAGGCACCACAATGGAAGGGGGAGGAAGACAGGGAGGTGAAGGGTGTGTATATGAAGATGAGATGTAAACAATGAGGAAGGGATGGTAAGGGGTAGAAAGCAGGGAAAGTGTGATGCGACGTGGATGCCAAGCAAAATGGGAAGGTGGAGGTATAATAGAGCGTCGAGTTGAAGCGCAAAAAGGAAATAGTGAGAGGAAAACAACTCCCATGACCAATATGATCCAACTCCACTGAAAGAGAGAAGCAAAGGGGAAAACGAAGAGATGACGGCAACTCACACATCAATAAACCCGTGCAGAACTGACAGATAACAATTAACAATTTCCTATTTGGGAAATTACACAGATACAGGCTATTTGACAAGCCACAGTTCACACACAACGCGCCCTAGAGGTTGGATACTCCCGCATTCAACTTGGGACGTACTGAGACATGGCACTGCGGACTGCTGAACCCACGAGGATTTACTGGACACTGTGGGAAGTTGATTACCAGAGTTTGCTGTTGAACATGGCTCGGCTGGCCATACAGTTGGGGCAGATTTGTGCACCCTTCAGCACCGTTATTCCCCCAGTTTCATATCCTCTCTACCAATCACTTATATTCACCCCCAGATTTAGATTACTACTGATCACCTATAAAGTCCCTGTCGCTAAGATTTGTACCTCAGTTGTTCACCTTGACATCCCCGACTGAGGTATGGCTCTCTTCTCTCTCCCTTTTATTTCTCTCCTACTTATTTATTCCTATCTAGCATATTTGTATCTTCACAGGTAGCTAGATAAAATAGTCACCTTAACGTGCCCAACTGAGCATATTTGTATCTTCACATTTGCTGCATTGATGCAACCTTATCCTGACCTTATCCATAACGGACTTGGGTATTCCAGCTGACTTGGACTAGTCAAATTTGCAGTGCCAGGGAACCTGTGCTCATTGTAACTCAAAGGGTGACTGACCAGTGGACGATACTCAGAAGTCGGTGGGAATTGTCAGGATTGTCAGATGGAAATTTCCAAAAAAATTAAATAATTGGTTGTCAGTCACTGACTGACAGTTATTTGTTAGTCAGCCGACAATTAAACTGTCATGTCAGGGGACCCTAGTTACGACTGACAGATCTACTTCTGAATCATGTGATCAAGTGATAATGGCCGCAAATTCAAGAAAACATGGGGAGTTAAAATTAATATTTTTTGCATGAGGGTTGAAAAATCAGCCATACAGGTCCTTGTAAAATTTTGGTTTGGTCTTGCTCACCACAAAAAGCCGGCCCTTGTGTGAGTGGCCTTAACTGATGTGATGGTGATTGTCACCATCAACTCCAACCAACTTTCACTTCCTCCAGCAGCTTCATGTGGTCCTTGCTCTCACCTCTGTCTCTCTGGGCCGCTCGCCGTCTCACCTGCCTCTGAATGGATCCACAATCTGCCACAGAACATGTGAATTTTTTTTTCGCTGTCACATGTTGGTCAGAAACTGAGGTTAAAATCTACAGTCCCAGAGGGTTGGTTTCAGGGAGTGTCGTTAATGAGGATACAAAACGAGTATCTCTAGTTAATCCCGGATCCTCCGGCACGGTTGGCATTTGACAGGTGATGGCGTGAAAAGAAATCACGTGTTCACAGAATTATGCAAACAGCTGTAATTCTAGAATTTCATGGCTATAAAGCGCTGAATGCTGTTTTTGGCAGAGTAACAGCAATGCTGACATGGGAATCTAAATGTTAAACAATGGGAAGCGTAGGATTGTTCTGTTGGCTCTGCCGAAACAGGAAAACTCCTAAATTGGGATGGATCAATGTCCCTAACCCCAGGGCCTACGGACACATATAAAACCCGAAGGAGTCCCAGATACCCATCCCCATATGTGCTCCCCCACTATGAAAACTCCCACATCCGAGCAACTCATCCCCCTGCTCCCCGCGGTTATTGCCCTCATTCCCAGCCACGGCGTCCGCTACACCGTGCTCAGGCTCCTTCTTGCTGCTGCCATATTATGTAAAATCCACCTCCAGCCTCCCTCAGTGCAGATATCCCAGCTTAAAATATCCCTCAATCACACCGAGGAATATATTCAAGAGGTGACGGTAGAGGCCCCCCGAAGCTATTCCAACCTCAGGGACCAAATGCGGCGCCTTTGCGAGTGAGTCTTCGACCTTCACTATCATCATTTAGTGACCAGACTTGTGATATGTAGAGTTGCTAACACTGATTCACGTATTAAATGCTGTATCCTGCACTCAGAAACAAGGGTGTTCAGCTGGAAGGGATTTCGGTCGCTCTCCAAGGACATTGGTCAGCACATAACCAGATTCCGGTCGCTCTCCAACGAGATTGGTGAATATGTGCGCTGTGTCAAGGACATCCGCACTGCTGTCCAGTGTCGAGGTCCGAACTCTGTGCCTATGCCATGGACGAGAACTGATGTGAAGGATTGCATAGCTCATCTTGGAGGCCGAACGCCAACGCAAGTTGGCCAGTGATCTAATGGAACCACAGTCGGCACTCGTGGTTATATAAACTCAGACGGCTATCACGTACTGGTGAGCAAGCATAATCCTGTTCTCGAGCAACCTCAGTTAAACCTGATACTATCCAGCATCCAACACACCCACCTTCTCATTGCTGTCTTGTCCACTCTGCTTTCTCTCCCATGCCTTGAGACACACCTATGCCCCTAGTTGTTTTGTATTTCTCTGTAGACATCCGATTTTCTGTGCACAACAAGCGCATGGGGAGTGAAATCAATCAAACCGGTTTCAAACACACAAGCACTCTCCATTGCTATCTGTCCGAATTCCAATCATATTTTTTTAGGCATTTCTGTGAATGTTCTGGATCAACAAAAAAAAAATGAGTCACTACCGTCAAACTCACACACCGTCCTTTGTTCCGAATTTGGGACAATCATATTTTTTTAGGCATTTCTGTGAATGTTCTGGATCAACAAAAAAAAAAATGAGTCACTACCGTCAAACTCACACGGTGTCCCTCGTTCCAAATTTGGACAAGACCTCATAGGCTGGGGAAGGCCAGTCAAGTCAAACTCACACGTCCATTGTAACAAGGACCAAGGCGGAGTCTGCTTCAGTTCCTTGGAGTCATGACATTTAAAATTATAGAATGCAACATCCAACGATAGCCCGCCACCGATCATGCGCCACGCTACACTGCTCCAGAGTGTGCTGCAGATATGTGGCTGAGCTGTATGTACTAGTAGCCATCAACACCAAATGCCAAATTAGGGTAAGTTGAAAGGAAAATAAGTGCCCTTTCAGCGCAGGATTTCAGCCTAAATAGCAAGTATCCGCACAAGAATGGCTGGCTGAGACAGGGTACATCTAGCAAGGCTGTGTGTTCCATTCAAGTTCTGATTGACCTCTGTCTGCCGCTTGCCGAAGGCAGTGTTACTGTCTTGGCCAGCAGTGTTGTGCACCCCCCTACTCACAAGGACCCTGAGCTGTGAAGCTCCGTCAAAACGACGAGGGCCAGCCTCCAAGCATCTCTTCTTCTATCATTCCTCAGTCGATGACCACAATATTCCTGCTATTATCACCACTGACCTGACCGCAGATAATGACAAGGCCCCGCCAACTCACAAACTCCCCCGTCCAGAACCTCTCACCAACGGTCTTCTTTCACCCCACAGCCCAGCAGCCGGTCCCCGCGGCTCCGTAGACGTGCCTAGCTCTCCTACCCACACAGATGATGGAGTGTTCATTATCACGGTACCACCGTCTCCGATGCTCTCTAGCCATTCTTCTGTGAGCCTTGCTTTGCGCAACTTGAACAAACCAGAGTTGCACAGCCCATCGACTCTGCTTTTGCCCTTCGACGGTAAGAGGAACACCCATCAGTGGAAGGTGAGTGATGCGACTTTTGCCACGACAATGAGCGACTTGACAGAGGCAGACACCTCGCCCCGGCCCGGCCAGATGTTCAATATCGACAACGGCGGCACGTGGACGGTTGCGTGATTTTTTTTGTTGATATCCAATTTTCTGTGCATAATAGTCTCCCCTACACCACCATTTTGATTTGATGTCAACAAGAGATCCGGATACAGATCATCAGAGAAGAGTTTTCGGCAATCTTCTAGGGAGATCGAATCACGAATGTCCATTGGACATCCGGTCAAATATCCGTTGTAGAGCCTGAGGCCCTTGCGAGACATTCCAGCCAAACCCCCAGAATATGTTGGGTTGCCAAGGCACTTGTGAAATCACACCACCCGCTCATCAACGGGCATATCAATTGTCTGTGCGCATCATGATTTTAAGCTCCCCTCACATAAACTCGTTGCACTTTTGACGAACTCCATCATTTCTCCCTTTCATCTTGGCCGCCAACGATTTCCACTTCCCCTTCCTCCAACGCCCACCTGAACACAATGTGAGTAAACCCGAAACTCTATAATGTTGTTCCTCACTCTTATAGGCTCCAAGTGCACATCGTGCACGTCTTCCCCGCCGTCCTCTGTCTCTCATCTTCGTCGCCAACAAACTTCTCCCTCCCCTTCCTCTAAGCCCAGTTGAACACAATGTGAGTAAAACCGAAACTCCATCGTGTTTTCCTTACTGTTAGGGTGTACGTCGTGCATGTCTTGCTCGTCACTGGCGACTAGTCGCTGTCGCCATGTACGTGACTCATTGTTTCCACCCGACTCTTTTGCTTACTTCCATTTTCCCTCCAGACCTGTGCCACGGTCGTAGAGCCGTTCATTCCCCTCGTGCATAGTGCGTATCTTATTTCTTCATTCTTACATCTCTGGCATCATTCTTGAGTGTCATCAACGGCGTCGTTTCCCATCACCCGCACCTGCCATTGTCAGCTCCTTTCCCGCGCCAGAGATGGTCAGGCGGCAGCCGGCATGCGCCACAGCCTGTGAGCATCATTGTTGCAAGCTGCAGGTGCCGCCGGTGGTTTCATGATGTGTACAGGAGGTATATTAGCATAACATACTGTACATATTGTATATTACCTTTGTACGGTACAAACCTGTTTTTCCAATACAATTATTTTCTGCAATCTATTTTCTGAAGCCAAATTATGATTTGGATCCCGAGTAATTCTGGCCCAAGGATATGTATCCTCAGATATCCGTGAAAAGCTCCCTTGGATGTGTGCGCCGGGAGGTCCCCGGAGGGCATGGAATATGGATTGCCTGCGAATCGATGTCGACATGTTCCTGGAACCTCCTGCAAATGTCTCAGAACATTTGGCCGGCAGCCATCACAGATCAGCCATCGGATCTTCCGTGAACATCCATCACGAACAGTGGTGTAGGCAGACACTTCAACAGTTTTGAGCTCATACCTCGCTGGTTGAAGTCAGCTGTTTACCGCGGGGGTTGGATCACAGTAAAAGCTTATTATGTAATTTTAGGTAAGCAAATTCCGATTTTCTTCCTGCCACATGGGAAACACAGATTTTGACAAGATTCTTGGGGGATGACCTCTTGTGTTGTACTGCTACCATTTGTCCACCCAACAATTTTTAATCAAGAGGTGTAATGCACTCATTAGAACACGCCGTTTTGGCTTGCGATTGCCACGTAATTGATGGTTCAAACTTCGGCCGAGGCGCAAAATCAGTCAAGACTTGGCTGTAAAAAATCGGAGAAAAATGCAGGAGCATCTATTATTTGATAATATGTTCCTGGAGTCAAATAGCGCGTATTCGTACCCCGTATATGGGGGAAACACGAAAATGAGGCACATCACGCGGCCATCAATCAGGTAATAAGCTTTTACTACGATCAGACCCCCGCGGTAAACAACAGACTATGTGCACAACAAGCGTGTTAGGAGTGAAATGAAACCAACCGTACAGGAACAACCGAGAAAGGCAGCAACTTTCGAGCCATAACAAAGGAGTGGAAGGAGCATAGCAGAAATAAATGCGAAGGGGTGTGAACCTGGCGTGCAAGAGAATAGGGCAACGGAGGCAAGGAAGGAACATTGTGGAGAAAAAGAAGTACCGATGAGACTGGGATGCCTCTAGGATTCGAGGTGAACATGAGAATCCCAATATTTGAATATTCCAGATTTGGAAGATCGGGAGGGGGAGAAGCTGATTGGCGCATAGCAAAGATTCAGCCTATATCTTGAGCCATGAGGCGATCGGAGATCTATAGCAACTCATCGAACACACCGACGTCTTTTCCACCACTGCGGAGGGTTTATTGGCTCCGCGCGTTTAAGCGGCGATTGACGTAACAGGCGGAAGATGATAGACAGATCATTGGAGTTTGTCGTCGTAGAAATTCCGGATAGTGATAGAACGTTGGCGCACGGAACCCTTTGATGATAACCACCTTGAGAAAGATTCCAGAATTGAAAAAACCTCGTCATGCTCGGCCGGATTCAGTCTCCTTGGTGTCGACGCGTTGGGTGGGGTCTAATCAAGGTGGGAGAGCCAATTTGAGACCAGATTTAGAACATCAACGGCGGGAGGGGAAGATGTTCCAGATTTCTTGGATGGAAGGTGCCATGAAGTTGCCGAAATCGATAATAATTCCATTCTGTTGTACGACGAGGGCCAATTTATTTGTCGGCCGATAATACCTTGACCTTCTGCGCCTTGACCTCCTGTGCGGATAATTGGCTCAGTGAGGTGCCTACTTGTTTGAGATCCGCGCAGCTTGTACGCGTATCCTGTCCTCCAAGCTCCCTCAACCCCGAGAACACTCCTACCAAGTCACTCTGAATCGATGGAAATTCCGAAGATATTGGGTGCAGCTGGCGGCTCACTAGTCGGGGTTCAACTGCCTGCTTCCGATAGACGAATTGTTCTTCCTGTTGGTTTTGGCACCCGTCTTTTGCTCTGCCCACATATATCCAGACCACTTCATATCAAATTCTCTTTTGTCTCTGGCAGACCAAACACACCGATAGCGATACTTTGACCTCGCAGTGGATTCAAATTTTTGAGCCACTGAGCAAAAAAACTCAGCTTCATCGCCAGAGATCGTCCGCTGTCTTCTCGTCGAACGTTGCAAGTTCTCCGCAACCGCAAAAACCATGGCCGATGAGCTCTGTGGACGACAATGAACTGAGGTTTCCATTAGACAAACAATAGGCGTATCGTGTACCGACTCTCAACGGTGTCAAATAATCTTGACTTGATCTTGACGCCCTGGAAATCCCGAATCAGAGTTCTGCGATAAGAGCTTATTACAACCTCAAGTTGGCTGGTTGATCTCCGCTCTGGGGACAACGTCCCGCAGAGAAGTATGCAGTGTAGTAGAATTCTATTGCGAGATATGATTGTTGTGAATCTACCAAAGTAACGCTCTCCCTATCTGAGAATATAAGCCTGACGCGGAAGTACGGAGCACGAAAACCAACCTCTGGGGCTTCATTCCGCTTGCCACCCGCGCACCTGCTAATCACGGTACCTTGCCGCCTTGCACTCCCGCACCGCTTCATCCTCACGCCCGTCTCTTCCACACAATGGCCAGCTCCTACATGCTTGCTTCCCCAGCTCTTGGTGTGCGTGGTCGGACGCGGCGAGTCAGGGGACGAGGCTCTCCAGGTGCGCTGCCATCGAGCGCACAGCCGAGGAACCATTTGAGTGCGGGGACGGCTTCTGCGCGGTTGGGTGTCCATATTTGCGGGATATCGTGCGCGGTGGTACCTGGGATCAATCTCTTGAACAAGCTAAAACGAGAAACAAATGAAGAACCCACCTTCGGTTCTTCACATCGCTGCCTACGTCGAACAGTGGCCGCGAAAAGTCAGGGTACAGCGTGGGCGTGGTCGAGCTCGCGGGCGGCCCATACCCTCCCTTCCACTCCCGTTTCCCCTCTCAAGATCTCGCCTCCCTCCCATAGCAACTTCCTACACCTGGATGGTTCGCACAGCTCTCAGCCTTCGCTGCACCCAACTCTGCACAACAACCACGCCACCGAGCCCGTCTCCTTGACGGTGCACGCGCCCTCAGCCGGGTCGAGCACGCACGTGGGGAGGTGGTGCCGATGGTGTAGGGGCGGCCGGCGGGGCGGGCGCTGGGGAAGAAAAGGTGTTAGTGCTGAGGCTAGAGCAAAAAGGAGAGGAGAGATAATGAGATATTGGAAGAAATGAGTGACGTAGAAGAATGCCATGCGGTCCAAAAACCAGAGAAAAAAAAAGAGGAATAGGAAAAAGGGAAAGGAAATAAAGCGAAGAAAGCGGTCGAAGTGTCCCGGCGATGTAAAGTCATTTCCTGCTCCAGTCCGAGGAAAGTGGAAAGTGGATAGGACCGAAGCGAGAGAGAGGCGCCGAGGAGATATCAAGGACAGGACGCGGGGAACAAAGGACAGAGAGTTACAAGGGAGGGAGGGGTATCAACGGATGGGGAGAGGGACGAAGGGAGTGAGGCACCGTAACGGAAGGGGGAAGAAGACAGGGAGGTGAAGGGTGTGCATATGAAGATGAGATGTAAACGATGAGGAAGGGATGGCAAGGGGTAGAAAGCAGGGAAAGTGCGATGCGACGTGGAAGCCAAGCAAAACGGGAAGGCGGATGTATAATAGAGGGTCGAGTTGAAGCGCGAAAAGGAAATAGTGGAAGGAAAACAACTCCCGCGACCGATGTGATCCAACTCGACCGAAAGAGAGAAGCAAAGGGGAAAAACGAAGAGACGACGGCGACGCACGCATCGACAAACCCGCGCAGATCGCCGACCGTATGTGAGGTTCATGCGCGCGATGAGTCTGTGGGTGGGTGCTAGTATCAGCAGCCAGGACGAGGGCATAGGATGGGATGATAAGATGGAAATGGAGACACAAAGGGCGAAGCTCCGGCAGAGAACTCGAAGCAATCTTGCACGAACAAGAACTCGGAGCGAAACCCCACAGGGAATTCGGATCGAAACTCCGCGAGAGAACACAAGACCAAGCCGAACGCCAGAGCGCACCTCGTGCCATCCGCGAGCCGAACCTGGATGCTCGTTGTCGGCTGCGTGGTGTCGACCTCGAAGCGCGAGTTGATGCTCGCGCTGCTGCTGGCGGGCGCAGGCGCCGCTCTCGCCACACTGGCGCTCGGTTGCACATCGACGCGCTGGCCCGGCCGGACGTTCAATATCGACGGCGGCGCGTAGACGCGAGGTTTTCGTAGCGCATGAGCAGGCCGTCCTTGACGGTGACGCCGTCGCGCCAGAAGGTCAGGCGCCGGATCGCGAGCTCGTCTTCCACCTCCTCCCTTGCCAGAGGGACATACGCGCTCGCGCTGCCATCCCCGCCCCCCGCCGCTAAAGAACCCCGGTATCGACTCCGGCGCCTCCCCGCCGCTCGCGCCCTCCTCCTGTGCCTTTCTCAGCAGCTCCCGCACCAGATCCACGCCAGGCGCGGTGGCCCAGATGCCACTTCATTTCGCTCAGTAAATAAGAGAGGACAAGGGAGCATGTCGCACGCACCTGCGCTCGCCGCCGGAGAAATATATCTCCTCATCGTCCCTGTTGTTGTGGCCGCTCATCGTGGTCATAAGCGAAGGAAGCATGCGTCACCGGGCGATGGCGGGCCAAATATACCTCACCCGGCGCTAGGGGTGGGAAGCACATTCCCTAGGAGAGGGGAGAGGGGTAAGCTCGAGGTCGAAAAAACTTTTCGACCCACCGTTTTTCGAATGCCGATTGCTAGAGAGGATTGACGTCACCGCGACGGGCCGGAATATCCCGGTGGGCAAGCCTGAGCAAACAAGCGCTCTTTGCTTTCTCTCACAACCTGTTCACGATTCCGCACTCTCTTTCCTAGTGGCTACACCATGTCGAAAATATCCTTTAAACCTCCGCATGAAGACGTCATTACGCTAACGGGTCACTAACGGATCACTCTACAGAACTCAGAGATTTTAGACTCTGGATTCTGTTGCGGCGCCGTTGTTCTAAAATTCCAACAACTATCAATAAGTAAAGCAGAGTCCTTAACTTACACCCGACGCTTATCCCAATTGACGATGCAAATACTGCCTAATACTGCTCATGTTCTTGGCTCTGTTCTTGAGCTTCTGTATGGATCAAGGTTATCTGCCGGGCTAGATCTGACTGGATGCAATACCGTCCCTTATCCCACGGCGATAACAGTCATCGGGGCCGTCATGTGCAACGCACTCTGACCCACCCCGAGGTCGTTCCTTTTATACCTGGATGAAGTTCGGATGCTGGTCAGCAGATATGCCGCGATTCTGCCGCGGGTACTTTAAAGAGGCACCTTCTGTACAATTTACTCTCGAGTCGCCGACACTATGCGTTCTCTACTTCTGCAGCTCGCGTTGCTCGCAGCATGGGTTCTCGCGGATGACATCGCGGTGTATACCGATGGTGCACTCGCGGCTGGCTGGGAAAACTGGAGCTGGAGCAGCGATATCAATTTCGCAGCAACGGACGTTTCGGAAGGAAGCAGCAGCATCAGCGTCAACTCACAGGCGTGGAGTGCATTGTCGGTAAAGCTTGAGGGCACGTTCCCGAACTACCAGGGGCTCAGGTTCGACATCGCGGTGCGTGCGAATTCCAACATTTTCTCAGGATTCTTTTTTCTTTATGCTCACTTCATATTCCGTCAATGCCCCTGCCCTCATTCATCCCACTTTAAAAATGTCTGAGCCCAACTGATATCCAATTCTTCAGGGTGACAATCCTGACCTTACGATAAACATTCAATCCTCCGTTGACGGCACCACATCACCAAATATTCTACTCTCCTCCATGAGCACGAGCATCACTCCCGACGCATTCACCTCTCTGCTCATCGACTTCCGCAACCTGCCCGGAAGCGGAGCCGCCTTGGTCTGTCCACTTCCATCTTCTCCTGAACCCCAAAATCATACCATCTCTCTGCAGGGAAACGGAACTTGGGACCGCATCACCTGGCAAGCTGGCGCGAACGGAGACATCTACCACATCGACAACATCGTTGTTGTCGAGTCCATCATCATCCCTCCGCTATTCCTCTCGGCCGAGCCTCTTGCGGCGAACACCATTGCTGTTACAACGCAGGGCGATGTTGATTTTTCTACCTTTGCTGTTTCGCTCAACGGCAAGGTAAATATATATTTTCCGACCCCGGATAATCCATGCTCATCAATAATTCCAGTCTGTGAAAATACTCAATACAACGACCTACACCCCCGTCGGGACGCCCTCCAAGAGCGTCACGTACCTCATCCTCGCGAAAAACTTCGTTCAAGGCTCCCTCGTGATCGACACGGGTGTCCCCAACGGCGGGAACCCTACCTTCAACGTTACTCTGCCAGCGGTCCAATTCGCTAGGTAGGCCTCAACACCTCTTCTTGATATTCATGCACTTACCTCCACGCGCTCCCACCTAGCTTCGTCCAACAAGTCAACTTCCCTATCTCACCGCTCATCTACGGCGTCAACTTCCCCACCAGCGCGTCCTATATCCAAGATCTCGGCGTGACGATGTCGCGCTGGGGCGGGAACGCCGTCACAGCGTACAACCCGACCGGGGAATTCACGAATGCAGGCGCTGACTGGTTCTTTGAGAACCGTGTGGCGGACCCGCCGAGTGCGGATGACTGGGTGGGATGGGTGCATGGCGCGGGGTCGCAGAGTTTGGTGACTGTTCCTGCGTGCGTCTCTTTTGTGTTCCCATTCTTCGCGCCAGGATTTGAAAACGACTTATCTTTGTTCGCAGCCTGGACTGGGTGTCAAAGGATGCGACCTCGTATTCGTATCCCGTCTCCGAGTACTCGGGTCAGTCATAATCTCTTTTTGCGCTCACGTGTTTTCGGAACTACCCGTGTATCATCTCTTTTTACTCTACTCTACAGGGCAAGCGTCCACCGACCCCTTCCTCGCTACCGCCGGCAGCGGCCGCTTCCCGAACGGCTCTGCCGTCGGACCCCCGCCCGACCCCACCACCGTTTACACCCCGTGGAACACCACCATGGCGAAGGCATGGCTCAAGGGTCTGGCGAACAAGCCGACGCTCGTGGCGATCGACAATGAGATCGAGATTGCCAGCAGTACGCATCAGGATATGCACCCTGTGTGAGTGATACTTTTGTTTTGAGTTGCATCTTGCGAGGTTTAATGATGAGAATTTGCGCAGGGCCATAGACTACGATGAAGAGCTGGCCCGCGTGTTGAACTTCTCGTTGGCAGCGAAGGAGGCGATTCCCGGCGTGAAGGTTGCTGCACCGTCGACGTGCGCGTGGTGGTTCTGTACGTTTGTTCTTTTCTTTTCTTATCAACTTCCAATTCCCCACGTCAACAGATTGGACAAGTACTGTTGGCTACGATGACAATGCGGCACACGACAACATGGACTTCCTCCCGTGGTTCCTAATGAAGATGGCTGCGGCGGAGAAGACGCACGGACAGCGGATACTCGACTATCTCGACATTCACTACTACTACGCGGCTGACACTAGCGCGAACGACGCCGCTGCAAAGGCGCTCAGGCTGCGCATGACGCGGTCACTTTGGGTGCGTACCTGCCTCTTTCTCCTTATCCGTTACAAGTCTGAAGCTTGAATGCCACCTCGCAGGATACCACGTATACCGACGAATCCTGGATCGGTGTTCCTCCTCAACAAAACCACCAATGGGACCCAACAATTGTCTCCCTTCTCCCCCGCTTCCGCACGCTCATCGACATCTACTACCCTGGGACGAAGCTCTCTGTGAGCGAGTTCAGCTCCACGGCGGACACGGATATCACTGGCGGGCTAGTTACCGTGGACATGCTCGGCATCTTTGGGCAACAGAAGCTCGACAGCGCGACGTACTGGGCGACGCCCGACGAGCTCGGTCCTGTCGGGCTTGCGTATTGGCTGTTCCGCGGGTGCGTTCCTTTCCTTGAACCTACTGGACAACAATAATAGGTTCACGATGACATGCACCAATCCAGATTCGGCGTGCATTTCGGAGCCAACAGCGCGCAGGTCAACCTCGCCACTCCGAACCCCGACACACAGGGCGTATACGCTGCGACGGAAAACGGAAAGCTCAGTGTTGTGATCGTAAACAAGAACCCCGACACGCCTATCACTTTTGCTCTGGCCAACATGCCCTTCGGGTCGTACTTCATGCGCCACTTTGGAGGCGAAGCTGGTGTTGCCAAGTGGCAGGTACGTACTGACTGTTCGCTTCATATCCGCGGAACTGATCCATTGGGCGTAACCAACAGACGACGGTGACTATCAGCTCGATCGACTATATCGTTGTTCCGGCATACACTGCGGTTTTCTTGAAGCAAAACTAATGGGTCTTTAACGGTTTTGGTTCCTTTTGTACATATTGTCAGCATTTGGAAAGAAAATATTATCTGAGTTCAAGAGAAAAATTCAGTGTGCGACTGACTCCCCCAAGCCCTTTGGTCTCTTGATTCTTCTGCTCTGCATTTTTGTGCGCGAACCTAAATTGCCCTTGTTAAATAATGGACCCGATGGTCCGATCCCAATCATGCAGATCCCCAATTTCTTCTGATTTCGTGTGACCCTAAAATTCCTCCGGTATCTTCACGTCGCCAATCTCTCTCTGCGCTGGCACCCCCGCCATGGATATGACCAAGATCCATGGCTAAAGACCGTTATGCACCCCTTCGAAACCGTGCCAATAATGGCGCACGACGCCGCCTTCTACGGCCCTTACAACAAACTGTTGTACCGCCTCTTTCCCGCCGACACGAATTTTCTAGGTTTTCCGATGTCGACAGTGATAGGGGACACATTTTCATTGCGTGTTGCCAGGCTGCGAGAGTCAGGAAATCAGACAAGTTGAAGAAAAAGAAATCCCCCAAAAATAGCGAAAATGATACTTAATGGTTTTGGACGCCTCTGGAACACACACCACCAGTCGGTATGAATCTTACTTACAGCGCTCTCCTTCATGCTCTTCGGGAATTTGTTGGGGTACGGTCTACTTGCACTTGCTCCTACACGTTTGACTGCCAACAAAGATCTCACAGTTCAACCAGAGGACTTTTCGCCAGCGGTACTGTCGCAAGTCTCCAGTTACCATGCATTTTTGTCGGCGATTTTTTTTCGACTTATTTCTTGGTTGCACAACTTGTGTCAACGCATCAAGCAACTAAAAGACTAAAATCTCAGGCGATAACTGACGCCGAACCATACACTGTGTCGTACCGTCCGCCGACAATGTCACTGCTGTCATCTAAAATTGCTTCAATAATCCTGTTCCAAATTCATCGCACATCCGCGAAGGCAGACGAGGAGGGCCCGCGAAGGTATACGCCCGCAGCTTGAACCGCCAGATTCATCCCGACATTACAAGTCTATAACTTGTTTAAGCTCCGGCTTTTAGACAGTGGGCAGCGGCTGTATTGTGGACAACAAGTGGCGTGCGCACCGGTGTCTAGGCCACTCCGAACCGGATGCGCCACCTCTCCACTTTACGACGTTGGCGCCACCGGAATTTGCAAGACACTAGTTTACGGCCGCAACACACTTGTCCAGGCCACCGTAGGAACGATTCTTCGCTCTATTTGTGATACAGTCGAACCCCTCATAATCATACTTTCGGTGAGGGTCCCAGGGTGTGGGTTTTGAGGGTGTATGGGTCAATGGAATTTTTCGAAAAAACCATTTTTTTGGTTGACTACCCAAAATGCGTGCGTTATCTAGTGATATCTACTCAGTTCTAGCAAAGAAATCAGTAATCGAGGTAGTAGCCATGACATTCGTTGCCTTGAGCTGTATCTGATGCCCGAAAGTAGTGTGCGTATGTGTCGCCGAGTGTGGCCACGAAGCTCTACAGTGTCGCGGCTGCATTTTGAAGGGCGTCACGACGATGGGGTCTGCATCGTCGTCAAAGCCGTCATCGCCACCAGCAGTGTCGGACGCGCTCTACGTGATGCGAGAGGCCCTTACTGCGTCAAATATGTCCTCGACCGTTGCCTGCTCTGAGTTCCGCTCGTTCTCGGGATGCACAAGGGCAGTGATCGCCATGCGGGTGATGCGCTGGAGGACCCGAAACTCCTCCAACCCATCAAGGCGGTCGCTGAGCTGCTGCTCGGCTTTGCGAACGGGGCTGAGGAGGGATGAGATGGGAATGGCAGGGGAGGGCTGCGTCGACGTCTAAACAGAGTCAGGAAGAATGCCGGCGTGAATCCAGCAATTCTTGATTGTTGTCGCGCTCACCTCATTCCACGCGACTGCCGCAAGGCTCAACCCCTGGAGCTGATCGATATCTTAAATCGGGCCCGGCGTAACACCCTTGTCGTAGTTGTCGATGGCGTGCTGGATGAATCGCCAACGGTGGGTGGTATCATAGTCGTCGACACGCTCCTTCTTGAGCCGGTCTTCAATGGCAGCCTTGCGCTTAACGACATGCTTTTCAAGGGCAGCAAAGCCTTTTCTGAGGAGCTCAATCTCTCCCGCCATAGAGCGAGTTTTCTCCGCGCAAAAATGAAAAGAAAACATTATTCGGATCATTACAGACTTTCCTTTTTTTAGTAATAGTATGGGTCCCCGCCGGCGAAAATCGCTATGGCTCATGGGTCTCTACAAAATTATGGGTTTCGCCCGCTTACCGGCACGGTTAGATGAAAAATCCATGGGTCTTGAGAGTGATTATGGGTTTACAGGAGCATGGGTTACGAGGGGTTCGACTGTAATGGAACTTACATAAAAGTCACCACCTTCACGAACTAGTTTACGGCCGCAAGACACTTGTCCACGCCACCGTAAGAACGCTTCTTCACTCTATTTGGGATAATGGAATTTGCATAAAAGCCAGCACCTTCACGAGGACTTCATTGGGCTTCCCTTCAAACCCACCAGCCTGAAAAGCAGTGAGCACTTCGTTCCTACTGTCCGTCCTGCACTCACCCTCGTTCCAGCGCATCAGACATAAGATGAAAGTTGCGATCTCCGTCGGATTTGTCGCCTCCATCATTAGCATCCTCCCGGTTGCACATGCACTGGTGGGGTCAAGCTGGTCCGTGACCAACGTTCCCGCCACCGGGCTCACGGATATCACCTTTCCCCTGACCATCGTCGAGGCCGGCCACATCTCCGGTTATTACTTCGCCCAGCAATACAGCTTCGTGGGCTCGGGCATCGGGTACACGGGCCTCCAGCCGCGCCCGGACAGTGGCGGAAAGGCGGTCCTCCACGGGGTGTTCTCGAGCTTCGTCGCCGGCAGCACCACGAGCGACGCGAACTGCCACGCGGGCGCTGACGATGGCCCAGGTGTGTCGTGCTCCGTCGAATGGAACGGCGTGTACGGCCGCACGTACGAACTCGAAGTCAAGACTTCGGGGAACCGGGTCTGGATCGGCACGGCCATCGACACCGTCACGGGCGCGCGGACCCACATCGGGAGCTATACCCTCCCTCCGGGTGCAGGAGGGATTCAGAGCAGCCAGCAAGGGTTCGTCGAGTGGTATCCTTGGAACGCCGGGGAGCCGTCGAATCACTGCGCGCATCTGCCGTACCAGAAGACCATCTTCGGGACTCCGCGCACTACTCACACGGGTTCCGCTGGGACACAGAGTCTCTCGTACGAGTACGGCGACTGCGTAGGCCAAGTCGCGTTCCACACCGAGAGAGTCAGCGGCGGCGTCGAGAATAACTGCGGTTTCCATGTTTGATAAATAGTCGCGATCGCCTGTCCTTGTAATTAGTTGCTATTCAAATTTGTACGACATCGAGATTTACCTGAGAGGTATTATGGATATTAGTATAGGAAAAGGGGAGAGTACGACGAGTAACGGCAAAGCACGCGGATATTGCGTAGGAAGGACGTGTTTAAATAGAAGATGGGTTTCAGGATTGGAGAAGTAATATAATGCACGCACCGTATATTATGCCTGAATTTTTGGGCGGAGTATGGTCTCCGTTCGACAGCGCGCATTCGCGGTCGTGCCAATGAAAGCCCAAGGTTTGAAGGAAATTGGCACCCAAAGTACGCGTGCCGGCCAGCACGCGATGCCGTATTAACAGAGCAGTTGAGAGGAAGGAGGGTGGGGAGAAATGTACAAGACATGGAACGAGGTCAATTTGCGGCATAACCAGACAGAAGTGTAACGCACCTGATACCTGAATGCCGAACGAGGGCGCAGTGAACTCACCTCAAAATCCACCACAAGATTCTAACGTCATCTACTGCTCGGTGAGAAGAATTTGGACACGATGGCCAAGCGTGAAAATCTTACCAGGGAATTTCCGGGAGTTATATAGGCGGCAGCTAAGTACTTATGACCGAATAGGCCTATACTTCAATGCCCAGGATCTAACATACGGTGTGACTTGCGATGGGCAGTTTTGGGTGCATGGCGCTGCAGCAATCGAAGTTCGTCTGGCTGTAGCGGAAATAAAGACAGCACAATTTCAACACGTTGAAAATGAAAACAACCTGTAAGAACTCATAAGGGGGTGGCCGGAATTCTTGGATATGCGGGCCGAGGTACGCGAAACAGAAGTATTAATCACAAGCCTGAAAGGCATGCCCTGCTTGTGTGTAGAAATACGAACGACGGCTTCAGGCGTTGAAAGGTAACGGAAATGTGACGTACAGTCGCGTTGCATGGGTGGGAGGAGTTGCGAGGACGTCGAAGAGCGGGGAGGGGGATTGAAATGGGAGGGAATGAAACAAGGAGGGTGATGAGGAAGAATCGATGGTGCGTGGTGGTGGTGAGCTGAGAAATAAGGCGAAGGGCGGCTGCTGCGAAAACCCAGAGAGCCAAAGCGACGGGACCGCCCCAAGTGGGATGGCATGGTCATCCTTACCTGTGACGGTTCGATCAAGGAGGGAGAGTTACCACGATTGCATCGACGGGTGGGGTACGGACATGGGAATGAGAACGACAATGTGTATAATAGACAAACAGACAGAATACGCATCTTTAACGCCGCATGCACAATTTTACTACGCCAATAATGTTCCAGCGTGTCCACGGATGCGGCGTCGACGATATGAGAATGAGGATGAGAATAAATGGATTGTATGGGGGGAGAGAGAAAGAATAGGTCAATTTAGAGTGGAATGAACATCACAGTTACAAATCTACGCACTAGATGTCTTGCAGCAAACCAAATCGCCCACTTCGTTCGCCGATGAATCTAATTCACCCGAGTGATTCAGTGGACAAGTGCGTCGTGGAGGTATTGAAGGGATCGCAGGGAGGATTGAAATGGGGGGGGGGGGGTCGCTTCAGGCCGGCGTGCAGCAGAAGGGCGAAAAGCAAGTGCAGATGCAGCAGAAGACGGCGGAATGATGCGCGAACTGGGTAGCTGCGAGCTCTTGTAGATTGCGACGGGGGCCCGGTGCAGAGGGTGTAAATAGAACCGGCTGAGAATGCAAGAATCCAAAGAATGGATGTGCAGACTGTGCAAGTAAGTTACGTAACTTAGGTGCGACAACGCAGCCAACTAGCGGGAAGGACAACTGGGGGGAAGACGTAGAGGGTTTTTCAGGAGCACTGGATGGAATTAGGAGACAAGGAGGGCACCAGGGTTGCCGGAAGCGGCGACATTCGGGAGTGGTGGAGAGAGCGAAGAGCGTTGCGTTGACGTGGCGGTCCGGCGGAGTTGATCGCCGCGGCGTCGATGGGGCGCGGCCGGAGCGGACTGGTAAAAGGGCGGTTGGGCGCGTGCGGTGACGGCGGGTGGTGAGGCGGGTGTAACTGGGGGCGGGGTCCAGGTGGGACCGAGGTGGGCCTGGATGATGGCAGACTTCTACAGATAGTGTATTTACAAGGGACGTGGGGTGAAGTGGCGCGGGATTCGGTGGGAAGGCTCGTGGAGGCGGGAGGAGGGCGCGATCCGGATGTGAAGTGGGCAGAAGGTCAGAATTTACACGGGAGGTGGCTCGGCCGGGAGACCGCGGAGTTGTCGGGCCCGAGGTTTTTTACGATGGCGACATTGCGTCATCGCGCATTGACGTTCTCGTCTTTCTCTATGCCCGACAGCTGCTGACTGGTGTTCGATTTGCTCCAGATCTTAGTCTGATGAGACTCATTGAACCAGCCAACAACCGGCGTCTTCAAGCCTTTTCAATTCGAACGTCAACTTTGTCAATCATTAACGGGATCACGGCAGCTATGTTGAGCGATCAAATCAAGAACGTAGCGCGCAGGGCTTGGCTGTGCACTGCGCCTGCTGTGCGCTCCCACTTTACTTCTGCTCTTCGACATGGACCAGTCTACCGACTACCTGGACATGGTGCCTGTGGAGGTCTGGGCGGCATGTTGGGTGTTGTGTACCGCTCGCCAGTTACGCAGAATCTCCCTGGTCTGCCACTTGTTTCGATCTATCTCCTTGCCGTTGCTCCTCCAGCACCAGACTTTCGATCTCGAGCTACTGGTCTCAGGGATCGACCGGGATAACTGGATGGACCGTGTCTGCCACCTGCACCGGACAGCCGTTCGACTGGACAGACTATCAGCAGGTCCCTTGATTCCTTTGGTCCGGTCCTGGGCGGTTACCTTCGGACCCACCCCCTCGACGATGCATTACCCTCCACAAATCAGGCACATTGGGCTCTTTGATGCAATACAGAGCAGAGTTCGTCGGACTTTTTGCACGACACTCAATCTTTACCGAAACCTCGAGACTCTGTATATTGTGGGGTTGACGTTCGATCCTGCTATGTGGAACACCTTACTGGCTCTCCCGAAGCTGGAGGACCTCCACCTTCACCACAGCCTCGTCGCCAGGGATGCCGGAAGTGGCGCGACAGCTGATGGAACCCAACAGGTTCTGATGTTGCGGAGCCTCGGCCTTGGCCACAGTTCCCTCCTTCTTGATGGATTTGCGGGGAGGAGGCTCGATAACCTTGCTCACCTATTCATTGGATCTGTGGACGATGTCGAGCCATTTTTTCGGTTTCTCGAACGGTGTCCTCGACTCGAATCCCTCGCAATCATGTCACTCGAATCATCGGCTCTCAAGCCGTTCCCCCCCACTTGTCTCCCGCACCTGCGCAGCCTCAACGGGCCAGCTGGTCTCATTCGATTATTGGCGCCGGATAGACCGGTAAGCTGGGCGGTAATTGTGGACGAATTTATGGTCGCAGACGAAAGACTCAAAATGGACGAGCTCATGTTGACCTGCAGCGATCTCTCGCGCAGCTCCGTCTCGATTCACTCCCTCGCGTTGCCCCGCACCTCCCCAACCCTCGAGTTCTTGAACCGCATCGTGCGCATGTTCCCTCACGTGAGGGAACTGTCCCTCGGCATCGAGTCTTTCCATATGCCATCCTACATAGTACATCCCCTTTTTGTGCCACCCGAGGTCGAGGTCGAGGGTGATATGGAACTGCCAGAGTTCTGTGACGCCGAGGCCTTCGATAACCTCCCCAAAGAAGAACTCTCCGATGACGAGTCAGATGATCACCCGCCGATTGTCGTCGTCCCGAAGGAGTCTAGCTTTAGCACAGATAACCCGGTCGAGGTACGCATTATGTTTCCAATTCCAAACGTTGCTCAAGTATCGTAGGTCGTTCTGGAGTGGATCACCGGCGGCTCGATTGCACTGTCGTCCGACCTTGAGATCCTCCGCCTCGACGCGATGGGGCTTCCATGTGAACTAGAACTGCCCAAGCAGCATCAGGCACTCGCCTTGCTCGGTGCGCGATGGCCTAGTCTGTATGAGGTGCAGTTTGGGTTATGGGCCAGCACCTGGAGACGGATGGGCACGCTGTGGAAATCGGATGGCAAGTCACCCGTCCGGATCCTTCCCGACACGCATGGCGTTCTCTCGGGGACTCAGGAAATGGCCTCTTCTCAGCTTGCATGAAATGTGAGACAGATTTGCATGACGCACCACAGAGGGAAGGTACTTTGAAGTGTGTATGGAAAAAGATGTTTGAGACCGTAGCCGTTCAAATTCAAATCAGCCTCCCTTGGACATTACTTACATGTGTTTCGTCGTCTTTTATTGTTCAACCCTCTTTTGTCCTTACGGATTTCGATTAACCCACGCTAGTGCCGCGCGGGTAGGCTGATTTCACGATTGGGGGAATGGCAACGGCGTCGCATGAGCGCGTATTGCGGGATGAGGAAGGCCGAGAGATTCTGTTCCTCGCCTGTTAAGGTTGACCAGTACCTCGAAATCTTTGGTGTGCCTGAGAAAGCGACGAGATCGACGAGTCATAGAAAGAGGCTCGGAGCCGTGTAACTTAGCTGTGTCTGATCCATCAGTTGATCTGGATCTTGCTGTGATGCGTAATCCCGGGCATCTGCCGATGGTATTTCAGAGTCCGGCCGTTGCCCGTGTCGGAGGACACTGTCCGTTCGGAGTTGCCTGTGTACGCCAGATTCAGGAATTTTTCAGAATATGCTGCGGAAGAGCAACTGCAATGGATTGCCCTACAACAAATTCTTCTTTCCGAGTTAATACGGTACAAGCGCTCGCCGGCGCTTCGCGCCGGCTCCCACTTAACATAAGAACGTTGATCCGAGCTGCCGGATTAAGACTGGAGTTTGAAAAGGCTTCGGACGGACACACGTGAGAGGGTGACTTATTACTTCATCCACAAGCATAGAAATTTATTTGCTGCTAGTGAGTAACCCTCAGACAATACAAGTGTACGGTGCAGGTCTTTGACGGCAATTTACGAATATAGGCCCCCGTCAGACTAATCTTACAGCCGTTCAACAAGAACTGGGAGCTCCGACTGGTTATCGACATGGGGCGTGAACATGATTCCGGTGTTTCGCCATTGAACATGGACGCCAGGCGACGAAAACCTGAAGGCGCGCAACAGCACACAGGCAACGACTTCTGCCAAGTCGTTGAGCTTAGGTTTACCATTGCAACTGATTCAACCCACTCATTTCAAGTTGCGCGAATTTGAACCCACTGCAAATATTTCAGAAGGTGAATGATGTCGGAAATATCGGGACGCACATGCAGCTTCTCTCACCACCGATAAAAGTCATTGTGTTTCCATACACACCACATAACTTTGTTGTCACTCCTGCTGCCTTTCCATCGGTCCATCGTTCGGGCTTGAATTCCAGACCGTCGTCTCCCCAGATCTGCGTGCTGTGATTGGCGGCCGAAATCCCAACATACACTGTGGTTCCTTTAGGGACCAGAATCGAGTCCATAACTTTCCCATCGGCACCCGTAATTGGTGTGCTGAGAGGCAGGACGGAATCGACCACAGGCCTGGGATACACGAGGTCATTTTAAAGCATCTCCGGAAAACCACATACTGTCGGTAGTCCACCGGGGCGATGGGCGGGTAGCTACACAAACAAAAAAAATAGCTTCAAAAAGGTGAAGATTTCTTGTAGATTACACTCACAGACGCAATATTTCGCGGACCACACCATCGAGGTACGGTAGCGCAACGAGCGAGTCATGATCGAGCAGCTCGGGAGTACTCACTGCATTCAGACCCCCCCGTAGGCACAGATGTGCCTACGTTCACAGATCCCTGCCGAGGTGCGTCTATCTATGCCGAGGTTGGTTTACATTGGTCTAGCATGTCCGCCTACACGAGGCCTGCCCACGTTGGCAGATCCCGGCCGATGGTGGTGTGCCTATCGTGGCCGACCCTGGCCGACCTGAGTCCGCCTGTTCCGGCCGGAACAGGTAGAACAACCTCTGCAGGGATCGGCAGATGGATCGGCGAAGGTCGGGGTGGTCTGCCTACACATATGCCTACTGGGATCCGGCAGACCTGTGCCTACGGGGGGGTCTGAATGCAGTGAGTTGCAAGAATTTCGGCGCGGAGCTTCTCCTGCACCTCCGGGTGCTTGGCCAACACATGAAACATTCTATTCATGGAGGATGAAGTCGTGTCGGTCGCGGCGAAGATGATCATCCTGCGCACACAGTAAGTACAGGGATTTCGATGATATGAAACTCAAGCACGATGTGCATGCCACTAATTCCTGGTCCGTGAGATACATTCCTCTCTCCGCGTTGGCATTGGCCTTTACTCACTGCATTCAGACCCCCCCGTAGGCACAGGTCTGCCGGATCCCAGTAGGCATATGTGTAGGCAGACCACCCCGACCTTCGCCGATCCATCTGCCGATCCCTGCTGAGGTTGTTCTACCTGTTCCGGCCGGAACAGGCGGACTCAGGTCGGCCAGGGTCGGCCACGATAGGCACACCACCATCGGCCGGGATCTGCCAACGTGGGCAGGCCTCGTGTAGGCGGACATGCTAGACCAACGTAAACCAACCTCGGCATAGATAGACGCACCTCGGCAGGGATCTGCGAACGTAGGCACATCTGTGCCTACAGGGGGGTCTGAATGCAGTGCCTGTTGGCGGGTAATGAGACCAGATGCAGTGACGACTATTTCCTTAATTTCATACCCAGGATACTCATAATATCACTGCGATCTTCAGCCGAGCCCTGCGCTCCGCGCTCCATTTCGGCTTTGCGCTCCTTGACCAATTCGGCCGCGGTAGCATCGAGAAAATTAACGATGTTACGCAAGTTGTGCAGCGCAGGTAGCGGAATGAGGTTGCTCATGAGTTGAAGAAATGATGTGGGGAAAAGTTTGACAAGGAGGGGCAAGAAGGGAAATCCCAGCTGCAGTTTGAACGCTGCAGGTCTAGGAGACACGTTACCTCTGGATGCAGTCATATGGTAATCAACAGTAAACTCACATGAGTTTCCTCAGAGCCTGTGCGTAGCGATTTGTGTGCTCCTGCTGTGGGAGCATGGGATCGAAGGAATATCCGATGCCCGTTTGACCGATCAGCTCCAGCGATGTCCGGCACAGGATTGCGTTCATGTCAACCTGAGTAAAGGATATTTAATGTTCATTACCGTTGAGCTAGGGGTCTTACCCTCTGGCGCGTGGAAATAACGTGGGGGGAAATGAGTCCATCGCGAGTCTATGTACCCCGAATCAATGGAATAGAGAGATATGGAAGACACAGGCATACCCGTTGTGCGACCTCGTAGAACAGTGGGATCATTCCGCGAAGGTTAGCAGTCGAGAACGCTGGCACCATGATTTTGCGATATCTGCGATGGTCATCCCCATTGGTTGATAGTATGCCTTTCCCCAAAATAAGTACATTCAAGCTGTACAGCATCTAAGTAGAGATTTTGCGTTGGACAGTAGACATGCCTGGTGTTCGACGACGGTAGTCCATATGCGTCTCGATCTTTGACAAGGATGCTTTCCAGTGCTGCAGGGTCGAACACGAAGAATTGCCGATCCTACAGTGGAAGCATCAGTACGAAATATGACTTGAATGGAGAATTTGAATGACGCCGAAAAGTCCGTTAAGTTTTACAACTTGCCCATATTTTTGTTCCAATTCCTGTTGAAACGCCCCGGAATAGTCCTCGGGATTATGAAGCTGGGTCAAATGTCCTGGCGCCATAGGTATCAGAGTAAATGTCACAGAAGCAAGATATTTCCCAGACCCGTAATTATGGACTTTGTTGGCGGACCTGGTACGTTGTCCAGACCAGAAAAGACCGTCCGCAGAATGGCTCGAGTCCCATAGAAAAGGATGAGGAGAGCAAGGATGACGATGATTAGGGACATGGGGAGAAACGAGGCAGGAGCTTCTCGCTCCATGGGAGAGGGTTTATATTTCTGTCTCGGCAATTCTCGGCTGAAGTTGCCAATAAGTAGCGAGGCAGATGACAGAGCGACGATTTTAAGATTTAGGAAAATCTTTCACCGGTGATATCGCAATGAGTGGCTGCCAGTTTCTCTGTTAGAGCGGACCCCAAGGTACCCACCACTTCCTGCCAATTTGGGACACGATACGTCTTTGATATCCGGTGAGAGTGGAGAGGAAATTCAATTAGTATCGTAACTCGACTTGACCCGATGTGACCACCAAGGCGAGTAATTGAAGCGATGATCTCGGAATGACAGTAGGTATTTAGTTTCTATGGAAGGAGAGCGTGCACAGGCCACATCTATAACTTCTTGAGAACCTGCCGAGAAAGAATAAGAAGAGCGCTACGTACCAAAATGCACCGATCAGTCTTGAATGGAGTCGATACTCGGCGGTACGACATACACAAAGTGTGTGCGAGTTCAGCGGAGTCAGAAACGAAGTCCGCCGAATCGATCAGCGGTGGTCCGTGGACGGCGGCAGAAGGATAGTCGCGCGTAGCCGGACGAACAACCGCGTTAATCACTGAGCGAGACAGCAAAAGAAGAGTGGCAAAGTAGGAGACCACAGAACTACGCGAATCCACGTCAGGATGAGCAGCAGATGAGGCAGCGAAGTGTTTTGGGTGTCAAAGCACACCGCGAGGGCGGTGTGGATGTCGATCCCGAATGCCGATCCCGACATCCATTAACTCGCATAAATAGGGGAAGTCAAAGATGAGAATCGAAGTCGATTCTCACGTCGATTCAGGCATCGATTCCGGCATCGATTTTTGATCAAGAATCGACGCCAGAATCGATGTTTTCCAAAATCGACACAGAATCGATGTTTCGACTCTGGAGTCGAAACTCGACCAGAATCGATTCCAGAATCGGTCCTGGAATCGTTGCCTCACTTAACTGTGACTTATGCACCTTATGATTCTTGAATTGTTATTTAATATTTTGGTAAATGGAAAACATAAAATTCAAAATTGCAATTAAAATTTTCACTTCTACACCACATCTATCAAAAATCCATGCCCCGCGCCGCCGCAAAGCCTACCTCAAAGTCCTCCAAGTCCAAGTCTTCCTCTACTCGGGCCGCCAAGCCCGCCCCCGTCGCTTCCAAACCTCCCACCCGCATCTGAAAACCCTCGAGAAAAGCGAAGGACACCAAGGAAAGTGACGACAGCAGTGATGACAGCGAGCCCGAAACTGGTGATGAAGCTAGGGAGAATCGATGCAAATTTCGGAGTAGAATCGGGGTCGGTCAAAGTTGGGAACGATTCTCTTCGGCGATTCGGATCAGAATCGATGCCTGAATCGACATGAGAATCGACGTCGATCCTCATCTTTGACTTCCCCTAATAACGCGGGGCGACCGAAGGATCGGGAGGCAACTAGGAGAAGTTCACGGAGTTCACACAGTTTTGTGAAGTTCACGGGCACGCCGTGTACTTTTCGATTCAAGGATTTACTGTTTCATCGTGCGCGCTCGATTATTCGTCCGTTGGCACTCACTCTTGAGATTTCTCGTTCAGTTTCCGGAACTCAATGTCTTTTGGTCGTTTTCTCACTTGGATCCGACACGATCGACGCGTTGCGCTTGCCTTGGGTGCACATGGTGCAGGCAACCCCATCTCTCCCCGCGATCGCGTTTTACGCGTCGAGAATGTTCGATATTCTTCAACATATTTGGGTTATTTAATAACGCGCAGTACGCGTGAATCCGCGCCAAGGTTTGGCTGTCGACGCGTCTTCCTCGTGAATCCACCTCTTTTCATCATGGAAGAATCGCAGGAACAGAATATGGCGCCCAGTCTCGTCCCTGAACCAATTTCATCAGTGACACTCCATTAGATGCTGGCACGGATCGCGTGCGGTGTTTCCGGTTGCGCGACGGCTTGGAGGCTCTCGCTGTGCAGCACATTCGTCAATACGACAGAACCTCCTCTGTCACGATTGTAATGCAACTCGTCTTGATTTTTGTTTGTCCCTCTGTGTCACATCGAACCGGAAACACGGAGGGCTCTGTCTGTCTATCCGTCTGCCGTACTTGCACTGTGCTTCTTTTTCTTTCTCTGTTCCTTCTGCGGCGTTCGCAAACCCCTGCTCTAGTCCTGGCTGGTTTCTTCTAACCCTCTCTCAGTTTAGCGAGGACGCTGCGATTTCCTCCAGAGATCTATCTTCAAATCCCGGCGTCCGTCGCGTTCACACCTTCACTCCATCTTCACGGCTTACACGGCGTTCGCGCTACGCCTCCTCGATTTAGATTTTCTTCGGAGCGGATTCAGTCTCGGTCGAGATCATGCACTCGTTGAGGAAATTGAGGACGCCCCCACTCCGCGCATTCGCTTTCGATGGTCTTATCGACAGCATACGAGCACAGCAAGCACACCAGAAATTATGCGGTCCGGCCGAATCTTGAACCGAAAGCTAAATGTCGGTTGAAAATTGAGTTGATCCGAAATCCGAATCAAACTAAGTATCATCGGTTTAAATCACAGCTCTACCAAAAATGAATGTATTGGCTGGGTTTTCGGTCCAGCCGACAGCAACCCAAAACACAATCCATCAATTTAAGGGTTGATTTGACTGAAATCCAAACCAATACCACTTATTTTGCTATGAAGAACGGTTCAGCAGATACCTCCACGGAAACAAAACATTTCGGTTAGGTATTAGTTTCGCCAAGATGCAAACAAAAAAAAACGAAATATCGGTTTTCAGATCAGTCCATCGGAAACCTCTGATTTTGGTTTGATTTTCAGCACAACCTGAGTCTTGAATCGAAACCTGCGGTTTCAGTTGCGCTGAAATTTGGTTGACAGATAATCCGCAGACCATCCGCTGCTCGTGCGCGGCACACCCGCTGCTCATCCGCAGATATCCGCAGAAGGTCCACAGACGATTCGCGACCCATCAGTTCTGAGATGAAGGCTGAGGGGAAGGAGTGGATGCTGAAGAATGAACATACCATAATGGGGGAATTGGGAAGTAATTCCGAAACCCCGGAACATAGTCGGCCTGTGCAAGCCAACTGACTCATGGAATCCCAGCTGAATCGTTCTCTATTCCACGGTCCCACTAATGTTGGTCGGTCTCATTGGCTGAGTTTATACTATCCAGTTAGCGTTCATTGTCGGATTCCATTACCTGTAACCTAGTCTCTGTGACAGAACCGATATATGGATGACGGGTAAGCCAAGTATCCATATATGCCTGTAACCTAGTTTTAGCTGTGCGGCCTTTGTCCCGACATTCTGTACGGGCCTGCCCGCGGCGCGGTATCCTTGCCCATCTCACCACGGCGTCGGAATCCATACTCATCATGTCTTACCGTGGCCCGCAGATTCTGTCTGGGTTGTCATACGGCCACTGCTACAATCGCCCCGGGACGTTGTGCGTTTCGGTTGCAAATCACTGCATTCAGGCCCCTGATCGGCAGAGGCTGCCGAGCATTGCCGCCATCTGTCTACCCTACGCGACCGGCCCAAATGTCTGAATAGACCCTCAAACTATCGTTTCTTTCGTGGCTTACTTACTCGTAATCCAATAGTTCTCCATTATTGAGCAACTTGCCCTAATTTATTGCGTGAGGTACAAACAAAAAGTTTTGCGTGCGACTTGCGCAGCGATTTGGATTTGTGTGTACTATCTTGCGCGCATCAAAATCTATTTTGTGGGAATCACACATTTCCCCACAAAGAAGTAAACGGATCAGGCCTCTCTGTTTAGCGCGGAGCTCGCTAAAACACCTATTTTTGGGGCGGTAAGTCCGAAATCACCGATCTTTCTTGCGAGGGATTAAAAGTGCACTTAGACCGCCATGACTTCGCACATCTACTACCTCTCCAATAATCACTGCGTTCCGCCCTCGGCTAGAGCGTGACATGTCGAGGCGCATGGAACCGTTGCCGAGGTGCCGCGAGTTTTGTGTAGCCGGCATCACGGATCTACAACATCGCTTTCTCGCTTAGCTACACGGAGCCTTGGCGAGGCGCACCGATGGCCGCAACGGCTTCCTAGATGTCAGTCGTCTAGGCAGCTGCACGTACCTCGGCACGTTCTCCGTCTACCCGAGCTAGCTTACGTCTTCAATGTGGAGGTGCGTCTAGGCGCCTCGTCACGCCTGGTCATTGATGTGACTAGCCGGCTAGATGCGGCTAGACACCGCCTCCGGCTAGGCGCTGGCTAGGCCTCTCGAAACGGTGTCTTCTACCAGGGGGCGGAATGCAGTGAATGACCTCCTCCCTCATCTGCTTCCAAGCAGATCTCGACGTATCGGGGATCGGCGTCCGCGCAGCAATCTACATACAAAATCTCCTCAGCTTCATCCCCGCGATATGGGCGCTGTGGGACAAAAAAGTGTCTATGGCCGAACTCGACGCGGTCGAGAAGCAATCGACAACGATCCTCATCACCGCCTTCGCCATTCTCATTTCAACCATCGTCGAGACTCGTACGGCCAACCTGTCCAACTTCCACGCGAGCATCGTTCTCAGTCTGAGCTGGATGAACAACACAAACACCTTCATATACTTTCTGCTCTATGTTCAGCACAAGAGCCTGGCTGACACGGGACGAATTGAGGGCTTGTCTTCTTGGATAAAGCACATCCGGGACAAGATCTGGGCGAACCTGGGATTGAGAAATGAGGACCCGGAGGATCCGGAACGTATGTGATATTCTCTATCCGAGGAATTCAACGCTCACAGCGGTGTACAGAGCTCCGCCGGGGGATAGAGGCTAAACCACCACTGCTCGGTTAGGATATCTATAGTTTCTCCGTTCGGAACTTAACCCCTGAGCTCAGCAACGGGCGATCCCGGAGCCAAGCCTCCTCGCCCAAAATCGTTAATTCAGCGGGTTTTCGGACGAATCGTGCTTGTCCTCGGCTCCCTCCACCTCTCTCTCATGGCGGGACTCGGAATTTGGCTTTGGAGCAACCCGGGTTCATTTGGAACTGGAAGTACCTGCGGGATCAATAATATATTCATGACCATCTTGGGCCAATCGGTTCCTCTTGGATCGCCACGACTGCGCACATGGTCGATCGCGATTTATTCGCTGTTTCTTGTCCCTGGGTTCAATTTGGTCCTTCCGATGAGCTTATTTCTCGGTCTTTTCCTCGGCTACCAGGCATATAGCCACCGGAAAACGGCGAGCATTGTGCCCACAGTTACTGGCCTGGCTGTGCTCTTTGCAATCAATATCATATTCCTCGTTGATATTGAGCTCACGCTTCTGCAGGCTTCCGGTGATTCTGTATGGACCTTCGGCCAAATTCTCGCCATGCTCCTATTGGTGCTGCCCTTGCGGGACCTTTTGGAGACTTTTTTTTCCCGTCATGAGAAGCAGCGCATAAAGGACCTTACCGGATTTTTGGAAAATGCGATCAGAGATGAGGCGCCGCAGGGCAGGATCCTTGAATTTGTTAAGAAGGGTGCAGATGTCAATCTCGTGCTTGAGGGTATGTGCATGTATTTTTCGCCATGGAAGGATACTATGCATCCCCTCGTAGGTTGCGATTATGCAACAGTGTTGCAGCTGGCTTCGCATCGTGCGAACGTCAAATTGGTCAAGTTATTATTGGACCATGGTGCCGATACAAATGTCCAAGGTAAGATTGTTCTTCCTGACAAGGGAGCGGACTTGAATTTTTAAGGTGGGAGTTCTGCAATTTGGAGGATGTATGATCAACTGAAACATAGTACCTGTAGGCGGCAAGCACGGTACGGCACTCCAAGCGGCATTGTTTGAGGGACATCTATACATTGCCGCGTTACTTCTAGACAATGGAGCAGACCCAAATGTTCGAGGTGCGAGTTCTGCGTGGTTGAGGGTGTATGACCAACATGGTACCTGTAGGTGGCAAGTACGGGACGGCACTTCAAGCAGCGTCGTACGAGGGGTATCTGGAAACTGTCAGGCTGCTTCTTGCCAAGGGAGCGGATCCGAATGTTCAAGGTGCAAGTACTGCAATCTTTGAGGATGTACGACCAACATGGTACCTGCAGATGGCAAGTACGGGACGGCACTTCAAGCAGCGTTGTTCGAGGGACATCTGAACATTGTCACGCTGCTTCTTCACAAGGGAGCAGACCCAAATGTTCGAGGTGCGAGTTTCACGATTTTGAGGATGTATGACTGATATGGCACCTGCAGGCGGCAAGTACGGGACGGCACTTCAAGCAGCATCGTACCAGGGACATCTGGAAATTGTCACACTACTTCTTGAAAAGGGAGCAGACCCAAATGCTCAAGGTGCCAGTTCTGCAATCTTGAGGACGTACAACCGACATGATACCTACAGGCGGCGAGTATGGGACAGCACTCCAAGCAGCGTCGTACAGACAAAATCTGGAAGTTGTTGTGCTCCTTCTTAACAAGGGAGCAGACCCTAATGTTCAAGGTATGAGTTCTGCAATCTTGAGGATGCACAACTGACATGGTATCTACAGGTGGTGAATACGGGACAGCACTCCAAGCAGCGTCATACGGGCAAAATCTGGAAATTGTTGTGCTCCTTCTTGACAAGGGAGCGGATCCAAATACTCGAGGTGCGAGTTCTGCAATCTTGAGGATGTGCAACCAACATGGTACCTGCAGGTGGTGTGTATGGGACAGCACTCCAAGCAGCATCAGCATCATATGGGCAGAATCTGAAAATTGTTATGCTTCTCCTTGACAAAGGAGCAGACCCAAATGCTCAAGGTGTGATTTCTGCAATCTTGACGATATACGAATGACATGGTACCTGCAGGCGGTGTGTATGGAACAGCACTCCAAGCGGCATCAGCATCATACAGGCAAAATCTGGAAATTGTTGCACTCCTTCTTGACAAGGGAGCAGACCCGAATGCTCAAGGTGCAAGTTCTGTGATCCCAAGGACGCATAACCAACAGGTACATGCAGGCAGTGTGTATGGACCAGCACTCCAAGCAGCATCCTTCCAGGGACATCTGGATGTAGTCAAGCTACTTCTTGAAAAGGGAGCAGACCCAAATATTCAAGGTGCAACTTCTGCCATCTTGAGGATGTACAGCCAACACGGTACATGCAGCTGGCAAATACGGGACAGCACTTCAAGCAGTGGCATACCAGGGACATCTGGAAATTGTCACGCTACTTCTTGACAAGGGAGCGAACCCGAATGTTCAAGGTACAAGTCCTGCCATCGTGAGGATGTACAACTGACATGGTATCTGCAGGTGGTGAGTACGGGACAGCACTTCAAGCGGTGTCATATCAGGGACATCTGGAAATTGTCATGCTACTTCTTGACAAGGGAGCGGACCCGAATGTTCAAGGTGCGACATCTGCCATCTTGAGGATGTATGACCGCCATGGTACCTACAGGTGGTGAGTATGGGACAGCACTCCAAGCAGCGTCGGCATCATACAGGCCAAATCCGGATATTGTCACACTCCTTCTTGACAAGGGAGCAGACCCAAATGTTCAAGGTGCCAGTTCTATGATCTCGAAGATGTACAGCCAACATGGTACCTGCAGGTGGTGTGTACGGGACAGCACTCCAAGCAGCATCATTTGAGGGACATCAGGAAATTGCCACAATGCTTCTTGAAAAGGGAGCCGATCCAAATGTTCAAGGTACGAGCTCTGCAATGTTGCGGATGTACAACCAACATGGTACCTGCAGGCAGCAAGTCTGAAACAACACTCCAAGCAGCATCATTCGAGGGACATTGGCATGATTCTTGGGCTCACAACAGTCACAACAAGTCAATTCTCCTTTTTTGATTCATCATTGACCATTACTGTATCATTTCGACTAAGTGTTCAAGTGACACATAACACAGGCCTCTGAACTGAACACTTCAGTTACCCATAACGGTAACATCGAGATTTTGGAGCTCAAATAGGCTGAAAAATGGTAAAATTTCTGGTTCAGCATTTGTTGGACTATTACTTAGTCATGGTAATTTTCCTATGATTTCCAAGGATGAACACTTGGAAAAATGAACTCCATGAACACTGAGTTGAAATGATACAGTAGCTGTTTGCAAAAGTAATGATACTAGCTGAAAATAGATGAAAGAAGAGCAATTTTCATCTGGAAAATTGCCAGTGCTGTTTCTCACTTAATTCTGTGCCAATTTACATAAGACCAGGCGCGTTCGAGAGCGATTAAGCAGGGCTTTCGAACCGCACCAGACACGTTCAAATTATTCGAAAGAAATCAAAAAACATTCAGTCTAACTGAAACTTGAATAGCATTTTTTTCAGTCACTTCCTCACCCATCAGAATGATCCTGGACTCGTTTGAAAGGTACTAACAAGGCACAGGGCTACGAAACGTAACATCTTGGTTATATGACAAAAGTGACCCCCAGACTGAACATTGGTTACCATGATTCCATTTTTGCCGGTGCACTTCAGGTATGCCATACATTTTGATTTGACAAATGTCATTGCCGAGACTCGGGATTTCAGAGTCCGCCACCTTCGTCACTTCGTCAGGTCGGCTATTCCAGCGGAAATTCATCACTTCGTGTATACTACGAAAGTTCGTCAGTAGAGTGAAAGTTCGTCACTTGCCCTGCCTCCGCTCAAGGTTCGTCATTTGGATGATATGAAAGGCGGGAATGCAAGATAGGATAGTGACAAGTCAATATGTAGCAGTAGTTAGTGAGTGAAGTAAGATATTTACGGTGTGGTGTTAAGTAGATAAATCTAAGCCTCCAAAGTCATTAAGAAATTGTGCCGTCCAGCGTATCTATATCGAATCCTCTCCCAGCTGGGAGTATTGTCGCCGGTGGAGTAGGTATCGAAAAGACTGCTCAGATCAAAGGAGGCGTCCTTGCAGCTGTTAGATGTCACAGGGAGCTGGTCAACTAGGTTTGCTTCGAAACTTTGAAAACCGTCGAACGGGAAGGCTGCGGAAGAGGAGATGTTGTTCGCTGTTCCCGGTATTCCCCATGCGGCGGGATTCTCAAAGCAGAAGTCATATGCATCGGAGAAGCTAAAACCCCACAGAATTAGCATATCACCTCGACCAAGCATTCACAGCTGCGCGCACTTGCTAGCACTCATATCTGGTGGGACCTGGCTGCCTCTTCATCAGTCTTTTGACTATCTAGTTGTTGTATTGTGCAACACGTGAAAACACCAAAAAACGGCCGAAAACCCCCAAAAACGCGACAACACTCTGCACCAACAATATTTTTACAAATCTTGACAACACCATGACAATGCAGGCCCAAAATCCCCACCCACAGCCCCGACACATCAAAATTTACCAAAGTTGAGATGAAACCAGTATCTTACATCAAATACCTGCCCTTTCCATAATTCTTTGACTCCACCAGCAGACTCCAGTGCCTGCGCAAAAATGATGATTTTTGATCACAACACAGAAACACGAAAAAACACGCGAAACACGACCATCAAAATGTCAATTGGCTGATGTTTGCTGCCTCCAGATCTGGGACTTGAGACCCCCTCGTTATCCATCCAAACGTTGTCGGAGAACATAGTTGTCGATGAGGCTTGCAGGCGAGCGAACGGTAGGAAATGATGGTGGCGGTAAGAGAAAAAGCACTTCGTGGCATGTACCTGTGTGATGAGATCCAGCTAATGACAGTTCAAGTGACGAAGATTTACATCCGCACAGCGCAAGTGGCGAACATTCACTCTACTGACAAATTTTCGCAGGATTTACACGGAATGACGAATTTCCGCTGGAATAGCCGACCTGACGAAGTGACGAAGGTGGGTTAGACCCGGATTTCAGCATCACCCAGATTCAAGTAAAACAGGTTGGAAATGACTGAGATCTGGCTGTTTGGGATCCGGGCTCAAATCAGGCGGTCGGAATTTCGAGATCACAACAGTCGGTACCAGTGGTTTGCCAGGAAAATTGGGTATGGGCGAATGTGCTCTATCCCCGCTTTTGAACGCACCCAGAATCATGGGAATCGGTTAAAGCTTGAATGAGAAACAAGCTAAGAAAGTTGGTTGCTTTTTTTCATCTACAGTGCCAAAACCCGGATCTGAAAAAAAGTTTACCATGTGGAATATGATCACAGATGCGAATTACATCCTAGGACTGCATGAGAGTACAATATAGACCCAGAAGCCTATGCATAAATATTTTCAAGATCTTTGGCTAGGTCATTGTGTTGCATGGCGCCGTCACTTATTTGCCCAGCTTGACAGTTTGACCCAGATCCGAAAATCATGATCAGAAACGGTGTTACACGCAGTTCTTCTGCATTCTGTGGCCAGTGCAGACACTTTCACACCTCTAGGTGCCTCCATAGGTACCTCTTTGGAATTTTCCGGTGGGAAAGAACCCCAAACGGACTGATAGACTGAAGAATCCAATTCACCTAGGCACCAAAGAGGTGGTGCTCTTATTTCAGGCCCCCAGTCTGACTTAGAATAGCCAGCAACATTGTAATAACATCCGAACATGCAACAAATGCCGTCTAAATCTTCACAGATGTGAATGAATCATTGCTTCCCTTGGAATTTATTATTCTTGGCCGGCAACAATGGGATTTAGCCAGTTTCCGCCATCATTTTGATTTCTTGCTCACTCACAATCGGTTCAATGCAAGTCTCGATGCAGTATATTACTTATAAACCTTGCAGGGACTCCATGGAAAAAATCTAAGCCCAAAGAGCTCTGTGTTCTGACACAAAACAGGATTTTTTCACATCTGGGCATTTTTCACATCTGGGTTTTGACACTGTATTTTAAGCTAGTGCCATTACTTTAGAGAACAGCTGTACAAGTGCTTGGGCCATTGGATAAGGACAGTACCAGATGTGCACAGACACATTGACCTGGCTCCACCCAAGGGAATACCCTAGAGGAGTGTGATTCATGGCAGCATCCCTAGGATACCATTCTTTAATGAAATCCCTCGGAACTTGTGCTTAAGCCCCATAGTGTCTCCTGTTTTCTCTTCCTCTGGCTTTCAGCCACTTTTAGCTCCTTTGGTTTGTTGTGATTTCCCGTAGTGGCTGAAAGTACTAAACCCATGACAACCTATACAGTTAATCTCCTCAACTGCACAGCGACTGTGAACTGTCAATTACAACCCAAACTGGGCCCATGGAGTAGTAGCGACGAGTCTCATGGACCATCAACCCACCAGAAAACTAGTCTCTCGCAGACAGACACTTCAATATTTTCTGATCTCATTCCTCGATATATTGAAGTCTGTTATCAAGCAGTGGGGTCCGATCAGAGTAATAGCGTGTTACATAATCTACACAGTCACATGGACGCTTTTCGATGTTTTGTGCCTACAGACTCAATATTAAAACTAGATTTTACGCCAATACACTCATGGAAGTGCTCGAAGCCTCCCTACCTGCTTAAAATTTCTGATATGCTGCCGAACGGGGGGGTAGAAGTCCTCAAATATCTCACTTGACTGTGTGCTCTGTTGAAGAACCGAACCTTGAACAGTGCTCTAAAATGCTGGATAAAATCCATAAGACATGGAATGGTAAGACAGTCCTTTTTAGTGGTTGAAACAGGCAAAAACTGCTTGAAGTGGTGCTGTGGTTGGAGGTTCAAAAGCATTGTGGCTCTACACATTATATAACATTTGATAATTCTGCCTCTGCCCCTTTACCATAATGGGACGAGCACTGCCATCTGCCGACAGCTTCCTCATGGAGCTTGAACCTGGAGCCAGTGGATGGCCGCGGTAACACTTGCACCAAACAAGTGTCCTCCTTTCTCTTCCCCTCCAACCCTCTTTTGTGATACCTCTCAAGATGCCAACCACAACACCCTGAAAATCAACGCACAGGGCATCCGCTGCCCTGAACCTGATTTTCTTCCCCACTCCCCGCCAGTGCCAGTATGACCAAAACCACGGCAAGTGGTGCACTGTCATACATTTCCACGTGTTTCCTCCACCTTGCCTTGTACTAAAGTGTTCAATTTAGTGCTATAATGAGTTTCATGGCCACTGCTTCAAATTCTGGGATTTGGGTACCATCGCCGCTCCTCCTGCTGCTCCTCCTCCCATCCAGGTAAACACACCTCCTGCTCAGAACAATATTCCCCCTCCTGCCCAGCCCTCTTCTAACCATTTACATCCTGCCAGAACACCAAGTGCCAAGTGCTCCTCCTGCCCCAGCAATGCGCAGTGCAAGTGTAATCGGGACCTGCTGTCATGTGCAGCCGATTTCCTTCTGCAGTGTCTACGAGGTCATGTGCTTTCCAACCCCACACAGCAGATCCTTGCCATGGGACTCGAGAAAGCAGCCACAGCCCTTCCAGCACTGCACTGCTGCATGAGCAAGATCCACCATCAGCGCCTCGCCTGGGAACCAGAAGCTGCTGCACATCTCACTGCTCTGACACTGATAAGCCGTGAAATGGACCATGGGTGAAATAGCAAGGAATTTGCTGATTTCCACCTTAATCACGTAGCACACTGCTCCAAAGGATTAGCATAAGTCCTATATGGCTAATCAGGGCTTGATCCTGCATGAGGACCTTAATCAAGTCCGCCTGGGGTGCATCAACTGGAACATTCATACTGGTTGACATCCATGATTAAGGGTTTAACTGCTGAGATTAAGCATTGCTGCTTAATCAAGGAATCATGGGGCCCACAAACAACATGGGCAATACTAATCATCCTCTCTGATGATCTGCGGCACTACTGTGGGGTTTGGTTAGAGGCGTTCAGGCACTTTGTTGTGCTTGATTTACAAATGGAGCCTTGTGCGACAGATCAGGTGACTTGGGTTTAGTGGTAGCCAGTTAATCTGACTGCGGTTGGACTTCGCTCATCAACTATCTGATATTGCCATCCTGATTTGGTTACTTGAACCAGGCCAGGACGGTAACTCACATATCTCCACAACCACTTGGCGGTTTGGGCTGATTAAGGTACTGGCTTAAAGCCAGTACCTTCCTCTACCTAATACTGAAGGTCCTGAATGGGGGACACGAGGATAGAAGATGGGACTGTCGACACGATCAAACAGGAAACAGTCACATCGGACACACTCAAGCACTAAGGGGGTCGATACATGAGGATCCTATATATTTACCTACACGTGATTAACTACGGACACCTTACTCATATACCAGCAAGTAGAATAATCATCATATTGTAAGCATAATTGTACAGTATATAAGGAGGAGGTTTTGGCATGGATAGGCACTGAACTTTCTGTCCCTAAGAGCAGTAGCCTTTACCAGATACTGCTTGATAAATGATGGAGATTTGGGACTTGTCACCCAGGACTGACTTTGTTAAGAAGTTTTGTTTTGTTTGCACAAGTAACTCAATATCAATTGTTGGCTTGGGATTTTGGGATTGGAAACGGTTAAGAAGCTAGAGAGAGCTTTTTAGGAACTGAGAACACAGCACCACACTACAGTAGCCTCAGAAGGCTTATTATTTGGGATTTGAGAACACGGCACCTTGATTAGGATTCGGGATTGTTGGCTCAAGCTTGTAAAAGCTTTAACTCAATTTGTTGGCTTAGGCGCTCGTTTGGCATTGCTCAAAGAGGTCTAATACTCTAAATCAACTTTGCACTTCAGACTCAACCTTTAAATAGGTGTGTTCCTCATAACCTTTGTTGGATTATCTGTGCTCCTTGAACCTTCTTAAAGCGTTCAAAAGACTCATACTCGGCGGCACGGTCTAAACCACTCAAGGGGAAAGTAGTTAGGATTTGGTTAGTAGTTGTGTTTTTGCCTTAATCAAGCAAACTCGCATTCTGCTCGTTGGATCTTGATTAAACTAGTACTGCTGTTGTAGACACCGGGCAAGCATTTCAACGCCGCTCCCCTGTTGTCGACAATTTCACAATAAGTGCGTGACCAGGTGTTTACTGTCAGCATCACCCTCGGTACTTCACCCCTGCCACTCATCATATTGCAACCCACCCGCCACATTACACTCATCTCCTGGGCCACAGCACCGAGGTGAGCACGACCACTGTCCAGGACCCCCCCAGCTGGGCACAGATGTGGCCCACGATCTGCCTCGCTGACTTGGCTAACCATTACCATCAATGGCAATTTGCACCATATGCTCCCCTGTGCTCCTAGTTATATATTTCTTGTGGATTCGAATTCAATCTCGTATTTTAATCCTCTTTTATGGTAGTCTCCTTTCAATAGGCATGCCCACAACTAAACTGAAGGGCAAGCAGCATAGACATGGCACATCAAAACACACTGTGCAGCCGAAAGGAAGTGGAGCGGAGGCGGAATTTCTGCAACTATTATACAACAAGTGCTTACCCTGATTGAGACCCTATGCTTAACAACAGACTACCAGAAAACACTCATTTCAGTGTCAGATTCTCACCGTGGCTTGCACATTCGTCATAACATGGCTGTGTATGGATTTCTCACTTGAAGACCCTACATCCTCCATCTCCCCCACAGCTTTGTTCCCACTTCCTCTCCCCTGGAACCGACATCAATACACTCAATAATTTGCTCTAAAATGTGCTGGATCCTTCATACCTCACTTCAAAATCTCCCAGTAGCAATATTGCTCTTCAAACCAATAGCTACTTTGTGCTACAACATTTCATGACTGGTTGCTGGCTCTCTGTGTCTTCAGGGACTGCTGCACAACACCATAATAACTGTAACCCAATGAGGACCTTTGTTTACTGATCAATTTGTTGCCCTTCTGCACTGTTGTGCACAAGAGCCTCGAGAACAATATTTCATTTTCAGTGGTATGTTGTCCTGTGCAATGTTCTGATTGTGTCAATATTCCTTCTCCCATATTGGGGGTACTCCCAGTCTTGCACTACACAGATATTACTGTGAGTCTCCATTTTTGAACCTCATACCTAAATGAACTATAGGACTCATAGTTATCCTTCCCTCAGAACACCAGTGAGAATGGTGCATTCAACATGGCCAGTGATGTCCAATCAGAAACTTTGCCCATCTACCATTCCCAATCACAGCCCAAAGATCGAGAATATTTCTCATTTCGCTCCTGGTTCATTCCCCTTATGTGCTCATGAGCTAAATTGCTTTGTAGGACTAATTGAGCCACAATTTGAGGTGGTTGACGATTTGCAACCATGAGTGGTCGGTCTAAAAATCAACAAACTCCCCGCCTCGCAGTCTGATCAATGTCCCAGTTGATGAACACTGTATTGTTGGTTCATTGTCTGTGTGATTTCTGTCTGTCATAATTCATTTTCCATTTCTCAAGTGCTGGAGTGAAGTGGAGGTGCATCTTGTTCCATTCAAATTGTTTGGCATGCATCACAGACCCCTTTATCAACATAAAAAATGATCGGACATCTACTCTGATTCCGAGTATGCCTTGGAGACGATTGCAATATGATCCCCAGACGAGTCTTCTCGTGGCTGGAAGTGCCCCAATGGAGATCTATTCCACAACATCATAGGCCTGCTTAAAAGCCGTTGTGCACCCATGGTTCTCATTCAAGTAAAAGGTCATAGTGGTAATTGTCACAATGACGCAGCAGATATGCTCACAAAGCAAGGTGCAATCCGGCCAGAGGCACCGGCATATGCCATATTACCACAACCCACACCACAGCTTAGCCCAACTCACCGCATTATAGATGACCTGTCTATCACGAAGGTCTTGTATCAGCCGATACCAAAACCTGAGAGGAGTAATGCTCACACATCTGGCATGGACCATACATCTGCTCTCATGGCACATCATAATTGACCAGCCCTTCTTGCACTTCAACTTGAACATCACAAGAAACTCCTCAAAGCAGAGATGGAGTGCAAGTTCTGGAGGGTCGCAAAGGATGTCATGAATCCAAAGTGGGTAAGCTCGGGTTTTTCTGCAGAGGCGTTAAAAGACGTCTTTGTTGCTCACATGAATCCAGTCCAACCTGTCTCTGAGTCTGTTGACAAAGTCAGACTGGAATACAACCACACCTTGGCCACAGCAATACCCAAGCGAAGGCCTGATGAAACACCTGACCGAGTATTCTCACAACCATTCAACAAAGAAGAGATGGTGGAGGCAACAACCAACCAAGTGGTGTCTGACTGTCGGGATGCTTCCTCCTTCCCAAAATGTGTTCCACGCAGGTCATTACACAAATGATAACATGTTTATTCTTCAATGTGCAATTGACAGAGCTCGAGCCCTCAGAAAACACCTGTTTGTTGTCTTCACAGACCTGAGTAATGCCTTTCCCTTCACAGACCAAGCAGCACTTTGGTTGAAAATGCATGCAGCGGGCGCTGGCAAGGCCATATTTGACTGGCTTTGTATCCTCAACCAAAGAATGACCTACATTGTCAGGCACAAATCAGAAGTATCTATGATGTTCCGCGCACTAATCGGGATTCTAATTGGAGACATATCATCTCCAATCCTGTGGACATTATACCTGTCAGACTTCAAGCTCCTCTCTGATGCAACCAAAGACATTCTTCTTGCAGGTATATTCATCACAAACTTGGAGCAGGCTGACGATGTAATTCTGATTTCCCTGACTGCTGATGGGGTGCAACAGAAGATGAATGCCCTATGGAAATGGTGCAGAGTGAACTTCATAGTCATCAATGCTATCAAATCCCTACTGGTGATCTATGGTTCAATTCCAAGACTCCTGCCCATTTTTCACTTCGGAACTGAGGCCGTGACAATTGTCAAGTCAACCAAATATGTTGGCTTCAACCTGAATTCCACAAAGAGGAATATTTCGAAGACCACTACGAGAAAAAGGCGAGAAACGCCAGGGCAATTGTAAACACATTGCTTAGCCTCAAGTCTATAGGTGGGGTACTGCTGCCGTGGGA